>JAODLD010000051.1:13438538-13470125 GCA_026781065.1 Mormyrops boulengeri | reverse complement strand
CGAAAAGCAAGTACCACAGGGTTCATGATTCTGTTTTCTGTACCCACTCCTGTGCCCACTCCTGTACCCACTCCTGTACCCACTCCTGTGCAGGGTCATGGGAGTCCAGAGCCCATTCTGGAAGCTACAGGTGCAAGGCAGGGAACAACCCAACCTGGGATGCTAACCCATTGCACGGCACACACCGTGCATGCCTACCAACAATGTGGCGATGCCAGTTCACCTTAGCATGTTTATGGACTGTGGGGGGAATCCGGAGAACCTGGAAGAAACTCCACGATGACACGGGGAGAACATGCAAACTCCACATACAGAGAGCCAGGGCGGAGACTCAAGCTGCAATCCCAGAGGTATGAAGCAACAGTGCCAATCACTGATCCACTGCACCACTACTACAGGGCTATTCCACAGCATTTGTGACCCTTTTATTTGTGTTGATTTTTGGCAGTATTGCCCTCTGCATGACATTCAAATAAAAAGGATCGGTGACAAAAAAAAAAACACAACAAAACGCACAGCTCTCTTGTTCGGACTGAAGTCGTCATCAAGGCACTCAGCTTCAAAAAGGCAGGACTGAGGTTTAAGGATGGCCGCCTGTTGCACTGAAAAGCTACCTACTACTGCGCTGCGATAACTAGGGCATTCAGAGCGCGCACATCACATGAAGGCTCCTTACTTAAGTTTTGACAGCTTGGCCTAGTGCAAATGGTTTGGGTTGTCCTGCCAAACAACTCCAGCGGGTCACCGAGAGGTGAGACAGGAGCAAGTGGGCCGAGGTCCACCACTGAGAATCCGCGGCTCTGTCAGGAACGACAGCGGCGTCTGTGGAAAGGACGATCTTCACACCTCAGCGACTCCCAGCCTTCCAGTCTACGGTCTCTGTGTCCCTGTTCATCAGTAGCTCGCTGGCCTTTGGACCCTCCCTGGGCCACTGTGGTGGGGGAGAGCCTTTGGACTCGGTGCATATCACAGCTGTCTTCAAGGACTCTCAAAGCCACAGAGAGCATAAAGCTGCACGCTGAATGCATTCTAAACCCAGTTAACATGCCAGGTTTTGCCAGGTCAAACAGGGAGGTAATCGTTCTAGCCACCTGTAATTAAATTCTTAAAATTTATCATGTTTTTCATTATACTTTATTTAAAATTATTTACCAATTTTTGCTTGAATGTTGAATGTCCAACTTTATGTGTAGCTATGACATAAAATACCAGTCTCCACCAAGAACTATACAAAAATCAGTGCAGAATATATCCAATATATAAAGAAACATTGCCCAAAAGATACTAGCTAGTGCTTGTGTTGCCCGTATGCATTCAGGGCAATGTACATTGAATTGTAATTCACATTGGACAGAAACATGTCAAATAAGCAACAACGAAAAAAGACAAAACATCTTATATAGGACAAGACCTCAAACTAAATGGTAGTGTGATTGCTTTGTTAACGCTGCACTACATACCCTTCCAATCTCAGTAGTGATGAGCACAAACTGAATTTAAATGCAATAGTTGCAGACAGTGTTTTAGACCCATATTCAAATGCGCACTCAGCCCAACTTGGTCCCCATGATTTGTACCAGTCTTGATTATTGGAACCCTTTTGTTTGAAAGTGGCCTAAATCTGGGAGAAAAAAAATAAAGTTTTTGACCTTGAGAACTTTTAGAACCACATGTGAATTGGGTTTATAAATTGAGGGGTGGGCGCATTGCATTCTCTGGGGGGTACACGGGGCGTAGAGGTGTCCAACAGGGCGTCTGCGTGAAGCATTAGGAGCAGGCTTGTTTAGTGTGGAGGAATGCCGTGCAACTAAAAAGGCACTTCACCTAGGAAACTAAGAGGCTTTATAAGCGATAAAG
This sequence comes from Mormyrops boulengeri, assembly GCA_026781065.1. Taxonomy (NCBI): domain Eukaryota; kingdom Metazoa; phylum Chordata; class Actinopteri; order Osteoglossiformes; family Mormyridae; genus Mormyrops; species Mormyrops boulengeri. The sequence continues at coordinate 13,468,268 of JAODLD010000051.1, read as the reverse complement.
TGAAGATAGAGTAAATGGCAATAATGTGGCTTTATTTCAGTAATGTCAGTGCTCACACCTGGGGGGCGAATTGGACTTGGTTTGCAATTCTATTGACACACACTTCCAGGGTTAGGGCTTCAAATTCCACTGATTCTGTGTGTGTGGCGGTTATGTATACATTTCTTTGTGGGGCTAAATATACCAGTTTTATAAAAAAATCTGTGACTGCAATCATCCATCCATCCATCCATCCAATTTCTGAAACCGCTTGTCCTATTCAGGGTGGCGGAGGGTCCAGAGCCTGTCCTGGAGGCTATGGGTGCAATCAAAGAACTAAATATGGTTACTCATGGTTAAGGTTAGGGCTGGTTAGGGGTTATGTTTGTCGTACTTGGGATTAGGGTTATACCCATAGAAATGAATGGAGAGTCTCTGCAAAGATATAGTGTGTGTGTGTGTGTGTGTGTGTGTGTGTTTGCATGTTCTCCCCATTCCTTCAGGTACTCTGGCATCTACCAACAGTCCAGACTGATAGGTGACTTGATCCAAATTGCCCATAGTGGGTGTTTGTGCCCTGCGATGGATCCCCATCCTGTTTGGGTTATTTTCCCTGCATTTTTTAACCTTTTAAGCCTGCTTATGGCCTTGTACTGTATAAGCGATTGGAGGATTGAAGTCACGTGTCAGCCTACCAGCAGTCACCTGACCATGTCAGGACACTATGCAGGACCTTGGATGAAGGATTACATGCAAATTTCTGCAACCCAGCATGCTTGTGTAGTGGCATTAGGAGAGACTCCTATGGGTCCAACCGGTGATAAGTAGTCTTGGCATATGGATGGGTAATGTGTTATGGGTGAGATCCCGCGAGTGCCGTGCCAAAGAGCGGGATTATTAACTGCACTGCTCGTGCCAATGTTTGTCTCCTCAGGCTGGCCATCTGATAATTTCTCCACCTAGTAAAAATGAAATCGCTGCCATTTACTTGCCAACTAATGGTTCTTAACAGATATTTCAAACAGAATGATGGATATACTCACGCAACTATAAAAATTGTTACGCATAGTGCCGTTATTATTTTACGCTTAACAGAAGTACTGATATCTAACACAACCGCAGCAACAGACGGGAACAACACTGTGTATCACAACACTGTGTATCACATCATATTATATCATATATATGTGTATCACATCATATTATATTATATATATGTGTATCACATCATATTATATCATATATATATGTGTATCACAAAACTTTGTATCAAGGTACTGAAGGTAATGAAGGGAATATGAAGGGAATATGAAGGGAATGCTTGACATGACGTCCTACATTTGAAGGGCCATTGTAGCCAGTGCTCACTCTACACGAAGCCGCTGCAGCGTTTTCACGGTAACGGAAGCTTCTTCACAGTTCTTGGTCTGTCAACATTTCAGCTATGACTCTTAATGCTAATTGTCAGTCCTGCAAACCTCTGCGACAGATACTGATAGAAAGTTCACCCAAAACAGAGGAAAGACGCCAATTATGTTCTGTCCATCATTCCATATTCTGCACCGTCATTAACTAACCACACAGAAAGAGCCATATGCGGGGGGGGACTCGTATACCTTCAGGAAACTCTACGACAACATAGGGCCATCATGCTAACTCCACACACAGAGCCATGCTGGAGGCTCGAACCCTGGTCCCAGAGGTGTAAGGTATCATTGCTAACCACTGTGCCCAGCATTAGGTCCTGACACTACAGAACTCCAGGTCACAGATGGGTGGATAGCCATATGATTATCAGGCACACAGGCGCTATAGCCGGTGACCCTGGATCCCGTGAGCGCGATGGGACCCTGATATTGTGAGGTAGATGACTGTCACCACTTATCAGCATAAGATTGAAAGGTCATTTGAATATCAGGCCCATATATCCACAAGCTCTGGTTAATATGCATGATTGCCTGGCAATTGAAAGCAATTTATTTTCTTTTTTAATTTGTGTCCCTCTACTCATAAGGATATTAATTCACCATGTTGCTGATTACAACTGAATGATAACCAGCCCATTCATTAGACAGGTGCATCTATGTGCTTGATTGCAATAGGAACTGTTATCATACTTCATTAAAGACTTAACTTTTGAATTGTAATATCACTGTAGGTAGACTCTGCAGTCAGAGTCAGGGCTTCTGTCTCTATTTAAATCTGGAACCATCCATTAATTAATGCACGTATCGTTTGCGTCGTTCTACCCCAGGAGGCACAGGGCATGTGGGGGGGGGGGGAGGTTTAGCTGGACTGGTACCGCATTTAGGGCGTTGCCTGCCTACTGTCCTGTGTCCCCTTGAATATGGCACACACACACACACACACACACACACACACACACACGCACGGGCACACACACATGCACGCACACACACACACATTATGGGCAATTTAGGGACACTGATTTGCCTAACAGAATGGTTTTGTATTATGGTAGGAAACATATGGGGGCAGACCCTCATGGGGCATGTAAGGACAGGGGAGCACATAGATTACTTAGATATATGTTATATATATAACCGGGGCACAGTGGCACTGCTGCCTCACAGCAAGAAGGTCCTGGGTTCGGTCCCGGGTCCTTTCTGTGTGGAGTTTGCACGCTCTCCCCGTGTTCATGTGGGTTTCTGCTGTGGGCTCCGGTTTCCTCCCACGGTCCATAAGCATGCAGGATAGGTTGATTGGCGAGTCTAAATTGGCCCTGTAGTTGTGTGAGTGTGCGTATGTGCGCCCTGCTGTGTGTTGGCGACTGCTCAGGCTTGGTTTCCACCTGCACCCATTGTTCCTGGGATAGGCTCCGGTCCCCCCGCCGCGACCCTAGCTGGGATTAAGCGGTTTCAGAAAATGGATGGATATTACTGGATATAACAGGAATATTTAACATACAGTTCCAGTCAAAGTTTTGGAACACCTACGCACTGAAAGATGTATTTGTACTACTCTCTACATTTAAAAATAATTATGGATATCAAAACTATAAAACATTATATATGGAATTATGCACTGAGCAAAACTGTATTAAAGAAAAAGATTAATTTGTTTGGGGGGGGGAGGTCAACTCAGTGAGGTTGCTCGTTCAAATCCCTAGGTCGGCAGAATGATTCAAACACTGGGCCCTTTAGCAAGGCCCTTAATCTGTCAGGGCCAGCACCCATCTCCCCCGCCCTCCATGTCTCTGCTCTGTTTGACCAGCAGGTGTCGCTGGCCATCCTGCCTTTCATTCCCTGTCTAACCCTTGTGTGTTCCCCTGCTCCTTACACTGCCACATGGCTCAGGGGGTTGTGTGTGTGGCACAGAGGCTGTAACCCTACACTTAAGGGTTTAAGGCCAGCCTCACCTGTTTTTCTTTATTCATGTTTATTAGTCATTTGCTTCCCTGTTTCTCCCTGTGTTTAATTTGTCTTGTTTATGGTTTTCTGCCCCTGCCTTGGTCATGTTCTGTTTTACTTGTTTCTTGATTTTCTCCTAGTTTAGTATTTCCCTGTGTTTCAGGTCTTGTAAGTTCCTTCGTTCTGTGTTCTTTAGCGTTAGTTACTTCGCCTGTTTCTTTTTGCCCTCTGCCCTTTGTTGATTGGTTGGTTTTGATGATTCACACCCGGCTTATGTTAGTCCTCATTATCAGTGTATTTAAGTGCCTGTCTTTGTTCATTTCTCCAGTTGGTCATTGTGTGAATTACTGTGCTTATCTTACTGTGTGCTGTATTGTGCCTGTTTGTCTAGTCCTGTTCCTAGTGATGGGCCAATGAAGCTTCAAGAGGCTTTCGGGCATTTCCCATAAAGTGCCGGAACATATTTCAAGTCTTTGAACCTTTTGGGTTCAACGACTTTTGGGTTTTAGCAATGCTTCGAACAATCTGTGAATTAAATCTATATGTGTTTGTATCGAATGAATAATGTGGCTGGTACGACAGCAGGAACTGATTGTGTTATGCTACATAGAATCTTAAAAAAAGAATTACAGTTTATTTCAGTTTGCTTATATGTAATTTCAGTCATTATTTACAGTAAAATACTGTGATGGATCTGGGACAAACTCATTAATTGTTGTTAAACTGTTGCCAATTAGGTGCTGCAATACATGTGACCATTTTCACTTGTTGGGGTTTAGAGGGGAGTTATTAAACTGGGGAGATGGGGGACTGGGGAGATCAGACCCCTCCCAAATCATCTCTGCTGTGTTTAGGTCAGGTGGCCAGGTCATGTGATGCAACACTATGATTCTCCTTTGTAAGCAGCTTAGCATGTCCAAACTTTTGACTGGTACTGTATATAATACTGTTCTTTATATAACACTTTTAGCGGTCCTTCATTTTCTTTAGTGACTATACTGTGACTGGTGTGATGTGATGCAGTGAAAGGACATTGTGACTCCAGGCTAAAATGAGAAACAAGCCATTGTTATTTTCAGAGTTAATTACCTCATGTTCACGATTTACAGGTCGCTTCGGGGTCCGTCTTTGAAACTCTGCATCAGTCTGTCCCTGCAGGGACACGGACAGGAAGAGGCGTCCTGAGTTTAGGTCTTGGACCGGTAACGTTGAACGTCATCTCAAAACAGCCACAGATATGGTGACGTCAGGCTTATGTTCACCCTGACGTTTACTTTAATATTTAATACAGGCAGCAAACCCACAGGGACTTAAGCATAGAACTTTTTATTACTCATTATTATTCTTTGGAGTCTCTACACTATCCTACGTTACACTACTACAGAGGCCAGTTTATTAGGTACTAGAGGTGTAAAGTTCAGGTTCAGAAATTGCAAATCCAGACCAAGATTTTGTTTCAGCCAACCAGTTTCATATTTCATACTCAACCGGTTGGCTGAAATAAAATCTTGGTCTGGATTTGTACTTTCTGAACCTGAACGTCCCACTTCTGTTAAGTACACTGATTTGTTAAGGCAAATCGCCAACTCCTCCAAACAACCAATGAGGTGGCTGCATATGAATATACAACAGTGCTGTGCAGGAAGGCCTCTATGAATGCACAGCTCGTCAGCCCTTGAAGTGGTTCTGGAGATGTAGGGGCATGTAATGAAGCATAGGATGAGTGCATGTCGCACATGCCAAGGTGGCAGGCCTCAGTATTTCAGTCCTGTCAATCAGACAGAAGCTGACTGTCTGCAGCCTGGTCTCTGGCTGTCCCAGCTCCGTCTTTCTTTTCTGGCTGTCATCAAGGGCATTATTATACCAGAACAGGACTGTCTGTCTGCCTCAGACTTACTATAAAATATGTAACTTAAATTTCCCTTTATAGCTGATTTGTTTTCCATATTTTTGTGTATATCTTGTGCCGAAAAAAATGCACTGAAACCAGGAACATCTAAAACGACCAGTTAACGTTTAGATTAGAGGCGGATAGATTCATCAGCATCGTCACTGCACATCTTTCAGATTTTTCAGCACAGGGCTTAACGTAGATGCCCCAGCTTGCCTGTGGAGGTTTCCTTCCAAACGGGACAAAAGATCTATCAAGCTTCCTGTACGTCAGTTGTCACTCACATGAGGCAACTGTGAGAAACGGACAGAAATTTGTGGTGACGTGCACTGCGTTTGCCAGCTGCCTCCCCCACGGTCTGAGATACGCGCACCCCCGTTTTCTGTGGCGCTAATTGCAGAGTCACGTGACCCAGTGTCGCTTCCAACTTCACCTTGAAGGACATATCTATACATCAACATGTTCCCAGATGTGACGACGGACCCAGCGGTCACCTTTGCTTTCAGTTAAATAACACATCTCTTGCTCTTCCATGTCTCTTTGCTGGGCTGGAAGTGTTGGCTTATAGATGACTGAACGGATAGGAAGAGGAGTAAAGGAATAAAGGGCGTGTTTAGCTCAGGCTTATTTAGATATTGTGGTTCTTCGCGAACTCGAGGCCTCTCCATGAGGATTAGCTGTGTGGCTTTTTCAAACAGATTCGCAATGCATGCTAAGTCAGCCAACATCACCCAGATCCCGCTATTTCATCGAATCCTCCTTCACACCTCCCTTGTCTTTTTTGACAGCCTCCGACTGATTCTATTGTTTTAATGTGAACAGCGTGTCTTTCACTTCCCAGGTCAGGACAGATGAGTGACATTAAAAGAGTCTGAAATCAATACAGATGCGTGTGGATGTGTGTTTGCGTAATAAATAAGAGAATAAGGTGATAGGCAAGTCTTTTAAGCAAAAAAAAATGTTAATTTTACACACACATACACACAAAGACAGACACATATATATGTACAGTTGGATATAAATATTAGTTGCAATGATAATAAACTTCATTTACTACAGCTATGTTTACCAGCAGGGCACCCTAGCTGTGAAAGACAAAGTGAAATTAAGATCTTTTCCCGAACGGGATCTTCCTTGGGCAGTATGTGGTTATGAGATTGTTGTTACAGGCTACTGCCATAAACGGGATTAATGCTTCACAATGTGGAAAGAGGGGCATTTCAAATCCCGTTTAATATAATTCTCTCCTTTCGCTGTGACTTTAGACAAGAACAAGGCCGTATGGCTCTTGGTAAAGGCCTCAGTCAAAATTACGCTCCATGTTATTAAAAACCTACAGTGTTTGCTTGGTGGGGGTGGGGGCACAAATTACAGCCAAGCTCCTCCAGAAGTCGTGCAGTTTTCTCTGCAGGCCCCTCTTAGTGGCGTGTATCAAGGTGTACAAACAGTGTCTTCCTTCAGAAGTTAACCTTCTGCTCATTTAATCCATTTACTTATTCATGATATATTTATTAGCATATTCCTGCTCTGCGATTCAGTAATCTTCATGGCCATGCTAATGTAGGAGAGCAATTTTACTAGGTGACCTTAAATATGACACTTTCTGTCAGGGGAGGGGGGGGGGATTATTCTTCTTATTAAAATTTGATTTGTAGGATGGGTCTTAAATATTGAAGGGCCTCAGTTACGCCTGACCCGCAAGACGCCGAAAGCGCTGCAGCTAAGTTGATTTGCGGCCCTTGCGTGATATATGGGAAGTTCAAACAGGCGGAAGTGGGATTTCACACATTTTTTTTGAGTTCTGAAAGCGAGTGGGTCAGCAGTCAGCGGGAAACAGACAGGGTGACAGCAAAAGTGTATTCAGGATACAGATTTAGGTGGTACTGCGAGTCACCTGAATTTAGAGGTATACCGAATGGCTTGGGATATCTACTCTCTTCCCTAAGTTATCTGAAAACCCAAAACCAACACCCAGCCATTCTAAAAAGGTACCCACCCCAGATTCACATTCATCCCGTCTCACTCCTGCCTCTCCCTCCCCCTTTTCTCTCTCTCAGTTTTCCTTCGTGCATCAAAAGAGCTTGACGTCTTGACAGGAAAGTCTGTGAAAACTGCCGTCTCCCCTCAGACCCTTTCAAAGTCTCCACTAACTTACTGAACCATTATCTAGCCCATTTTGGGCTTTTTTCCATGGTAACGGTGCTGGGCCCCGGCGGTCCCCTATCTCCAGCCAGTGAGCTCGGTTCTGGGCTGCCTTAAGTGCCGATAATGAAGTCAGTGGCGTTCTTTTTCATCCACCAGTTTGCTGTATTCCTCACAGGCTGCAGATCGCAGTTAATACTGCGTTCGGCATTGAAGTGCATCTTTTAAGAAATACCTGTGTGAACCGTGAAGGTTTACAGCGATCCAAGGCTGTACGCTCAGTGTCCGCTGAGCATTAGGCATCGGAGGGAAGGAGCTGTTGGCGATTTAGCAACATAATCTTCACCTAACAAAAACCGGAGGCTTGTAGAAACAAAGGAATATTTCCCTTTTCACCAAAGCTCTTTACATATATTGATGCCAAACAGGAAGCTTTGACTTTAATGCACAGTTAGTAAAGCCGAAAATAAAACAATCCATCCATAATCGATTAAAATTCCAAACAGCCATAAAAAGATAAACATTTTCCATAACGGTAAAATTAGCTTCCTTGATCTGTAATTTTACTCCAAATACTGCCTGTTTGAAGTACATGCAGTCAATGGATGGCTTGGTTATAAAATCAAATGAATAAATGCCTGGTTTGTTTATCTTAAAAAAGAAGTGTACAAAGATTTTCATTGGTGTTTTGGCCTTTGATTAAACCAGCAGTGAAACAGATAAGCTTTGCATTACCATTTTGGGGCATTACCCAGACACAAGTGCATTTGAAAAACGTCAGATAAGGTCAGACAAAGAAATGTACTTAATTTTAATAATGGATTTTGATGGCAAGGAAAAAGAAAAATAGAAAAAAAAAGGATATTCCGGATGTGATTAAAAGAAGTTGAGAGCTTTAGCTTATGGTGTGCGAATGGACCGGGGGGGCTGACATCAGGGTTTGTGGGTAATCATCCCTCCATTTTAATGTGAATTAGCAGTTGGTTCAAATGTCGCATATGATTTGACTATTAAAAATCATCATAATATATGAAATATATTTAATTAATAATTGAATAAAGTCGTAATGTGTGCGTGTATATATATATAGTGTGTGTGTGTGTATGTGTGTGTATATGTTCATGTATATAGCCATTCCAGTGAAATCATTGGCTCTAGTCTGACCATTTCATTGAACGACGTCAGGCACAGGTTTACGAACTAGACTGGGAAACTAATTCTCCTAAAGGCTAAAGGTTTGCCTTTGAGTGAAAAAAGGATGCTGGACCCCAACCGCAAAACAAAACAAACAAAGACTGGATTTATTTCATTAGCGAAGAGCTTCATATATTAAAACTGCATGTAAATGCTCAAACAAATGTTTATAACGTTATAGCCGTCTGCCAGTCTCATCTTGTAAAAGTCAATAATATGCTTAGATGCGACGGCGATTCAGTGAAATGTCTTCTGCTGTGTCAATGAAATTGACCAGTGCCAATAGCGGATGACAGATACATATTCAGAAGTACTGCTCCTGTGGCACATATGATCATCAATGTATGAAATATGTTATCGATATGAGACTGCTTTGGGGTTAAAAGTAGTATTTTCGGGCCTTTTATAAAGACAGAGTCATGGATAAGTGCACAACAAACATATGCGATTTTACCTACTTGTCAGGAAAATGGTATTTGAGCATACAAAGTTCAAAACATTAACGATGCTATATTGCATAACTGTATTTGATAATGTGGTTTATTATAGTCATAGGAAGGTGTAATAATTCAATGTAAATGAATTAATTACATTTTTTTTTCAAACAAATATACTTACGTAGACTAAGGGGAGGGGCTGAGGGTAAGTGCCCCCCCTATCGATCACCAATGATCACGCTAAATTTACCCAAGGGGAGCCCCTCCTTCCCAGTTGGCACTGGTCTGGCTGAATGACTGGTTGGACTCTCTCACCTCACTCGTCCCGGAAGAGAAGCCTAAAGTCGGACCCCGGCTCTTCACGGGTGCGATTCATATTTACTTATAAATAAATAACCACAGTGTATCCTGCCCTTTTCAGGCGCCGTCGAGACAGAAGCAAAGGTGTGCCTGAAAAGCACTCCCTCTCAGCCCACCCCTCGCAGACACTGGCGCCAGCTCACGCGTTGATGTAAACGCTTTTGGCTTTTGGAAATTGCGTCGAGGCCCCGGCGGTTGCCCCGGACACGCTCGACGGAACAAAGCGAGACAGCTGGAATATTTCTGTTCGTAGCTTTCGCTAAAAAAAAATAAATAAATAAAGCTGCCAGGACAGCGACTGCTCGCTTACCGAGCCGCTATCTGCCTGTTTTTCGGTTTCTCCTCAGCGACAGCAATTGGAGGCAGACAGCATTGGTATGTCTGTCTTTTTCTCAGTTTTCGACATGGTTTCATTGCCTCTGGTCATCCGTCTGGCTTTGCAGCATTCCATCATGGCTGACATGGTTGGGCACTACGTACAGATAATGACTGTTTTATCACTTTTCACTGAGAGAGATGAAAAACATAGAATTTCCCCTACTTCGGGTATATTAATTAATTTATCCGATGCTTTGTCTCACTGTTCGATTTACGTAATCAGCCTTCTTTTCCATCCACTGAGGTCTTGGTTTACATTTAAGCAGAACTCATGATGGGTGTAAGTAGCTAGAGCCGGGGGCCTTGGCGCGTTTTCCCAGCAGTTGTGACAGCACACGTGGTGACATCTCAGAGAAATGACAAACAGCAGGGGGGCCCGCTAACGAGAAAGACAGGTGGCCAAGCGCATCTCTCCCCGGCTGGTCTTTGGGTGCAGTGAGGGGTCCTACGGGCCGTGATGCGGCGCGGCCGTCTGCGCGGATGCCTCTCTTCGGCGACCTTTGAGGCATCACGTCTCAAAAAGAAAAAAAAAAAAGAGGGCCAGCATTGGCCTTTTCGTTTGCTCCTGGGGTATGTGGACACTCAGCAGGTCGGCAAGCACGTATTTGCACCAATGTGACCCTTAGAACTTCACCTCCCATTGTTGACATCTGTGTGCCTAATATCCTTGAAGTACCTATCTATCTATCTAGTTTATTGTCTCTATACTTTCACCCTAATTATGATGGCAGCACATATACTAAAACTGGAATGATAGAGAGAAAATTTACATGACAGGGGGTCCAACACGTCAGGACTCTATGCCTGTGATCAGAAGGTTGCTGGTTCAAATCCCAGAGTCGCCAGGGTGATTCCAATATTGAGCCTTTAACCACCAATTGCTCCAGGAACTGGCCGACCCTGCTTTCTCAAAAAAATAAAAATCTCATTTTGGACCATGTGATGAATAAATAAGATGTAAATATTACACTGCACATGGACAACAGGAATAAATAAAGAATTGGAAATCTATATGGAGCCCATTAACTTAATGAATATTCATCCGAGTGACACCTACAATGTGTATTTATGTAAACGAGAACTTTGTGAAGTGAAGACTGTCAGGAGGTAGGTGGGAAGGGAAGGAGGAGCGGGGGGAGTTTATGGGAGTCTCTTTGTCATGTGACCCATGGTCTTCACGTCACCTACATGATAGAAGTGAGCCTTTATTTCACCAACACATTTGCGTGTATATTTATTGTATTGTGCACTGAAGAACTACACCTTTCTCTGTAACTTTACACAAGAAGAAATGCAGGGGAATTCAACAACCCCTGGATTACCTAGAACATCCGAGAGTGTCATTTTCTACACTTCAGGCTGAAGTTCTTCATAGTTGCCCTTGTTGGTACGACCACCGTGTATCTAGTCCTGGGTGCCCCGACTTTTGCCTTTATTAAAGCGGAGGGATTACTGACAGGCCCCAGATTAACGGCCTCCACGCTTTTGTGAAAGCGGATTTGAGGAGCTGGTGCATAGCGTGAAGACGGAAATCCTGCCCTTGAAATCTCAGGGAGCCCCTCTGATTAAGGGTCGCCCACTCATGTGTCTACGCGTTTCCCACATGAGAAGCGCGTGTCCGCTCCAGCCTTGGTTTCCCGTCTCCATCGCTCCACTCGGTTACTATGCGCTCTTAATTGACGAATGGGGAGCTGAGATGGTAGAGAAGACTCTGGTGGGAAACAAGCGACAAAAAAAAAAAGCAAGACTACCTTATGGTAGACTATGGCGTTATGTTTGAAAGTTTGTAAAATGGCTAATCAGAGTCTATCGACACTCTAACATACAGATTGAATGCTGTGAAATGAATGCTTTGCCTTGAGAACTATTTGTTGAAACTGCACCTTTAAAAATCTGATTATAGAAAAATGTAGTGTGACTATAAATATGTGCAGTGTAAGTATATAGGATCAGTATTTAATATCCACAGTGTATTCTGTGGATTATAGTAGAAGATCCATCTATCATCCAGCCATTTACTCAGTATAGGGTTCTGGCAAGGGGGGGTTGGACCCTATTCTAGGCAGCTTAGGGCACAAGGCTGGGAAACACCTTGAACTAGATGCCTATCCATCACAGAACATTAAAATGCTAAGCAGATGCAGCTAGCGACAGTTGATGTAACAATTTCATTTACAGATTAATATACCTGATACTTCTCAGGTTAAAGTGCGGTAAATCTCACTTTAAACAGGACCACTAGTCAATATACCATGTCTGCCTCATTCATAATAAATTAGCATGCGGTATGGGACAGCTTGAGATAGCGATCCTATGGTCAAAGACCAACACTAGACACCCTCCAACCGAACGGCACCTAAGAATAGACTATGCATGAGGGATTTTCCCAATCTGATGACAGAAATAAGTGATGTGGCCGCTCCAAAAGCAAAGAATTAACAGCTGATCTAGATGAAACCCAACGATCCTGCATCCTGGGCCCATCTGAGCTGAATGTGAAAGGAAAGCTTGGATGAGTAGTTCCCTTGTGTTTCTGCACAGTTCCATGAATACGCAGAACGAGATAGAGGATTCTATTGTAACTGAAAGATGCACGTCAAAGGAACTCCGGTGATATTCCGGAATATCTGATCGGGAGGATTTCTTATCGCCGCCTGCCTCCTACATGGCCTGCAGTTTCCCTCTCCTCTCAGCTCACTATATTGCCATCGATCAGCCTCTGGGGCTAAGAAAAGCTGTGGCAAAAAAAAAAAAATTAAAACGTCAATTGACAAAAGTAGCAATGACCCTACAAACCCCTGGGACCAGGCGTAGGGACAATCCTAACCTCCTTTTCAACACTGTTACAGCTTTTTGAAACGAGTCATGTGGGCAGACCAGAACTTTTCTTTATAGACAAGTCAAAGAAGCTCTGGTCAAATGAGTATGAGGTGGAGGTCAGGTCAGTATGCGAGGCAATGTCTTCATTTTGACAAGGGGCGATCGATCTGTTTCTGAGTAGAATATATGATGATGTAACTCAAAGGTTATAACACAAAGCCAGTATTTACTCTCCATTCTGAGTGTGTTCTGGGGGGGGGTTAAGAAATATGTGCATTAATATACAAAGACCACAGTCTAAAATGTATAAGGTTCATCGTCCCCAAACTATACTTATTTTGATGAATCTAAAAATGATACTCTGGGGTATTAATACTGAATTTACAGTTTAAATGTCAGTAGTTATGTAACTGTAGTTCGGCTTGATAACGCACAAATATTACGGTGACGCACAAGTTCGGTCATAACACTAGATACAGTTTATTTCCATTCTTCTACAGGCAATTGGTGGAATCTTCTGGTGGCTTTCTGCTTAAGGATTATGGCAGATTAGGAAGGCAGTCAAATTGCCCTGCTAGTCAAGGTCAGGACCGTGACGAAGGAGACTACGACTGACGGCCGTTTCAATAAAGGGATGAATAATCACATGAAAAGATGTTGTGCAAATTGATGGACGGCACTCAGAATAAAAAGATTGCCGTCTGGGCATTGGGTGGTGGGGGGGAGGGGGGGGGCGGGTTAGCTTAAGAATGAAGAGCAGCTGGTGTACACAGACTGGGCAGGTGTACGATGCTGAGGCCCAGCTGCTCCGTATCAACCGCTCCTGCTGTGGGATCTACCACCTGGAAAACAGGGTGGTGGCGGAAGACCAGAAACTAGCGAGATGGCGATGAAGAGGATGGACAGAGCAACAACTCCGCTCTGTCCCCTTTCACCAAATACTGCAAACAGCAAAATCTGACGATAGTATCTGTCAATGTTTGGTTAATGGTTTCTTTGTAAGCAGTAACAAAACAATCAAGATACTTAATATTCTCTAAAATACTTAAGGTATTACCATAAACAGTGCAGCGTAGAGCTCTGGTATTACCGAGGTATTAGGGTTCATCATTTGCACACATGCTATTGCTGTCATTTTAGTTATTATGCTAATCTGTGTTTATAATGCGTGTCAGTATCAAGCATGCATTCGTATTAATGGTGCTTTACCCATTTTTTTGCCCATAAAAATTGAGAAATTTCACTAGCAAAATTCAAGTTAAGCACATGCACGATGGTAATACAGCACAGTCACTTGTAGAATGTGTGAGACTGTGATTATGTTTCACAAAATGATAAGTTGTCTTTGGTAGATAACAGTACAGCAGTTCTTCGGTGGTCCTCGAGGCCACACTCTCTACAACCTTTTGTCCCAGCCAAGAACTGAAAGAAGTCACGCCATCCAAAACTTCCATATTGAGGAATATAACCACCTTTGCGAGTCCGTGAATCGTTTCTAGGGACTTGGAAATGAGCTGGAATGCAGTGCTGAGAGACGGCAGATGAACCATGACCTACAGGAAAACTGAACCACTAATAGCTTGCATATAAAATGCACCATTGGCTCATGGAACAAAGAAGAATTCCCAGGGACCAACCTGACTCATTCTATGCTTGCCGTTGGCTCAGAAACCAAACCCTGTTCATCAGCTCATAAAAAGCATGACGGAGATGACAAAAGCATGAATGCGAAGACAGCCATTTGCGTAATGCCGCCCCCATGAATGTCCTCTGTGAAATGTACCCTTAAAAGTGCGGCGGAAGGAACGCTCCTGAAAAGACGTTCAGCTGACACCTTAAGGGTTATTCACTATCCGTTAGGATCTTGGGGGCAGAACGCGAAAGACCGCCGGTTCAGTAAAAGTGACACTTAACTGGACTTGAACCAGTACATGATGTCTGGGCGCAACGTAAAAACCAATAAAACATGGAAACGGCAAGAGCTCAAGCACTAGAGAGGTCCGGATCATTTTCGGCGGGGACAAGTGATGGCTTCATCGCCCTCATGATGCATTACAGACCCCGACAAACCCAACCTTGATAATATTGCCTGCCTGTCTGCCTCTGTCTGGATTTTGGCAAAGCCACTGAAATGGACGGTCCCTGGGGTTTTACTCCAGAAAAGGAATTCAGGAAAGGACGGGCGACCGAGACGCTTGACAGCCGCGATGCTCCAGGGCGACGGGCCGTCGGGGTCCGAAACTTCATCACATGTGTCCTTCCTCATTGATTCCCCTGTCTGCGTGCATGATCGGACAATGATCATAATGACACTTCGATGGTTAATGCTTCCTCATCGCTCATGTGTCATGTTTTTTTTTTTTTTTTATTATTTCCTTTTGTATATTGCACCACAAACAAGACCAAGTTCAGAAACAGTCTAAGTCCTCATAATAAAAAAAAAAATAATAAAAAAAAAAAAAAAAAAAAAGTTTCTCAGAGCTGGTTGTGGAGATGAAGTTTGCTACAAGTGCAGGACAGTGGGTTATAAGACAAACAGCAACTCATTTTCCCAGAAAGCTGAAAGCCTGTGCCCCTTCAGAGACCGTGAACTCAGAGAATACCATCAAAAATAGAAACAGCGGGGGCAAACAGGAGCCAAAACATCAACATGAATAGAGTCAATTAAGAAAAGGTCCAAACTCCACAACAGCTGCTGTGCCATCACACTGCTCTCTCACACATATGACTGACTGCCTTTCTCTGTCAGTTAAACCTCATCGGAGTCAGCATGGTCATTAATGGGCATGCGTTAACACGGGGATAGCCTCAAACAGCTGTCAATCACAAGCAATTCAGCCCCAATCTACCCCTCACCATCTTACTTGGGTTAACACGGGGATAGCCTCAAACAGCTGTCAATCACAAGCAATTCCTCCCCAATCTACCCCTCACCATCTTACATGGGTTAACACGGGGATAGCCTCAAACACCTGTCAATTAGAAGCAATTCAGCCCCAATCTACCCCTCACCATCTTACTGTATACTTTTAAAAACAGTGGTAATTAGGGCCCAAGGATCGTAGGTGCAAGGCACCCATTGTAATTGTTACAATTTTTCACTATTATTATTATTATTATTATTATTATTATTATTATTATTATTATTATTATTATTATTGTTGTTTCCACCATGGGAATCTATGGCAGCCCAGAGAATCAATTGGTAACTTGTTTGCACTTGTAATTAGTAGTTTTTATTACATTATTATTATTATTTTATTATTAGTTATTATTTTCTTTTAAGTGTTGCGTGATTTGTGCTGTATAACATTATTTATTTGTATTTATTTGGGAATCTAGTTCTAGCCAGTATTTAAACTTGTTTTTGTAAATACATTTTGTAAATACTGATTTACTGACTGTAATCTGATTTACACTATTGCACACATTTAAATCTATTTTATTTCTATTTTTCATTATTAATTTACATTCTATGTTGTTTAGCAATGTATGCACCAATACAGCCAAGGCCAGTTCCTAGTACATGGAGGTGTTCCTGGTCAATAAAGTGAATTCTGATTCTAATTCTGATTCTGATTCTAATTCAACACATATAGGTTACAGCTTCCCTGCAGCTCAACGATCATGTGACCTGGCCTGCTCATCTCAGTCAGTGTTAAACCAACGCCCCTCAAAACAGAACAAGGGTGCAGGGACTATTAACACGTCATATCCAGATGCGAAGCAGGAGGAACGTGTAAAATCTGTCAGCCGGTAAATAGTGGCAAAACCGTCTGAGAATGCCACGGAGAGTAGGTGACAAGGAAATTAAGTGAATGTGCATTCTGTGTGACAGAGGGGCTTAGTTTCAAAGTATATTTTTGCTCAGAGGGAAAGAAAAAAAAGGGAAAGAAAAAGAATGAAAAGAGACTAGTAGGTGTCCTCACCGACAGTGATTTTACGGATGTGAGCAGTCCTTACAGTGGCCAGCCTGCACCATATGGTGTTATATGATAAAGTCACTTGTTTCCAGTTAGTCTCACCCCTCTAAAAGATGTCATTACTGAAAAAAAAATATGGCCAAAAAACATCCGAAGCAGACCAAGTTTTGTGGGTCCAGATGTTCATGCCAGAATGAATGTCCATTTTACTTTTTTAAATGCAAACTGCATGATCGTGCTTTTATGTTGGACCCGCATAGTTTGCAGTAGGCTCAGAATAAATCTAAGGTTCTAAAAATGCCGCAAATTTTATATATCCCCCGAAAACCTCTTCTAGCCTCCAGCTGTGGGATAAGTATTTGGAAGGAACAAGGCTGACCGGTTATCCCCTGACCCCAGGACAGTGCGCATTTACGAATCCCTCTCGAGGGTCAGAAGAAGAAGGCTGCTTCTATTCATCCCGGGAAGCATGCAAGCAAGGAGAGCAGATCCATCGCTTCCTAATCCCCAATTACTCCATTCCTCCAACTTTGAAATGGGGGTGGGGGCAGATGAAGGCGGTACATTGATACGCTCCGAGACAGAGGGCTCTCTGTTTCCCCACAAGTGTGAATTGAGATCAAAATAAAAGAGGAATGTGGAAGTATTTGCCACTGTAGAAGCAATGGTCTGCTCAGAGCTTCCGCCCCACTGCTGGAAATGAACCGGAATGGTCTTTTGGCAATGTTTTTCATCAACTTATTTCACCTTAGCCAAGAGGACCCTTCGCATCATCTCCCTGACGAAATTGGTCACGATGCGCGCGCGAGGTGGCCTTCTTTGACGTTTTTTATCTTTGTGTATCTGGTCTGTTGGGCAGCTCCTGCACCATAACACAAACAAATACAAGACGGAAACAGGTGCTGGTTCAGAGGTGATCAGACAGAAGAAAAACAAGGCATCACAGCATTAAAAAAAGATCTCTATTAAGTGCCCTTTTTATGATTTTACCAAGAAGTGGATAAAGTAAAACTACTCAGTTTAAAGAAGGTTCATTCTGGGAGAAGCGATCAAATGGTCTCCAGGGGGTATGCCCTTTGGGCTGCTAGTATCTTATTTGAGAACATATAATTTTTACTGTCAATGTGTCTCTCTATAAGCTGCCCAGGCTCCATGGAAATGAAGAGACCTAAATACCTGGATCCAAGTTCAGAAACAGTCTAAGTCCTCATAAAAAAAATTTTTAAAAAAAGTTTCTCAGAGCTGGTTGTGGAGATGAAGTTTGCTACACGTGCAGGACAGTGGGTTATAAGACAAACAGCAACTCATTTTCCCAGATAGCTGAAAGCCTGTGCCCCTTCAGAGACCGTGAACTCAGAGAATACCATCAAAAATAGAAACAGCGGGTGCAAACAGGAGCCAAAACATCAACATGAAGAATCTTTAAAAAAAGATCTCTATTAAGTGCCCTTTTTATGATTTTACCAAGAAGTGGATAAAGTAAAACTACTCAGTTTAAAGAAGGTTCATTCTGGGAGAAGCGATCAAATGGTCTCCAGGGGGTATGCCCTTTGGGCTGCTAGTATCTTATTTGAGAACATATAATTTTTACTGTCAATGTGTCTCTCTATAAGCTGCCCAGGCTCCATGGAAATGAAGAGACCTAAATACCTGGATCCAACCCTGGAGTTTCGCTTCTCTGAGGCTCGCTACAACCACAGTCAAGCGCTTTTGAGAAAATTGGCCATCCCTCTTAATTATGTATGTTTACATTTGCAGGGTCAGCTAGTCTCTGGAGCAACTGGGGATTAAGGGAACTGTTCTGGGGCCCAACGGTAAAATCATGCAGCCGATCCTGGGATTTGAACCAGCGACCTTCTGAGTCCCAAACCATAGAGCTGCCCCCCCAACAAATTATTATTTTGTTTAATACTTCTTTGGTCAGTGCATAATTTCACATTTGTTTTTTATATTTTCGATGCCCAGCATCTTAACCCGATTTCATCCTTGAACACCGCGTGAAACACTTGATTGCACACCAAGTCCCATAAACGCATCTGCCACCGAACAAATCCCCCAGATTGTCACTGTGCCCCCTACTGCACAAAAATGGTTCCGAGTTATTCGGAGATGAAGAGTTTGTGATTAGTCATGTTATCTGAAAACGGGGCGTAAGATGTTTGAAGATGTTGATCTAATTTAAAAAGACACACATCTCCCAGTTTCTGGACCAGCCTGCACACCCCCCTCTCCTTTCTTGTTGAGTTATGAATGACTGACCATTTGGTAACTGTTCCCTTCTGATTTGTGCGGGTGCTTGAGTTTGTCTGCGTCACATGTCAGGCTAATATAGCTAATACAGACTGCTGTAGAATATGGCCCCGCAGCCACGCTTTGGGCAAATTACATGCCCCCCCACATCGTAAAATATGGGGAACCAAAAACACTGCCATTGACGTGTCAAAAAATGCAACTCCACTGCAAAATGCGCGCAACATTATAAAGAAGCATGTTAGCCTCAATGCCACTGATAATCCACAGATTCATCAGCGTCCACACAGTTAAGCTCCAAAGTGATTGTATGCCAGTGCTGTGTGCCAGTTAATATATCAGTTCTGCTTTTTATCAGTACTTAATACATCTGGTGCCACATGCAGCCAAACAGCTTTCTATCGCATTTAAGGGAATCTATGCACAAAGACGGGTTTAGCAAAGTTCTTCAGTATTAATAAACAACCAAAATGAGGTATTAGCCTTGGATCAGCATTATTAAGCATTGATTAAGCATTTTTAACAGCTGATTTAATTCTGATACTGGTTTGTTTGACATGTTTCTTGACTTGTCAATGATGAGAACTTCAGCACTGAAAGGTCGTCGATTTCAATCTACTGGTCCTCTTTCTGGGGGGGGGTGAGTTTCGTCAGACTGACTGAGGATGATCTATCTTGGTGACACAAAGCCACACTCAATGCTGTCACAAACGCACCCCCCCCCCATCCTGAAAAAATCAGTCTAAATGTTTGACTGCCTCAGTTGACCACAGGAAGATCTCCTGGATGAAGTTCTGTATTGGTTTCAAAGAGACACTTCATACTTAAGATGCTTTGAGGTTCTCCCTTGACTGGTTGTGGTTGAACAACAACATCTTAACCATGGCTGAAGGTCAGGAGCAGCACAGTTACTCACTATAGAGAAATTTTGCTCATTTGGGTATTTTTGCAAAAAATCACATGGAGATGCCATTTTTTTTATAGTTTGCATTTCCTCACCAGTTTGTGTGTGTGCGAGTGTATGGTGCTGTGTGCATTGTATGGGATTTACAGATTCTCCTACACTTCTCATGGACTTCCAATCACACCCACTCACAGTCTGGAAGACCAAGGCTGTGAGCAGATTGCGAATATTGATTATTTGCGTTCCATATGGTTAGACACAAGGGGGCATGGACGGGATTGGTTCCTTGCGATTTAGTCATGATATTTAATTAGTGGTGATGGAATTACATTTGGCTAAAGTGCTGCCACGTTTAAGCTTTCGAATGAGTTGTGTATGGATGGATGTTGCCTGTGCACTGCACACGTGCCAAGCTGATGGGGACATCAGCTCAGTTTAATGGCACTCGTTTCAAGGAAAGTGACCACTGGTGAATGTCAGGATTCGCCATTTCTGCAAGGAAAATGTCCTGCCCACCGGAAATCTGCTGTAATCAATGGAAAACGTACTCCGCTGCAAATATAACTCTTGATTGTCCAAAATGCAATAAATGAATTGCATTAAACATAAGCTGGCCTTCCTGTACAGAGCATCCCCTTCCTTGTGGCCCAGTGGTTTATGTGTTGGGTTGTAGCCTTTTCATGACCCTTTACTATATCACCAGTTGAAAGACGGATGGATTATTTGACTATTACAAGGAGAATATCATAAATATCTGATGCCTGATATTAATATGCAACATATGTGCTATTAATGGTGTTTTACCAGCAGTGTTCATAGGATTTTTCAGAGAGCCTTTTCAGCCTATGCAGTGCACGTGGCCTTTAAGGTAAGCATGAACGCACATTATGGCCTTCGAGCCCAGTGTGGGGTTTGAAATAACCAAACGGAGGCATATAAAACCCAGGAGAATACAGTATTGTTTTTCATGTGCCTTTCCAGCCAGTGAGAATGCCTGGTTATGCAACAGCACGTTATTGCTCGGGAATCACATTGAGCAGAATCGTTCTGCTCTGCCACAGTAAGCTGCATTTTCCATGATACCTGGTCATGAGACAGGGGCACCATCAAGGCTCCTTGGTATCAGGAACCATGATTCATTAGCAGAGATCCCGCAGAACCACAGTTTACATGACAGTCCATTTTGCTCTGTTGTTAGTAACTTATTATACAGGCGTTTACATTTTAGAGATATAATCTTACACCTTACAACAGAAAACCACTGGATTCCGACCACAGAAACCATGGATTCAGAGCAGGAGTAACAGCACTCTGTTCCCAGTTTCTTGCCTCACTATCAAAATGCGCAACGTGCAACAAATGGCGCTTTGCATGTTGTGGATATTATGAGGCGAGATTCGTGCGATCTCACCGCCCCATAAAGTACGCAGCTCAGTGGGTCACCTTAAAGCTCATGCTGGCATTTCTCGGGAAATTTCACCTCCCGCTCGCAGAAGCTGATTAGCAGGGTTTAAAGCCTCTTTGTTTTTCTTTTTTATGTGACAAATTAATGCGACAGATCCTCTCTGTTCCGCGTGCATCACGATCTGTAATGACCAAACATCTGTTTCCGACAGGTAACTGCTCTTATGAAAGCTGTATTTCCCGAACCCTCTCGGCTTCAGCCAATGAGATCAGACCTTGCGAAGAGGCTGCGGTGGTGTGAGGACATGGAAGAACTTTCTTAATGGAACTATGGACCTTAGCACTTTTCGCAGCCAGGCCAATTAACCTGATGGCTGTTTTACTCGTCAACATACTGCCTGCTTCTCGCTGACCGCCCACCACAAAACAGCTACAGCCCTACAGGAAAATGACCCAACCATCGATTTCTTTTCTTTCTTCCATCTGCAGCATTTGCGACACATTACTCCCCTGTTGGAGAGGCCTTCAGTGTGATGGAGGTTAATAAAAATGTGGTTACGACTTTATGCCTGTCTGGCTGGATGGAGATGCAACATTTGGTATTTACGTATTACACAGCGTATAAAACCAAATATCCATCGATCCAGGTCAATAGGATCATTAACACCCCCGATTAAAATAAGCTACGCCTGCAACCTGCACTTTAAATAGTTTCTAATATATTTTCTTATGAATTTTCATCTATAGTCTACGTTTTATACATTTCTGTTTTTTTACTGCTTATTTAGTTAACCGTTTTGTTGTCCTTCTACCTTGGAAATTTCATTTCACTGCTGGTGTACATGCATGTCACAAATAAAATTCTTGAATCTCTAGAGCAGGGCTCATCAACATGGTGCCAGTGGACACCAGGATGCCCCCAAGGACCACATGAGTTGGACCTATTCTAAAAATAGCACGACTCACCAGTGAGGAGCGTCAAAAATTAAATTTTATCCTGTTGCTATTCTTCTTGAATCACATTTGCATTTATATAGATTTGAAAATGACAATATCTTAAAAAAAGCATTTAAAACATGTTTATTATACATGATTTAAGAAGAGTGTATCAAACTGGTAGCCCTTCGTATGGCTCAGTACCCGTGAAGTAGCTCTCGGTTTCAAAAAGGTTGGCGACCCCTGTTCTAGAATCTTCCATCGTTGCATTATAGGGTTGTCAGACAAAAGTTGCCCGTCTAATCAGGAGAATGTTCGAAATCATCATGTGCTCATTCCTACAATGACATCATTCCCATCCATCCATCCATCCATCCATACTGCAAAATTCATTATGGGGGGGGGTTAGAGCCCAAGACAGCAGAACACCCTGGACAAGATGTCAGTTTTTTGCAGGGTCACCCACACACTCACACACACACACACTCACACACACAAAAACTGTGAGCGATTTCGAGATGCCAGGTCACGTGTCTTTGCATTTGTAGGAGGAGGCTAGAGGACCCACAGGAATCTCACGAGACGCAAGGAGAAGATGCACATGTACCAGGCGGGGGTGGCATTTAATCATTTCCGCCTACCCCTTTTTCTGTTTCTTTCCCTTTTTTTTTTTAGCCAAGAGATGAAATTATTCAAATATGGTGGCTTCCCCTTTAATCGCCGTTGGAGTCTTACAGACGGAGGCTCAGAGAATGATGAACGCCAGCGACATCCATCTGGCTGTGTGTGATGAAGACTCACGAGCAAGTGAACCAACGGCCAGACTAATTAAAAACGTGGCTCCGTCCCGCCCCTCA
Organism: Mormyrops boulengeri; assembly: GCA_026781065.1. Classification (NCBI taxonomy): domain Eukaryota; kingdom Metazoa; phylum Chordata; class Actinopteri; order Osteoglossiformes; family Mormyridae; genus Mormyrops; species Mormyrops boulengeri. Next base: position 13,445,422 of record JAODLD010000051.1, on the reverse strand, counting down.
CCCACACACGTTAAACAAGCGCGCGCTCCGCTCCGAAACGCAGGGAGACACTTCACCTCCGCGTCGAGAAATGCGCCGGCCTTATTGTGCAGCGACGCAGCCTAGTGTGACCCAAGGCTGTTGTTCAAAACACATCGAACTTGGTATACGTGCTTGGCGGGATGCATTAGACATTCATCAAACGGCCAGAGAGCAGCCATTTATCCTGTACTAAATTGCCGCTTTGGCTTAAAATATTGTTGCATTTCAAATGAAGTAGCTTACAGCTTTCGGTTCTTGGTAAGTACACATCAATTTGCCCTCAACGGTCAAGAAGAAAATAAAAATGAAGTACAAGAACAAAATTAGAATGTCCATTTAATTTGGCCATATCTACCAAATACACTATATAAGTTATACAGTCAATACACAATATTTAAATGACTAAATATTGTAAATTACTTTCAAGTGAAATTATAGAAATATCTTTTAAGTTCCAAACTAAATGTTGACAGCCAAATTATTATAGGTACCATTAAAGGTTTCCTTTTTTAAGGCAAAATACCAAATAAAGGTAGGTAAATTAGACCCATGTTGTTGTGCCATTGATTAAACTGCCTGAGGAAATAAGAAGTGTCATCGGATATTTGAAGCTGCTCACTCGTTTCCAACAAAGATTTGGCAACGTAACTGCATATTAAAACACACCAGTAAAACTAGACAGGACAATATGAAGGATCACATGACAAACAAAGTCACATGACTGAGGGAAATTACCTTGCGCTACAATATTGCAGCATCACAATTCTTTAATATAATAAACTTGCTTTGGGGATGAACATATTAAGATGAAGGGTTGTAAGACTGATATCGACGGTGAGGTTCAGTTTACTGGGGGGAGACAAAACCGCAGCACAGAAAGAGTGGCAAAATAACTGTAGATAAATTCATTCAGCATAATCCCTCCCCTGAGAGAGAAATTAAGCATATATTCCACACATATTAACCCTGAGACCAATTTCCCTCTTAGGATCTCATCCACAATAATACTGCACAATTCTAGCACATTATCTGGTACAACGCATTGTTCTACACTCGTTTAACTTTTCACTTCAGGCGAAAACAGCAAATAAATGGCCGCACAGTAAGCTGTTGTATCAGTAGGGCACCCCTCCATATAAAATGCGGTGCCTTCCTACCAAACTTAAGGAACCCTGGTTCCTCGTTCCTGGAGCGTTTCAATCAGGAAGTTTTGTAGCTCCTGGCCAATTACGCGTGTCGCTTCCCTCCACCACAACTGTGGGAATTTTTCTTGCCACTGTCGCCTCTGGCGTACTCACTGGGGGCTTTGGGCGAGGATAACGTAAAGTACTTAGAGAAACTGTAATGTTGTGAAAATGCGCTGTACAAATAAAATTTAATACTTCATTATTAAGTCTGGCCAGTGATCGATCTTTCGTTTTCCACAGAATGAAAAAGTGATAGATAGAAGTGTATCGGTTATTGTGATGCAGAAATATGGAAACTCAAGAAAAAAAGAACTGGTATTCTGAAAACAATTCAGTCTGCTCAATATCTCTGTCCCCCCTCACTTTCGCATAACTTCCAAGTTAGCGCCTGCGCTTGTGATTAACCAATCAGAAACGTGTATCGCTTTAAGCCCCGCCCAGTAGTGCCTGGTGGCGCGAAAAGTACTTTGGAGGTTCAGCCGCTAAGATTGGGCCAAGTTCGTACGGTGTGAAAGTGCCTATCATCAAACTAACAAGTAAAAAAAGATATGAACACTTGCGAGAAAGGAAAACTCACATCTGCATGTGTGAATCCTCTGTCACCGTGGGTAAATATTATCTTTTGCCGGAAACCTTGCTGGCACATGTGGGGATCTGAGCGGCGAGGCCACGGAAACGTCCGTAAATGGCACGCAGCTTGGAGGTGGAGGTGGGGGCAGCAGTTTTAATTACTGCCAGGGGAGTCAGGCTGTCGCTTCATCAGCTCCACCTGCGGCAACCGGGAGGTGACGCGGGCGATCTCACGGCGCAGTTCTTTTTTTAATGTTTAATTAATTAATTGTTTTCGCGGAGTGAGAAAAGCTTATTAAAAGGATATAATTAGTTAGAAGCTCGCTTTACGGGAGCCCGTGTGATCAGTCGCCGTGAGCAGCAGATGCCTTTTTCAGTAGAGCGACATCTAAGTGCAAATGGACCCCCAGCGCTAACCTTTCCGGGTGCCTGTGCGCTTACTGACATCCCGGATTGCCATCAGGGCGCTGCCGCCCGCCAGGCTCGCCGCTGCGGGAAGGTCTCCGTACGCCCCCCACCCTTAAACTTTGCAGTACTCAGTGGGAAAGTTAAACGATGTTACTGCAACTGCAGGCTGGGAGAGGGCGACTGCACGCGGCGGGTGTGGACCTCAGCTAATTAATCAGATGCATTATCAAACCTCAGTCTGAATGTTAATTTAGTTAGTGAGGCTTCTAATAATGTTTTAATATTCAAAAGCTTTGCACAGGCACACACAATATTATAGTGATTATAGTGTGTGTTATGCAGTACTGGACTTAAAAATCGGACTGGACGGGGGGTCCCACGCGGCACATCTTGCCCAGGGCAGTCTTCCCGACTGTGGGTTGGGGTTATCCAAGGAAAAACAAGTCACTGGACAACCTGGATGGCATTAAATATTAATCAATATTCATTACCATTCTAAGAGTTAAATAATGTGATATTGTTATTAAATATTTGGATCGGGGGGACTGTCGCCTGTGGGACCTGGGTTCAAGTCTCCAGCTGGATTCCATGTGTGTGGAGTTTGCATGTTCTCCCCATGTCATTATGGGGTTTCCTCCAGGTTCTACAGCTTCTCCCCCCCCCAATCCAAAAACATACCAAAGTTAATTGGAGTAACAGAACTGCTCCCTGCCTTCTTGTTCTCCAGACCCCCCCCATGACTCTGAACATGATAAGCTTTTTCAGGAGATGGATGGATGGATTGATGCAGTGACATCATGGTTACAGTTTTGAGCATAAATGTTTCATTTTTTTGTGAATACTTGGCAGCTCTGTTATTTACCAACATTGAATATTTCTGGTATTAAATTGTCATGCAGCTGTAAAAGAGTTAAAAAGAGTGACCTTAATTGAATTCTCCCTGGAGAGTCGACTGGCCGCTCGACAGTTTATGCATAATGTAACAGCGATTCTCTTATTTAATCATTTGTTTTATTTATAGCGTTCTTATGAACAGTGGGGGAACCTCAAATTGCCTTTAATAAATATCCAGCCTTATGAATAACTGTGACCTCTCTATTTTAGCATCTGGGCGAGCGGAACGTTACGCAGTCTGCAACATTTTATATTTGCTAAAGATCCTGCCCCGGGCATGGGCTAAGCGGCTAGAAATGAAACGAGATACATATTCTGACATTTGACTCACTAAAGTTAATATCCATCCTAACCCTTCTCAGTTCCTTAGCTTCTAAAACATTTCATTTGCAAAGTATATTTTGATTTTGTGGGCTTTTATATTACATATGCAATATAAACCTTTGCTTTGAATTACTTCTGTGGATACAAGATTTGAAATGAAAGATACTTTATATGCTTCTATTGATTTTATTGTGGATTCTTTATGAAAATAGTAATCACGTTCCCCGGTGTTACAGCTCTCTGCATTTCGTTAGCCGTCAGATGAACTGTGAATGCTGCCGATCTTCTAATGGTGGGGATGCCCTTGGGTATCGTGACATTGGAAAGTGCAACATGGACCATTTATGGCTGGCATTAACAAGTTATAATATGGCTGTACAGCTATTTGCCCTGAAATGAAACACCAGGTGTCAGCTGTGAATATTCGTGGCTAGCGTGGTGGTTCTTCTGCAGATTAACAGAGAATGCACATTCGCCATTGGACCGTTTTCAAAATCAAACTTTCTGAAATTAAACTTCGTTGCTGCATTGTAGAGTTTTCCACGGTGAGTGCTTTTCTGTTTGCCGGGTAGATAACACATGAAAGAAAATCATCTGCAACCGGGCTTCCCATGTTCTTTGCACAGATCATTAAGTTCTTGCTTTGTTAGATGTTGTTGTGTTGCTTCTCCTCCAATCCCGCTTACACTCGTACCTGGGCATTCACTGGAAGCTCAGCCTAGCTGCACTTATGCCTAATCGACTTATTGACAGCGTGAATGTTTGTAATGTAGTATGTGCTTAATTTGTTCTGCTCTTTGTTTGCTTTGGATAAAGTGTCTGCTAAATATATTTAATGTAACATAGGTGTTACTCATGGGACACATCCCACCAAATATTCAAAACCATTTGTCCCAGGTGTCACGACTCGGGACGCACTGGCTGAAAACCATTTATTAGCCTTCATGTACCAGTCTATGACGGAAAACCCCAAGCTGGGCCGCCTATCTGGTGTGACATCAGGATTTTGCTTTTAAAAATATTAATAAATTTGTCAGGAGAATTCAGCCGTCACCTAACCTACAGACTGAGGGGGAAAAACCTATCAAGCCGACGATTTCAGTTTCATACCTATAAACAAATGTATACAGTCAACATTGAAATTAACAGGTAGCGTATACATACGTACAATATACGAGTTCATTCAGGATAAGGCGAGAGGAAGGAAAGGAAATGGCAAGGCAAGGAAGGAAATGATTCAGACACTCAGTGGATTTGTTCCCCCCCCGCTATTGAAAATGCAGTGATACCCTTGAAATGTAAACATTATTTATGTCTGGGAGTTAAAAATCTCTCTGACAGCTGACCTTTGGCAAACATTAGGGTAACAAGGTGAAAATGCAGGACTGTTTTGTTACAGATTCCCTTTGGAATTTCCTCAGGGTTCGAGGACAGACTTTCAGGGAACAGGGTCTTGTTATTTCATACCGTCCAACCGTGATGTTTTCACGAGGCTTACCATGTTCGGTCATCAGTTCCTGTTCTTTCACTCTTCAGCTCCATCCGCATGTGAATATAAACCTTTGATGTGTGTGGGAAGTCCTTTTTTGAGAGCATTATGGCCATCGATCGGACGGAGTTTGCTGTATATCTTGAAGGCTTGTTTTTGCAAGCAAGGCTGGCATGCATGACAGCGGTATAGAAATAAGGACGTAGAGAAGCTAAGCTGATGGGAGAACACCTGATTTTTATGTTGTTCCCCACATGCTCATGCTTCTAGCTTTACATTTTCCTTGCTTTGGGTTTTAAATGCATTTCAGTTTTTGGTGCAATGCAATTTGCATAATGTGCCATTTTCTAACTCACATGATATATGAACGGGGTGCAACACCATGCTGAATTTTGACAGACATTCTGATCAAAGTGCAATTTTTACCAGTGACATGGTATTTAAAAACATAGCCTACATAGTTTTTTTTTGTCACCTCAGTCAAAATATTTTGTCACAGACTCAGATGAGTCTTGCCACACACCCATTTGTCTGTGTACGGACAGGTTGACGATCCCTGTATATATATTGTACCCTGTAGTAATGCAAGTAAGAAAAACACAGACGCCTAATTACAGGGTAGACGTCAGTTAGTTTTAAGCTTCCAGGATCAATTCAAGTTCCGTGTCAATCAATAGGTCCAGGCTTCTCTAGTCGATAATGTCAGCGAATAAAAACGCATTCCGTTTCAGCACCCTAGCTGAAATATCAGGTCTGATGGGTTTTCGCACGCCCAGCAGGTGGCGCATCCACGGCACCCACGTCGAAAGCGCAAATATTAGTCTTTGGATGCAGATACCTGCCACAAGATGCAGTAAATAATACTTTGGTGTGTTAAAGCAGGGAGAGGCTCAGGGAAAGATGTCGACCCCTCTTCTGTGATGATGACCGACCCCTTTGAAGTTCTGTTTCCGTGACGCCGCCATTGTTATCGCCGTGGAAATGTTTCGTCTCAGGTGCCACACAGGGGTGACGAATCTATATTCAGCTCCACTCTAATATTGCGAGCAAGTCAGTGGAGAGAGCTGATAATTAATCATTCCCCCAAGCTATGCTGAGAAGCGAGGCCTTTGCTAATTAATCGCCTAGCAACCACACAACCTCTGACCCCCTACTGGGCTTACCCTGCCCCATGTCCCTTTTGACTCAGCCTCCACCCAGCCTCCACGCTCCACCCATTTCACCGAGCAGCTGGATGGCATCCCAGTGCAGAGTAGCATCCGGTCAGCGCTTAGCTACAGAGACGGGGACACTTACAAACAACCTTCCCGCCAGCTGTTGCTCCTCATAAGGGCTCCTCCGCAAAGCATGTCCTGGGGCCTCTTGGGGCCCAGATCGGAATATGTGGGCGTGCAGGACACCGTTACCAGTGTGCATTTCATTTTAATCACGCTGGCTTGAACTGTCACCCAGAATTAGCATGTAAGCCCGAACCTAACAGGGTGGATTGTACTGCTGTGTTATTGCCTGCTTGCTAAGGGAAACTTACCTCCAGTGCTTTATGGATTCATTTGGCCACTGGAAAAAAAAATATACAGTACTGAGCAAAAGTCTTAGGCAGTCAAAGAAAGTGATATTTAAATATTCATGTTGGTGTAAAACTATGATTTTATGTCTGTCAAAGTGTGCTAGCTTAGCCTTTTCTAAACTTCTGCTGAAATCTCCCCAGTAACTCCCCAGTATTTTTTCACTCGACCACTAGCACACCATGTTTGGCTAATGAATAACTCATCATATTATTTAACTAATTAACTTAATCAATTAATTGAGCTGGAAGTAAAATTTAGCGAATGCATAGAATGGCTGGGGTGCCCCTGAAGCGAGGTTTGGGATCTGAAGCGGTGTTCATCCAGCCGTCCAGCAAGCTTTTCAGAGAACAGAAGAAATTCTTGTTTAGTTTTTATTGTGTTACTGTTTATGTGTACATATATATATATATATATATATATATA
>JAODLD010000051.1:13420233-13435545 GCA_026781065.1 Mormyrops boulengeri | reverse complement strand
ATGTTTATCAGTACATTACAGGAAATAATGAACTTTATCACAATATGCTAATTTTTTGAAAAGGACCTGTATATATACACACACACACACACACACACACACACATACGTGTATACAGGAAACAGGCCTATATACTATTATATATTCTATATATTCCTAGTCTGCCTATGCTTCGTCTGCTCCTGGTGGTACAGATGCAGTGGCATGAAGGACCTCATGTAACGTTTTTGCCTGCGTGACGATCGCTGTGCTGCAGTGTATTGGAAAGGGACAGGTTTGGCACCAAGGTGCCCACCAAAGTTTGTGACACGTGGACCAGCATGACAGCCAAACGGTGCGTGCCCAGTGCACTTTTTTTTTTCTTCCACATTCGCACAGCGTGAACAAAATATGATGTCATAGAAGGGGGGCTTTGAAGCTGGCAAACTGATGGGAGAGCCAGGAATCTGGCTGTGTTCCATGGTTGGGGTGGGGTGGGGTGGGGGGCGGGGTAGACAGCTCGTGGACACCAAGGGCTGCCTGGCACTGTGTGCAGACAGATTGGGTTTGACAGGAGAGGCTGACGTGTTTGAGGGACAAGGGTGCCTGGCGGGACCCCTGGGGTGGCTCGATGGAGGGAGGAAGGAAGGGAGAGGAAGAGGTGGCAGAGAGGATGGAAAACAGTAGACACAGCAATGATGGAACAGGACTTCTGGGTGTGGGAAAACACCCGCCCTACCTGCTTTGACCTTCCACTCCCCATAAGGTTAGGCTTACTCTGCTTTGTGGGCATTGCCCGTTTTCTGAGAAAAAAAAAAAGTTTGCATGCAAGTTTAGTATAAATAAATGAGTGAATCCAGGTCGTGTGCTTGGCTCGCTTTCTGTGAGGTACGGCTCTGGGCCTCCCGGTGTGATGCTGCCCTTTGAGCCACTGCCTCCCCAGGGCCGATCACAGCCAGGCCTCCCCCTGAATCTGCCTAGTCAGCTGCATTTGGCATCTCCATCCCCACCCCCCCTCAGGGCTGAAGCGGCACAGAGGGAAAACGAGACGGTTTGACCGCAATTAAGCGAGCCGGTGCTCTTCTTGCTGTTTTAAATTAGGTACATTTGTACCCATTTGGAGCAATTAAAATGGAAATGTCGTGGTGATGAGGTTTCCCCATGGACCCCTTTCAGGAGGCGTCGCCCTGCCCCCCACCCCCCCCCCCCAACCCGCGGCCTTATGGACCGGGTGTGCAGCAGCAAAAAACAAATGGCTGGTACACTTGGCAATGCTTATGTGGCGGGGGGTAGGGGAAGGGGACAAACTTTGGCCCCCGGGAAGAGCAAAAGCAAGAGAACGGAATACAAAATAAAAAGGCTCCCGACAACAGACAGAGCGGAGTTGGCGTCGTTAAGTTCGGCATTACGAAAGAAAGACGCGACAATGCCCATGTCACCCTCTGACGGCGTAGCTCGCAGGCAGATCTGCTGCACCTGACACTCTTCCCTCCAGAGGATAAATTAATTTCACTTGGCGTTTTACCTCGGGGAAAGCAAAAGCTATTACTTTCAAAACAATCACTGCTTAGCGTTTCATTCTGCCACACTTACACTCATTGTGTCTGCAGGAGAACCGCCTGCTGCATCAATAAACGTAACTGTAAAAAAAGTCGTTATTTTTTCTCGTTTTCTCTGAGTTTAGCTATTAATGAGGTTTGTCATTCCGTGCTAGGTAATTGTTTTATTTTTTTTTTTTAAATAATTTTTCTTGCTTTCTCCAAGGAAACCATTAAAGTTGAAGTTAGTCATTCTGCACTAATTCACGCGAAAAACCAGTTTTCGGTCACGTCATTCTGTTCGGCTACGTAGGACGAAACGTGGGGTCGCCATGCTTGTCCCGTCAGCTGGGTATGAGTGTGAGTATGGTACGCATTTTCAGCAGATAGCGCTACTGAGAATGAAAATGGAACTCTAATGTAGAGGGGAGATGGCGGGGGGTGGTTAGCTATTAAAAGCTACTTGGGGCCAAAGGTAATCTTACACTTTTTACCCACCGCACCAAAACGGCTTAATCCTCTGCTGAGTCCCAGTTCCATTCCATCTGAGCTCATACTCCCCGGACTTAAGGAGCAGCTCATTTAAATGTACATAACTCACGCCCCAAGGTGTACCAGCTTGGCCTCGGAGCCCTGTGGCCTTAGCCAGGAAAGCAGCAAGGCGAGACTTATTTAAGAACGTCTCTAGTTCTCAGGGATGAGCGTCTCCATGCGGCGTACGCTGCGTGCTCCCATCTAATAACGTTCTGAGGCATTGCCCGGGGCTGGCCAGACCGTGCCGTGTCTCCAGACGAGCCGGTCTTTCACTCTCTCTCTCTCTCGTCTGGTTTGTCCTCTGCCATACGACTTGTCAGGGAAACTGCTGTTTGTAGGCAACAGGCAAGCAACATCTCCATAGGCGGGTTTGCCATGAACCCTACGTGTTGAATTGTCCCCAAGCAGTCTGGACACGGTGACTAGGTAGATATAGTTCACCATCAAATGACTATTCCCGCAAAGCCTAAAATGTAGCTCTTCGCATCCTGATTAAAGATTTAATGCGTCTTCCTGAATTGGCTCCTAAATTGAATAGTGAAAGGGTCTTCATTCTTACTGCACAGTATTTGAATTACCCAGTCTCCTTGCCATATGCTCTGGTAATAACCGAAAATCTGCAGGAATATAAGATTTTGTTTGAAGAACAGCACCTGTATCCCCTAAAATCATGGACTACTTCCGGTCTCGGTCACCGCGACCTTATTACCGAAAGACATTTTGACCTGCTTTTCCCTACATGCTCAGCTTTATCTCCTGTTTCTGGCACCATTCTTCCTACCCGAGGACAACGGCTTCTCGGATAAAGTTTCCCATTTCTGTCGTCATTTTATATTTCACTTCTGTCATCTTCACAGAAGATTTTCCTCATCTAATGCAGTGCTTGTGTGGATCTCTGGTTTGGAATCTTGTCTCGAATAGTATAATCATACAAAATGGACTGTTATACATTGTAGAGATGATGACTTTTTAGTGTAATGTCATTTTGCTAAAAATATCAGTATCCACAGCAGATTTGAGTCAAGCCTGGTAATTACCTAAGTTGGGTCATGTCTTCTCTGTTTCGATGACTTCTTGAGCATTCCACTACACTTTCTGATGTCATTCAGCATCGCTTTTTGTGAGTCCTATGGAAAGACACTGTGTGTCAGTAGGCAAGTGATTCAGTAGGCGAGATTTAACGTCTCACAGTTTAATTAACAAGGTGTCATAATGCACTTGGCAGTGTTTCGTTCCGTTAGGGATAAAAAAAACATAAATTAGCTCCCCGCTTCATTAAATGGGAATAAATCACAAATCACAGCCTTATTGCAAACACAATTGCTTTTTTTGATCCTCATATACCTACAGACAACACTGTTTCTGACCAATAATTTGATAATCAGATTTTAGTTCAAGTAAGATAGGAATATCAATATAGTAATACAAAAAAAATTATAAGAAATAAAATACCCGGGTGAGATTCAGCCTTTCTCAAAATCAAGCCTTTTAAACCAACAGAAGATTGAAACTGTTCCCAGAATCTGCCGGCTGAGCATGTCGACATCAAGATGGTCATAGATTATACTGCGGGCAGACGAATCTGCCTGACAATTAAAGTGAGATCACACAGAAAGAGAGACTGATAGTGTGTAATCCTGTGTCAATGATCCCATTAGCACCATAATGAAAACAACTGAAGAATCTGAAATGGAAATCTAGGTGTCACGTGTACAAAAAAGTAAAAAAAGACGTCTGATGATATGTCCTTGAATAACCACACAGCCGTCATTATTCGTCTGTTTTGTATAAGGCAACGATATTACCTACTGAGGCACTATAACATCAGTCGTATACATAAGTGATATAATGGAGAGTATATTATATTATTACTCTGGTATAATATTATTGCATGACGAAACACTCCCTTCTGGTTCAGTGAGATGCCAAAATTGATAGTTGGCACATCCACAGTCATGCACTACAAGTAAAGTAGAGATGTGAATTAGCCTTCTTGCATCTTTTTAGGAGGACATGCAAACTCGTACATGTTGGAGGGAGTTGAACCTCTGAGCTCCTGAGGCCGCAGTGCTACTCTGAGTCACCCTTACACTAGTACCTCCTGATGCTAGTCAGCATCTAATGTGCAGGATAACGAGTTTCCAGGGCAGGGTGGCTGTGTGGTCCTTCATAATCCAGCTTACTTGCCATTGACTGCCAGCTTCAGTCAAACACGCAGTGTCTTTATGAAACTGGTAATGATGTCGCCGGGCAGATACAGGCAGAAACGGCACTCGGATCACGATATTCAAAGTCATTTCGAGAGTCATGTCCAGCTTTGCCTCAGTTCATAGTGTCTCCTTCATGGTGGATACCTCAGGAAACAGGAGGTTGTCGCACTTCGCAAATGACTGTGTCTTTTAGGGAAGATGCCACTCCTCAAGTGTTTTAGGGGAGCTGCCTTTAAGCCCCTCCCCCCCAGAGGACTCTTTGTGTCCCAGGTCACATGATGCAGCCAGCTGGCTGGTTCACCTTCATAGTCTGCCTGAGAGATATCTTAATTCTTCCAACCATGCCAGGGGGGTGGGATTGAGTGTCCTGTGACTTTCTGCACAATCTAAACTTTATTATCATCAACTATAATGCAGAAACTGCAATTAACATTTATTCCAGTGACTCAGAAGCAGCCTGAACAAGGTAGCTTGACACTGGAAATCCAGTGGATGCATCTGCATGGGTCACATAAGGCACATCTTTTTTTTTCCCCCAGAAATAATGTGCATTCCTTGGGGTTCAGGGCAAAATTCCAGATTTTATCCAGCTGGGCACTTTCTGTCATTTTCTGAAGTAGTTTTGCTCCCTAATGGAGCTGATTTTCCCAGGTTGTTATTTAAGAAATGCTGGCAAACAAACGGAGGGGAAAGTAGCTGCGATTCATCAGCTGGACGTATAGGGTGAAATGTTGTTTACACTTTCAGGCTGCAATATATGTGTGCATTAAAGCTGGTATTTTCCAAGATGTAGCAAGTTGTTCAATGTGAGGTCAATGGTTGACCCTATAGACAGATCTGTACGCCTAGGGAAAGCTTTCTGGCCAATCAGAAATCTTTCACACTGCAGTCTGCACTCAGCTTGGAGGTGCTAAGATGGTTAGCAGGAGAAAGGCTAGTCCGCCTTTTGAAACGTTATCAAGCCATTACCATGGCTATTGTGTCCAGCTTCCTTTCAGAGACCATACTGCTTATCAAAAGGGCTGCTATAGTCCGAAACATTCGGACTGTTGAATTTCCCCGGCAGCCTTGAGTTCTTATTTTCCTCGCGTCCTTAGACAGAACCCGCCAGCCGGCAGAAGGGCCACTGTCTGTGGCAGAAAAGATTCACGGACAAGCGGCCCGAAATAAAGACTGATGCCTTCAAGGTGACCCATTTGTCAAAGGCCCCAAGGACGACTTCTGTGCCGGAGTGGGAGCATTGGTGAGCCTACTGTGCTAAATCTCTCCACAATGATCGCCTTAATTCACCTCGGACTGCACAAACAAATTTGTGCGGTGAGACGCGTAAAAGGCGCCATGTGATGTGGCTTGGATTTCGATGAAAACTTTGTGGAAGCACTTCTCAGCCACCGCTGATGTGGGACCGAATTTGGGGTGGTGCTACTCATTAAACATCAATTTTTATGGCATTATTATCAATGACGATTGTAGGGGCACTGAAGGCCTTGGGCAAAAAACTGAATGGGCACCAGCACCCCCCACCCGACGTGGTAAAATTTATGACCTTTATTGTAGCATGGAGTCTAAATTAATAATATCAACAAAGAGAATTTAATAAACGCATTTCCTTTATTTTCACTTTACTGTGAAAAACAGAATACACAAATAAAGCAGATTTGTCATTACAATGTGCTATGCAATTGGCCCAGCTCGGGGGGGCCCTCCCAGCTCGGGGGGGCCCAGACAATTGCCTGCCTTGCCTGTCCTGTCCCTATGCCTCTGGTTATTATTTATAAATTATCTTTCATAAAGTACAACGGGTTCACATTTTATTGCAAAATGTGCAATTTTAAAATAACGGCATTTATCCTCAGGTATATCTTTCGATACCACTATACAATAAAACTATCCTTAGAAAGGGTTTATGAATGGTTTATAATCATGTTATTAATTAGGGTGTAACACTTTGTAAATCATTAATATAGAATTCTAAATAAGTTATAACAGTTTTCTTTTTATCGATGAGTTACTACCATTTATAAGTGGCCTTATTTGGAGCCTTATTGAAAAGTGGGACCTATTTTTCTTTAAATTGCATGCAGAGTCAAAATTGCACTATTGACATAGCTGTGTCATTTTTTTAATTGATTAAAATACATGAAATTTGTGAGACGAGAATTACCAGAATGCAACTTGTGCGCAAATTTATAAACCAGCCTTATTAAGCTAAATTTTTTATAAATGTGACGGATACAGTGAAATGTTGAGGAGACCGTTTTAGCCTTCTGGTCATTTATGGTGGTACCATAAACTCTATGTTCCTGTGTTTGGGAAGCAATACAATGGTGGAATACAGAAATGACAGGTTTGTTCTGCATGTACGGGAAGCTCAATTAGGCACTAAAGCTAATTTGGCCTTTTCGCTGACGGCAGATCGCTGCCAAGTTCCGCCCGCCGTCCTGGCAACCGCGACACTTTGACATTTCTAACAATGTGCCAATGCCCCTCTACATGCCTGACCTTTCGCTGAAGTCGGCTGCTTCTCTCGCGCCGAGACCTCCGAGCGGCGCCTCTCCCCCTGGCCGACCCGCTCCAGGGCTGCGCTCCATGCCAGGTTTAAGACTCATGTTTAATTGAGCAAGACCGGAATTAAGAGCCGGGACATATTAATGAACCCCTGCGCCATTAAAGTCGGCGGCGGTAATTGAAAAGTCCACGCCGTGTTCCCGCATCAGCAGATGGCCAGCTCTGTTTTTTTTTTTCGCCTTCAGCGTGTACCCTCCACCTAGACAAATTCTGCTCTAACATTCATGAAGCCTTTCGCATAATGAACCCTCCTGAGCCGTGGATCCTGGCAAGAACGGGCGCGACTATATCATGTTGTACTTTAGCTTAGCCACCCAAACAAGCTATGCTAAACTCTAATGACAGGCGAACTACCACTTTACACGCTCAGCGAACTTCGCGTACATCTGCATGTTTGCCTGCGTTCGTCGTTGCGCTTAAGGATGTTTTACTCTGCCGTGGCCCCCACCTGGAGGAGGAACGGCCCTCTTTCTGGCAGCTACTGAGCCTGTCCCAACAGGATTCACTTCAGCCGCTCTCCTTGGCTTGCCCTACACATCTCCGAACACAATTCGTTCTATCGGAGAAGGGTGGTGCTGAGTGGGACGGCAGTGTCTCCAGTGACGGTTCCTCTTAGGGGGAACGAGCGAGGGGGGGATGAGCAGGGTTAAGTCACTGGGGAGGCTCAGCCATCATGGGCTGATGAGAAATAATTGGAGCTTCTTCGCTGCTGAGACTAACGTGTACTGGGAATTAACCCCGATCCTTTCAGAGTATTTGTAGTGCACAGATAACCAGCTGTTCCAGATTGCTCCAACAATGTGACAGATCTGGGTGTGTATATGAGATTTATAGTGACACTTTAAAGATGATTTCATGCATTATTTTAGCTATAAAAGTCACATCGTTAGGAAATATCACGGCGTCAGGTGTTTTAGCTTCAAATTAAGTTTCTCTCCAAGAATCAAGAACATCTATGGGTGTTACGGTATGTCCAGTGATGTTCGTCAGGCTTTGTTAATTGTTCTGGTTTAACTGCTCTTCTGTCTGTGGGTCACCAGCATGAAGGAGGAGGATCTGTTAAGGTCACGGTATGTAAATATCGGTTGGCGGCAGACGTTTCCTTTGTGATCCGTGTTGTAGCACGATGGCATTTAATTATCTCGTCTACTTCTATACCCAAAATTAAATTTGCTTTATCTAACCAATTCACGTTGTTGTTCGGGAACATTTTGCGCTAGACATCTAGTCAGATAAGGCTAATTTGCTGTTACCTCAATAGCTACTGAATAACTGTGAATCAATGCGCATATTTTACGTCTATTTAACTAGTCAATTAGCTGTCTAGCTAAACAGACAAGAATCGGCAAATTATACATGTAATTTACCCAGCAGACAACACTGCCAAGAAGTTGTCAGTCATGTAACTGAAAATTTTCTAAGAGCATTTAATTAGAATATTATGCCAGTCAAGCTTCTTGTCAGAAATGCATGGAATTTTATCATTTTGATGTGAAGAAAACGATATGAACACCCAATTTGAATGCAGATATTGAAAGCAGTAATTTGCATATTCCTTTTCAAAAGAATCAAGACACGTGTTGAATTAAGGATCAAACAACGAAGTTCTGACGCATCCATGTTGCAGCTTGCCTGTAATTGGCTCAAACTACTAAATAACTATGGCTGAGAAATGCTTGCATTCTGAAGGCAGGACCCTGTATACCTCAGAGTTCAGATCCTTCACCCGTTCAACATGTGTGGAGTTTGCTTGTTGCGCGTGTTGTAGTAAAAGGTGACACGACAAAATGGAAACCGAAATCTGTCAAAACTCAGAAGGAAAATTGCAGCTGTACCCTTGAGTAATGGACTTCAAGGAATTTCTTCAGCCTATATACTGGCATATAAAAGTATAAAATTGTAAGCTACGTGAGTCTTGTGTGCTTTTGGGTGAAAGCTTTGGATAGCATCTAAAATTGTTGGGTCGTTTTCCTGTATGTTGGAAAAAAAAATTCTTACTTATGATGTTAGTTCTCCATAAAAAGTCCTTGTCCTTCAGCACTCACGGTTGCACTCTTGACCTGTGGAGAAGGACCCGTGGATGCGACAGAGGCTGCATAGTCCCTGCTGTATCCTGGAGAACTACTTCAGGAAATTTATAGGACATATGAATACTTCATGACCATCAATGATCTTTTATTTCTATAAATATGCCCCAACACCCACCACACAATCACTTAAAAAATATATAGCTGATTTTCCGGCTTTGGATTTCATCTTCATTCACTTTGCCCTGTCACTTGTGTTTCTAGCAGGCATGGACTGGCCATCGGAAAGTTTGGGAATCGGGAAAGTCTCGAGAGGGCCAGTCTTTCTTCTGCAAGCCTGGCATTTTATATGTGTGTTTCCAGGTCAATGGTCCATCACAAGAGGTTGACCGTGATTGGGAACATTTACCAAGAGGAACCCCCCTCCCTCCTCCTCAATCGGATGGCAAATTCCTGGTCTGCTTTTTGTTGCCAGTACATCCCTTATTTCTGAGGTCCTCTTTTGTGGAAAAAAAAAAAGAATAAACAAACTAGCCCCTTCAAGATCAAAGGAATCAACATGCATGATCCCAACTGATTCACACGTTTTTCACTGTAATTATAACACCCATCTGCTTCTTGCCCCTTACGCCCGACGCTGATTGGAAAGGAGACCCCGTTCTGCGTCCTCTGACTGAGGGCCACGCAGACCTGAGACCAAGTGTGCATTGAAGAGTTCTGTTCCGCTGAATCTTCATGACTACATGGAATGAATATCAGAGGGAAAGAGAGATATAGGAATGAAAACAGACATAGCAGCAGGCATTCCATACTAAGTCAGCTCAAAAGAAAAAAAGCCTCAGATTATAATTATGCTTTATTTTTTATATTCACATATTTTCCTTGAGATCTACCACCCTATAATGTGGCTCTCACAGTTTAATATTCACCTACTAGTGTAACATGCTGCCCAGTGTGGGCTAAAAAAAATCTGTTGTGTAATAAACTCTGCACTATAACTTTTGTTTGTGGAGTCTTTTATTTATATAATGCAGAGGTTTTTCCATATTGCCAGGCTTCTAAACCAGCGGAATTTGAAATTTCCACAGAGGCATCATTCTTTTCATTTGTTGTCGTGGCTTTATTAGTCTATTTGATGACAGGAGAGACTTTTATTATCCTGGAGAAAATTGTTTAAAATATGAAGACTGTGAATGACATAGCTCTTTGCAGACATGACTTTAGTCTCTTGGGAAAGAGACTCAATCACATGAGTGCTAAGGATAGGGGGTGGAACAGAGGTCTGTCAGCACAGTCTGTTCTGCTCGTCTTGAACTTTGACGGCATTCTGTTGCATTGCTCATTGTCGTTCATTGTGGTTGTGTTCGCAAGTTTTAGTGAACTTCAGTCAAGTTCATATTTATGTTCCACTGCTCTATCAGTTCATATCACAAACTGGGAAACCATGAAGCCACTACTATTCAACTCTGTTTGCATGAGCAGCTGTGATGGTGCGTTTGACTTTATGAGGCTCTGAGAGATTATTATTCTATATAACACATATATTAAATCTCTGTATCCAGGGCATTTCAAGTCCACAAACTACAAATCCAGACCAAGATTTTGTAACCAGTTGAGTCTCTGTGACTGTGGCTCTTCATGCTCAACTGGTTGGAAGAAACAAAATCTTGGTCTGGATTTGTAGCTTCAGGACCTGAAATTCCTAATACTGTCTGTATCCTACAATGGACTAACAACAGTCCAGGGTGCCTCAGCATTGTGCTATTGATTCCTGAGTTAGGCTCTGGGGCCAGTGCAACCCAGTACAGGACTTTATGGACGATGGATGGATGGATGGATGATTTCAATCCTTTTTTTTTCTTTCGTCCCTCCATGAAGCTTTTTTGCTATTTTCAGATTTTTTTATATATATATTTCATCACACTTCAGAATAACCAGAGCTGCTCAAACATACATCATATGTGGTTTGAAAACACAAACGTGAAACATATTAAACATTAAGCTGCGGGACTTTCTTCGAGGTGTCTGGTCACATCAGCTTGCGCTGAGGTGACAGTCAGGGCTCCAGCACCTTCTTCTTCCGCATCCTTCCGCAGCTGGCTGCTGGAATCACACTTTCTCACTGACACCTTAATTATAAAACTACCAGCCATCACTTCTGGCAGCCGTTCTGCTCTGCTCACTCCTACCAGGATTTGCGGCTATTTGCGGCCATCTTCAGTCATTGGCTGTCTTTATTTCTTTTACAGTCATGCAGCTTTGTTCCCAGAAGGTTTTTATTATAGATTTTTACTTGTTCTTGGCCAAAGTCTGTCAAGATCAAAATAGCAGCTGAGAGACTTGTAAATTATCTAAAAAAGTGGGGTGCAAAAAATTATATTACAGTCAGAAAAACAGACGATGGGACAGCACCGCTATGGAATCTATTTTGTTTTCAATCAGATGCATCATCTGGGCCAAAAAGAACATCTGATTGGTTTACATTGCTTCCCCAAATTATTTAAATGCCAATGACTCATCTAATCTTTTCTCCATTTAGCAAATCTCCATGGCGCAGTGAACGATAGATAGAGGAGACAAGTTGTGTTTACGGTGCCATTTCTTGCCTTTCGTCTTCAAAGGTTTATCCTATCAAAGATGCGGTTCCAATTTTGTCCCCTATCTATCTCATTACTGCTGTGTTTGTCTAATCCCTTTCGATGCACCACGAACCCAGACGTTATATTACCCAGCTTGCTGAAAACAAGGTTCCCGTCCTGCCGGGCAGCGATCTTGCAGCTCAGATTCGGGAAAGCCCGTCGATTTCATCTTCAAGCTGTCGGTTATTTGATGAGACATTATAATTCCCACCGTTCCTTGTATTGTCATTCATTGTTGCCATCTATCTTCATGGTCCATCTCCCAAATTATAAAAAGACACAGATATACATGGCAAAAACATAGAACTTATTGGGTTTCGTTGATTTGAAGTGGATGGCAACGAAAAATGGAGAAAATCACACCTGGCTTGCAGTCTCAAACACGACAGTCTTTTTTGCCTTAATTTTTAATAAATAGTGAGAGTGACGGACTCCAGTAAATCTTGCCCTACAGAGCAGCAAACGAATTTGGTACTCCATTATGACTATTCACACATGCCAAGTAATTAGTTTGATAACCAGAAGTGCAAAAATTCCATTTATTACTTTATTATTTGTTCAACATTTTTGAAAGATAGACTGAGAAGATAGACTGAGAAAGACAAACGTAACATTTCATATCCGAGCTACGTCTCTTATTGCCCTGGGATGGGGGTCCTCTCCTCCTGCCACTTACAGCAATCTCCTGGGCAGAATATCTGAAAGGGGACTGTGTAGCAAGACGGGGAAAAAATAGGGAGATCAGCAAATGGTACATGCAGACGCGAAACTCTCTGACGCACGTGTGTGTGACGCACTTACATACACACAGCTTCGTCTCCAGAATGGTCAGTCAGACGCAGAAGACCTCGATTTCATGTGGATTTAGCCGCACTGGTAAAACAGTTCAAAGTGTCCTTTCACCATGGCAACGTCACCAAAGGATTTTGCAGAAAAGACTTGAACTTTGACCTCCAGGCAAAAGTGGTACACAGGAGACATTATTTTGTTCAAGAAATATTATCACATGTTCTGAGCTTCAGGGGAACCATCCGACATGAGTGCTGGGGCTTAACTTGGTAGGTGGACATTCAGTCACCAAACACCAGTTTATCTGGTACAGATTTGCAAGAATGACCAATTCAAGGGGCACCATGTGAAATCTGGAACTCTAAAATATCTATGTTGTTTCTGTGTTGTTTGGGAGTCCACATGTCAAAAGGAGAGCGACAGAATGGGAGAAAACGAATTGACAAGTATAGACGCTCCTCTACTTACGCACTTTCAACTTACGAACTTTCAGACATACGAACGAAGAGAACTGTAAGTCCAAATTGTGTTCATTGGGCTCCTGTTTCCCGTCTGCAACATAATTTTTTTTTCTGCGCGCCAATTCCACCTAGTACGACTTTTGGCCACTACTCCCGCCGTGCAGCAGCGTAGCGTGCGTACTCCCAGCATCCTAGTTCTTTGTTCTTGTGTATACCCTTAAAATGATGTTCAATAATGATTTACGAACATTTCAAATTGCGAACCGCCGTTTGGAACGTATCTCATTCATAAGTAGAGGAGCGTCTGCATTCTTAGTTTTAGTTGTGCTGCTATCCAAGTAAGGTGGATGAAACTACGTTTCTCCAGGCAAGTCTTTCCAGCACTGATAACAACATTCAGGCACAAGTCTGCTACTATTTGCTCGCTGACATCACACTGAAGGTAAACATCATTGACAACATGCAACCACCAGGTGGCACTATGCCCAATACGAATAAAAAAAACACCCGTTTCGCACAAAATGACGGCTTCGTATTTATTAATAATGAGCTGTTTTTTTTAACCCCTTATATCCCGTCCTACCCCCCGAGCATGCCAGTGCCCACATAAATATAATTTTATTTTTTTTTAACTCACATGGGACCAAGGAAGTTACATACAGCAATACTTGCAATGGTGTGTGTTTTTTTTCCTTTTGTGCACAGACTTATTTTACATTTTGACAAAAGAGAAATATCAAAGTGCTAAGGAAGAGTATACAATGGTGAGAATGAGGAGCGGGGGGAGACAGAGAGGGAGGGAGAGAATGCTGTAAAGTCATTCAAAAGGAGAATTAAAGACAGAGGTCCTTCGTGTCAGTGAGAAAAAGACAACAAAGCCAGGTCTGTTCCTTACAGAGAAGGCGTTCAGGGAAAATAAAGCCTCTGGGTGCAAGTCTTTCTGACGCCGCCGCTCTGGGTCCCCGCCCCCCTTACCATCACCCTCAACATGGGGAGTCCAACTTGTTTCATCTTTTTTTCTCGTTTGATTCAGAGGCAGAGGAAGGTGGAGAGGACTGCGATGCGGCAGAGCAGCGGCTCAGTCGGCGTAGAGGATGAAACCGGAGAAGGTACTGTACTTGTTGTTGTTGCCGCCGTGGGCCTTGCCCCCGTCCAGCTTAATGTAGACCTCGTCCCCCGCATCCAGGTGCAGGATGACGCTGTTGCTGGCATAGTCATAGTTCTGGTCGGCATCCTGCGCGATGGCGCTGGCCCGTACCTGGGGCAGGAGGGTCGGGGAGGAGAATGAGAAAGTTCAGTATCTGCTTTGCCATATAATTGCTGCCACCATTTGCTTTGATCCAGTATTCAGAGGTGGAACGTTCAGGTCCACAGAGTACAAATCCGGACCAGGATTTTGTTTCAGCCAACCAGTTGAGTATAATGAGTCACAGTCACAGAGAACTCAACTGCTTGGTTGAAAGAAAACCTTGGTCTGGATTTGTATTTCCTAGGCCTGAACTTTCCAGCTCTGCCAATATTGGACAAGCAAACAGAAAAATTCATCCTTGTTCTCCCTCTACAAAGATCCCCGATTTAAAAAGCTCTTGGACGCGAATCCCTTTAGTTTTTTGGCGGATTTTTCGGTGGATTTCCTAGCACAAGAAGAGAGACCCTCTTTCTCTCAGAAAACAGACACAGCCTTTGTGCTGGAAAGATGGCCAAACTGTTACATTGAAGCCCTGATCAAGCAAAGCTTCTATCCCAGTCTGCTGCCACCATCCAAGACCCTACATGCAAAAAACTGCAGGAGGAAACCTAGTTTCACCCAGCAGAAGGGAACATGTGATGAAGATACTGGATCGATAATATTAAAATCAATTGGTAGACATTTACTGTCTTATCATTTTCACCTTTACTGAAAAAAAGCACAGCTGGCAGCAGGGAACATATAGGTTAAAGACAGAGACCTGTATCCCATGGATTGTTAAAGATTCCTTGCTGTAGCACCAGAGAAGAATGCAGTGATGGTGTACAGTTACACAAATGGCTTTATCAGTAAGGTGGTTTGCAAAGGTGTTAGGTAAACACTAACAAATGTACATTTTCTCAGCACACAACTAAAATCTAACACATGCATTATTTTTTGGAGCAAGCAGTAAAGCAGCACTCCATCGTCGAACATGAGAATCCACGGCTGACCAGCAAAACTATCCGTTTCTACACAGCAGAAAACAAAATCATTTAGCTGGAAACTCATACATCTTTATTCTGTGGCTACTTAAATAAAAACTGGCAACATTTATGTCAATGGTCAATCTTTATTCATAAATGAGTGAAATTTTAAATATCACTCACACAGCTGCCTGGCTTTTTAATTGCCTAAAATTCCAAATAAACTTTTTCAATCCTGATCCACATCAACCACTGTGGTGAGGCCACTGTGCTATAATGTGTTGTGTTGTATACTATAGTGCAGTGTTTCCCAATCTGGTTCCTAGTAGGGAGCTTGGAGGGAGCAAAAATGTGGACTGTCTGGCAGGGAGCTGGGAGGGAGCAGAAATGTGGACTGTCTGGCAGGGAGCTGG
>JAODLD010000051.1:13393440-13414577 GCA_026781065.1 Mormyrops boulengeri | reverse complement strand
GTATGTATGTATGTATGTATGTATGTATGTATGTATGTATGTATGTATGTATGTATGTATGTATGTATGTGTGTGTGCTTCCAGGGTCAAAGTTTCTAAGACAGCAGTACACAAGAACAAAGTGAGGCAGGAGACACTGGTGACGACCAAAAACCAGCCAGGTAATGGGTGGAAGTGACTTTCTAATAGCAGAGATGACTGTCAACTTATCTGACAGTTTCTCATGTATTGTAGGATGACATCATGGGAAACATTAAGTGCAGGTGTGAGGTGCACTACCAGGACAGTATCAGGCTCCTAGAAGCTGGACCAAAGACCCATAAAGCAAGGAAGAAGCCCTTCATTAATGAGAAATTAGAGCCAGGCTGGAGTTTGCAAAAAAACCAAACAAACAATTATTCACAGACGCACACCCATAAATTTGGAAATGAGTGAGACTAAAAATTGTGCTGTGGCCCCCTAATTTTTTCCTTAGGTAATTTTCTTTAGATTTCTGGTGGAAAAGGCTAGTTTAATAAACGGCAATCACCCAGCTACACCGAGCTGAGCAAAGCTGGTCAGAGCCCTTCTCTGAATACCTGAATATGTGAATCGCGCACACAAATCACACTCGTGCTAAAGGAAACTGGTGCAGATGACGGCCCAGACTGGTACACCTGCCTGCCCTTTGTTGGGAATGACAAAGGATCTTCCTGAACGGGAGAGGACAGGGGGACCTTGAGATGCCTCCGTGTGTCCGCCACGTGCCGTCTGTGCACAGTGGCTGCGGGTGACGGCAACACTTCGGCTGGTCCCGACTCCCGGTAGCTGATGCCCAAAAACAGCGGGGGGCGCTGGTAGGGGGTTGGGATGGAGATGGGATTTAAACAGCCCCTGGATCCCATCAGCTCCTATAAACCCCATCTCCCCGGCCCTGTTTGCCGCAGGTGGTGAATAAGTCAGGCGACGTGCTCTCGCCTCTATCGGTGGAGCGATGAGGGATAAAAAAAAATGCATTAAATGACAAAAGATGCCCTCCTGGCAAAGGCTTCCTGTCCCCCCCCGGGAGCGTTTGCCTACAATCGCTTTTCATAGCCGCTGATAGCGGATTGAGTCTGTCAGATCTGTTTGGTGCTGCTTCAAATTAAACAAGAGTCGACTGTTCCCGGCGCATGCGATGCCAGGATGCAGCGCAAAGGATGCGGTGAATCGATACATCCACCCAAGAATTTCCATACATCCCTGAGGTGAACAGTATAGTACTGACCCAGCAATGGCCCAAAATTTCACAATATTAGGTCCTAGAAGATGAGTTCTTTCTTACTTTCTTTATGAATGTGACAGACAGTTTTATCCAAAGCATTTTCTGAAAAAGTGAGGTCAGCCAGTCTCTAGAGCAATTGGGGATTAAGGGCCATGCTCAAGCGCCCAACAGTGAAGTTAGTCTGTCTAGGCTTTGAACCAGCAACCTTCTGATGCCAAGTACAGCATTCCAACCCACTGAGCCACACACCATTCCTAGGCCTACAGCTCAAAGCTCCCTTGAGAAAAAACATGTATTTCGTATTAAATTTGGAATATATTTGTTTATGAGTTTTAATAAAGTGAATCAGTCTAAGCTAGGGGGGGCAAAAGCAGCAGCTAGCCAGCAAATTAATTAAAAACAGATAGGTTTGAATCCCTTGTGAACACAGACGAATTGTGTTCCGGTTTTTATTCACATCCGTGTCTGGGGTCCCCTGCCCAACGTCACACACCTGTAATTTCACCAAAGTGCTTCTGTAGCCTGGTTTCTGTCAGTGACACCTTCATTCCTTGGGTTTCATTCTCGTAGGGAATGAACAATCACTAGACGCGGCAAGCAGGACCCATTACCCAGGCACCGTGCCCCATCTGCTTGGCAGGGACTGCTGATTTGTTGTTAACCTTCAGGTTTTAACTGGTTTGGAGATCAGCAGCCAAATCGAAGTGTACAGAGGTCTAATTGTGTTTGAACAGGATACCGACGGGCGCATATTAAAGAGCCCCAAAGGATTTCCCTGTCCCCTAGTGCTCTGGTTCCTTCCTATTGTTCCAATAATAAAAGAAAGGAAACTGTCACAAAGACTTATCTACAGTTTAAGAGTAGTTTTCCAAAGCAGACCTCTCCTGTCATGTTCACTTTAAGTGTAGCACAGACCATATAGCACATATGATTAGGTTTATGAGACTGTCTGTGGTTGTTTAGAGGAAACTCGTAGTTTGTTCCTGTTTACTTTGGAAAATCTTCCGTTTCTGCTTTTGACTATTTCAGCTCCCTTGACATTTAATAATTATTTAAAAAATCATACAGTATCGAGTCTGACTATTTATAGATAATAATGAATCAAAATGGGCAGACTTAATAGCCGATACAATAAAAATGCTGCACAATTCCTAAGTCACTGATGGCGTAAAACAATTTTGTGGTTGTGTTTTTCAACAAGGAATGCGATGTAACGAACTTCATAGAAAGAGAATTATACAGAGATGATGTAAACGGCAGCGATCGCACATTAATTATTATTATTATTATTATTATTATTATTATTCGTTTTGAGTGACTTGAAAAGCTTTAAAGGGCAGCACTTGTAATCGGGTTCGCGGAGAAAGGAGATCGGAAACCTTTTCGCCACTCTCCCATTATGGGGTCGCCAACTGAGTCCAGTTCTGCCTTGGAGCCAGTCACTGAACCCCCCCGACTAGGCAGCAGGTTTTGCATTTGCAGCACCAATGTCACACTATACTGGGAAGCCGTCTGGATGATCCTTCGGGGAAAGAATCCCGCAGTTTCCACAAATACAAAGGGCTGCGCCGACGCTGAGAGACTGTCAGTGACTGTTCGAGTGACGAAAAGCGATTTTGTTTGTTTTCCGTCACCTTTTAAAGTGCCTCATTCTCGGCTCACAAGAGCTGAAAGAGATTGGTTATTACCTGTGTACTTCTACGTCATTCCAGTCAGAGAAACTTACACTCACTCTATGTGGATATTACACATAGCTTATAAAAGAAAGTTATGTCTGTTTGGAAAGTATATATAGTGAATAAAGCTAAGTTTTTATACGCTGTGATCCTATAAAACTACATGACTTGAACTAAATGATAAATGTTTTGCGGGTGGGGCGTGGGGGGAGGGGGGTAAACCCGTCCACTTCACTGTAACTAATTTTATTAACGATATAAATTTGCTTTATGTTTTAGAGGAGAGAGAAAGACTGGGAAGTGTTGTGTGTTTACATTATAGAGCAAAATTGTGTTCTCCATGTTCATGTGCCCAAAATATCCCAAAGGTGCCAGTAAAATCGCCCCAGTTCTATCCTTAACTCATCATGCCCAGTGGGTCCGTCATGACAGAGCAGATTTTTCCACACATAATTATGCGCAATACACTGGAATTTGACAGAGAGACACCACTAACATGTAAGTTTACATCCACAATTTGAGATGTTTACGAATGTTAGCATAGAGCTATCACGCAAATTTTAGAATACCATTCATCTGAGTCCTAGATAAGTCCTTCTAAACTGAAATTATTAATAGATTGAATTAGGCCTGCGTTTTTTTAACACAATTGACGCACAAACTTAATAAATGCTACAGAGTGACTGACTTCCATTAGCCTCCCCATGAAGGAGATAATGATTGCGGCTGACACAAAAACTACCGAAAAGTCAAGACTCTCAGCCGTCTGTTATAAGACCAGCGCCTTGAGTTGCGGCTTCCCGACAGAGAAGCCCTATGACTCAGCCCCCCCTGTCATGACTGAGTCAGGCGTCCTGAAAACACATGGCTTACTTTTGCCGCTACGCACGAGCGACTGTAACGAGGAGATGCTTCCATGCCCGCCCACAGATCTGTGACATCAACAACTATCACAATCTGCTTTTCACACAGCTGTCGCATATTCTGGACATATTGTGACCCTTCTGACAGGCTACAGGACGAGTGGCTGACTTGACAGGAGCCGGTGGAACGGGGGAGGGGCCAGGTTTATCGTTGCATATTTAGGTATTGAACCTTATCAAGGTGCGCACTGAAGCCCACCCGCACCCATCGACACTCCCGATGAATGTCACAGCCTGACATTTCCAATCAATTGGTATTTCGTAACAACAGGGAATCAGGCTGTAATGGCCTAGCTGTGTCTAATTAGGCCTCCTCTAGTGTTCTGCTCAACGACTCATCAAGTCGGGTGTCCAATTACGTGCTGGATCAAGGCTAAAGGTCTGTCTTTGTGCCAGATTACATAGCAAGGGCAATCTGTGACCCAAGTCCTGCCACATCAGGCTGTTACACTGACAAGGCGATGACCCCCCCCCCGGCCTGCTTTCCCTCGGTGGTGATGTAGATCAATGCTCAGCTTGTCCAGTAATACTGTGATGATCTAACGTCTAATGAAAGCACTAACTGGAGTAAGAAAGGGTCCTCGCTGTGTTCCTAACCACCTCTGATGCCCCCCAAATATTCCAGCAACTGGAGACAGTGACATCTCACACAGATCATGCTATGGTCTGGCGTCCTTTGTCCAAAGTGAAACACATTCGTCACAGCGGTGGGGGTTTCCATTTGCTCCATCCCACCGTCGTTTACAACAGGCCTCCTGTACATCCTTTATCAAACACCCTCTGATTTTAAATCCATCCACCCATGGTCTGGAGGCTGTCCCAGGCAGCATAGCGTACAAGGCTGGGGTTCACCCTGAACAGGATGTGGTTTAGGGAGTGTGAACAGGAATGTCAGGAAGCGTACCGGCACAAAACCAAGTACACTAACCTTTCTATATGAGGATGATATATCCTTTATTTTTTTGTTTATACATGCAATTCAGGGCAACCAGGTGGCTCAATTGCTGGCCATTTGCCTCAGGATTTGGTCTTTGTATCCAACTTTTTCTGAACTTGGTCTCCAATTTGCTCCCCATGGTCCAAAGACGTATAGTAAGCCTAAAAGTAAGCCTAAATTGCATCTTTGAATTATCCTTAGTGCACGTGTCCTGTGATGGACTGACATTGTGCCCTATGCCTCCCGCGAAAGGCTCCATGTAAGAAGTAGGTAGTTCCAGATCCAGAAAGTACAAATCCAGACCAAGATTTTGTTTCAACCAGCCAGTTGAGTTCTCTGTGACTGAGACTTTTTATACTCAACTGGTTGGTTGAAACAAAATCTTGGTCTAGATCTTTACTTTCTGGACCTGAACTTTCCACCTCTACTCCAGGTCCCCCGGCTGGAAGATGGGCCTTTTCTACATGTAGTATGCTGTTATATAAAGATCCAGAGTCATTTGCCACCCGCAAACAGACTCCTCCAATCAGCTGAAAGTCACACTGCATTGAAGGAAGCCCCAGAGAGCAAGGAAAGCCAGGATTTCAGCAGCCATGGAGCTGTAATTGCCAAGGAAGACACATGAGCCAGGAAAGGAGGGATTATTAAAGACAGTGACGGCGTTATTATTCACCTTCGCTCCCCTAGAGAGAGACATGTCAAAGTCATCCGTTTTAATTAAGTCTGAAATGGTTTTCAGTTTATTAACAATATTATTAAAAAGGAACAGAGGAATGAACACAAATATCTTCTGGACCTGGTTCAAGGTTTTTAATTACGGCCAAGAAGACTCTTCAGCTCATCTTATTCCCTGGCGCATGAAAGCCGCTTTGCTTTCTGCTGTGTGCTTTTGTCTCCCGTGGTATCCAGCTCAGCGAGGTGAGACGGACATGTCTGCTGTCTGTCGGGCCCTGACAGGGATTTGTAGGAATACTTAGTAGGCGCTGGAGCAGAGAACTGGCCCTCACCACTGAGAGAGAGGCCTCCTCCAGTAGAGGAGATCCTTTAAGGACTTGGTCTAGGTCAAGGCAACGCGACTATGTTTACCCAACTTCACCCAGCCTTAGCCTCAAGACCGTAATGAGCAACATCGGCAAGGTAGGTCAATGACGAAGTGGGACACAGGGCCGGGGACTTGGATGTCAGCCAACACGAAAGTTCCAAAGTAGCCCCCACGACTCCCTCACTCTTTGTGTGTGAGCAATGTCTAGTGTGTCGGGAAATGTGCACCAGATTCCTTGCTGCGGTCCATTGATGACAATAGCGCAAATCCCACAATGCACTAGGGCTACAGCCAACAATTACAATGAGAAAAGGGGAAAGCCCCCCCACGGCTTTTTGTAGCTATGCAAGATCTTCTTTTGCTTCCCTTGCGATTTAGGAGGCTCATGAGTGCCAACTCTGTGCATTTTTTTAATGGTGGCTGCTTAATTAAGGGGGAGGGGGGGTTACAAGGCCCCTGCCCCGAGAGTCGCCCTGCATGCATTTAACTGAAGTATCTTTATGTCCTTCTCAAGCAGCACAATGGAGCAAGAGCAGAAGGCATTTTATCGGCACATGTGTTCAAATCCGTCCATATTGATTTGTCAACAATTTTATGGCGACCCTAAATGTTACGACAAAGGGACCCACCAAACATGAATCTGCTCTGTGGTGCATGGATTGGGGAGGCAATTAGGAAAAGGCCAAATTTAACCTGTTTCCTGCATTTAGGTAGCCTTGAAACATCACACGGTTTTAAAATATGCATTTTTACTCCATGTTTATACGGTACAGCTCATAACATTACATCAGATTGCATGATTAGGGAGGCAAAATGGTGTCTCTCACCCAATATCCAGATCTGTATGATCATCTGTTACACGTGCTGTTTATACTCTGCAGTCTAGTTGTGTATATCTGAGTGATCACTTCCTCTTTATAATATATAATTAACCAATTTTGCTTCAAGCACAGTTTGAACTTGAGACTGGCACTACTGAGGATTTACTCCACAGTTTCAAACTAACGATTCAGTATTGCTGAATTGCTAAAAACATTTAGATAGATGAAAGCAATACAATGTAGATTTATATATCTGCATGAATTTGTTATATTCCAATAGTTCGTATTATACTCGGAAACACTGTTTGATGCTTCGCAACTGGTACAGTATTGCTGCCACAGGACACTTGGCACGTGCCCGTGTCCATAAAAGTTACGACAAATTTTACTGCAGTCCTCGCATTGCTTATTCTATTCAGCAAAACCTTCCTCTTTATGCATTCAATTCAGAGTTTTACGTGAGCTCCAGTCAACAAGAACTGTTCATGAACTGAAAATGTTATGTATGCAAGCAGTCGCCTAAAAGAAACACAAGAACCGCCGCACAAAAACATTGCATGGCATAAAAAAGACTACTGACATGCAATCTGGAGTTATATGTAGTGCAAAATATTTACAAGGATCAGGGATGTTGTTAATCATCAGGATTCCTGTTTCAGAAACAAAATAGACTGCTTGGTTCAAAAATAATCAATCACACATATAAGAAATTCATTTGTAAAACGAATTGTCATTTTGTAAAAACAGATAGCCTAATAGTTAAAGTATCTTTAAATTACAAATGTAATTGATCGAACTGCAAATTCGACAACTGAAATATAGCAGAAAACGGTCGATATTTCCGTTTAAATGGAAAATAGGCGACTTGAATAAACGACTTGAATTCCGAAATCCAGCCAAAGTTGTTCACATGAAATACAAGTCTATACGCCCCCCACCCCAGTGTGCATGTGAGACATCCGACAACATTAATCCGTCTGTCGTTCCTCCTAATCAGCAGCGCTGCATTCGGACTTTTTCAAAATCCGATTCACGGTGACCACGGAAAAACGCAGACTCGGCTTTTACCTATATTGTCTCTAATCTTTTCATCTAATTGACATGTTTATAAATAAAAGATTTATTCCTGTAATTAACACCGACACGTACAAAATGAGATGATAACAGGCAAGCAAGTTCGACATCAACTTTAAATACTTTGATTTATTTGTAAAATACAGACGTCAACATTCGACAAATGCATCATCCCGTCGGCAGTCTATCATTAGCGTATGTTTACGCGAGAGATTTAACTGTACCACAGACAGCTTTTAAATGGCGTTGTAATATTTTAAAAGTCGCACAGCGAGACGATTTCACCTGTCATAATGGTCAGCCATTCATTAAAAAATCGGCGCTTGTCTTGTTTCATATCCCAGTAACTGGGTGGTTTTTACCCCAAGAAAACGGGACAGGGTCACATACATGTGCGAAGTCGCAACTCGCAAGCAATTTTACGACTATATCTCATGGTGGAAGACACCCCTCCCCCCCAAAATGAATAAATATTTTTTTTTTAAGAAAAAAACTTTTTTCCATAAAGCCTACAGAAAACGGAGACCGTGTTGTGGTTTTCTTATTCTCCTTTGTGTCTCTTTGTAAATATATCCGACGAGTGTCTGTTATCAGCAACAGGTCAACGTGTGGCTTATTTTTTTTAATTGTTTTTCTGCGGGTGACATTTGAACTTTTCTCACGTCCCTTAATAAAGCAATGCTTAGGAATTATTTCCTCTAACTCTCAGTCACTAATGCCGTTTAATAATCATTCCTGTTCACCCGAAACAAAAGATATTTTCTAGATTTCCTGCCAGGCAAAACTTCTGCCAAACTTTCCAGCTTCAAATTATCAGCAATATAATATGTATTCTATATCTTGGAGAAATATCACTCCCCCCCCTTTGTATGGATGATACAGATATCAGTGATTTTCAGTAAGACCATTAAGGTTTCCAATGAGTGTGGAGCTGAGTACACAGGAGTCATTCAGCACACATTTACTGGTGCAGCTGTGCAATGTTCAGCTGCCTGTTCTCTGGTTTTAAAATGCATCGCACAACTTCCCACTTCCATAGCAAAGACATCGCTAGAGGGAACTTTCACGTCGCACAGAAGTTGCGCGTTTATTTTTGAGAGCAACCTACGGTGTGTCACCAGCCATGAACAGAATTCCCAACGGCTGAAAGCAAGCATGCAAACATTGAGGGGGGACGGGACGGGTTGTCACCTACCTGGCCATTTTTGCAGAGGTCTGCCCACATACTGGTGCCATCACCGCCTCTCATTAGTACATGGTACACAAAGAAGTAGGTGCCTGGAATGCTGCAGATGAATTTCCCCGAGGTGCCGTCGTAATTGTTGCCCACATTGGTCACCACGTCGTCAAACTTGAGGATCTCGTAGCCCTCGTGTGGGTTCTTAAGGCCGGCGTAGAAAGCGACACGTGGGATCGTGGTGTAGGTAGCTGTGCTTATGGCGCTATTCCCCCCAAGACCCAGTATCCCGGTTCTCCCGGGATCGCCCCTATCTCCTGGAGGTCCCATGGGCCCCGGCGGTCCAGGCTCTCCAGGGGGCCCCGGGGGTCCAGGTTTGCCGGGACGGCCCGGCTTCCCTTGTGGGCCCTGTACCAACGTGGAAGGCAAGCTGCTATGGTCGCTCAGGGCCTCGGGCTCTGTGCCAATGCCGTTGGAGCTGGTGGTGGCTGTGCCCTTGTTCAGGTAGGGGTCGCACACCATGCGGCAGGTGCCCAGCATCTCATAGTGCCCGGCGTCGGTGCCCACGGAGCTCACCAGCACGGGGATGAGGACGACCAGCACCAGGATGAGCATGACCCCCACGGCAGCCGCCACGAGGGTCTTCCTCCCGATGCTGAGTCGGGGAAGTGGCTGAGCTGCCAGCGTGGGTCTCCCCGGGGCGGAAATGGTGACGAGTGGGTTCAGGCGACCTGCGACCGGCAAAGGAGGGGACACACGGATCCCAGGAGCGGCGGCCGGCGCAGAGGGGAGAGGGACGGACCGGCGACCACTTGCTCTCAAGCGGAGACACGCTCGTGCACACACTCCAGTGCGGGGAGGGAAGGGAGAGGGAGGAGGTGGAGAGGAGCACGCCAGCCAAAGAGAAAACCGAGGAAGGAGAGCGAGAGAGAGAGAGAGAGAGAGAGAGAAAGAAAGGATGGCAGAGGAGAGAGGATGGGGCGTAGAGAGAGGGAGAAGAGTGCGAGGGATGGAGCCGATCTGAGGAATCACAGTATGTTTGTGTTGATTGATTCACAGGCTGCCTTTTTATAGAAATGCAGCTGAGGGTCCTCCCCCCTCTGGTAGGGCCCTGGCAGGGATGCAGGGAGGTGCACAGGTTCCTGCCTCCCCTGTCAGACTGGAGGCGGGCTGGATTGAAGGAGTTCCATCACATCATATTAGTCTCTAACCCATGATGCTCCCGAGGGTATAATTAGTGTTCTTCAACCTCCCCCCCACCTTATTTTTTTTTTTTTTACTATTCAAACATTTATTTTCTCTTTCTATTCAGAAATTGAACATTTTGTCAAAAAATAAGGGACGGACAGATGCACAGAGATACAGGCTAACTTTTTGGATCGGGTGGAATCAATAGACTCGGCAACCGGATCGATCTGGCGCAAGGTGACACGTGTCATTCCGAATTGTGTCACAGAGTGTCCCTCGTGCTTCTCGAGATCGAGCCAAGGGCTGAGGACGGCGGATGATGAAGGTATGAGATTTACCAGGATCACAAGCCAGTGTAAAATGAAAGCTGGAACACAGAAGTGGCGGAAATCCAAAAGGTATGCGAATGCAAACAAATATTTGGACAAATATCTTTTCAAAGACATTCATAATTATACTTTAAAGAAAAATCGGCATCGATCAAAAAAGTATCTTACCAGGGTTTCACAGAAAATTGATTTGCTAGAACCATGTGTGATTTTTTTTAGATTTAATTTCCACTAAGTGTGAACAGTCTGGTTATAAACTGTCATGAGATACCCTTTATCTGAGAAAAGTCTGGCAGAAATGAGTAAAAAATCTAAAAAAAAAAAACTGTAATAAAGCCTTGTAAATAAAGCGATGTAAAATTTAAATTAATAACAGCTCTACTTGCATGGTTGCTGTTTGGCAAGCACAGCCACAGAATGTTTTCTGGACTGTGGCCTGAGTCGGCTTTTCATCTTGAGGGACATGAGATTGATGGTATTTGACTAGATGATTGATTGAGTGTTCCTGTGTCGGACTGCTCCCGTTTTTCCCTTCCCTCCGCGTGCTCCTTCACTTTGTATCTGTGCCCACCATGAGTGGCGCGGCCCAGCAGGGGGGGGGGGCCTTGTGCACCAGGCATTCAAACTCCTCACACGTCGCCACTGTGAAGAGATAAAGGTCACATGCTCAGCCAAATGTCAATCAAGTAATCACAAACACGAAACAAAGGTGAGGTACTGGAAAATCTGCCAATTTCTCTCCACTCCCTCCCCACTGGTGTACCAAATGCTTTGGTAAAATGAGCCAGACATAGATGAGTACATTTGTGGAGTTCCATCCATGTTTACCAAGGTGTGTTTACTCACAGAAACATTCAAGCGCCACACAGAATGAACATTCTACATTCATGCAATGAAGGGTGAGTATACAGTTGTTGCCACTTAGCGTCTGTTGTCTTAGATGAAAGTTGATTTTGGTGTATGTTTGCAAAACAGCACCATAGTGGTGTACTTGGTAACACTGTAGCTTCACATATCTAAGGCTGGGGGGGGGGGGTTGAATCCCATGCAGATTTTGTCTGTGGATACTGTATGATCTCCCCATGTTCTGCAGATTTCCTCCCAAAGCCAAAACACATGCAATTAGGCTGCAATGCAACGGACTGGCCTCTTATTCAGCAGGTCCCACACATTGTGCTCTATACTGAAATAGGCTTCAGGCTCTTTCTAATCCTTTCTAATGGATAAGCAGTTATGGAAGACGATTGGCTGACTCCACAGCTAACAAATGATATAATTGGATAGCTTGAAGGTGAGCAACCTTGTGGACAAATGACCTAAAATATGGCCTTTGTGTGACCAATGATGAAATCAGTATCAAGCGATTATCCACCAAGTCAACTGAGAGTTTCAGGACAGGTCAGAGAAGGTATGATCGTTCTGATATTAACGGAGAAGGACTTCCAGCAGATAAGAGAAGGAGCTGAGTACAAGTAACTACATGTCCTTGTCCTTCTTTCTATTTCCAATGAACGCTCGTGGGATGCTGAGGACAACCTGGATGAGATACTAGGATATGGAGAGAACGTTCAAACTCTGCCCTCATATCCATGGAGCCATGATATTCCTTGGCTTGCAAAGATATCTATGTATATCTAAATATGCCCTTATCAGTATGGTGTGGCAGGTCA
The DNA here is from genome assembly GCA_026781065.1 of Mormyrops boulengeri. Lineage (NCBI taxonomy): Eukaryota > Metazoa > Chordata > Actinopteri > Osteoglossiformes > Mormyridae > Mormyrops > Mormyrops boulengeri. The sequence goes on along the minus strand of JAODLD010000051.1, from coordinate 13,402,497 downwards.
GGTACCATACAGGATCAGCACCACACACCCGGACATCAACCAGACAAGAAAACACTCAAGAGGCATGTGCACGACCAGCAACGGCAGCACCACAATGGACAGGACCATGGAGATCTTCACGTGGGTTATATTAAAAACGAAAAATGTAGGAAGGGAAATTTGCAGTTGAGCTGCTGGCTATTTGACAAGAAAGGGTTAGAGATCAAGAGCAACATCACCGAGCATGTTATCTAAATTACTTCTTAATTGTGAAGGTTAAATAAAGTAGTTCTGTAAATGTAAGGGCACCTCACGCCCTAAATGCCTATTGCTAGGCTGGTAATGTATCAGAATAATAATGGCACGCTACAGTATGCAGGGTTCTCCGATTTCCCCTGGTTTCGCTGCTCACTCTGTGTTTTTGTTCCCTGCCCCTTTAGTGAAGCTGGCACACATTTGAAAGGACAGGAGCTTTCTGGCAGCAAAAAACAATAAGCAGTTATTGCAAAACAAAACCCTTTAAATGGAAATAATGTGCATCTTCTTTTAGCCACCCAGTCATTTGATTATGAAGATTTAACAAGCAATTACCCTTATTAAAACCAGCGCTGTTGGTACTGTTCCTACCATCTTAAACTTACTGTTATTACACAGGAGCTTGTGCTAGCACTGGGGCCTTTTCCAGAGTCTCCTTCACTCAAGGTTAGAATAACAGCAGCATCTCTTGAGTTTAGAGCCTGATAGTTTGAAGGCTGGTCCTTAATTATGGTATTGCCTATGGTATACACTGGGTTTACTGGGAATACATATAGCACTGGGCTTCATTTCCATTGCTGATGCGTTGCTACATCGATCAACATTCCAGTCACCTGAGGTGAATGTAATATAGGCGATTTATGTTATTATTTTTGTACAAGTGCATTATATGTTAAGCAGATTAAAATATAAATACACACTATTCCTTAATGTATACCCTCTGGATGTCTTTGAATCTTTTCAGTCCTTGTTTTAGTATTATTGTAATTCACTTATGTTTGTTCCCGTGCCGTCAGTAAGTCATTATGTCAGTAAGTCCTCAACCCCCAGCAAAAACAACATTTCACATTACTGACATCTTAACGTATTGGCCTTCTTTAATATCAGGCAAAGCTGTTGATTTATTTCATTAAACAAAGTCAGTGATCGAAGAGGAACAAGTGAAGGTGTCTGATTTCTTAGGAATGCCTCACATGGAGGGAAATGTTACAATCGAATACTTTTTGCAGTTCCTTCCACAGAGAGCCGTTCGCCTGACGGCCCTTTCCAGCGGACAAGTATGGTTTCTGTAGGACAGCACCCAGACGTGCCGTGAGGCCCGGCGATTGATTCACCAAAGCTGTCCCGCTACACTCTTCCATGGTACCATCTATCTATCTATCTATCTATCTATCTATCTATCTATCTATCTATCTATCTGCCTCTGCTCACACAGTGGGATTTCAGTGGGATGACACTGTTTATTTTCAGGGTGGCAAATACACTTAGAAGACATCTGATTTCACAAATTTACACCATTCCACCAAGCCCCAGTGGCCAGCCAGGCAACCTGTGCGCTGACCCTCGATGTGCAGCCGGCGATTTTGGACAGCCTGCAAGCACTCTGGGGCTCCAGCTGGGGAAGCTGCCGGCTTTGTCCCTGGGCTCCTGAGCAGAGGACAGCCGCGCGTGCTTCCTCCATCACTCCTACATACACATCGCCGAGGCACCATGGCGGGAAAGTTACACAACCGTAGCTGCGAGGCTGCACTAGCCAGCGTGGATCGATGGTGGGTCGGGCGCTAAGTCTGATCCCGTGGCAGGGTCGCGTTTGGAACACTGCGTACGGTTGGAGCACTGTTGGCGGTTTACTCCACTCGAATCTTTCCCCCACGCTGTCGCTTTGGCTCTCTGAGAACTTCTTGTGCAAACAGGGACTTGGAAAATTCAACTTGTATTAAACAGATTCAGTAGAAAAACCATGCAACTACTGGCATCCTGTTCAGCATGTGACCCAGGCCTGTGCTGTCTGAGATAGGCTTCAGGCCCCCCAACACTGGCCAGGGGAAGTGGTCAGAAAATTGATGAATTGGCAATAATAATCCTGTTTGCAAGACAGCTTCTGAATAGAGGAAGTGGGTTTTTCTTCAATTCCATGCACGCTTTCAGCTTTTGCCTTTTAGGTGCCATTGTCAGTGACCTGATCCTCCCCCATCCACCCTCCTGCACCTTTCCTGTCTCCCGAATTGCGGTCTGGTTGTTTGCTCTAACGCGAACCTCCTCAGTCACTGAGTGACTGGGAAATCGATGCGCAGCTGAGGCCAAACAAAGAGGGAGGAGGATGAGGCTGCCGTGGCATTTCCACAGAGGGTGGGGAAAGGGGGGAGGAGAATCAATGGGTGTTTCTGTCATAATTTTATTGCAATTGACCTGCCAGTAAAAGCAACCTCATAAATTACAGAACTAAGTAGCAGTAAATGATTCGTATTTTCATATATGCCATACATTCCAGGCAGCAGAATGATGACACCATAATCTGTCAGCGTTGCTTCTGCGCTGTGCATTATGGGTAATTCACAAAACTTGGCAACTCCATTAGTTCGGAAGCCTGTATGTTATACATTATAGCTACGTTATCTCGGTTCATGTGAAGGCTAAGGCGCAAAATGGGTAGAGCGGTCAGAGATTTGGATGTGCAATAGGAGGATAAAGCCTTGTATAGCGTAGGGCGTAGTTGACTTGAATTAGTTAAATAAAATGCTAAATCGAGTCAACTGTCAGCAAGCAACTTGGGAAAATGACACCTGCACGAGATCAAGATTTGTGTGCATGTAATGGTGGTATGAGTTGCTCCATTTTCACCTGAGAAAGGAGCTGTAATAACCCCCCCCCCCAAACGACAGCCTGGCACTGTTTGTGATTAGCATGCGGGACAAAGACTGGGATGAAATAATTCTTAGCTGAATCACCAGGAAACATCTCTTTCGCGGGCGAAAGCACCACGCATTGCTCGGCCTCAGATAGACTGCATTCTGACGCCTCTCACATGAACGCCGAAGGTGAATCAGACGATCCCTCCCTCGATCACACACAAGCACCCACACGCACGCAGACCTTGATGGTCAATAGATGGGGATGTTGCGGTTTTAACCTGAGAGCTGATATCAAAGATGCTGGGTTGATGCATTTCGACGACAGTGGAGGTCAAAAAAAAAAAACATCCTTTCATTTTCTGTTTATGTCTTCTGGAGAATGACCCCCACCCGCTCGCAGTCATCCTGACCTCTTCATAAGGTCTCTGCGACTAATTGCTTCCTGTCAGGAGGGCCGTTTAGAAAAAAGAAGAACCTGTCCTCGAGTCCACCTAAGGGAGGTTCTCAGCAGTGGAGAGAGCGGCCCTGCCGCCTCAACGCTTTGCCCGTCCATCTGTGAAAATGTCACGCAGGCTGGACTTTACGCCGCCAACCCACTGCGCCCTCCCGCTGGAAAACCTGAGCAGACATGGAGGCCAGGACCGAACGTCTGCAGAATTCAGGAGGCGGGCCTCGTGTGGGTGGGTGTCCATCCCCAGATCATCCCTACCCCCCTCCACGGTTTATCTGCCAGCAGCCAGAATCCTATATAAATAAATAAAGGGTAACGTGTCGGCAACTCGGGAGGGGTCGCATTTGTCGTTTTCGGCGTAATTTGTAGTTAATACAAGTGGGCTGTAAATCTCCTGCCGCTGCTGACGGTTTATTACCATTTGTCGTCCTCAAATGAAAATGGATGGAACGACGGCTTCTGCGGTTTAAAGGTTAACTGCAGTTGGGAGCTGTTGTAGTTTGTACATCTCACGCTGTGATCCCCCTGCCTGTATGGTGTTTTTATATTTTGCTTTTGGACACTGCCCTGCCAGCCATTTATCGGTATGCAATATTGACAAGTCTGGTAAAACGAAAGGTGAGTATTACGAGCAATTGCAGTGAAGCAGTGCTTCCTAGCTCCTGATGCACTGTATGCACTGATGTTCGCTATAGGTCTCAGCTACTCTCTTATGATTTTTATTATCTGTGAAACAGTTCTCTGCTTATATTAGACACTCTCAGACTGAAAGCCAACTTTGAATCTCGTCACGTGCAAAGGGTAACATGTAGACATTAATCATGGCGGATAAAAGTTTCGCTCACAAAAAGTATCAACTCGGTACCGATTGGATCACATTTACATTAAGCAGCCTTCAAGGTGTATCAGCCAATCAGCTGTTGCAATATCACCCAGCATCGGGCAATTGGGCAATATCACCAATATCGGGCAGATTCACTGCATGTGCAGTGAATCTGCCCGACCTCAATAGCGCGTTCTCCAAACAAACAAAAAATAGGACGGATTTTTGTGAAGATAAATGAATAGGCTGAGAGTCTTTGGGTGTTTTGGTTTGTGCTAATTAGTCATGAGCTGTTTTGTTATTTTGTATGTTTCTGGCTGCAGCAGTGTAGCTCAGCCTTCACCATGTTCTGTGTCCAGAAAAATTACAGCATGCATACTTGCATCGAATGCTATTAGTATCTACAGTAGTTCGCAAATTGGACCCTCTTGCATCTTTTCTTAATTCACTAATTTTGGGCAAAGGACCACTGTACGATAATCAGCCTGTCCAAGACAGATATCCCCTGCACCCCTGCCTGTGGCAAACCAAGTTCCATTTTCCCTCAGAACAGTATTATCAAGAATCAACCAAAACCTTGGCTTCACCCTGGATGACCATAAACCTTGGTGTATGACGGGTAACGTTCTAGGAGACCACATTCTCTATAGGATCTGCACCTATAAATATTCAAAACTCACTGCTCACCTGCACTTTAGTGCAGAAACACTACAGGCTTGAAGTCTGTTGGGCTTGCAGGTGCTTTGTATGTGTACAGTCACTTTCTATATATTTTTCATTTTTTTTTATACAGCATTAGAACCAGATGAAAGTGTCACAGCACTAACTTCCACTGTGTTGCCAAATTTCCGTTTGCATTAATTACCTGTGTTTTATTACACGCACTCGCTGTACTTCCCTACCCTTACCGTTCCGGATCGGAATAAAAGCATCCAGTAAATGAATTAACGTAAATGGTGAGCTGGTGTGTGCCGCATTTAGACTGAATCGAAAGCAAAAATTAGTGGCTCGTCATAATGACCAGGACAATACAGGTGTGACGTCTTTAAGGCTCTTTGGACTGAAAGAAAATGGGGAGCTTAAAGGGGGGAGCTGACTTTTACTAAATATATTTGATTTGATGGAAGGAAAATAATGTCTGCTGAATTTTTAAAGCCTCTGTTTGCCTTTTGACTGGTACTCAGCATTAAAACGGCTCTGATGCAGATCTCTCCGAATCACACTGGTTGTTCAGGAAGCAGTAGGCAAAGCCAGCCTCATTCAGAAGTCAAACTGAAGGGAATGGATTAGGAGAATGTGAGAGGTACCCATGATGTCTGTGGAGATTGGTCTCGGGGTGCTGGGAAAAGGACCGTGCACAGACCCTGTTTGATCTGTTCCCAGCTCATCCGTTCCTCTGAGGGTACCTCTTTTATGTGCATGAAAGTACACACAGACATAACTGCAAAAAAACGTAAAGACTTTCACTGAAAATGGTAGCAGTGAAATCATTACATTGGTGATATCCTGTTCAGTCAACAGTGAAATCAGACAAAATTTTGTACCACCTGCAGCATGAGTCTATGCAATCTTTTTTACTGCTGTTCGGTTTATCTCAAAAATATAGAGATTGTGGCTTTATCACATTAAATTCTGGGGTCAAATTTTCCTGTGCTTAAAACTGATGGTGGTTGTAGTCAATCGGCAACTGTATATTTCAAATTTTAAACTGTAAAATTTTGTGAACAAATTAGCATGCACTTGCATGCAGTTACAGAACTGCATGACTTACAGAACATGACTTACAGAAAAATGTTCTGAGGGTAGAATCAAAAGTGATTGGTTCAGAGAGATAACCAGTCAGATTGTAGAGGACATTTGATGCCAATGAGCTTAATCATTACATGCTTTCTTAGAGAGATACTCGTGTGACAAGTCCCCCATGTAACATGAAGTCTATCAATCTCTCTATGTTGTGTTAATCACTATTGGAGAAAAATCTACCTGTTCAAAAGGACATGTCACAGTATCTTCACCGGTTTGGATTATTTTGAAACTTTAGAATGACAATGAGTTTGCCTGAAGTCAGAATCTTTGCCTTGTATTTTAATCTTAGCATTAGGGTTTAACAATATTGTTTTCATAACTGAAGAAGTTTTTCCAGTGTTTCCTGCTGGCCAATGATATGGTATGTGTCACTGCTGGAATTAATGAAATTATAGGATTATACTACCAACAGTGTCCCAATAAAACAGAAGTATGCTTTGCATGTAATATAGATGAATGGCCTTGTTGACATGGTTCCTTTTTGTTTCCAAAACCTGTTAATTAAAGTTGATTTACTTATTGCATCTAGTATCACATCTCACTGTTATTAATATTCCATCAGATAGTTATCAAGCTTTTACTTACATCCAGCAGATTTACTCAGCAGACCAGGCATCCTGATCATAGGTTCCACCACATTTGAAGATGACTTGAACCTCCACAATTCTCTGTGTCTTCCTGGAACATTTTCCATCACCACTATACCAGAGTACTGGAGCAAGGTGAGAATGAAAGAGCCAGACTTCATCAAATCTGTTCACCATGGTGCCGATGCTGGAACTGGGATTGGCTGGAAAGTCCACAGTCAGAAGAGCTGGTCTTCTGGAGTTTCTGGTGTTTTACCCCTGTGAATTAACCCCACGTCGCAGAAGACCCCTTATACTGTAGACTTCTGCCGACCCACCGAACAGGGAAAACAGCAATAAATTGTTATTCGTTTGCTTGGAAAGTTATTTGTTTTCAAATAAACCTGATTTGTTGTCGTTTATTCAAATCTAATCAAATCGCTATCTTTGTCACATCACTCGACACTTGTTACGGTACAGCTGAGTGAAAAAAAATTCCTACAACAACAGAAACATGTTTGTAGTGATGTTGGTGTAAATGAACCTACTGCTCTGTCAGTCATATAAAAGTATAGCACAAACAATTACGTACAATACATAATACTTGATAATGATAATAAACAACCATATTACCTGTTTATGTACTTACTATACTCTACTTTTTGTCGTTACTTAGGCTATGCCATATGGCCTAGATGCATAGTAATACAGACGCTCCTCTACCAACGAACGAGATACGTTCCAAACGGCTGTTCGCAACTTGAAATGTTCGTAAGTCGGTAATCACCATCATTTTAAGGGTATACGCAAGTACGAAGAACTAGGATGCTGGGAGTATGCTTGCTGCGCTGCTGCATGGCGGGATTAGCGGCCAGAAGTCGTACTAGGCAGAACTGGAGCACTGAAAAAAACAATTGATGTCACGGACAGGAAACGGGAGCCCAGTGAACACAATTTGGACTTAAAGATCCTTTTGTTCGTATGTCTGAAAGTTCGTAAGTTGAAAGTTCGTAAGTAGAGGAGCGTCTGTACATATAGTTTGACACTCTCACAACGACGAAATCACCTAAAGACATTGCTCAGATCATATTCCCGTTGGTAAGCAACACATGACTGTACAACATAATACTAATACAGTATGTAAATTTTAAAACAAATAAATAAAATGAATGGTAATACAGTAATTGCTACTGTTAGATGCAATAACAGTTACATATGCACTATGACTATTCAAGGTTAAGCAGATTTAAATGTATCATGTGCCACTTCTTTCAATGAATATTTCAACCATCAACCCTCTGGTCATGCATTAATTACTCCCATATTGTCGCTTCAGTTGAAGAAATTGAAGAAAAAACACATGCAGACTCATTAACAGGCTGGATGGAGCCAGTCACAGAAAAGTAAGTGTTCTAATGAAGTGCGAATGAGCAGCGTGACAGGAAGCAAACCTGTTCTCAGGTTTCATTCTCGCTAAGAAATTTCAGTGCAATAGAAAGTTTTTGATCAACCGGGTGCTGTAAATCTAAGCCAATTCTCACAATGAGGCAATGAAAGTTCCAAACTCCAGTCCAGGTGGTTCTGGGCTTAAAGCACAATTAAAATGCAGATGTTGTGCCTCTGAGCAAGATATTTCAGCTTTATCGCTTCTCTAAATTGGCTACACAATGACTTGGTTGCCAAAACATTGTCGGTACGTAATTGCAAGAATCCACATGTGCTTCACCACATACGGAAACAGATATGGTCTTTGATATTTTTTCAAGATCAAACTTAAACTGTTGACAGTGCAACGGAAAAACAGCCATTCGTGGCTAAATGGCAGTAGAGTGTTGAGTGCTCACCAGCAACTTTGGCGATGTGAACAGTTTCAGCTATTATTTTTGAAGATGTGATGTGATGGGGACCTCAGGTAACTGTCAGTTAAAAATAAAAATAAATGGTTCCTTCTTTCTCTTGACCCAGGGAGACGGCCCAGAGTGGCCACTGTCATCCTGGCAGAGACAGGCCTGTCAGAGCCTCTGTTGGAGCCCAGCTGGCTCACACTCCAGCAGGGAATGTTCACAGACCATGGAAGTGCCAAGAGTCAGACTCTCTTGGCCTCTGCCTCTAGAGGGGACATCAAAAAATCTGAATCTCCCTTGTCATGCCACCTCCCTCTCCCAGAGCAACTTTCCTCATCTTCCTGACACGTTACACAGTAGAAGTCACCTCTCCATGATACCTCTTTCATGCATTTAGCCTTATCGTTACTTGTTCCTCCTTACTGTTAGTAGTGCCATGTGGCTGCCTGTGATGACTTGCGTGCGTTAAATCTATTAGCTATATTTGCCAACATGCAGGGTGCCATCCCAAAATACTGGAAAATCTTTCTCACTGTGAATATTTATCTTCCATGTGGGTTATTGAAGACTGTCTGGGTATGGTGGCTGAGTAGGCAAAGGAAAAAATGGGTGTGATTCCAGATGTAGAGAGAGAGAGAGAGAGAGAGAGAGAGAGAGAGAGAGAGAGAGAGAGAGAGAGAGAGAGAGAGAGAGAGAGAGA
>JAODLD010000051.1:13371875-13384662 GCA_026781065.1 Mormyrops boulengeri | reverse complement strand
GCCCCTGTCCCCCGCCGTCCCCGCCTCCGCCCCCCCCCCCCCCCCCCCCCCCCCCCCCACCCCCCCCCCCCCCCCCCCCCCCCGCCCGCCCCCCCCCCGCCCAGATATAATTTACAACGGCAAAAAATAGATCGCAGAGACTGGAGCTCGACAAACCGCAGCTGACACTCACTAGACCAGTAGCTACTGATTACTGGCACCCAGAGCTCAGGATCCCCTTTTTAACAGCAACTGCAGAGAAAGCTTCCTTTTTGATCAGTCTTCCTCACTCACACCAAAAATGATAAATGCCTTCTCCCCCCCCAGGCACTTTCTGTGAGACCTGGAGTCTCATCGATGTGGTGACAATCTCCACTCCCATCCTGACCAGGCCGTCAAAGGCGTATCACATGCCACAAAGGCGACACGTGCCGCGGCACTTGCACCTCTTACCCATAACACTTGTTTTCTCTTGCTGTAAGAACTGGCCGACGTGTGTTACCAGAGACTGTGGCACATTTCCCTAAATTCATAAGTGAATCATCTGTGATTAAGGGGAGTCCTCTCAAGGCTTTACAAACGTTAGATGCTTAATATCCTTCTAATAACAAAATAATGAAAAGGGAATAACTGAATAATGAATTCTGCCTTCTTTAAAGGTTGTTAGAAAATCACAATTACCCTTTGACATTTTTTACTGAATGATTTATGAAGTGAATATTGCCTTTTCTCCCCTGTTCTGTAGAGTAATAAAAGGCAGTCATGGATCATATCGATCGAGAGACATATTCAGCCTGCCTGAAGTGCTGGGTCTAAAGACTGTGGGAAAGGTAGGCGGAGTTTGTCCTTCTCTTGGCCTTCTGGCCGCAGCTGGCATTAAAAGCAGGCCTGACTGCACCCACTACTGGCAGTCCGCAGAATCTGCTCACAGACGGGCCTAACAGCCCATAGTATTGCACCCAGTCCTTTTATACCACTAGATGTACAACAACTGCATTGAGGCTAAATTGAGCAATCAAGGACTCATTAGTGTGGTTTCCCAGCATCTTAAACTTTTTTTAACCATTGTAACTAAACACTTACTATGTCCGGAGCCACAATCTCTGTGTAATGGATTAGGGGCAACAGCACATAACATGTAATACAACTCTCGTTGCTCGTCTCTTGACATTTTTGGTTCCTAGTTATTTGAATCTAAGCAAAGGGCAAGAAACAAGTGTAAAAAGGTCAGGATGGAAAATGTCACGTGTGTCAACAGCTGGCGTTGTTGCTTACATTTTCCTGACACCTCTTGATGTTTCCTGCCATCACCTTTCGCCACGTTGGCAACGCCTTGATGGCCGGAGGGGTCGTCCTAGAGAAAGGAAGAACTGCACGGCTTCCTGGACATTTGCCTCTGGGTCTCTTCCTCCCGCTCAGGAAGGACTCTGGGGCTACGAGTTGGAGCCCTGCTGGAATTCAAAGGCTGGCCGGCAGTCACAGAAGCATCAGAGCTGGTTGAAGCTGCACCCAATCTTGGGGTGAACACAACCTGGAGATACATTAGCACCTGTCTCAAGGAATCTTACACAAAGCCTGTCCCCATGGAGCAATTTCCCTTCCTGCAACAAAGGGATGGAGGAGAGATTGGAGAACATTCTTCTGTGTGTGTGTGTATGTGTGCGTGTGTGTGTGTGTGTGTGTGTGTGATGTATAGATTGCATTGTGATAATGAAATAAAGACCTGTTACTTTGACGTTCTGGGGACCATTTTTTCAGTCCCCACAAACATAACCTCAATTTTACAAAAAAATCTGTGACTGCAATCGAAAAACTAGAATGCCAGAAGTCTCGTATTTTGTTTGGTTACTTATGGTTAAGGTTAGGGCTGGTTAGGGGTTAAGGTCGTCATAGTTGGAATTACGGTTATGCTCATAGAAAGGAACGGAGTGTCCCCATGAAGTTATGAATATTTGGACTGTGTGTGTGTTTATACAAAGCTTGGATAGCAAGACAAAGAGAAAAACAAATTTACAAATAGTACACAGTGCCTTGTCCTCCCAGGCTCTGCTGGGCCAGATGGGACAGGAGCTGAAGCCTGGCGCTTCATGATGTTTTTGGGCCATGACAGTCAAAAAAAGCAAGAAACAATCCTTTTAATTGCAGATGGTGAGACCTTCAGAACAGGACAAATCAGGAGGAGGTTACAGAAGAATCCTTTCTGGCAGCAGGACAAAGGGATGCACGTCCACATCGTGAAACGCTACACGGCGTCGTTAGCAGACCTCATCTCACCGCAGAGCCCTCAGAGCTTGTGGACGAACTGCAAATGTTTGATTTTTTCCAATACATTTTGCAAAATTCCACAGAGCTTGGCTTTCTCCTGAACCGCCCTTCGATGAGCAGCCAATCCTGCTTATCTCTGGCTTTCGCCATCCTAAGAATACACTCGGAACAACAGGTGGTCGCATAATCCAGGGGGCTCACTCATCTTAAGCAGTGGAATGGGTGGCTTTGCATGATGATGCCGCTAGAGATATGCCCACAGAACTTTTCTTTTTCCTGAAACATGATGACGTTAATTTGAAAACTAGCCCAGAGCACGCACCTCTATTAAGGACACTGTATCTGCTAATTGATCAGAACCTAAATATATTTGTGCAGATGATACTTTCTAAATAACCTTATGCGACATTTAGCTTCCACATTAACAACAGAAAAGGAGTGACTATCGTTAAATGGCATTTTCTTAATGTTGCACTCGCAGTCATTGAACTTATAACAGTCTTATTAGGTTCTTGCCTTGTTTGGAAGATGTTGTGTAGCTCTTGCTCCAATATTGCTTACGCTTAAATCTTGGTGTCCATCGGAATCTCAGCCGAGCTGCACTTATGCCCAATCGATCCCTCGACAGCCGTATATTTGTAAAGTGCTATTTGCCACAGTTTTACGCCGCTTTGGACAAATGCATCTACAGTAATAAAAAGAAAAACATAGAGATAAACAAAAAGAAAAACATTAAAATATGAATGACAAGATTTGGTTGGCAATTACTTTTTTCTAAATTATGAATACAATAGGAAAGATTTAAATAAAATAGTACCCCTTTCCAAAAATACACAATGTACTCCAATACAACTGACTAAAACGACTGTATCCTCAAGTTTCTGTGCATTACTGCAAACAGAAGGGGAAATCCTGGTAAAAATGGCTTTCCCTTTCCTTTCCGTCGCTTCTGCTATGGGATTTCCGCCCTGGGCTGGCGCATCGCCCGGTGGAAAGGTATCAGGGCCCATAACCATTTGCATAAGACGGGTCGTGTGAAGAACCCCTGTGCTACCCGCCCTCGCCCATCCACGCTGGACGCTCGTCAAACGCGGTCATGGCGGGGTGCTTTGTCGGTGATGAGGGGACTTCCCTTCAAACCGCTCCGGCACTGGGACACTCAGTCTGAGAAGATGAATATGTGTCAGCTCAGGGACCGTGTGCTGTGAGCTGCTAATAATGCTGAAGAGGGTCCCAGAGCAGCAAAGCAATAAAGCCAGGGGCCCAGAACACGAGCATTTAATGGAAGATCCTGTTGAAAATGCAGCAAATAGCCGGCCTATATTTACCTCTGCTTCCACGCGTCCCCTTTCCCCCGGCGCGCGCCCTGGCTCCGTAGCTCCGCCCATACGAAAGCTCCTCCTCCCAAGTCCCATTTCCGTCTTCCCTCAATTAGATGACAGACGAGACGGTGTATACGAGTCACGGCCATAAAATGGCCCAGGAAGGCAGCGGAACGGCCGCCATGGACGGGGAAGCTTGTTCATTTTCATGAGCGATGTTGAGGGGAACTTACAGGAAGTGGATTTATATATTGCGTACAGGTCTGCCTGCTTGCCAGCAGTGGTACCTGGGTCTCATTAGGCCGTGACACTCAGAGGTTGTCTAACAGCGAGAGGAAAAATTCGGGCCTGCTGTAGCGAGGAGGAGGTGTGCCGGGGAGGAGAAGGGGAGCGTGACTTTTGGTGTGCTTTGTGCTGACCTGTTTACCGACACAGCCCAGCATATCAGAGTACACATAAATCCAGTGAAGGCAGTGAACATTCCCAAACAGAAATGCTGCTGGGGTATTGTGGAGGTTTGTGTTTGTCTATAATAATCAATCCTACTCAGTTTTTATGTACCAGTTAACATAACCAGTGCTCCAAGTTCACATGGAGATTTAGGCAAGCATCACTTCTGGCACCCCCCCACAAGCACCTGGAGGCTGTACTTCCGATTTGTTCACTCCAAGTGGCATGTCTTCCATTATTGGCTAATTCACGTGTGCAGGACACAAGCTCCTCGAGAAGTCTCAGTTTCAGCACAGCTGTCTCGTTTGATCTTGGCCGTGTTGACATCCGCACACAAGCAATTCTTACTTCAGCATCTTCTGGCAGTGGCTATTTGCTCAGGTGTTTGGTCGTTCAACAAACAAAGCTGTCGGTCGGAACAGGCAGTTACAAACGCTGATTTATGCCTCCCAGGAAAAATTCCATAAATATGCAATTAGGTCAAATATATCAAGTGAATAAGATCTACGGCAGCGTGTTTATGGTCAAGTTGTCTCTTGAAGGTTAATGGCCGCTTCGGTAAACTTGCCTGAACGATATTATGATTTACCACACAATTTTGATGTGAAAGTGTAGAAATTAATATTTGATATTTGCAAAATGTTCTTGTATACCTCAGCAGGTTCTTCTCTGTTGCATGCTCCTAGCTCTCAGAGCAAACACCTACTTTGTTTGATGGCCGCTGGCAGATTCTCCTGCAATGCTAGCGTGGCAGTAAGCTAGACGATGGAGGTGCAGATGGGGGGCGGCCCCCACGCTAGGCCCATCTAAGTAGGTTCAGGTCACAGTAGGCAACCACTACTAAGGCCCCTGACAGCGAAAGTCCTGCTGGCTCTTGCTCATCATCCAGCCAGAAAGGCTCTAACGCTGAGGACCAACATTATCACGGCAGGGCAGGAGGCAAGCGGCGGGTCGTGGCCGCAGAACCCCGCTACGGAATCATCAGCTAACTGTCCACGTCACGAAACGCCTCGCAGTTCGTTCCAATCCATACCACTCGTGTACCGCAGGTGCTTTTACACAGAATTATGTCAGAATTCGTTCATTTCCAAGACACTCCAATCCTTTGGCACGATGACCCTCCCTTAAACAAGTAACTGGTGGCCATTTTCAATCATATTCTTTGGAGCAGTGATTCTCAGCTGGTGACAACTGGCAGTGTTTGAATAAGGATAAATGTGGGTACTGGGTTTCTTGCTAGATATTCCACGGTCAACTGAAAGTGGTATTATTACAAAGTGATAGTGTTTAGGAACGACAGAAACAGTGCAGAGAATTTTCCAGTGCTCTGTTGTCTCAGTAACTGCAGAGTTCCTCTGGCATTAACCCCAGCACAAAAAAACTGTACACTGGGAGCTTCATGGAATGGGCTTCCATGGCCAAGCAGCTACATGCAAGCCTCACATCACCAAGCGCAATGCCAAGTGTCAGATGGAGCGGTGTAGAGCACAGCGCTACTGGACTCTGGAGCAGTGGAAATGTGTTCTGTGGAGTGACAAATCATGATTCTCTGTCTGGCAGTCTGATGCACGAGTCTGGGTTTGGCGGATGCCAGGAGAACGTTACCTGCCTGACTGCATTGTGGAGGAGAGATAATGTTATGGGGTTGTTTTTCCAGGTTTGGGCTAGGGCACTTAGCTCTAGTGAAGCGATCTCTTAACGCTTCAGCATACCAAGACATTTTGGACAATTCTATGCTTCCAACTTTGTGGGGACAGTTTAGAGAAGGCCCTTTTCTGTTCCAGCACGACTGTGTCCCAGTGCACAAAACAAGGTCAATAAAGACATATTTGGGTGAATTTGGTGTGGAAGAACTTGTCTGGCCCGCACAGAGCCTTGACCTCAACCTCACTGAACACCTTTGGGATGCACTAGAATGGATATTGCAAGCAGGGTCTTTAACATCAATGCCTGGCCTCACAAATGCTCTTCTGAATGAATGGGCAAAAATTCCCACAGACACACTCCATAAACTTGTGTAAAGCCTTCCCAGAAGAGTGGCAGCTGTTATAGCTGCAAAGGGGGGACCAACTCTATATTGATGCCTATGGAGTTAGAATGGGACGTAATAAAAGTTCATGTAGATGTCCCAGTACTTATGTCCATATAATGTACCTTCATAATGTAGTACAAAGCACCCTTAATTCTTATACTGACCATTATAATGCATTATAATGCATTATGAAGGCATTTATAGTGCATGATAAATGAGGGTTTCATTGAAGCTTATGAAGTGTTATGATAAACATTATGCCTGATGACTGTCAATAGAAGATGCTGTAATGCTTTATTCATTCTTATACTGACAGTGATAATGCATTGTGAAGGTATCTATAATGCATTATAGAAACGGCTTTAAGTAAAGTGTTACCAGACCATCTTAACTTAACTTAAATGATAGCCATGGTTCTATGCTGAATGATTGCCTCAAACTGTCAGGTTGCGTTTAATCCCTTCTATTAAGCACATCCAGGTTGTATTCTATTCAGAGTTTCTTAAATGTTGGCTTGAAGTAGCACCCAATCACAGACCTCAGTCCAAAATGCATTGGACTCCGATGCTATTAAGAGTTTATAAATCCTGGCCAAAAATGCCACTGATTTGGTTTTCATATGCCCAGTTTGGGGAGCTTAACCAAGTGTGGCTTGTATACCACAGAGAATGAGAGACTCGCTGGAACTGGACACATTCCCAATTCGGCGTAAAAGCAAAGCAAAAGGTGTAAAAGAATCCCTTTCAATAAAACCTGACCATTCCGTCACTCTAAAGTCTGTCACCTTCACGGTAGAAGAAGGATAGAGCAATCCACGGCCCCTTACAATAACCAAGGTTTTATTTTCTCATTTCCGTCTGTCAGATTTTGTAAGGACATCTTTCAGGAAGTGAATCACCAACCTGTCACAGAATCACATGGTTCTTCTGGCAATAAGAAAAGTAAGCCTCACGGAAAACAATGGAGGCTATATTCTCCTTTAAGGTCTTTGAACAGGAGATCATAGCACGAAAACAGCTTTGTGGATCTAATAATTCTGGCTATGTAATCTAGACCGGTGTCGCTGGTGAAAATCTCTCTCACTTCTCCCTCTCTACCGTGTGCCCCTCGTCAGTTCCACTTAACTGTAGACGTTTGCTATTGACTCTTGGCTATGCGAGTTTTTGAAAAATGAGATTTGACGGACGGCCCATCGATAAGCAAAACATCATTATCTTGCCGATCACACTGACACAAACACTGCAACGGCCTCTCGCTTCTACAGCAGACAAATGTTTGTGTGTGTGTGTGTGTGGGAGTTTGTGAATTGGCTGCATTTCAAAGCACATTTGGAGGCCCCTTTGTATCGATTATGGCTCCTCTTATGTCCCCAATCTTGAAAATAATCATATAATGGCCCCTGACTCTAGGGCCCTAAGGTGAAACTATTCTGCCGGCCCTGGGATTTGATCCGGCACCCTTTTGAGTTGAGTGCCTAGAACCCAACCTCTAGAACATGAGAACCCAGGCAAGTTTAAAGGTCAGATAGGAGTCCCAGTGGATGGTGAGGAGGGTGGTCAATGAAGGAGTTTCACTGATGACACAAAAAGCCACCCTCAATGGCCTGAGCCTGCATATCACGATCCCAAATCCTCAGACCAGAGATGGCACCTGAAATCTGAATGGAGTTCACTGCATAAAGAAAAAATAAATATATTTTTCATCGAGCAGTTGCTGACTATGGTACACAGCCTCCAGATGCCAATGCAGACTATTTTTAGACCAATCATAGGTTTTACTTAGGAAACAAATTTCACCCTAAAATGATTAAGTGGTGGGACCTGCTGTAACTTTAAACCTCTTAAAGTCCAATGCACAAATATTAAATGGCTGCTGTATCTTTCCAAATTAATATTATGGTTTAATTGTCCTTTAATGTAGTTTTATTGTATGTTAAATTAACAGCCTTACATTTTCTGTATCCTCTGTCTAATCAGTACTGCAATTGTAAGCTACATTGTGTATACGAGTTTGGTAAATGCGTTCTGTTCCTTTAAGATATTACTCTACTGTTTAGTGTATTTGTAATCCTTAATGGGGGGGGGGGTCTGCCCTGTTGGCAGTCGCTCAACGTTCCGCTCCTCGGGTGAGGGTTATTAAACAGGATAACCGGTTTTAATTAGCTGAAATTTGTTAAACGACCACACAGCACGAGTCACACTACCACACTTCTGCTTAATCCAGAACAGAAAAAGGTAAAGAGTATCTCGTCCACGGAATCCCCCATGTCCTCCTGCTCCACATTTCAAAATAAAGGTTTCAATTACACTGAACTAATGTTGCATGTTTAATACTGCTAACTCAAAATGTCTCTGTGTGGGAATATGTAACATGCATTACGAACACAGTCAGCATCTCCTCGGAATCCTCATGAATGGATAGTAGATACCGAGGGTGTCAACAGCAAATCTATTTTATTTTCCCTTTAGCTAGCCATGATTTTTATCTCAGCTAAACCCATCCATCAAGCAACCGATTCATCTTCCAACCACTTATCCTGAAATGGCTCGTGGGGAGGGGTAGTCTATCGCAGGAAAAATGGGACACAGCGCAGGGGAACACCCAGGACAGGACCCCATTCATCAGGTAAGTATGGCAATAAGTGCCCCCTCCCTCGAATAAACAAATAAGTAAAGCTCTCTTCTCTCATTCGTATGTTTTGTCCCTTGTCAGCCACCGTACCTGCGCTGTGAGGCCGACTCACTGTTTGAGTAGCAAGTGAGCAAAATCACATGTTGTCATACCCTGTTTCACAGCAGCACTGCGAGTTTCACCTTGAGCCTTTTTCAGCCGTACTTTACAGGAAAGCTGTCTGACGGCACCCTTGATAGCGTCATCACGCCGCTCCGCGATCACTCTCCCTGCCCGAGTGGCACAGTCTTTCCTTTGCTTGCCTGCGTACACTTAATTACTTTTAGAACCACAGGAATCATGCTGTAAAAGTCTCGTCGACTGATATCTTCGTTAGATATCTTGATCTCGTTGGCTGGCGTTTTGATTTAAAACCAGCAGCCCGAAAGGGAGCACGATATCCCAGCCAATTAGCAAAGAAACTCTACACTTATCTTCCAGCCCCACCAGTGAAAACTCACCGCGCAGTCAATCGTCAAAATCCGTGGAGATAATCTTGTGATGCTTATATGTGTCTTATATGAGATGCAATCCAATGTGGGATGTTTTCGTTTTCGTCTCACTGCACATTTTACTTGCACGTTTTTGAATGAATTCTTACAGTAATCTTTGGTTTTGATGTAAGGGGATCACTTACGGGACACTGTTTTTACCTTATACTTCTGGATTTGGGGGGGTTGAATCCTGCACTACTGTGCATTGAGTTTGCATGTTTCCCTCAGTTTTGTGGGAATTTTCTCTGAAGGCTGTAGTTAAATCCTTCAGCCGTGAACATGAAAGCTAATTAATATTCACGAGAGATTCGCCACTTGATTGGCCGGTGAACATGAAAACTCATTCATATTTTAATTCCCAGACACGTCCTCTTTTTCGTCTCACCAAATATGGTAACCCTATTCAACCCAAATACGTGTTTAGGTGAACCTTAGACCCTGATTCACTATCTGACCCTGCTTTCTCAAGAAACTTTGCAATGCTAACCCTCCTTCCTTTTCTCCTCTTTTTACTTATTCTCTCCATCCTTGCCATCGATAGCTCATTAATAATCCAGATTAGGGCCGTTGTCAGAAAGCACTCTACAGAAGCCGAACGATACCGAAAACTTCTTCACCTTTATAAGCAAATCTTTTAAGTAAAAAGTAATAAAAGACACATATATATTTGAGGAGAGATTTTCACTCTGGGTGCACAACCCTGAGAAAACACACACACACACACACTGTACACATACTTTTACTCAAATTCGAAACTCCCTGGCAACAACTAAAAAAAGATAATTGGCCTTTCTATGGCTTTGGCTAAGCCGGGGAGGTATTATCGAAATTCACTTGCTGGCTGCACGTGGACCGGCAGCCAGACAGCTTGCTGCTTGCTTTTGCATGGCCCTCAGTTTTGGGGGGGGGGGTTGGGGGTTGGGTAGTAGGAGCAGGTGGTGCCATTGCTCTGCTCTGCCTTCTCGCTTGTAAATTAAAATGAATGCTTGTACAGCTATCTGGAGTGGGGCCCGTGTTGGAATCAATAACTAGGCACAAGTTGAAGCTAAGGTACAGAGATTATTACTGATTGGAGCCCATGTGGATCAATGGTGGGGGCTGACTGTCCCCGACTCTGCATGCTGCTCCAGTATAATTAATCTCTCCAGGCAGGCAAAGCTCGTGCTAATTACCTATTGTTTCCATATTCTGTCCCTAGCACCCATCTACTCAGGGTTCCGTTACAATCGCCGACCGATTCATCTGGGCCGCTAATGCTAACATTCGTATCACTTCTGTTAGCATGGATTCAGCGAAACTTGCTGCAGTGGCTGTTAGACCATTTCGACTTGGGGGAGGGGGGCAGACTGGGCTCAGTTGTTCTGTTTGGGGGCCAGACGCATTTGACCTTAATGTCCCCCAAGCATTACTTACACTCGATTAACAGCATTAAGAAGCAAAAGATTATTTTGAAAACCCATAAGTTACTTATGCAGTGCTTAGCAGTGATATTTTACAGTTTTTACGTATTTGTAAAAACTGTAACTCACTCTGATTTCTTGTTTAGACTGTCTCGCTTCCACAAACTTAATTGTGTTTGTGTTTTGCCTATTCCCAGTGCAAAAAATTCTGGCCTACATGTATAAATGTAAATAATAGTAAAAAAAATAAATAAATAATAATAATAATAATAATAATACATTTATTTCAGACCCAACTAGGATATGTGTTTTGGGGGGCCACGGGGGGGGCATGCATGATGTCACGAGGGGGGGCCTGGACCTCCCCTGGCCCCCCCAAGAACCGCCCCTGATTTGCTGGTGAAAAATTGTAATGCAATGCTTTAAAGCCTAAGTCGGTGTAAATGTATCCTAAATATTTGTCTGGCATGAGTTGCCATGCCGACATCCATGCACGTCGTCACGGGGACCCGTAACCGAGGGCCAAGGCGTGCTGTGAATGAAAAGCTGTTGATATTTAACGCAGCCGGATTAGAACGGCATTAGCTACGGCCAGTTAGCTCACGAACATGACCTACAATATAGGCGAAGGAATGGAATTAATACATATGCCAGGCAGATTAGCTTTGGCTGTGACTGAGGAGCAGGTTAACACACTGACGTGACGCATAGTGTGGAAATTTGAAGTTGAGCTAATATAGCGCCATAGGGGTCAGTCACATAGAATAAGAAAATGCCCCCCAGTTGTCAGACAAGCCGTTTGGTTTGCCTCAGAGTGATGGGGGCCTTCGGGAGATTTTAAACTTCTCGTACTTTTTGACTGTGCCGCCACGCTTTGCTCGCAACCGTTTTCAGAACCTCATCCCAAACACCTTTAAGGAACGGCATCATTTTCTGCTTGGAGGGGTAGACTTCATTTGCACTGCTGTGAGCGTAACAATGTTAGAGTCAAGACCATAAAGATGTTCCCATATTCTTTGTTGGACCCCAGAAAGCAGCTGTCCTCATTAATCGATAACTGCGGGGGGGGGGGCTTTAGCTTGTCTTTTGCTTCCCAGTTAGGTGATTATGCACTCAGCGTCATCAACATCAGGACAGAGAGCCATTGTGCTTTTCCATTTAAATTCTCAAGTGTTTTTATAGTTCTTTGATATTTTTAGGGAATGTGCTGTAGAAAAGGTCTTTCACGCATTAGCAAGGAAACATTCCACCTTTCATCTGGAATGGAAACTTCTCAGTTAAGGACTTTTAGTCCTTTTTTATGTTTCCGTGGCATTTTAGGGTGCAGGACAGTTCCCTTCGGCAGTATGTTTTTCATTTTTGGGGATCAATCTTCTATTATGGAAATTATTTTGTTTTGTATTTGTATAAAACCTGTTAACACAGTAATTTATACAAGAAAATTTCCTGAAGCAATTATGATTAAGAGCCTTACTGAAGCAAACAGTTCTATCTTGAAATAAACATTACAAAGACAGTTTCCACACCAATACCCTTGCCTGTTTATAGTGCTTTTGCTTCTTATCCAAGTGGTCCTGCTCGTCAGTCATATAGGACAGCTTGTATGAACTGCATTAGTTATAAAAACAAATAATTTCTAAATTGAAAGTAAGAAATTAAGTTAAAAAAAATTTTTTTCTACTGGCATCCTGTCCAAGTTGTGCCCTGTAATGTTTACTATAGGCCTTTTTTGAGACCTTGACTGAGATAAGTGTTTGGAGGATGGATGGATGGATGTGAGAAATGCGGTCAGTGTCCAAACCCAACTCCAATGGAACTTTCCGGATCATTTCTGGAAATGCAGCATCCCATTTTATCTGCAGCCAAAGTGACTTGTGGGATTGAAGCAAAGTACCCTAATGGTGGGGGGGTAGGGGGGTGCTGAGCGACAACTGTTTGGTTGAAAGTGGCTGTCAGGCGATGATGTAGATGCGGAAGTGTTGGAAATCCCAACGGCGCCGTCATGCGGTGACGGTGGGATCAATAGGCCGCTTTTAGGAGAGCCCGGGGGGGGGGGGGGTCGCCCAGTGCCGGTGTTGGCTTTTTTGGAAATGTGGGAAAAGATTGAAAAAAACAGCACTGGAATGGATGAAACTGGAAAAAAAAAAATAAACCCGTGGAGATGCCGTGTTGAAA
>JAODLD010000051.1:13346912-13361627 GCA_026781065.1 Mormyrops boulengeri | reverse complement strand
TGAGGCACATTACCTGCATTGTGAGGGAGCGTCAGTTACGGCACTACGGCCATGTGGCGTGTTTCCCTGAGGGTGATGCGGCTCGCAGGATCCTCATTGCTGGGGACCCGAGCGGCTGGACCAGGCAAAGGGGACGCCCACGTAGCACCTGGCTGCTGCAGATAGACACCCATTTCCGGAGGGTGGGACTGGGCCACAGATCCCGAAGTGTTTCGTCATGTGATGGATGCGGCAACATGCTGTAAGCGTGCCTGCTCCCCAACCCGACCTGACCTGATCTTATCTGACCATCACATGATATGTAGAGAGCAGTATAAGAGGTCCTATGAACTTCTACATAACCATTTGGGGTAGTGCTTTTGTGCATTTTATGTGTAAAGATATACATTTGGGTGTTTTGCTAGTAAATGTGATTTTTTTAATGGTAGTGCTTAAATTATACATTTCATATAGGTTTGTATTCAGCTTTGTTTTTTTCTCTTGTTCCATCAATTTTTAGTGATAGCTTATCCATTGAGAGTTTCAGTGATGCAGATACCATCCCTGGAGTCCTCACACTAATCAACTTACTGACACACACCATTGGAATTGTACCTACTTTTCTTAATATTGCATGAACACATCCTTTGACAGATTCACGTACCACCCAAAGTCACCAATTATCTTGAGCAGCATGGTCTTGGGACATGGGAAAATATCATTGCTCTCGGAACACACAATCTGAGCTCAGGCGAGTCTGGAACGAGGACGTGACTGCTCCACCCTGCTGGGCCATCGGCTGCCGGATTTCTTGCTATTACTATTAGCGATTTTCCGGATTCTCTCACCTGGGGTGCTTGCGGGGATGCAATCGTCTGATGCGATTTATATTTAACATCCACAGAAAGTTAACTAATCACAACTAGCGCTGATTGCGCACCTGCTGTTCTCATGGCACAAAATGTTCTTTGAAGATCAAAGGCTGTATTTGCAGCCTGGGTATGATAGAATTAACAAAAAATTTGGCTTGATTTTCAATTTATAACCTTTAAAAAAATTGGTCAGAACTAAAGTGAAGGTTGATACAGAGGGTCACACTGTGACCTCCACGGTTCAAGGTTTGAGAGTTTTTACATTTCCTTGTGTTTGTGCAGCTTGTCTTTGAGTATTCCACTTACCTCATGCATTCCAAATATGATGTGAATTGGTGACTCTAAATTGCCCCTGTTTACCATATGAATATCCTCTAGTTAATCAGAAGTAACATTAAATGTGACTGTTCACAATGCCAAATGCCATTATCTCGCTGAGCATCACAAGGTCCGCAGCTAGCTTTGCCGCATTTTATTCGGTGTGCAATCATGTGTAATGTATGTGTAGCGTCCCTGAAGGAACAGCCCTCATTGCACTATAAACATTCATAGCACAGTCTGAGTGTAATTATTAATGTCTGCCCAGCGTTAGCTGGTAGTCATAATAAAGTGGAGCTGATCAAAGGCCTTTTAGTGCCGGGCATTTGCACGAAAACATCAAAAAAAAAAAAAAAAACGAAAGCGCAAAGACTTTATGGGAAACTTGGTCATGGCGGTGTTGTTTTTATTGACTCCGCTCCAGGGACTGGAGAGGGAGAGCAGATGGCTTCTTTCCGTGCTTCAGACGAGAGTTTTCAGGCTTTG
The DNA here is from genome assembly GCA_026781065.1 of Mormyrops boulengeri. NCBI lineage: Eukaryota > Metazoa > Chordata > Actinopteri > Osteoglossiformes > Mormyridae > Mormyrops > Mormyrops boulengeri. Next base: position 13,359,972 of record JAODLD010000051.1, on the reverse strand, counting down.
AACGGGTTCCATCCCGCCGATTTCCGCCAGCCTCAGATGTACCGCTGCACTTCCTGTACTCTCCCATACGATAGCTCGCAGAGAGCTCGCCTAGCGATTTTGCCGGCCGTGTGGCTGTTGTACATTTCCCTATGACTAAGACCCTCGCTCGCATTTCCCTGTGTGCTGACAAATAGGGCGATTTGGGTTTGTGAGGGGGAAGTCGTCTGTGCGCATTCAAAGGAAGACTTTCAGACTGTGACACTTCGACAGTACAGGTGGGAAAAAGCGCTGATTGAACATTACCTGAAGGTCTCATACAAATGTAAACATGGTGTCTGGATGTCAGTGGTTATCATCAGAACTGTGGTACATGTCCTCTGCCCCTGGAGATTTAAATACTATTAATTAGTTAAAATAGTATTCATTAAATATTTTAAAAGCTATTTTTATAAACTTACAACCACAGACAGATTGACACCAACGGAGTTTAAGGTCAAACTATATATAATGCACTTCCAGGGAATGCTTGTGAATGACACTAAATGACATTGTTGACTTTATTTATTGGCCAGTTCATGAGGGAGGTCAGCTATAAGCCGAGGTCTTGGAGGAGGAGAAAGAGCACGCCAACCATCCCATCCTGGACTGCAATCTCTGCCTTCTTCACGTCTGCTGTTGTCCAGCATTAAAGTGCTTTAAAAATGGTGATCAGGCTAAATTATTGCCAAGTTAAACCATATATTAAGCAGAAATCCCTGTGTCGGCATGCAGCTGGGACTGGCAGGCCTGTAACCGTGGCCTCCAGGCTGATTGGCCAGCCAGAGTAGTATGTCTCCAGGCTGATTGGCCAGCCAGAGTAGTGTGTCTGGCTCGCCTCCAAGTAGGACCTCTTGTGAGGCCCAAGCAGCCTGCAGAAGGTCATGTGCCGGCTGCCGTTCTTCTTATTTTTTCCCTGTCTCCCTTGTGGAGTATAAACCTTCCCAGCCAAAAAACATAAATAACTGTCTTTGAATATTACTTTTCCAGTTTTATCCAAATGGACTTGCGTAGTGTTTATTTATTTATTTATTTATTTATTATTTTTTGGGAGACCCCCACAACCCCATAATGTAGGGCAAGCGGGTAGAGAAAATGGATGGATGGATGGATTGATGAATGGATGGATGGATGGATTGATGGATGGATGGATGGATGATGGATGGATGGAAGGATGGATGGATGGATTTTGAAATCTTAAAAGGAGCATCGTTCACTGACTGCAATGTCCCCCACACCCTGTAGAGGGCAGTCAGCTGCAGTGGGAGAATGATGTTTGTTCAGGTAATGCTTTACGTAATGGGGCACAAATACTTAGTAATAACTCAGTTATTAGTGAAGTACATATTATGAACAAATCATGAATAAATACAGTTGTTATTTGAAATAAAAGATGTGTCATGATTCCTTAATGAAAAAACGAGATCAGTATTTCACTTGTGTTATTCATTACTTGCTCCTTCAGTAGTTGCTTCAGTATTTCACAAAAGTTTACAGAATTAACGCATATAGTAATTAATATAGTAACTGCTTGAGATAAAACATGCATCACGATTTATTAATGATGAATTAACACTTACTTTGTGATTAATTAATACATAAGTAATAGTATAATACTATATTTGTGTCCTGTCAAGTAAGTGTTACCCCTATTTCTTATCAATGAAAATTATTTTACTAATTAAAAAGTGCCTATTGCTATTTTACAGGCAAATTTGCTTATTTGTAGCCCTGCTTGGTCCTGAAGTCTTCAGCACACAGACTGCAGAAAAATCAAGCGACTGCAGCTGCAGCCAAAATGTAAACCCCACGATTACTGCCGACTGGTTTCTTCTGACCGCAGAGGAATGCCGGCAGGGAGAGCGATAAACACCTCTAAGACACCCAAGTCGGTGATAAGGCAACAGTGTGAGACCCGGTCCAGAGGTCAAAGGCCACAGCCAATGTCTCAAGTCCCAGAAGGATCCTGCTGCTGCAGAATTTTGCAAAATAAATCAAGTGTCTCATCTGTTTAAATGCTTAAATGATTATGAAGAGTGACTAAGCATCTGGTAAGCAACACCCATCCATCCATCTTCCAAGTGCTTATCTAATACAGAGTTGCGGAACCAAAGGTAACATGAATAATTGAATACTATTACAGTATAACTTAATAAAAAATTAATAATTAAATAAATTAATTAAAACACTACATTTGCTATAAAGAAATATTCGTGCTGCTCCCAGTGTGCATGTACAGTAACTGTGAAACTACTCTTCAAAAATGCCTTCAGGGTTGCTCCAAGATCCAGATTTGCTCTTGGCAAACTTGAAAATGGTGGCAAACTGATCTGGGAACAGTTTCAACACTTCAACGGAAGCTGAAGTTTCGCAACACCACAGTGACCGAGTTTCCCTTAACAATGCAATCTTCCGAAACCTGAATAGTACTTTCATATAATGTCATATCTAGCAAAACTGAAATGTGACACTGGCCTGGATGTAAATAAATGGACATGAGGGAATATACCTTTCAGAGTTGGGGTGTGGGGGCACTTTTAAGATCCCATTTAACAGTGGCATTTCTGAAAAAAAAAAATATATATTTTATAGACACACACACACACACACAATTATAAAACTAGGCAAGTTGTATAATTCCTGAGCCGTCTGATAGAAGGGAAGAGGATTTGACCATGATAGGGTATTGGTTACCACTAATGGCTTTTATCTGTTCATCATAATTGGAAAAAAAGGCTAGTATCTGTAAATGATCAAGAAAGCAATGCTATTTATCTTGATTGAAATCTTAGAAGCTTTTGGACAATGAAGGCTTTTTAATTGGGATTTTTGTCGTGGACAGAAAACGTGGTTTTCTCATTATGTGGTGACCTGTCTCAGCACATCTGCTAATTCAATTTTGCTTGCAGTAGTTCATGTTTAAACTAGCTTGGCCAGTCCCACTTGAAAGTATGCCCACTAGGCATAAACGTGCATTCTGTGATTAATAATTACAAGTGTTAGGTAACTTAAATTGCCTCACTGAAGCTAAAATAAGATATGATTTTGATTTTTAATTTGTGTGGAAATAATATGGTTTATTACAGATTTTCTTCATCAAGAATACTACACCAGCATGTTAAATAATACCCCATAACTACAGAAAGTCCAGCTTATAGTCAGAGGTGGATAGATCAGTTCTAGAAAGTAAAAATCCAGACCAGGATTTTGTTTCAACCAACCAGCTCAGCATGAGGAATCACATTCAAAGTGTAATCAACTGGTTGGTTGAAACAAAACCTTGGTCTGGATTTTAATTTTTTTGAACCTGAACTATTCACCTCTGCCTACACTGCATGTGTTTCTATTCCACGCTAGAATGACTGGCATGGCTCACTTTCGCTTTTGTATGTGCTTCCTGTGTGAATGCCTCCTCTGGTTTTCTCCCGCAGCCGAAAGACATGGTGAGGTTCTAGAATCTTTGTGTCAATAGATAGCAGGTGACTACTGGGGTGTTTATCATAAAACAAAACAGAAACTAAGATGAAAACTATTGATTTCAAAATATTTTCGTCAACTAAAGCAACAAAAAAAAAATATCCAGAGTCAATGAAAACTGCAATTAAACAAAACTAACAGTAAAGGCTGAAACTGTAAAAAGTTATCAGTAAACTGACTGAAACAAAATAATGAATAGAAATGCATTTAGCAAGATTAATAAAACGTCATTATTGTCATCAGCCGATAAGATTGCAGTTTGCGGATTTCAAACTGCCCATGTTATTGTTTGACAAGCAGTTGTTATTAGGGATGAGTGATACCACTGGTCTTCTTGTTTAACCAATTGCAATTTGATGCAAGGCTGGTACTGATCCCGTTATTTTGCGGGGGGGGGGGTATCCCTTTTCTTCCCCATTATGGGTGATCCTACCTGGTAGTAGTTCATGTCCTACTCCCTACAATGAACATTTAAATTAACAGGTAAAATAAAACCAAATACTTAAATGCTACAATTGATTATCAAAAGGAGCCTTTCAGTTTGAAATTAGCTTGACAAACCTGAAGTAGCTCAAAGTCTCCCACCTGACATGGGGTAGATTAGATAGATAGATAGATAGATAGATAGATAGATAGATAGTCCTACTCAGACTGCAGTAATGTGCACTGTGTCTCCAGACCCCAGCCAGAAAAGCCCATCTAGGCCCAGTTGTGATCCACTTTCTAAGATCAGTTCTTTGGTATCACTGACGGAGTCACCTATCGTTTTCCTCCTAAATAGCATGATACATTCCCTGCATCCTGAGCCATCATGGCAGCCATGGCAGTGGACTTTCCACACAAATCCATGGATAATGAGGTGACTGGAATGCAACTGAACCACCAGTAATTTACCAAAAGGAACAAATCTCTTCAATCAAGTTCGAGGTGTTTTATGGATGGTAAAAATGCCCCCTAGCCTTTTTAAAATTTTTGTAAGCGCTCTTGAATTTCAGATTTGAATGATTTGATTCCTTTCGCATTTTATACCTGGTATAAGTAGCTGAGACTCTTGTGTAATTACAAGAGTTTACAGAAGACCGCAAACCACACTCTGGCAGCTCAGTTATTGTTTCCTTTGAAAATCATAGGAAGTTGAGCATGACAGCGGAGCTAAGATACAATATACACTCGCTGCTTGTCGACACCGGTTCACTCTAAATAGTTTAGTCTTGTGTTTAAAAATGGAATTCACTTTCTTCTGTTTAAATGGACACAATTAAACAATAAGTTGAATTTTCATTGCACTTACCTTTATAACTGTTTATTTTTATTTTATTATGGGGTGTAGTATGTCACCAGCCAAAATTCTGTGGTTGCCAGAGTGATTTCTTCATTGGTTCCTTGAGCAAGGCCCTTAACCACAAGTGCTGCAGCGACTTACTGACACTGCTGTCGCAAATGTACATCCCTTTGGATAAAAGCACTTGATAATACTATAAAATCTTATTAATGTCACAAGACACACCACCTGTGTAACCTAGGTTGTTGCAATGGATATGACTAAATAAGTTCCCACCATCCATCCATCCATTATCTAAGTAAGCTGTCTCAGATATTTAATTCACATTACCTTTTGTCTACTTAAAAGACACATTTACTTACAAGTCTTTTGTGTCATGGTGCATTTGTAGGCAAGACAGACTCATGAATACTTTTAACAGAAAATAAAGGTTTTAATGAATCCGGTTTTAAATAACATCTACTTCTATTTGTAAAAGTACCTGCAAGCAAGATGAAAAAAATAATTAATTTGTTATATATTACAAGTATTTTCATAAACATCCATCAGATGCAACATCTCCAGCCTGGAGTCTGGACATTCCCACCCCCTTATTTATTTACACTTTTTTTTTTTTTACATCTGTGTACAAAACATCTACATGGAAGACATATTACTGCTACTTCATGCATTCTGACTACTTAAGACCTTAAGATCTTATCTAGTTCCATTACACAGTCCAGTTAAGTAAGCACTACTTACAGGAATTAGCACGCATGTACCTAAATAAATAAACCACAGTCTATACCTTAGGAAACCACAGTGTGCACATATGGTGGAAACTGAGGTGAACAGGAGACATCCCATCAGCGTCCAGCAGAGCGAGAAGGTCTTGGAGGAGGGCTCCGGGGTTGCTGAAGGGACTGAATTAATGCAAAACATAATGATCTCATCAAAGAGGCCTATTATGCTCAACCCTGGGACTGATGGGGAAGATCTCAGACACATATGAGGCAGGGTTATCATTAACTAAAAGTATACGAAAAAAAATTCGTAAACAAATAAAATGAACTGCGAAAATAAAATAAAAACTAAATGAAAACTAAAGCAAATGCTTCTGAAACTAACTAAAATAGAATAAAAACATCAAACATTTTCTGTTACTGTTTTTTAATACTATTTTGCTAAAGTAATGACTTGTTCATCTTCAGTGATTAATAATACCTGGAACGTGTTTTGGCCATTTTGGGGACATTAGTACATAATGTGTACTGTGTATTCGGGTAGGATTCTCTAAAGATCGGACACGAAAAATAGCTCAACAGCTTTCAGTATATCTAGAAACAAAACTGCTAAAACTTAAATACATAAAAAACTAAATAGAAACATATCTTTTAAATAAAAACTAATGAAGCTGCGCTGAAACAAAACAAAAAAAAACTGAAAATACCGATAATATAAAAATAAAAACTAAATTTAAAAAATCGAAGGTACAGTAATAGTGATATGAAACGGCTACTATTCTGTAGGGAGAGGGTGTTCAGGTATTGCATTTCATAATAAACACCTCACTCATCCCTCAGTAGAGGCAAGTTTCATTGTGGCTTGAATTGCATCTTCTATCTCCATCCTACGTTACACGTACCGCTCTCGTTCTTGCAGATGAGCTGAGTGGCATTGCTGATGACCATCTTTCCATTGATACGACCCATGCAGAGGTAGAAGCCCTGGTCCCCCGCGGTTACGTTGCTGATGGTCATAGCTACGGTTCTGTCCGGCGACTCGCTGAACCGGTACCTGCCCCGAGTCATATTGCTGACTTTGTTCATGACCACCGCTATGTTGATGGTACGGGTCGTCTGGGCCACCAAGGTGAACCAATAGATCTCGTGGTCCCGCTTCACGCTGCAGTGCATGGAAACATCGCCTCCCCGGCACACGTCTTCCAGCACAGCAGCTGGGTGCATCTGCAGAAAAGTGCCTTAGGAGAACAAGAAACAATTCAAGGTTTCAGTCTCCAAAATTCATTATCCGCTACAGGCAATTACATCTAACTACGTGCTTTTGGACTTCAGAAGGAAGTCACAATTCCCAGGGGGAAACCCACCTGAATAGGGAAAAACATGCAACTCCACACAGACGGAGGGGAATAATTGGTCCCTGGGGGGTGAGAGCGCTAGGGAGATGCCAGGCTACAGTGTTACTTCCAAATAAAATATCGTCGTAGACTCTAGACTGTCTTTCATGGAAGAAATCCACATTGTGTATATTTCTGCAACTTTTAAACAACTCAGAAATTAGAACGTAGGTTTGGTTCCAAGACTGGAAGCACCTGAACCAGCCCCGAGCCCCACCTCCTAAACACACACCGTGCTGCCATGATACTGGTAGGGACGTGCCCACACCCAAACCTACGCCCATGCTCAGAAGAGACGCGGCCAACATGTTATCTCTGGATTGGATCTAATAGAACTTCTCCTGCTCAGAACAGACACATGGGTTTCCTCCAGTGTGCGAAATACCCGTCAATAATCGGGAGGGTCCCCATCTCCCTATTGTTGCGCAATACCGATCTTGAGACCCCCTTAAAATTTTGCTTTTGAGGTTTTTGGGGGGTCTCATGGGTTAATCGGGGGTGTCGGACCCCCCCGGAACCCCCTGTATTTCGCACACTGGTTTCCTCCCTCCATCAGAAGCATGTCTAAACAGATGCATCAACCTGAGGCAAAGCTAGTAACCTACAGTATTACAGTTGTTTCCCTCTTGTAATATCTTTCACAGCAGATCATAACAAATCGGAATTTGTACATTTGCATGTTACTCATTTAATATTTACTAAAAGTACACTCAATATTCTTTGCTAACAAATAAATTTACAGCATGTTCACCATTTGAATACCTTTATTAGCAAGAAAATGTAATTTCTTTGATTCATCGAAGTAACATCCTCTAGCAGTTATAACAGCAGAGAAAATTCAAGGCATTTTTTCTACAAGGGACATTAAATACTGCTGTGTGTCATGGGATGAAACAGTTAACTAGTGCACTTAGATCAAAAGGACAGCCTCGAATGCGACTATGCCATCACCACACTACCAGTTAATAGGATGTCAGACATGCACTGTTACATACTTTCATGTTATCAAGGAAACTTGTTTTATTTGACTTATATTTTCATTTATAGTTGTTTACTCAAATTTCCAATGATTAATAAGAATAAAAAATCATCAGTCTATGAAATAAATGAAAAAGTGCTAAAAACCTGCGGTGTGCAAAAACTTTTGACTGATAGTGTGCTTGCTACCAGTATGCTAATTTTGTGCAGTACATCATTTGATTATGTTCTAGACACACTCAAAATTTAAAATGGCATGTTGTAACCTCTCACTTAAATTTTGTTGACTGATACTGGAATCATTTCTAAGGGCGTTTACAAAAATCTAACTGCATCTAAGTAACATGTACTATAAGTGTTTTATTAATATTATTTCTAACAGTAGAATAACTCGACAAATGTTACTCATACAGGTAAGCAGTAATAGGAGTAGTACTGTATAGATCTGCCCAGTTACATTTCTGTAATACTCACAGATTATGAGAAGACTGAAGTTGTTGTGGTGAAGTTTGCCCATGAGGTTTATCTTACAGCATGGCGATAGAACTTCAGTTAACATCCTACAACTTCCTGGAGGGTATCTATATACGCGTGCACCCCACCCACGCAGCCCCCAAACGGAAATGAAACTATACTTTATCTGCCATTTTTTACAAGAATATTGAGATGCATCTTCTATTGCTGATGTTGATGCTTCCATGTCTCACTCTCGCCAGTGTGGGCAAGCAATTAAAAAGGCCAATAGGATGTTGGGTTACATCTCTAGGTGTGTGGAGTTTAAGACGGGGGGGGGGGGGTGATGCTACGATTATATAATTCCTTGGTAAGACCCCACCTAGAATATTGTGTGCAGGTTTGGTCACCACGTTGCTGGGGTTCAACGTAGGGCTACAAGAATGATTCCTGGTCTTTGAGGAATGTCTTATGAGGAGAGATTAGCTGAGCTGAGTCTGTTTAGCCTCGAGCAAAGGAGAGTAAGGGGGGACATGATCCAGGTATATAAAAGGTCTGGACCAACCAAGGTCTGGTTCAACCAAATAGCTACTTCAATATTAGTTCAAATACAAGAACTTGTCGCCATAGGTGGAAATTAGCGGGAGAACATTTTAAAATGAACTTGAGGAAGCACTTCTTTACACAGTGTGTAGAGTATGGAATAGTCTTCCTGCTAGTGTAGTGCAAGCTAAAACCCTGGGTTCCTTTAAATCAGAGCTAGATAAGATTTTAACAACTCTGAGCTATTAGTCAAGTTCTCCCCAAACGAGCCTGATGGGCCGAATGGCCTCCTCTCGTTTGTAAATTTCTAATGTTCTTAATTTGTACAGATGCCTTAAAGACCAAGGTTTGCCTCCACCTGGTAACACTGCATTAGCATACTCTGCAGACCTCAATCGCAGAGAGAGATGATGGCAGTGTTGCACCATATACGCAGGGTTAGAGGATTGAATCGCGGCTCCTCTGAGTGTGTGGCGTTCTCCCCATCTCACATCATACCAGCTTCCTCGCAGCCCAAAAACATGCAGTCTGGGTAATTTGCGTCTGCAGATTTCCAGTCGAGTATGACTGTGTGAGTACATGTAGCTCGCAATAAACTGCACATGGTCTCAGCACCCACATTATTCCTTAGTCATCAAAAAGCACAAGCCAAATTTATTGCCCAGGGTGGTGGATACAGTAGTGGAATTTGTCGGCCGGGGGGTGGGAGTGGGGGGGGGGTGTTGCGGAGTATGTGTGTGTGTGTTTTTTCTTTCTTTACCAAACACGACCCACTGAAAATGGGTTACTTGTAAGAGAGACACCGAATTAGGGGACAAATGAATGGATGCATGAATGGCTGGTCCTTTTATTTCCTGTAGATGGCAGTATTATCACTCTTTCATTTTTAACGTTTCAGTTTCTTGTGTCAAAAATAAAATTGAAATAGCGGTCGTTTATGTTTTTTTCTGAGTGAAAGTTCAAAGCTGCAATGCAGTGAAATAAAAAAAAAACAACAACAATAGCATTGTATTCAAATTAACGTGAGGCCACCGTGTAAAAATCCCTAGGGCACAGTATGGAATGATCTTGGTAGAGGTTTCCAGCAGTACAAGCCAGTCAGTAAAGCCCATCACTGCTGGCATCGGAGAAACAAGAGCCAATGAAAATTAGGGAACCAAAACATTATTGCATTGGATGCCAGGTGGTGTGATCATTAATAGCCTAAATTCCGACCCAAATGGTCTCCGGAGGGAGAACATCTGTTGCACCCTTGGGGGAAACATACTCCGTCTAAAATGCTTGGCTGTTGAACAATAAGCCATTTAAGCATGCAAATGCAAATTGTTGTTAAAAACAACAGTTTCTTAGTAGCCTGAAAACAGATACAGTATGAATTGCACAAATTACATAAATGAAGGTATCACATGAAAATATACTCGCAGATAGCTTAAATCCATAGCTTGCTGTTAATATCCTGCAATTTCTTAAGAGGCGAATGTTAAAGAGTTATATTTACAAATTGAATCAATTTGTACTGTCCATCAAACAGACCTCGTAAACATAATGGAATAGCGCATGTAATAGCCCAAAAAATGTCAAATGCATATAAGCACTATATAAATAACAAAGCTCACCAATTATCTTGGAACTGACTTCACCATAGTAACTCTTTTGCTTGCTAGCATAAACATTTAATTTATTTCATCCTCAAGTCTATAAAACCTATAAATAAAAAAAATTATCCATTTGTCAGTCACAACCATTCCATCCAGTTACAGCACAAATGCTCATGATTTAAAATATATCTTCAAAATACTGCTTCCAAACCCCAGGTTATTATTTGTGTCACATACACTATATGGACAAAGGTCCTGAGACACCTGGCCATTACATCTACAGGAACTTTTATGACATCCCATTCCAAATCCTTAGGCATCACCGTGAAGTTGCCCCCCCTCCCCCCTTTGCAACTATAACAGCTGCCACTCTTCTGGGAAGGCTTTCCACAAGATTTTGGAGTGTGTCTGTTGGAATTTTTACCCATTCATCCAGAAGAGCATTTGTGAGGTCAGGCACTGATGTTGAATGTGAAGGCCTGGCTCACAATCTCCTTTCTAGTTCATCCCAAAGGTATTTGAAGGGGTTGAGGTCAGGACTCCGTGTGGGCCAGTGAAGTTCTTCCACACCAAACTCACCCAACCATGTTTTTATGGACCTTACTTTGTACACTGGGGCACAGTCATGCTGGAACAGAAAAGGGCCTTCCCTAAACTGTTTCCGCAAAGTTGGAAGCAAAAAATTGTCCAAAATGTCTTGGTATGCTGAAGCATAAAGAGTTCCTTACACTGGAACTAAGGGGCCTAACCCCTGAAAAACACTCCCATACCATTATCCCTCCTCCACCAAACTTTACAGTTGGCACAATACAATCCGGTAGGTAACATTCTCCTGGCATCCGCCAAACCCAGACTCGTGCATCAGACTGCTAGACAGAGATGCGTGATTCGCCACTCCACAGAACACTACTGGAGTAGTTTCCACTACTCCAGAGTCCAGTAGCGGTGTACTTTACACCACTCCATCCAACACTTGGCATTGCGCTTGGTGATGTGAGGTTTGCATGCAGCTGCTCGGCCATGGAAGCCAATCCTGGTACACAGTTTTTGTGCTGGGGTTAATGCCAGAGGAAGCTTGGAACTCTGCAGTTATTGAGTCAACAGAGTGTTGGCGACTTTTACACACTATGCGCCTCAACATTCGGAGACCTCGCTTACTTTACGAGTGTCTGTTGTTCTTAAACGCTTCCATTTTGCAATAATAATAATACTTAGCAATAATTCAACATTTCACGGTGGAATATCTAGCAGGGAAGACATTTCACGAACTGACTTACTGAAAAGGCGGCATCCTATGACAGTACCACACTTGAATTCATTGAGCTCTTCAGAACGACCCATTCTTTCACAAATATTTGTAAACCTGACTGCATGGGTAGGTGCTTGATTTTGTACACCTGTGGCTACAGGTCTGAATGAAACACCTGAATTCAGTGATTAAGAGGTGTGTCCCAGTGTAAATAAAATTGGGTTTTTTTGCAGTAAACAATTCAATAGTCATTCCATTGGCCAATTGTATTTCATGAACAAGTAGCTAACTCAACTTAAATGACATTGCTAGCACATTCTGATTATTGGTGGTACCTATAGTGTTGGTCGTGGGGCGATTAGCATCCCTTAGCTGTACAGGAACAGGAGCTACAGCATCTGCTAGCTGTACAGGAACAGGAGCTACAGCATCCCTTAGCTGTACAGGAACAGGAGCTACAGCATCCCTTAGCTGTAGAGGAACAGGAGCTACAGCATCTGCTAGCTGTACAGGAACAGGAGCTACAGCATCTGCTAGCTGTACAGGAACAGGAGCTACAGCATCCCTTGGCTGTACAGGAACAGGAGCTACAGCATCCCTTGGCTGTACAGGAACAGGAGCTACAGCATCTGCTAGCTGTATAGGAAGAAAAGCCACACATATACACTGTGTGCAGAATTATTAGGCAAGTGTGTATTTTATTTGTATCTTCTCTTCCGACCAATCTTTTCAGTCCAGATGAATCTGTAATTAAGAATGAACTGTCTAAAAGGCAGTACATGTTCAGTATTTTGTCTGAGTACGTTCTGTTTGGAGAAAAACGGGAAAACATAGATACTTTCCTGTGCAGAATTATTAAGCTAATTTTTATGACTGTTAAAATGGGCCAGAAAAGGACCTTACAGTGAGCAGAAAAAAACTAAATTGTAAAGTGCCAGTCAGAGGGACGCAAAACAATCAAAATTCCTAAACCTTTAAAGCATGATTACTGTACAGTCGAGTGTTTTGTGGCCAACAGACAAAGAGGATGGAAGAAGCATGTAGCGAGAAGAAGACATAAATTAACTGCCATAGCTATGTGTCAAATTAAAAGGGGAGACTTATAGAAACTCTTTAGAATCAAATGCCACCATTTAAAAAAACTGCAATCTGAATGGAATCTCTGGAAGCACTATGTACAGTGTGTTACATGACATCGCTAGGGTCACAAAGGCGGTTCCTACAATGTCCTCCCTACTGGAGTACAGTCTGGGGGCTGTTTTTTTTTCTCCTCCTCTCTCCTCATGTAATTTCGTTTTTTCTCTGTTTTTCTTACTTCCCCTGTCTTCCTGACCGGTCTACCCCCT
>JAODLD010000051.1:13298813-13329261 GCA_026781065.1 Mormyrops boulengeri | reverse complement strand
TTTGTTTTTTGTTTGTTTTTTTTTTGTTTTTTTTTTTTTTTTTTTTGTTTTTTTTTTTTTTTTTTTTTTTTTTGTTTTTTTTTTTTTTTTTTTTTTTTTTTGTGTTTTGTGTGTTGGGGGGGGGGGGGGGGGGGCCGGTGCCTCAGCATAGCCCAGGAAAATACAAATGCTAAAGCTGAATTGCTCTCTGATGCTCCCCTCCCACCTCCAAGCCCTGTTCTTTATCCTTGTGCTGACGTGCCTCAGAATATCAAAATAAAACTTGGAGCTTCAGACTAATGGGGTGCGGGGCCTGGGCTCCCCTCAGCACATTTGTAGCGGTACATGCCAACTGCGAGTATTATCCATTAATCTTCGCGGCACTCCTTGGTCGACTGATCGACAGGTTCAGCAGCTCTGATTTAGTGGGGGGTCACGGCTGGGGTGCACAACGCATCACTGAACATGGAAATGTGCGGAAAATACATGCAGTGTACAGTCTTTGCCTGGGGTGTCATGGTGGTGCCATGGTTAGCAGGCCAGGGTTCGTATCTCCTCCATGGCTCTATGTGCATGGAGTCTGCGTCTTCTCCCTGTGTCATTGTGGGGTTTCCGCTAGGTTCTCTACTTCCCCCCACAGTCCAAAAACATGCTAAGGTGAATTGGCGTTGCTGAACTGGCAGTAGGTGCGAATGCAGTGTATGACCAATCCTGGGTTATTTCCTGCCTTCCACCTGTCGTTTCTAAGGACAACTAGATAGGAAAATGAAGGGAAAGAAAAAATCTTTACCCGTTTAAAATGAAACCTGTCGGCTGGAGAATTTGTACAGAAAGCTGATATTGTTTTTGAATTACTAAGCATTGCATTCATTTTGAAATCCTTTGCTCCTTATATAATAATACTAGCTGGAAATTGTTTGGAATATTTTGTTTATGTTTGTCATTGTTTGCAATTTCAGCCTGCATTCACTGCTTTTATTTGAATATTGTTATCCAAGCCATTTTTTGTAGCCCCCTTTGATTCAAAGTCTAACAACTGGCTCTCAGTTGCTCAGATTTGCTAGTTACTTTTTATGCTTCCTGGCTTCCCAAGGTTTAAATCATAACCCCACTGGCATCCTTTCACTGCGAGTAATTTTTCTAACTTGGCTACTTTCTTGGTATTTAGCTATACCTGCTCTCCCCTACTGTCGTCACTATGAAAAATGCTTTGTTATTTCAATTGCCTTTGTATTCTGGACTCTCAAATTCACACCCTTTACTGGTTTTAATCCTTTGGTGGAACCATTAGCGCCCCCTGCTTGCTCTTATAAGCAGACTATTGATGAATCTTTCTGAGAGGAGGTACTGGTAGGTAAGCACATTGATTGGAAGGAAGTGTTAAAACTGGCCCAGAACACACCAGATTCAGCTTATCATTTCTCTGACCGTAAATGTCACATGACACTAGAATAATCTTTTTGACAAAGATCAAGCATAATTCTTACTTTTTTCCCAAGCTGTGCCTTGTTGTCAAACAACACACTGAAATTATAAACTGAAATACAATGATTTTTCAGCTAAAGTACTGGTCAATTTTACTCTCATTTTCTCACGGAAGTCTACAAAAAAACCCAGCTAAACTAGGCACCAAAATAAAGTGCAGTAACCTCTTGTCTGATTCAGGCTCACAGGTAGCACAGGGCCATATGGGTACAAGGCAGGGAACAGCCCAGGATAGGGCACCAACCCATCCCAGGACACACTCACACCTATGGGCAATTTGGTAACTCCAGTTAACATCAGCATGTTTTTGCACTGTGGGAACCAGAGTACCTGAAGGAAACCCCACGACGACAAGGGGAGAACATGCACACTCCACACACACGGAACCCTTGCAGAGATCTGAACCCATGTCCCAGAAGTACGGAGAAATAATGCTAACCACTGCACGCCCTTGCCATCTTTATAGTGAAATCCCACAAGCAATGGTCATAAACCTCCTGTGGAAATGAAAGTGAGGTCCCCACTGACCAGGTCAGGGAGAACCCCAACACATATATACCAAAACTGTTAAAGATTATGGTTTGCTATTTCTTGTGTCTTTATCAAAATCAAGCATTCTGACATTAAATCAAACCTGGGTCAATTTTAGTTTTTACTTTCTGGTATCTACTGTCACGATCCACCTCCGTCACGTCCCTGTTTGACCAACAGAGGGTGCTGGCCATCCCACACCACCTAATCATTCTCAGTCCAACGTGATAATCACCCACACCTGCCTTTGTTAGTCCCTGGTAAGTAATGTGTATATGTGCCTGCCCTCACTCTCTTCCTCAGTTTGGTCATTGTTCCTGTTATTGCCGCTTTCTGTTCCCAGAGTCTCCCTTTCGTGCCATGTTCCGGTTCTCCCTGCTCCGGTTTCGTCATTCCTCCCCGTTCTCCATTTTAGAACCCTTAGCCGTGATCCAACTTCGTTAGTTCAGCCTGACGCTGCCTCTGGGTCGTGCCTCCCCCATCAGACGTGACACATACAGCGAGACCGCCAATTCTCATCCCGCATAAGACACACATTTTTCTGTTCAGAAAGCGCTTCTAAGCCAGCTGGAAGATATTTTCCTCCGAGGCCCCCATCCAGTAGGATATGCCTGGAACATCCCCTTGGGAGCCATCCAAGTACTATCCTTAAACTACCCAAGCCACCTCAGCGGTCTCCATTCGATATGAGCTGATCTGTGCAGCACCTCCACTTCCAGATCCCTTGGGATCTCCATGCTCTGATCAGTGTCTCTGCTCTTCTACACTTGCACATTTCCTGGGTGAGAGTGGCCTTTTTATAAATCAGAATTTTAAAAAGCGCACTTTATATCCTTTTTCATCCTTTGACATTAATCGTAGTGTGATTGTCCTGTCAGATATATATATATATAACAACATATTTATATTATATTATATATATATTAAAAAATCCTGATGTTCAGTGTAATTCTACACGTACTTTACAGTTCCACTTCAAAGAGTCTGGAGGTATATGACAGCGATCACCCTACATAAATCAGTCACAACCTTTGAAGTTGTAATGTGTGCCCTTATGACCTTGAACTTGGCAAACTTTTAAGCTTAGTATCTTGGTTAAAAAAATCATAATTTACTATACATACATAATACACATAATAAATTAATAAATAAATAATAATAAATGCACCGTCACTGTACAAGGGTTTTGTGTTAGACTTCGGAAGATTTCCTAAGATTTAACTTAATCTTGAATTTTACATTGCACGAATAAAGCAGGAAGAATTCCTTAACAGTGTATGCTTCATATATTGAGTCTGTTTAAGACTTTTTGTAGCTGGCAGGGAGGGGCAAAGACAACTGTAACATAACAGAAAGCAGACCGCACGACTAGCGTTTGAGAAAGAAAAAAAAAACCTTTGTGTAGCACGATTTCCTGATGACAAGTTTTTCCCCTCTGCGGCGCTCTGCAGAACTGGCCTTCCCAGCAAATGACGCACACAATATCCTGACGCCAGCGAAGGCCAGCCGGCTTTCCCGTAAAGAGAGAGCATGATGGAAGCGGGACGTCTCAGCCTCCAACAGCCAAAGTTATTCTGTTGATCAAATTGCTTCCACATTGCTTCCACATTGCTCCCACATTTAGTTTCACCAGCTAGCCCTGGGCGAAGCTGCTGAAT
Organism: Mormyrops boulengeri; assembly: GCA_026781065.1. Classification (NCBI taxonomy): domain Eukaryota; kingdom Metazoa; phylum Chordata; class Actinopteri; order Osteoglossiformes; family Mormyridae; genus Mormyrops; species Mormyrops boulengeri. Next base: position 13,325,608 of record JAODLD010000051.1, on the reverse strand, counting down.
AAAAACATGTTTACTCCAATCCGCGCATCACTCACGTCGACCACCTTTTTCTCTGTAGCGGTTCTTCATGGGAAATGACATTGATTATATAGAAGGAAGCAGGCAATCTAAGGTGATTCGGACTTCTTGCGTCTTTGTAAAATTCTTCCATAAATAATTAACGACTTAAGTTTTCGTTTCCTGCATTATTGTTATTTCGTGCGATCATGTTTTAAATTTTTCACGCAAGATGCCCTTGGATTTCCATCAGACTTTCAAACTAGTTTTACTTCAACATGCATTTCTGTAGAAGTAAACTATCTATATTGATCTGCTGAGCTGGTCAGCCAGCTGAGTTATCACGTAATTCTAAGAGAGCGAGCGAACGCGTGTAATGGTAAACTATTAAACACTATGAAATGGTAAAACCTTAAGACCCGACGAGAATAAGAACACCTCTACTTAACGATGCCTAACGTGAAATCGACAGAATATAATACATTTCGATGACCTGTTCCTTATTGCAACACAATATTGCAATGCACCACAGCAGTCATAAACTGCATAAACATAACATAAAAGATGTTTGTATGATTTGTTTAAACATCCGAAGCGGATAATTAAAGGGTTTGACATTTTAGAAACATTTTCAGAAAGTTTCCTATTCTGCATAAGTTAAACAATAGCTTTCCGGCCTGGTATCCTATTGTCTGAAATGCAGCTGTTATTGCTATCACTATCCATTGACAAAGATACTTAAACACTGAAGTTTCAACAAACATATCCGCAATAGCCAGTTGGACCTATTAAATGACCCCGCAAAATTAAGTATGAAATCATACAATTCTTGCATGACCCACCGACACCTGTTGCTATTACAATTCTAATTACACTTTCATTATTATAATTACATTTATTTTTTTCTATCAATAAGAATTTATTCTTTTGAGGTGCAGGTGTTGTTGAGAAAGCTGAGAAATGTTTCATGTAAACGGTACAGCTGTACAAATATTAAACAACTGCCTGTTATTTCCTCTTGGGGAAAATCAGACAAGTTTCAGAAAACAAACTTTAAGCTCACTGGAATTATTATAGATGTTGCTAATTAAATGCATTATAATCTTGATATTTAGACCCTTCAAAACGTCAGTAAACGATACCTATTTTTTTATTTGCAATATTTCGCTGTACAGCACGAAGGCATTTAACTTATTTAAAATGATGAAATTTATATTCGACATAAAAATGTGGTGCGGACTTTAGCGCCCCCTTTTGTCCAGCTGCTTTTTTCCCATTTCCGAAATCCCGAGCTGAAAACTGAACACAATTCCAAAAACTAAAAACTGTTTTAAAAACGTTTGTAATAATAATAATAATAATAATAATAATAATAATAATAATAATAATAATAATGCAAACTTGAAAAATAAGTAAAAGTATTTTTGAAAATTTGTAAAAGGCCTACAGGCTATACAACCCTTACCACAGGTACAAAACATAACATAGGTTATAGTACAAAATTACAGCAAAAATGTGTCATAAGTTCACATTTTTAAATATATATATGATAGCAAACCGGCCCGTTTAATCCTATAGGGGACATAGGCGGCTCCCTAGGGCGCCGACTTGACACTTTGCCTCGGACGTCACAAATGACCGGGATGTTTCGGGTGTGGGGTCTCGGTCGGGAATCACGCCCCGCAACTCACCGGTAACTATCTGCATTGAGTATAAAGGGATTCCACTATGTGGTTGAGAAAAAAAATGTAGATTTAAAGCAATTGCATGACTTTCATTGTGTTGTTTGCACAGTGTTGTTCCGTTTGCTTTCATGATACATCCCGAAGGTGCCAATAAAACCAACTACCCTCCAGTTAACGCATGTCCTGTGAGTCCGTTCGCCGTAACTAAGGGACAGTTTGTTCTCTGTGGTGTTCCGGGCATCACATGTCTCTCCTGGCTAAACAAAACGACAGAGCAGGTTCTTTAACTGTTCGGCTGAAGCGTGTGAATGGTCCAAAACGGCACAAAAAGCGGGGAGAGCGCAACCGGCCCGAGTAAAAATAGCGAAGTGTGTTTAAAGGAAGAGAATGTAGTTACCACTTAAAGAAATAGATCATTTCTCGTGGCTTACAATTTCAAGAAAAACTAATTAAAATGACCATTAAGACATTACAGAAATGTAAAAAATACCAAAAGGTTAACGTTAATCACTACCTGGTTGAGATGAGTGTTAAAGTTGTCGTACAGTTTATATGAGAACTGCAAAATATAATAATAAAATGAATAATAATAAACAAACAAATAAATACATTTCATATGATAATTGCCTAGTTAATACTATGTTGCAACACCCTTCGTGGTATTTAAATCCCTGCGGGTTATGCTTATAGTCACACCGCCGTTAACTCCAAATTCAGAATTCTGCATGTGCCAAAATAAAATATTTGCCGTCTTCTTGCTACCAGCTTTCGCAGCAATCAGCATCGTATCTTTCCATTCACGTTGCTTATCCGACCGTTTATTGCTTCACTACTGTAGACTGACCACCCAGTCTGAAGCCATTTAAGTTCTTTAAGTCATTTAAGATCCTTTTCTACGCGGCAGAGCGCCTGCTATTGACGATCCGCCTCCGGCTTCACGGATCCGCGGCTGGCCGGCGTGCTTATATGAATGCGAATCAGTGACGGTTAACGGTGCTAAAGCCATTTTACTTCATATTAGGATTTTTTTTTTACCGCCGCCCAGTATTTTGTGTATCTTTGATAGACACGCACGTTTTAGCCCTTATACCAGCCGCGGCGTGTGATCGCGATGAAGACGTCACCACTTCTCCGGCCGAGCGAGCAAAGTGCGCAGCTACCCTACGAGCTGCACGACAACAATCTCGGCGTGCTGGCGGCCAGCACCGCGCTCGCAGCCCTTCCCAGCTTCGGCGGCCCAAACGCTTCCTCCGAGCCCATAGCCGAGTGATCGATCCCGCTTCTCAGTGCCGTCGGCTGGAGCGCATTTTCTTTTTCTCTCCTACGCGTCTCTTCGCGGCAGCAGTAGCTGCTGGTTAAGGAGGCAGGACTCGGGCTGTTTTCGGTGTATTTGCAACTGCGACACGATGTGTCAAATTTCGACTTGCATGCGGCTCCTGCACCACCTTTGATTCTGTAAGAGAAAAAGGACGAGAAGTGCTATTTTAAACCGTAGGATCGTGCGTCGGATTTGTTTAGAATCGGTGCTTTACGTTTTCTCTAGCCTTCTTCAAATAGTCTAAGTGACGGTAAGTCTGCTGATACATTGCATAAGCCGTCCGTATTTGCCTAAATCTGTCCTTTACGCGTCGCCGTCATTTTTTGCATGTTTAACCTTGAGGAGTATGTGTGCTTATTTCGAATAGGACAATATGTTATATGGGCTAAGTCATCTGTAAAAGTGTGCTACGCACTTCTGTGTAATGATTTCCTATAGCTGGGCGAAGAGACACGCCCACTTCCACTGCACAACGTTGTGAACAAAACGTGTTTTTCCAACTTGGTTACCCCGATCTGCCATTTGAACGGTCATTGTAGTGCACTGGGGAAATTGGTGGTTTTTCACCACTAAATATTTCTTTTTTTTACATCACTCGGTTGCCTTCTGGGTCGTATGTCTCCCGATCGCATGCGTGTGACATGTTCTGGCTGACCAGGATGTTGCCGTACTGTTGTTTTTCTTTTTCTTTTTTTTTTTAAAAGGACCATTAAAATGCGGGGACACGATGCCGCTTTTCAAGCAGCAGGGGGCGGTCAGTCGCAAAAGCGCTGAATAAGTGACGTCGAATAAATGACGTTATGTGACTGCATGTGGCATCTCCAGGAACAGCAATAATTCGGAAAAGAAAGCGGCAAAATTTATTGTAAATAATGCGGCTGGACTTATGGGAAAGTTTGTCATCTCAGCACAGTAGCGTTATTTATAAGTCTTCAAAGTCAGGCTCCCTTTTCAGAAACGTTATGGTGAATGCCTGCGTTCACCAGTGGTGTAAAAGATGCATCCGCGGGTTAAACCACAGCTAGTGTTTCACTGTGATGTGGTACAGGGCCATGGAGGAGACCCCGGCAGCCCAGCCCAGTAGGCCTGTCCGAAGCCTGATGGAGTGGAGAAGGAGGGTCAAGTCAGAATACATGCGTCTCCAGCAGTTGAAGCGTTTCCGCAAAGCGGAGGAAGTCAAGGTAAGGGTCTGATGGGATGCTAGTCCCTTGTTGCTATGGCACAAATTTAAGAAATATTTAAAGGACAGACAGACAGATAGATAGATATTTTATTATTCCCAGGAGGGAAATTTGGGCATTATAGCAGTATATAGAAAGACAAAGAAATTAAAATTACTCAGTCATATACTTAAATTAGAAATTAAAAGTAAAAAATCAGAAATTAAGTGTACAGGAAATAAATACAAAAAAGCTGGAATGTTCCAGCAGTACTAAAATAGTAATAGTAGTAAATACTAACCGCATCGCTTGTATTTTTTCGTTTTTTTGTTTCTGTGCCACATGCTTCATTCTTGTCATTGTCATTTTGAATAGTGAGTCATGTGTGGATAATTTTTTTTGCGTGTGGGGGCTAGCGCGGAGCTCGTCTTCTCTGATATCCACATCTCTCCTCCTAGTCGCTCTTCATGTCCAATCGAAGGAAGATCAAAGGGAGGACAGACCTTCTGAACAAGGAGTGGTCCAGGCTCCGGCTGCAGTCTGTTCCCTTATCTTCCCCCCCCGTCGGATCCCTTCACAGCAAGAAGGTAGAGCCCAAGCGACCCGGGTCCCTGGGAATGATTACAGCCTTAGTGGCTCATCCTGTATTTACTGCTGGTTTTCATCCAATCACAGAAACGGCATGAGCGTGATTTACTTGAATATTGTGAAATGTCGGCAGCCAAGCTGCTATCCTTTTAGAAGAAATACAATATAATAGCTTTGTTGTTAGGAATGATGCAGTCTGACGTCTGTTCCTTAAGATGTGATGGTAATTTGTTGGGCTAAGTGATAGGAGCACATTTTTAGTCATGGCTGATTTTGTGTTGGGCCTAGAATTTCCTTGGTATTGTGTCTGTAGCCCCCCCCCCCCCCATTTCTCTCACCTGCATTAGCACAGTTATTTTCCAGCCTGTGATTGGAGTTCATATTGCTTCAGTAAGCTATGGCTTGCCAGTTGTTTTCGTTTCTCCACCTTCATAAAAAGGGCTTGTCAATCCTACCCTCCTCCCCCCCCCTTCCGCCCGATACTGTAGTGCATGGTGGAGTTTGGTTTCCCCACCTTCCAGAACCAGACCACCGTGATGAAGACCCTCAGCACTGTGGCAGGCATCCCATTCATGTACTCCTGGTCCCCTCTGCAGCAGAATTTCATGGTGCGTTACCTCAGCGGTGTAAGAAAATATCACTACATTTGAGTACTGCAATATTACGTTTTGTGATACTGTATCGATTCTCAATACAAGCAATGTTTCGATTTTTAATTAATTGTTTACATGCAAAAATGTTGTGTTGTGTTTAAACCACCGACCACTAGATGGCAATGTTACAACTTATAAGTATATCTTCAGCCCTTTGACTCTTCCACTCCAACGTAACAATGTTACTAGTAAGAGCTGTTACGAGCTGTTACTAACCCTAACCCTTATGGCACGCAACATAGTGTACTGCTAACGTTAGCATTATCAAATTTAACTGACCGGTAATGTTACCACCAACTGGCTGAATCCGAGTGAGTTATTAGACCGATTTCTGTAGTGTAGAGAGCTGAAATGTAGCCTTGTTTTGGCTTCCACAATAAAGAAGGCACTGAGGAGATCGACAAGAGCCATGCTGTTAACTCTGATTTTATGTATATGGTGATGTGTCCTTTATACTACATTTGACAGTTTTCCTAAAATTAGATTTTAAAAAATTGCAATACATCACCTTACTTACAGTATCGCAATATATCACGGTATTTTGAATCGTTAAGGGTCAACAAAAATTAGCTCATAATGCTGTTTCATTACCAACAGCTCCTCACAGAGAACAGCCTTACTAGAGAATGACCTTGTATTACTGTTAACCTGTAGTGAACAATGGTCAAATGTTGGCCAAATTATATAGTTAATACAGGTCTAGCAGCACAATAATAACAATCTTGAGGTTTCATCTGAAGGTAGGGACCCTGGATTAAATTTCTGTTAAGAAATTTGTTGTTTCACAGTAGTAGTAAAACTGTCACCATCGTTTCTCTCACAGGTGGAGGATGAGACATTCTTGCACAATATTCCCTACATGGGGGATGAGGTTCTGGAGCAGGATGAAGCTTTTCTGGAGGAACTCATCGACAACTATGACGGCGTGCACGGGGACCGAGGTGGGAGTGAAGAGTACTTAGCATCCAGTTTTTAGCATCCAGGGTAGTCCCAGTCATTTGATGGCAGACATCTTGGCTCAGAATGTTGTTCGTTACGATTTTGGGTAGCAACCAGAATGAGCTCACCATCTGTAGGAATATTGCCTGCATTGTGTGGAAATAGTTGCCGAGGGTGTCAGAATTTCCCCTGGTAAGGTATTGAGAGACTTTAGCAGCAGTTTTAGTGTATTAGGAGGACGGATGGATGTTGTGCAGGCCTGCCAAGAACTGGCCCTGGCTTTCTTTATCAGTGGTATGTTGAGTGTCACAGCCGGTCAGCTCTGTGTGGTGTTTGCATTATGTCCCAGAGGGTGGTTTCATCAACGACGAAGTCTTCAAGGAGCTAGTGGAGGCTCTGAGTCAATACTCGGACCGGGAGGAGGAAGACGAGGAGGGACAGGAAAGCACTGAGCCGAAGGTGGAGGAAGCCAAGATGGTGAGGAGGACTGTCGGCAACGGGGTGGAAGACACCAAGGCAGAACCACTGGGCCCTGTCAGGAAGAAGAAGCGAGGCCTGGCAGATGGTAGGAGATCCCAGAGCTAGCAGAACCAGAAGCTGTACCTTAGGCCTTCTGTAGTAGAGTCTGGTTCTTAGTATGAAAGCATTAAATATGATGAGGGCAGACTCATCCCTGACCCAGCAGAACTGATATCATTGGCAAATTAACATGATTTCACAAAAAAGAAAAGTCCTTGAAGTTGTTTGCTTATTTATTGTTTAGAGTTCAAAGTGTAGGTGGATTTAGAGGTCACTCCCACTGTTCCCTTGACCCGAAGTATACAGTGACTCAGATTAATTCCAGTGGAACTTACTGTCAGTGCCAGATGGGACCACATGTGCCACGTTGCAGTGCGATTTGAGTGCCTTGGTTTCCCTCCCACCACACTGCCCAGTCCTGGTCCGGTCCAGTCTGGAAACTTGTTTGCTCATGACACAACACACCCGCTCATATTTCAGGCAGTAGTGGCTTCAGCAAGCCCGAGGCAGCCAGGGATTTGTGGGAAGAGCTGTGGGATGACGTTTTAGAGTCCTCACAGCGTCCCAAACAGTGCCAAGATCAGCAGAACCGTCATAGTGCTCTTTCACGGTGCATGCACGCTTGTAAGGTTACGGGAATTAAATAGATTTGACTCTGGGTCTTTGTCCTTTGTCTGGCCCTAACGTTTACTGTTCAGTGGCCCATCTGGCAGGCTAGCTCTGCGATAGCGGTGCGGTCGCCCTGCCCAAACTAGCGCAGGCAGGCTGATCGGTAGAAAGAATGCAGATGTACTAGAGCTCTGACACCATGCCAACATCCATAACGCTTACTTGGACGTCTCGGGAGCTGAAGGTTAGGCGAGGTGAACACCTGAGCCTCTTGGCCATTCTGGTTCAACCCATGTTGGGTGTGGTATTTCAGGGATTTTTGTGGGAGACGTGGCCCTTACAGTTCTGCTTAGGATGGAAAAACAGAGAGAAGGGTTGTGTTGTCTCTTGTACAGCAAGCACATTTTTTTTATATACCTATCAGGTTTGCTGTGAATAGAACCATAACTTTTCCCTCCTTTTTAAGAAACTGGTTTCTGTGTTTTTGTATCCATTCCTTGAAGTCTCATAGTTGTTTCTCTTTTCTTTCTGGCATTGCAGTAAAAGATCCGTCCTCCAGTAAGAAACTACCTCACGATAAGATATTCATGGCTATTGCTTCTATGTTCCCATACAAGGGCACCACCGAGGAGCTTAAGGAAAAGTAAGTGCGAGCACAGCGTGGGACAGTGAGTGAGGACCAGCTGTGGTCATATTGTGGGGCTTTTAAAATGTATGTTTTAAATTTACTTTATACGGATTGAAGCATTCTGATTGGAGGCTATACAATGCATTATGAGGGTATCTATAGTCCATTATAGATGAGGGCTCTAAGTGAAGTGTTACCATGATGTCATCTCAATAAACGCCTATGAAAGCTCCATACAGTAGTGAAGTGAACAGCATTTTTGCCTCACACTTCTAGAGGTGTGTTTTGCATTCTATATGGAGCATGGCAGGGGTGTACCCTGGATGGGATGCCAGTCAACGCAAGCACACTTTCGTACACTATGGGCAATTTTGAGACAACGGTGCACTTATTCACGTCTTTGGACTGTGGGAGTCAAGAGGAGTAGCTGATGGAAATCGGCACAACACAGGGAGGACAAACACGACACAAAAAGTAGCTGTAGGACTTGAAACCCCAACCTGGGGGTGTGAGGTAACAGCCTTGCCTCCCCATTGACATCCAGTCCAGGTGAACTTCTCACTTTTGAGATTGTTGCTCAAGTTGCCCACAAGGTGGATGCTCTAAGCACGTTTAAACATGTGTATGTGCCTTTGATTTGTTGGCGTCAATCCCAGATGTACCGTTATGCCAGATGTCTCTCCTGATGACTTTAGATCACTGTGACCTTAGCTGACTAAGCTCTTAATAAAAGCTTATGGATCATTAGAAGAAGACCAAAGCTCATTGGTCAAACAGTCTTTCCCCCCCATGGTTATTAGCTCTTATCCATGAATGACAGGCTGCTTTTCATTGACATGTCACTCTTTAAAACCCCTCCCATCTGCAGATACAAGGACCTCCTGGAACCCCCCAGTCCAGTTAAGCTACCCCCTCTGTGCACCCCCAATATGGATGGACCCTTCGCAAAGTCGGTGCAGCGGGAGCAGTCCCTCCACTCCTTCCACACCCTGTTCTGCAGGCGCTGCTTCAAATACGACTGCTTCCTCCACCGTAATCCTCCCCCGTCCATTTCCGTGACACTTTCTCTGTCGGTCCGCTGGTCTCTCCCGTTTCCTCAGAGTAAACTCTTGTCCTCTTGCTGCCATTGTTCAACGGCATGGCATCTATCTAAGCAAGATACTGTCCCATGCTCTGGCAGGCTGCACTAACCTCTCCGTCCTTCCGTGCAGCTTTCCATGCAACTCCGAACATGTACCGGAGGAAGAGCAAGGAGATGCACATTGAGACCGAGCCCTGTGGCACGCAGTGCTTTTTACTACAGGTGAGAGTTGGAGAACATAGCTGGCGTTCTAGCCGTGGCTGCCAGTATCTTCCAAATTGTGTTGAAGCCTCACTCTTTTGTTGAGTGTGGAGACAATGTTGGAGGATTGATAGTAGTGATATCCAAATGAAGCTTAATGAACCATTTGTTATATTTTTTTGACCCACTAGATGGAGCTCTTGGCTTGCTTTGGGGCATGCTTTGAGCTGTTTTCTTGAACAGAGAGCACCATCTAGTGGGGGTCGGAAAAAACAGCAAGTTGTTCATGAACCTTCATTTGGCCATCGCTATTTAATTGGACTGAATTATATGAGACGGAGCTCAAGGTATCACAGGAAACCCTCTTCATGGCCAGTCCGTGTGCTTGTGGAGTGGAGGTTAGGTTACGTCACTCGCAAATCCCCCATCTTCTCCCTTCTCGTCCCATCCAAAGAAAGGGGCAAGAGAGTTTGTAGATCAGAACATGCTAAAGTCCCAACGATCACGGCGTCGACGCAGACAGCCCCGGCCAGCCAGCTCCAGCTGTCCTGGCCCATCTGTTTCTGGCGGGGAAGGGAAGGAGACCGAAAGTGACCATGAGACCACCAGCTCTTCAGGTAGGTCCACCATCCTGCTGGCTCCACCTTGATAAGGAAGATTCAAAGCCTTTGACCTTGTTGTGGCAAATGGCATCTATGAGAACCTCAGTCCATGCCATGTAACTGAAGAGCAAATTTCCAAAACTTAATGCATTTGTTGTTGTTTCTGAAATGAGACCACCAATATCCTAAAGTCTGCCTTCCTCATCCTATGTTACAGTACTGGGAACCAAAATTCACTCAGTCCTCATGTAGTTCAACAAAGGACTTTCATAAGATTTCCAGGACTCACTAAGTGCACAGAAGTTTTCTCAAAACCTGTCTTGTGGACCGAGTGATTTTTGGTGATTTGCTCTTCGATTTAGACCTCGCAAGTTGTTCTCTCAGTTGGTGATTATTCAGAGGGACACTCATGCTGGCTGAGGTAACGAGCTCTGGCCATTTATCGCAGAGGAGAACTCGCGGTGCCAGACGCCCTCCAGGATGCAGCTGGCTGGGGATGTGGGGGAGGACTCAAGGGAGGAGCCAAGGGAGGAGTCAAGGGAGGAGCCAGTGGAGGAGGCAGAGCTTGGGTCGGGCTGGAGTGGAGCAGAGGAATCGCTCTTCCGGGTGCTGCATGGGACTTACTTCAACAACTTCTGTTCAATCGCACGTCTCATTGGCACAAAGACCTGCAAACAGGTAGGTTCCCATGGGGGGGGCGCCCTTGCACAGATTCTACACCAGTGGGTGTGAGCGTCAAAAAAAAGATGATTTTTACAAGGACAGATTGCTTCTTTTTCACATATTTGGGTTACTTTTATTAATCACCTTATTTATCCAGGAAATTAAATTGCATGCTGTTTACAAAAGAATGTTTTCACATTCACGTAGATTGAATTCATTCATCAGTCTGTTTATGCTTCACTGCTGACCGTCCAGTTCAAGGTCACACATACCATTCAGTTCCACCAATGCATGGCAGGTAGCTCACACGTATAATTCAGTAACTAAGAATACTCTCCACCTACAATTTTCTGTAACCACTTGTCCTATTCATGGTCACTGCGGGTCCAGAGTCTATCCCAGAGGCTACATGCGCAAAGCAGGGGAACAACCCAGGATGGGATGCCATCCCATCACAGGACACAATCACACACCATTCACTCACACAAGCAGCCTAAGCTTTCTAATTGGTGAATATTTAGATGTCAAAACAGCAGCCTGCCTGTGTGCAAGAGGAACTTCAAGGACGTAGGCAGGGCTGGAAATTAAGCTTACCCACTCACCTGAGGCAAGTAATTTAGAATGAGGCCAAGTACAGTAAAGTGAACAGTAACCTGCTGGCTAGTAAAAAAATAGCACGTCAGACTGCATTTATTTTACTGAAATAGCCCAGTTGGCTAGTAGTGAAGATTTTTACGTTCCACCAGAGACGATTCCAGACCCTTTGTAGGGGAACTGCAGCCACCCCTTTTTTTTATCTCAATTCCTCTGAATTTTTCTAAATCTATTTAGCAATCTGCCCCTTATTTCATACACATTTCATCAAAATTTTATAGTGATTGAAAGTGGCAACACTACTGGGAACTGAGCTGCCCTTAGGGTCAAATCCTAGATTCGCTGCCGAGTACCATCCTTGGATGTGGGCCATCAAACCCCACCCACTGCCACAGGATCCAGGAAGATTAGTTAATATTTAATGAATCTATATTAATGTCAGCTGTACATCAGTGAGATCCTGGTCGTGCCCTTGTAGCCTCAGAAGCCTTCAGTTCTCCTGTTTAGCACCTGAAGGTGGATTATTGAGAACCTCATGAATGACGAGCCTCTGGGGAGAAACAAAGATGAAGTGATGAGGAATAACTCTTTTCTTATTTTGCATAATTCAGCTCTGTGGTTCTTCTGACAGGGGCCGATGTAAATGGTATTTGTCATGTACGACACCCACCCCCGGCGAAAAAGAAATTGGCGCAATCCAAATCTATTCTCAGCAGGCATGGAACATAACGCCATGCTCTGCTCTATTGGCGCTATGCTGACACCGCGTGGTGAATCCTGCCCTTCCTATTCCCACGCTGCTCTTGTGAATGTCGGCTGAGTCACGGGGGGGGATGCTGCTCAAATTCAGGGCTAGTGAGCGCCGAGTGGCTGCACAGCTGCCTCGTCAGACTCCCTGTGGCGTGCGACACGCTATGCCGCGCGTGTCAGTGAGTGCACGGTTTCCGCAGCGGAGTCTTAATGAGAAGGTCACTAGAGTTCCCTGTGTCAAGATAAATTTACCACACGCTCCTTACAGTCATTAAATGTTAATGTTTTGTTTAATGGATACATTTTATTAACCCCTGAAGGGAAATTAAAAATTAATAATAGTAGTTAGAGTAGAATTAAAGTAATAGTAGAATTAATCATTTAATAGTAAAAAATGATTCAGTACTACAGTTTTACTGAATATTGAATAGCTTTTCAGGCATTAATTTTAACGTTTTATCTGAAATTTACTCATCACTTTATCTCAGTAGATGGGTTAGGCTGTGGCCCCCCCAGAGACCCTGAATAGGATAAGTGGTTACAGAAGATGGATGGATGGATGGATGGACATTGCCTTTGGATTAACCCTTTGATTTTACCATTGTAACAGGCTGTGATAGAATAGAATAGAATAGAATAGAATAGAATAGAATCTTCATAAAACACGGATATATACAGTATGTACAGGTGAGAGCAATCTTAGGGGTCACAGCACAGGGCCAGCCAGCGTCCAATGCTCCAGGAACACCTGTGGGGGAGGTGAGGTTAAGGGCCTCGCTCATGAATTAACTTATGAGTTAACAGGGGTGTCTCATCTTGGTGGGTGTGGAGAGAAGGTCTCGCCTGGTTGCTTTTTGTTCTCCGACGCACTTCATCCTTCACATAAGAATGACGGCAGAAGTCGACGTGCTGAAGCGGTGATGCCTTTTCCTCAGTGGGACGGCAGCCAGGCGTGTGAATCACACCCCAGTGACTAACAATCTACGCTGCACTTGAGATGGTGTTGCTCACGCCGCAGCTTGCGGTCACTTTGTTGAATTGCTACCAATATTTCTCTTTTTTTTTCCTTTTTAAATGACAATAGGAGACATTACCTGTGGCAGACGAGTACAAAAACATTTGCAAATGATGCGCGGAAGAAAAAAAACTAAGAGAACAGAAGAAAAACAACAAAAAAAGCAGTGTTTCTGAGTAAAGTTCCTCTGCTCCTGTCCCCAGGTTTACAACTTTGCAGTGAAGGAGGTGCTCATTCATCGCGTACCCGTAGAAGACGGCAGAATCTCCCCCCAGAAAAAGAAACGGAAGCACAGGCAGGTCTTCTGGCAGCTGCCGACTAACTGCGGTGTTGGTGGCTTTCTGGCAAACGTGATCGAGCTGGCCTGGCGTTTTCAGAATATTGAAATATAGAACGATTCTGTATATAGGGATGGCATAACTAAAAGGACAATCTATACCATTATAGAATTCAATTAATGTGAAAACAAAAAAAATCAATATTACCAAGCATTTCCTGGACCAGTTCCTAATTTGTCTTATTTTTTGTTGTGTATCTATGAATCCAGTGTACATCGTATATTATGTTAGTTTAATTTAGTATTTCCTCAGCTAAAAAAACTGCACTTTTTTAGGTTGTGGGCAAAGATTCAGCTCAAAAAAGGTCTGTTCAAGTTTCTTTTTTCCTTTTATTTTTTCTTTGAACTGCATGCAATGTGTTTGACATAAACTGCATTTGTATGATGCACAACTTTTTGAGGCATAAGTTGCAGTGAATTCAGTTTCCCACGTTTTTGTCTTCTTTTTGACGCATCCCCTCATCCCCGTGACTGTCAGACAACTCCTCCAATCAGGTGTACAACTACCAGCCATGTGACCATCCTGAGCACCCATGCGACAGCTCCTGCCCATGTGTGATGACTCAGAACTTCTGTGAGAAGTTCTGCCAGTGTGACCATGCATGTAAGTCACCTTCTGGGATAACAGGAACTTTGGCCGTCTTTCCTGGCACATCTATTGCCACTCAAGAAAGTGGGATGATTTTTAGGCTTTATTTTAGTTTGCTGATGACTAACTAAGGGCAGCAAATCTCTGTTCTTTTATGGAGGGTCCCCTGTTTTGCCAATAAATGGCTTAATGCCTGGTGTTCACGGGCATTGACTCTCCTGGAAATCTCAGTTTTAAGTGTATGACTTCTACCCAAGTATTCCTCAAGCTGTTGCATTATGAATTTCTGTTTTTGCATCTTTTTGAAATATTGGCAGACATTTTTATTGTAGATGTGTTGGGAAGCTGAAAGAGGAAAACAGACATGGTCTGTCTGTCTGTTATTGTCAGCTTGCTTGATTATCCTGCAAACTAAAGAAATGTGCCGCCAACAGGTAGAAGATAATAAAGATATAGTTAAGGCTTAGGGTCAGCGGTTTGGAAATCTTTGGTGAATTATTAGTATTATGAATAATTATGGCAATTCCCTGTCCTAAATTTTATACCATCACTTATTATCAAGTCTTGGACAAGATATAGGTCCCTGAATACAGACCTCATTCTGTCTACTGAAAACAGAAGTCTAATTCCACGATAAGACCATGCTATCAGCGGTCAATTGTAGAGTGATTATCTGGAGATGTCTTGCTGCCTCGGGGCCTGGATGACTTGTCATTGAAGGAGCTATGAAATCCACACTGTCTAAGGAAATTCTTTTTATAGCACGGCAGGCTGTCTGTCCGTGAACTGGCGCTGAAGTACAACTGGCTCATGCAACGAGAAGACGAGAATCCCAAAAATACAACCCATTCACCATCAGAACGTCTGAGAATGTCCTGACCTATTCCCGTCCAAAATGTTATGGCAGGACTTCAAAAGAGCCATTCATGCTCAAAAACCCACAAATGTTTCTGGTCGGCAGCAGTTCAGTGTGTACAAGTGTGCCAAAATTCCTCCGGGGACGGGAGATCTTTACAGTCCATATTTATACATGTAATATGTAATGCTTTTTTCTGGTGTCTCCCCCACTAATAATAGCAATTTGAAAATAATTAGGGGTCAATAATGCAAACAAGTGGCAGATGATTTTTGGGACAATTCTGGAGGAGTTTGAAGAATGAGCTCTGAGGGTCATGGAATCTGTATAACGGTTTACACATATACTTGCTATTTCCGGTGCCCTTGACCAGTGATAAATGTTGATGCATCTGTAAGAAACTGATTCTACCTGTAAGCTTAACAGCGGCATGGAGAGGTTCCATCTGCAGGAAGAGGAGGACTGCGAAGGGGGCCTTTTTGCTCCGCCTGTTGGCTTAGTCTACTCTTTCGAGTCACTGGGTCTCCAGACTTTTTCCTTTGTTTCACGTTCTTTAATATTCTGCCTTCCAGCAGTCTTAACAGTGATGTATAAGCATCGTCCCATAATGATTTTCTTGTACCAGGTCCAAACTGATGTTATGTACCTGTCTTAGAAAAATGCAGTCCGGGCCAATGCACTGGAATTGACATTGCTCATGGAAGTTTGATTTCAGGCAGTACCTTTGTACTTTTAGCACGTTGAAGAATTCTGAACGGCGCTGGGTTGATGTTTCTGTATGTATTCTGCTCTCTTGAAAGTAGATAAGAGCTGGTACGTTTCTGGGTTCTGTTCCAGGTCAAAACCGTTTTCCAGGCTGCCGATGCAAGACCCAGTGCAACACCAAGCAGTGCCCGTGTTACCTGGCAGTGCGGGAATGCGACCCGGACCTGTGCATGACCTGCGGGGCCTCGGAACACTGGGACAGCAAGACCGTGTCCTGCAAGAACTGCAGCATCCAGAGGGGCTTGAAGAAGGTGGGATCAGGTGAAGGAGATAAAAGGAGCTACTGGTTGTCCTTTTCACTGATCACAGATCAGTTTGCACCTGTTTCTTTTCTGGATAAAGAGAAAAGATGTGTGAGTGTGGTAAATGTTCCTGTTAGGGATTGAGAAAAGTACTTCAGATAGGAGTGTTCTTTGTGACATTGCATAAACAAGCTGGTATATCCATAATCCCTTTGACCATTGCCAGCATCTTCTGTTGGCCCCTTCGGATGTGGCAGGATGGGGAACCTTCATCAAGGAGGCCGTGGAAAAGAACGAGTTCATCTCTGAGTACTGCGGAGAGGCAAGTCCCACTCAACAGCTTTGGATCCTTGGACTACATGAGCTTATTAAATGTGGAATGGAATGGGATAGAATAGCCAGTCTGTGTGTCTCCTGTGTCTCTGCAGCTTATCTCCCAGGATGAGGCGGACCGACGAGGCAGGATCTACGACAAATATATGTCCAGCTTCCTCTTCAACCTGAACAATGGTACCAGATCCTCTCTTATTAAGTACAATACTAAACTATACTAACTGTACTATATTAACTACTAACTTCAAACTAAACTTTCGGAATAAGCCCTTTGTTGAAAGGAAAAAGGGAATTAAATTTTTGCTTTTGCACATTATTTTTGTCAACTGTCAACATCTGTTTATGCTAAATAGCAGGGCTTTATGTTGCCTGTTAAAGATTAATAGCATTGTTACTATTATTTAATGGTTAATGATGCCATTTGAAGCTAGATCATCTTTTCCACATCTGAGTAGACTGTAGCAGAGCACCTGCTGCCTTTGATGAACACTGGTTCAATCCAGTTTTAATTCAGTTTTATTTATATAGCGCTTTTACCAAAGGTCATTGTCACAAAGCACTTTACATATAACCGGCCCGAACCCCACCAAGCAAGCCAGAGGCGACGTGGTGACCCTGATAGAATGTAAACTGGTCTTCTCCGCAGACTTTGTCGTCGACGCCACGAGGAAGGGTAACAAAATCCGATTCGCGAATCACTCCGTGAACCCCAACTGTTACGCCAAAGGTAAGGTCCTCTAGCGGTGAAGAAGCTATTCTTGAAGCTGTATGAATCAACCTGGGTCCCTTCACTAATGTGCATGTCCCGCTGCAGTGGTGATGGTGAACGGGGACCATAGGATAGGGATCTTCGCCAAAAGGGCCATACAGCAAGGCGAGGAGCTCTTCTTTGATTACAGGTAGGGTCTGTTTTCTGTTGGTCTCGAGAGTCCCAGCACAGTGATCAACAGGGGTCACCAGACTGGTACTTTAATCTAGGTTAATTCTGTTTTGCTCTTTCCAACATGGTGGGCCCAGAAAGCTCAAAATGCTGGCCTGGTGTTCTCCAGGACCAGAGCTGGAGACCTCACAGTTACGTCATTGCTGCACCCCTTAACATCCCTTTTGAAAAGTGAAAGTGAAACTAAAACCATTAGTTGTTAGGTGTTCATTGATGGGTTGTGGTCTATAGAGCATGTTCCAGCCCTATAAATACAATTGTGAAGATGCAGAATGCTTCACTGTTTTATGTTTAGGGACTAGTGATGGCAGGCAAGTGATTCGTGTTCTTTGCATTTTCCCTGTTGGTTTAGGTATAGTCAGGCAGATGCCCTGAAGTATGTCGGGATTGAGAGGGAGATCGATGTCATTTGACCACCCTGCGCTGCTCCGCTTTGTCCCCTCTGTGACTGAAATGCCGGAAAATATTCCCATGGTGCCATGCACCCCATGGTTTGTCAAGGACAATGGACAAACAGAAAACTGCAAAATATTACATGCATCCACCTGGAGGTCATTATGCCATTCAGTGCGTCATGGAATGTTTATCCAGCAAGGCAGCAGCCATTCATATTGTTATATATATATATATATATATATATATGTGTGTGTGTGTGTGTGTGTGTGTGTGTGTATACACACATAACACAATATTAATTAATAATACATATTATTAGTAACAGTAATATGTAGTATATTGCATTTTTTAAAGCTTTTTCTAGGGCAAGGAGATCAAAACAAATACTGAAATGTTTATGAACCAGATCAGAACTCTTCTGTTTTGTTTTGACCGTTGGGATGGCATAAACGAACATAAGCAATGTAATGTATATGTACGCTACTGGCATCTTCCAAGCCAGCGTTACCTTCAATAACTTGCTTACAGCTACTTTTCTTCCTGAATTGGTCTTATGTCGTGTCATTTGGGCACACTTGTAAAACAGGATTTTTTAAAGATAAACTTTTAACATTAATTCTGTAACATGACCCTTCTACCCCTTTAATGGGACTTAAACCAGCAACCATCAGGTTATGTTTGCATGTACTTGTGACTTTTGTCTTTAGTCATTATTATACATATTGATTAGCCAATCAAAGGATATTTCCTTTGAGGAGAATATTAACCAGAAGCTTACTTAGTTAAACATTTCATAAGTAGCCAGACGCTAAACAGAGAAAACATGAGCAGAGAGAACATGAGCAACAACTAGCATTTAAAGGGCTGCAGACCATTCTGCATCACACAGGGTAACACGGGTTTCTATTTCACTTCTCTGATTTTTGTAAAGAAGTTTACCAAGCGGCCATATTGGCTGTACAACATCCCAGCAGCATCTAATATCTATATATCTATGTATATGTAAAATAGTGTTAGTGATTGGGGTGATCGACAGGATAAAGATGTTACATTTCAGTAGAGGAATCTAAGCATTTATACGATTTTAGTGACTAAAACATTTATGCATTTATTATCTGAATAATTTATTGTCATTTTCTAGCAGTGAAACCCCACAGATTCCTTATGGGTTGTTTTCCATTTAAAACGTTCTTCCTCAATAAAGAGAAACCTTTTGGGTTAAAAAGGTAAAGAGGACACACGCCCTCCATGGAGAGATTGACTGTCCAAAAAAAGATAAATCTTAAAGCAATATCTCATGTGTTCTTTGCTGTGTACCGGTGTGTTCTGCAGAGAGACGGCACGTACCTCCTGTCCTCCAATGGACTGTACTCACACCTGATACCCAGAATCTATTTGTGTTCTTGTTTTATCCACTATTAACGTCAAACTCTGCATCACACAAATGACCTTGAAGTCAAAGTGATGAAATGTATGTATTCATTTAAGTAAATTGAGGATATTTTAATAGTTCACTATCCAAATGTTGCTCTGCATTCAGTTTTTGTAAAACTTTGGTCTGTTTAATTGTTACATTTTAATAGAAATTGTTTGGATATGAATCTATTTTTTCTGATTGATGTATTTTGGCAGTTTCCATCACCAAGATGTGACATTCCATATCATCATTTAAATCATAAAGGTATACATTTTTTTAAACTTTGTTAAATGTATAAATGTTACAGTTTTATACCACAGTATAAACCTTCTAGAGAAATGTTATTCACCGTTATTGAGTGGAATCATGATTTTTACTTGTATACTAAATACGGATTCGGAATGGGGCTGTTTTTTTTTGTTGTCAAAAGGAGGGTGTTAGCAGAGGGGACACATTAACAGAGAATTGATTTATTGGATGGGGGGGGGGACATTCATCTTCATGCTGGTTTGATTGATATTTTAGCCTCCATGCTACATGTAGAGTTTTTGACTGTGGTCAGCTGGTCTTGTCAGTTCAGTTTTTTTTCTGCCGTTTTTCTAGGTCAAGTTTCCCGTTACCCAAAAATGTAGCCGATAATTTTCCAGCAGGTGCCCTTATAGAAAACGTAACATCACATAAATTATTTATAATGCTTTAAAATCCATTAAAATTACTTTAAAACTATCTCATGAGTGCGCATGTCCTTATTAAAACTTATTCGTTCTTTACAGATGCCCGTAAAGGGATAGTTTGGAAAAACAGACATTTACAAAAAAAATCCAAAAAGAAAAACCTTGCATTTAAGCCCATTCGGGTTATGAATATGTTTGCATCAATTTAGTTATAATTCATCATTAAATATCTGCCTATTGTATACAACACAGTGTCTATTGGTGTTTTACTGTAGATGATGTAGTATGTTTAAAAAGAAAAAGACACATTGTTACATTTATAACACCACTTTATTGCACCCACAACAACACTCCACACCTCCTTTGAGATGCACTTGGCTTTTATCTCCGTACACAGAAACAAACAATCCCTTTGATATTTACTAGTGATCTGGAGCAAACCCAATCCATCCCACCTCTTGCTCTTGGGGGGGAAGGAAGGTAGATTTTTAATTTTTTTGTATCCGTGCAAATGCACGTCTTAAGTCCAAATATCGGTTCTTTTTGGTAAAGGCGGTGTACAGACACCAACAGATTTGGTGGCCACACAGGCACAGGGGAGTGATGCGATTATGCAGTGGCCATGCAGCCTGTCCCGTTCTTTATTGTACAGCATTCTGTTAATTCACCATTAGCTGCGAGCGACATAGTACATAAGATAGCCACATGGATAGAATTTCAGTACGTGTATGGTTAGTAGCCTTGCTCCCCTTTTCTGCTAGTCGCAATCGTTTCAACGTAACGTGGGTCGTGTTTTTAATTTAGCCTTTAGCCTTACATCTTTCGAAGCGCTCCAAACCTGTAAATGTTTCTAAATTCTGCCAGTAAGTAACAGTCACTTCACCTAGGTAATGTAAATGAGACATTGTTAGGAATGAGAATGAAATTGACAACAACCTGGATTTCGGTTTTTCCATGCACATCCTCAAAAATATATCCCTTAAAGTTATCTTCAAAATATATATCCTTTTGCGTAATACAAAAATAACTTTCATTTTGATTCCAACAGTACTGATTTGTTTTTACTGCTCTGATGGGGGGAGTAAGCAAATAGCCTTTATACCTTGACAGTGTATAAGGGATGTGGGGGTTTGTGCTGATGACGTTTTAACGTATTATGCTTAAAATTTGAATGCTGTAGGAGTCAAGCACCATAACGACCATTTTCTACATCAACATATAATAAAGAAATATCAAAAGAGACAAGAATGGGTCGATCCTAAATAATGAGAAGAAGGTAATAACCAGTAATCCATTAATTGCCCTTAATTGACTTTCAACTGTGACCAAATAAATAAATATCATTATCAATGTTACAGGCTTGACTGCTGAACAGAATTTTAAAGCATAATTTTGACTTATTCATAGCTACCTGAACACCAAAAGTAATGTTCGAAACTGTGGTTCTCCAAGAAGAGTTTGCTATTACAGGTTTATCCAAAACTGTTTTTAAATATTCATACAGTTAAATATTATTCTCGCTTGAGGTGAGAGCCAGCAAGCGTAGATACAAGACCACATCCTGTATCACAGCAGGACCTGCAAGTTATAATTACCGTCACAAATAATTATGAAAATGATTCACTTGAATTTACAGAGGAAAAATAGCACACATGAGCTAAGATGGAATTCAAAAGAAATCTACTGCAAATAAAGACCTTGAATGACAGAAAAAACAAATAAGTGTGAATAAATCCTAATAATTCTTTTATATATATATGAGGCTTCATGTCACAGCTGTGTGAAAGTG
The DNA here is from genome assembly GCA_026781065.1 of Mormyrops boulengeri. Lineage (NCBI taxonomy): Eukaryota > Metazoa > Chordata > Actinopteri > Osteoglossiformes > Mormyridae > Mormyrops > Mormyrops boulengeri. The sequence goes on along the minus strand of JAODLD010000051.1, from coordinate 13,304,268 downwards.
CATAGCAGTTTTCCGCTTACACAGCATTCCCGCAGTCAATGCACAATCTAATCGCATATTTATATGTAGGATTAACAGTCATTTTCAAAATTCGGATGCATAAAATGGGTAAAATACACAACCATTTCTAACAACGTGGAATGTTTTTTGTAATTATTAAATAAGTCAGGAAACAACCGTAACTATCGCATAAATGATTCATGTCGTTTATATGAGAGCAGGTGTGATAATCTGGTGTTTTGCAGTGTTCTCATCGCTTTCACACATGACTCCAGTCTGAATGCCAATATCTTACAGCAAACTGATATTATTTACTTCTTTCAGTTCTCAATTGTTCTCAGTTACTTTTTCTGACAACCCTTACAAAAACCTTATTAGCATGTAAGTGCCATCCAATTATAGATTTCGAGTCTTGGCGACCCCAAGATACGGTTCTCTGACTGCCAGCTGGGCTAGCAATTAATTAGAGCTTAAAATACTGCTAATTACCAGCGTTATTTTTCATATTTTTTGCTCATCTCGTATAACACTTCCAACATTCTTGGGGCTTGCTGTGAAAAATAATACTGCAAATGTACTTAGCGAAAATCCAATGCTTCTGGTTTCCAAGGGAATGGCGTGTTGAATCGTCTAACCCTCAGCACTCTCTCTGCCGGCAGACGGCAGCAATTGTTATATACCTTTGTTACAGCAAACAATGAACCACCGAATGCATCTACATCTGTATACTGGGTGGTTTTCAAAATCACGCGACGCAGAACAAGGAATCCTTAAAGATCATAATCAATGTCTGTCCAATCCAGATACCACTGGGTTGCTGTGAACTATCAGGGCTTGACTCCTGTGCATTGCTCACTGCCGTTCATAGGAGTTTTACTTAAATAAACATGTTCTGAGGGCAGAAGAAAAAATGATTGGTTCAGTGAGATAACCAATCAGACTGCAGAGGAGGTGGGTCCTACCAACTAAAGGAAGTGCCAACAACTAATCAGAAGTCCTGCCTCCTCTAGTTGCTTGGACCAACCTCCTCTACAATCCGATTGGTTACCTCTCTGAACCAGTCATTTTTCCTTCTGTCCTCAGAACATTTTTGTGCAAGTAAAATTCCCACGAGCCTCACTGCCACAATCTCCAATGCGCATTTCCTACTGCTAATTCCTAGGTATGTTCTCAAAAACTCTTGCTGGTACCTCAAATGCTCCGCTGTAATATTGCTGGTGACTCCGCCATTGTGCCCTTTGTGCAACATGAGCAGATACCAGCTGCATGTCGATCAGCTGATGTATGATCTAACAGTAATAATAAATATAATATAATAATAAAACTAATTAAGATAAAAAATAAACCCAAAATCATTTGGTTTCTCCCTGTGGAGTAAAACAGCAATTGCATGAAAAGTATGACAAGACTCTACTCCATGTGCTGTACTGAACTGAAGATATATCATTGAGCTTGAGTCATGGTGTCCCTGGAGAATATTTGCATTTCTTTTAATAAACACTGAGCAGCAAATTTCTATGAGTGGGACTTTATTCTCTACGTCAGTCTTTCCCAATCCGATCCTCAGGGACCCACAGTTGGTCCATGTTTTTTCTCCCTCTGAGCTCCAGGCCAGGCAGTCCACATTTTTGCATCCTACAAGGAGCTGGGAGGGAGCAAAAACATGGACCATCTGTGGGTCCCTGAGGGCCGGACTGACTCTATATAAAATAGCAATAGAACCAACCCTGGGGCACGAGGGCGACAGGTAATTTGCCATATGCCACCCATTTAGGAACACAATAAAACATCCGTGACACATCCAGGTTGCCTAACCAAATTATGAAATTCTCCAGTGGATGGTAAAGTATTTTTTTTAACTTATAAGAAACAAATCAACCCCTCAACAGTGCAAAGGTGGTAAAAATTGTACTTTTTGCATGTCACACATCCTATTGCTCTGATCACAGATCCTATTGCTCTGATCACAGATTCTATTGCTCTGATCACAGTCTTTTAAGATGAGACCTGAATTACAGTGTGGACCTACTGTGGTTTGCGTTTCACAAGGATCTGATCAGACCTCTTCCAGCGGTGAGATATCGTACCCTGTGACAGTGATTTTCGTATAGTGAGCATTTAAAGCTCGTTGACTATGTATTTCAGCAAAAAACAAGGATCGTGTTGCCTGTTGACTGACGCCAACTGAAATAAAGGGATAACCAACCTTTTCATGGAGGACGATAGACCCACGTCAACCACACTTAAGACCAACAGCACTGGTGCAAGTATACAAGCCAATAACAAGTGCATTAGCCTAAAGACCTATTTGACTCTCTTTATTCATACTAGACTTTATTCGAGGACTTCCTAGAGATACGTCTATTTATTGCACAGTGACTGAGGTGGGAAACACAAAATTTCCCATTATGCAATGCTAATCTCTAGAAAGCTGTCTTTCATTCCAAATGTACAAGAGCACCATTTCAACTGAGCACTATAGAATTGATAAAAACCACAAACATAAGCAATTGGTTCATTGTTATCACAAAGAAGAGATAACCTATAGGTTTTCGGGTACGTCTGAATACTCAAGGCTGAATACTCAAGGCCCGAAGTTCAAATATGAATAGGTTTGTGGCACAGCATAATTGTAACCGTTAGTCTATAGTACTGGCTATGTTATAGATATATGCTTATTAATAATTGGACTTGTTATGACAGTCCAGTTAGCAACGAATGAGAAGAACCCAACCGTTAAAGGAAAAGCTTGAAACGTTTCAGGCACTTCAGACAGTCAACCCTTAAAATCTGGGCTAAACTGGTGGTTAAAGTGGGGTTATGAGTGAATCAAATATATAATATATTAGATATATTTCACACAGTGTTAGGTAAGTGCATTATACACTGTAGTCCTATTTTTGTTCCTCACACACAGCATGGGAGAAAAAAGAACACATTCACAAAGATGAAATTAAAAATTTTAAATGGGCAGCAACGGACTAGAAAATTCTAAGAGGCTGAGCAGCTGTCGTCCTATACTCACTCCACCCCAGGACGTTATTCGCTCCTTGGCTCCTCCTGTATCTCGGCCAAACTCCTCTGCCTGCGGCCGGACTCCGTGAGGGCCCGGGAGCTGCCCGGCGACCCCGTGCTCTTGGGCTCGTTGGTGTGGTAACTCCCTTTGTAGCGGTACAGGTACAAGTAGAGAGCGTACAGTCCTCCAAACACCAACACCAGCAGGAGGAGGATCATGACTGAAAGAGGAAAATTAGCATTCTGATTGTAGCTGATCAGTTATTATTAGTGTTTGATCATCTATCGTTTCAATAGCAATACAGGTGTGGGACCTGGAATTTTACAAATATTTATTGCATTCTTCTGAATATTGCACATTTTTAATCTAGAGTAGTGCTGCATTTTGGGCTTCGTAATGTGATTTTACGCACACAAACTTTGACCAATAAACTTGCACACGTTCAGCAGGACTTACATGCCATAACTGGTGGACTAGGCAGATCATCGTGAATGTAGACGAATTCTGTAATGACAATGACCAGAAACAGTGCTCTAGCTATAAAATCTGAACAGGTTTTGCTAAATTAATTATATGAATCCTGCAGGTTCATAGAAAAGGGTGCATCCACTGTGAGTGTGATGTGGGGATATACCTTTGCACTGGTAAACTGATAGGACAGCATAAATCAGGGCTTCTGAAATCCCATACTAGAGACACTCGGCATATTCCCGTTCTTTTGTTTCTTTGATTGAGATATTAACTGAAATCATCACAGCGTTCAAGTGTCACAATGCATCATTTAACAACTTGCTATGCATTTCAGTCTTGCTAATTACACCGCAGACACAAAGCTAATTTTGAAAAGCACATGAGTCATCAACAGGAACGAGGTTTGACAGGGCTGCCTAATGAGACGTGGACTCACCAAAACCTGTAAACCATGGATCTGCTTCCAGGGGTACCTCACCCATAACAGAGGGGTAGGCCCCACAATTTGACTCTACCACAAAGCCCTGGACGGTCACTGGAGGGTCTGTCTCATTAGGCCGGAAGTAGGTCTTTAGAGGGGCGTAGATGTCATATCGTACCCCTGACAAACAGCCCACAAACCCAGGACTGTTGTGCCTCTGGACCTCATAATCGATCTCCCCCATCTCTGCAGCAATATAAAAAAGATACACAAGCTATACAAGAACTTTTCAAATATCACTCATCTTTACTCTTGAGAGGGAACTACAGACAGTATAAATGATAGAAGGTACAGATCAGAAGCTTTTGTTGCTATGAGGTTACTGAAGGTTTCTTCAGGTGTCCTTGATTACAGCCGATTACAGTGACAATACTTACCCATCACCCGTCCTAAGAACACGGCCTTTGGAGAATCGAACCGAAAATCCTGCAAAGGGAGGATCATCGCCCAAATAGGATCCAAATAATCGACCTGTGTAAAGTACACCAGTTCACATGGACTTAACTGTGGAACCACGAACTGACAACATGTGGTCAAGTGCCACTTGCTGATTAAAGTGGTTCAGTTTGCAGAGCCGGCTGACTAATTTCTAGAAAGCCATATTGGAGATCTTTGGTGGGTTCTGACATTCATCTTTTCATAGACAGGAAACAGTTGTGATGATATTAGAAGCAAGGGGTCACAAACCGTGTTTGTGAAGATAGTCAGCAGAAGAGGCAAAACATTTCCACATATGCTGTACAAAACAGACAACACTTTTTATGGATATATAATAATTTCATATTTTAAGGAAGTTTGATGTTTATGGGGATCCCATCCATTTATCCATTCATATTCCATACTGCTTATCTAGTTTAAGGTCATGGGGGCCCTGAAACTTCAGGAAGTACAGGACACAACACAAGGGACACGCTAGATAGGATGCAGGTCCAATTGCAGGGAACACACAAACAGACATACAACTACACACTTTAGGCAATTTAGAAATCATAAAAGCAACAGAATTAGGAAAAGCTTCTTCGGTACGCATGCATGTTTTAAGCAAAGCGACATGTCGCACCTGCATCCGTATGGTTCGGTTGTGCCTGGTGATGTTGACGAAGTGTGGAAACCCGTCGGCCAGGTTCAGGTCGGACAGCTGGAACTTGTAGGGGATCAAGCCAAGCCGATACTGCAGGTGCAGGCTGCCTGGAGAGGGATGAATGACAAGTAAGCAAGGTTAAGCGGCACCCAGACAGGGAGACGCCTGCCTCTGAAGTCACCTTGGCTCCTGCAACTGGGAGCATCTCTAAATGTTATTTTTAAACCGGAATCTCTTCAGTGTTCATGGCTATGACCGGAATATTTATTCAGCAGGTGACTGGGCAGTACACTGATGACAGTTCTTGCCGGAGGTGTAGTTAGAGGTGAATGGATCGGGGGGGGGTGGGCAGTCTTTCCTGGATTTGTCCCGGAGGAGGAGTTCTTAAGGATAGAGAGTATACAGC
>JAODLD010000051.1:13271264-13298713 GCA_026781065.1 Mormyrops boulengeri | reverse complement strand
CCCCCCCCCCCCCCCCCCCCCCCCCCCCCCCCCCCCCCCCCCCCCCCCCCCCCCCCCCCCCCCCCCCCCCCCGAAGGGCATTCATGATATAAGCCAACAAATACACATTCATTTGGGGAGGCTAAGAAACACTTTAGGGGGGCTTAATCCCCTCCCCTAAAATAGGCCTAATGACGGCCCAGGTTCTGGCCATGAATTCATAGCCTGTCTAAACATACAGAAGAGGAGATACGGTTATTCTGGCTCAGTTGAGTGTAACTTGGGTCTCTGGGTGAGGCAGCATAAAAACCTTGCTGTGCGTCAGACTCGGGTTTGGGACTGGCCTGCTTAACAAATCCCACTCCTTGTGAAATAACGTGAAAGAGCTAGTGAAACTGGCCAAGGAACCCAGAAAGGAAGCTGTAATCAGAGGCATTGAGAACTAATGCTACTGTCAAGAATGAAAACATCATCACGGCGTCCTCACATATACTGATTGCCTCATGCAATTCAAATAAGGATCCACTTCAACTTAACATCACCACTCACTGGTAAAAGAAATTATCATTCCACATCCTAGCTATTTATTTGTGTCTTGTATGTGACCTATAAGTGGTTTTGAGTTGAATTAACTTTGTTTTCAAGAACTTTGTTCTTACCAGCTGATACCCAGTGAATGTTTACCGATCTCGGTAGATGTGTTTCAATAAAAATTGTTGAAGCAAGGAGGTCAAATGTCTTAGAAGCTGAAATCACAGTATGGGTGAATTTTGCTGCAGCCAGAGCCTCCCTAAATCTACACAGCTTGAATAAAAAGGTATAAGGATCTAGGGACACAGATGGCTATAGAAGAGAGCAGCTAGGTATGTTTGAATTGATCATGTTACCATTCGTACTCCTCGCCGCCCCCCAACCTGTTCATACCATCATTCCTGAGGATGACAGCGATGTAGTCCTTCGTGAAAGAGCTGATGTAGATCAGAACAGCAGGTGCCTGGGTTGTACTGAAGCTGAACTCGATCTCGTCGCTGGTCTGGTTGTATCCCAAGCTGAAGTTGTGGGGATCAAGCCAGTTGGCCCAGAGAGCCTCATCCGAGATCGCCTCATTTCGGATGTTGTATCGTAGCCAAGCGCCAGCCTCAAAGTAGCCTCCAATATCTTAGTATGATGAAGAAAATGATCAACAACAAATGACAGCATGTCAGATAGGATAGCAAGTTTTGGCATGCTGTTAACTAACAGTGTAATAATCCCTCCATCGTCAGCAACTGTTTATCCAACACATGGTTCTAGTGAGCCTGAAGCCTATCCAAGGAAGCAAAGCAAACTCCACGGATGGGATTCCAGTCCAAAGGACACACACAACATAGGCCAACTTAAGGGCCACAAATGCACCTAACTGCGAGAGAACCCTAGAGTGCTGAAAACACATGCAAAGAACATGCAAATTCAATGTGCAGACCCAGGGGTGGGATTCAAACTCCCAACCAGGACTGTCAACCATTTATAAATTTACGAACAGCCTATAAGAAAAGGCGTTAAATTCACTCTGCTTGTAAATCTGTAAATCCATTTTAAAGCTTGTTAAAAGTAAAAATACGGTGTCAGTAGAAATCATGGCATGTCAGTAAAATCAGACCGGCAGTTAAATCACAAATTTAAGCTTCTCCCAACCCCAGGAGACTACAGTGTTAACCAGTGTGCTATATGTCATTCCCTGGTGTGATTATCAAAAGAATCTCCAGAAAGAGCCAGTAAATATTGTAAGCAGAATATATGGTTCAGCGTGTTGGTCAGTAAAGAGCTTGCTGTGTTGAACCACCTTCATGGCAGTAGTAGCCCTCAAAGGCGGTGTTGTTGCAGTCGCAGGAGTAGGAAGCATAACTCTCCATGCAGCGGCCACCGTTACGGCACTGTATCACTGGGTCGAGACACCCTCCGGTGCAGTTCTTCCTGATGCCTTCCTCCTCGTTCACTTTGCCTTCCAGGTCAAGGGGCACACCATTCATGCGCAAGCCTCGGATACAGCCCAGGAAGGCCCTCAGCTTGTCCTTTGCAGCACCTGATTTGCGCAAACATGACATAATCGAACTATAAGTGTTGGGCATTCCGGCCCAGAAGCTACAAATCCAGACCAAGATTTTGTTTCTACCAAACAGGTGAGCACTCTGTGACTGTGACTCTTTATGCTCTGGTCTGGATTTGTACCTTCTGGACCTGAAATGCCCAACACTGCTATCCACAACAATATTCAGAATTCTACTCTATATAGTGATTATTCTCTATATTTAGCCACATGCTCTATTCATTAGTATATTTATGGAGCTAGCTGCTGAAGTTGCACTCGGTGTCCATCTAGGAGACTTTTAGCTATACTTCTACATAGCTGCTTAAGGTCATGTGAATTGCTGCCATATTTAAGGGAATTAATCACTACGGCCTAGAGCACACACCAAGAAGGAGCGGCTGGGTGAACTTCATGGTGACATAGGTCTGCCCTGGGAATCGACGTATAGCCCAGGGTTGGTCGTCCACCTTAAGGCGGGCTAGCTTCACGTTGATCTCAGCCTCAACGTAATGCCACTCATCGTCGTTAAGCGCCATGGGGGAGCGCGAAGTGACGTTGATGATGCCGTCCCCCACCATGAAGACAAACAGCAGGTCGTTGGTGGCTAGGAGGGTGACACAATCAGGACATGGGTCCGGAGAGAGACCGATAAGCTACCTACCAGAATAGGCTTTAACCTAGCCTTTTCATGTACCCAGTTCAGTATTTTCAGCACATACTAAAAACAGCATAATAAAATAAAGCCAAAAAAATACAATACAAAATATCATGCCTAAAATGCTGGAGGGGTAATCAGACTTACAGTTGAGCTCCACTCGGATGAAGCAGCGATGGTGGTCATCCGAGTTCTCTAGGAAGACGCCATGGTCAGCGGTCGTCTTAAAGTAAAAGCTGATGTCAGCAGTTGTGCCTGGTCTGAAGGTGGGGAACTTGATGTAGGTGGGCTTTGTGAACGCCACTGTGTTCCAGGTATTTCCTGTAGCATGGAATTGGAAAACTATCATGTTCAACAAAATGTAGCTAGATGCCTCATTCTAGGTCAGGGCATTTTTCTGTGTAGATATCCATGTGTATCCTAGAAGACCAACCATACCATCGTGTTCTGTAACTGCTTTCTCAGCGAAAAACATCTCCGTTTCTTAAAAATATGTTTTCTTCAGACACGCCGACAAATTGATTTCACATAAATCATTTTCCCATAGTCATTTGTAGCCCTTAGTTTTTACCCACCAATTGATACATTGCGAGGGACGTCACTTACGGTCTCCATGGCAGCGTAGAGACCCAAGGCTAAAATAAACTTCTGACCCTGTCCGGTTGGTGTCCCCAATGACAATTCTTCTGACTGGCAAGTGGTCCCTGTAGTTCAGCCATCCCTTGTCCGCGTACCTATTTCAAAGCATACTCAAGCTGTGGTTCCACTCAAGAGCACGGAGACTTAAGTATGAGAAATCAACGCAATGCAAGAGTGAAGCCACACTAGCGATGGAACCCCATTTTTTAAATGGACAAAATTGACAGCGGTAGTTGTCTTACCATTGGCGGTAATCTGCATCACAGTTACAGGAGAACCTGCTGTCCGTACAGGTCTTATTGATGGCACAGGCACATCTCTGGACACCGGGGAATGAACCGCCCCAATAATGCTGACTCTCACCGTGGCGACCTACCCAGTAACTATACGGTCTTCCATCTGACGGAGAATGAGTTTTGAATTAGAGCAGTGTTTCCCAATCCAGTCCTCAGGGACTCACAGTCCAAGTTCCCTATCAGATAGTCCACATTTTTGCTCCTAGCACTGGGAGCTGAGAGGGAGCCAAAACACGGACTATCTGTTTGTCCCTGAGGACTGGGTTGAGAAATACTGCATTAGAGGATGTGATTTTAGCATATTAGTATAAAAAAATTACCCGAAAAACTGTACGATAACAAAAATCCATCTTTTAACACTTATCCTGGACAGGTTTATGGGAGGCCTGGATCTGGGATGCCAGTCCATGATACACGCTATGGGCAATTTAGTGGAGGAAACCAGCGTACCCAGAGATAACCCATACAAGGGGAGACCTTGCAAACTCCACACACACAGAGCAAAACCCTTAAACCCCTAAAGCTGTAGGTGTAAGGCAACACAGCTACCCTATCACCATGCTGGCCTCAACAAAAGTCTTATGAAATCCTACATATCTTCCCCCTAGGCTAAATTACCTCTGCAAGGCAGATTACATAATAAGAGATCAACGCTTAATCAGCTTAAGTTGATTATATTGCGGTGGTTCCAGTTATTTCTGGAGCAGAGCCCAGACGAACAAATCTCTTGCTATGGGTGCTGAATTGGTGCCTGACGCCACAGGGCTTTTAGCTTGACAATAGCCACACTGGCACCGACAGCCAGAAGACTCAACTGGGCGTGTTGAGAAGCCGTGACTTGTAGCAGGAGTATTCGATCCACTGCTCGCAGTATTCCGAGGTGTTGGCCAGGGCGGTGACCTCATCCCATGAGGCGTTGTAGTACTGGACATCACCCAAGTAAGGCTGTTGCACTGTGCTGCCTGTCACTTTGGTACTGTCTATCCGGTTGTGCCTCACCACTGTCCAGGCTTTGTCGGCTGTAGAAGGGCAATGAAAAGACACAGAGGTTCTCCATTTCAGCTTTAATGGACCACATATTTCAAAGCATCACAAGACTCACCCTTATATTGAATTAAGGCTAAAGACCAATTGGGGTTATATACAGCTCTGGAAAGAATTGAGAGACCACAGCACAATGTATTGTTTCATTAATTTCTCATTTTATGACCGTGCATCTGTGAATAATATATTTGCTTTTGCAAACTGCAGCCTGGCTCTTCCCAGTTTCTCACTGAAGGGCTGCTTCCTTGCTTTAGGGGACTTCGGTGCAGCTTCTAGGAGCCTGATACGAACTGTCCTAGCAGTGCACTGAACGGCACTTGAGGTCATCCTTCAGTTCATGAGAAACTTTCGGAAGTTAACAGTCATCTCTGACATTAGAAGGTCACTTCCTCCCTCTACCTGGCTTGTTTTTCGTTATTGCCAGTGTCTTCTGCTTCACCTTGTTCTTGTGCACTTCTGTCTTAGAAACTGGAAGCAGCCTGCCGCGCAGTGTAGCCTTCTGCCAGCAGAACCAGGATTAAACCAAGATTTAAAAATACAGATTTAAAAAAAAAAATATGGAGGTGTCTCTTCATTTTTTCCAAAACTGTATATTCCTACTTTAAATCCAAAGTTTGGAGTATATTGTACAGTAGGTTTTTATGTATTGCTAGTTACTATGGAGACCAGCATATACTTACTTGGTTTCCATGGTATCTGACATTATAGCAATGCTTAATTTTTGACATTAGCCCCGCAAAAATTCATATTCTGTCTTGCTTCAAAATGTATCAGACACAGTATCACTATGCAAACCGACCCTAACAAACACAGTAAAGAAAGAAAAGGCTACCTTTCATATTGCACTGAACAGAAAAAGGTTTCAGTGGTCCGCTAAGGTCAGGGTCGATGGTGTAATTGCTTGAATAGTACTTTCCATTGAGTCGGTATGCCTCACAAGACTCTTTGTAGACCGCTGTCAGCAGAGGGAGAAAAAATCTGAATGACTTCTTTATGTCCTCAAACATTCATTGAACTGGAAATGAATTCAAACCACTACAGAGAAGCCATGAGACACTCTAACACACACAAAATAAAACATTTTATGAAAAATATCTGCCCAAGGATTTGGTAGAGAGGCTTCACCATGTTTGACTGATAACGTCACATGTCAAGCTGAATATACCACGTGCTGCGACACACTGTGGAGCAAAATTCAGTGCTAATCCATTAGCATGCTACTATCACTTTATCATAATAACATGCTATGAAGTCAAGAACGCGTGGGGAAAATTAAATGACTTTAAACTACATTTATCGAGTTCCTAACCAGTAATCTGTCAGTCATGTACTTATATAAACTAACATATCTTCCGAGTTTGTAACATCCCAAACAAATGTGGTCTGCTATAGACTGTATACATAAACATGTTCATTATTTCAATCTTTTTGTGCCTTTGCCTTACAAACTTGCATGATTACACTTTCTCAGTCTTAACATGACAGGTTATTCAGGAATTATATGACTTAATTTCTGACTAGGTTCCAGTGCCTTTCGTGTTCATGATTAATTCTCTCGTCTTTAGGAATTCTTGCGTATGTAGTGCACAGACAGGAAGAACAGAATCCTCTAAGCCAATGTTTCCTAATCTGGTCCTCAGGGACCCACAGACAGTCCATGTTTTTGGTCCCCCTGGGGAGCTGGGAGGCAGCAAAAATGTGAACTGACTGTGGGTCCCCGTGGGTGTGGGTCGCACTGCTCTAAGCTGCAGAAGCCACTTTGGAGGAAAGCACGTCCTGGACCTAAGACCCGGAAAAGTGGGTGACACTCACATCTTTGGCATACTTCTCCTCTGTATCCCGTGTTCTCGCACATGCATATGAAGTCGTCCCATGACTGAACGCACTGGCCCTCGTGCTGGCACGGGTCCGGGGTACACCTGGGGAGTAGCATTACGAGAGAGCAAAGCACGTCCCATACACACCCCCGGCCACTCAACAGTACTCCCCCCTGACATTAAAATGCATGTAGCCGCAGCACTTGTGTTGAATCAGCTGGAAGTAACTTGCAGAGGGTTATTCCCTAATAAGCATCACATAAGTACGTTTACAGAAAGAAAAGCTTATGCCTTAGTCCTAAAAGCCAGACCAAGTGCAATTAAACGGCATGGTCCAACTTTACTTGATGATGTCACCTATATTGCATTATAGATACTGAGAATGCATTATAATGGCCGGTATAAGAATTAATAAAGTATTACAGCATATTCAATTGACAGTCATAAGGCATTATAGTGCTGATTATAATACTTCATAAGCTCCAATGAAGCTCTCATTTATAATGCACCTTCATAATGCATTATAATAGTCAGCATAATGGATGCTTTGTACTGCTTTATGTAGGTGTCTATAGTGCATTGTAGATGAGAGCTTCATAAAGCTTTTATAATGCATAAAATAAACATGGCTGTAATGTGTTATGCTTTTTTATAAATATTTATAGCCAGGTCTTTAATGTTTTATGAATGTATTATAATGTGTTATGAATATGTGCATAGATCTTAATAGGCATGGAATTCATAGCAAGTGTTACCAATGGGGTCATAAACTGGTGGGGAATAATCATCATTGCTAAAAAAAATGACAGGCATGGAAGACCAAAGGTACAAACCCCCTAATGCCACAGGGCCATTATTCCCAGCCCCCCCCCAGGCCTCACCTGTCCGTGATGCCACAGGTACCCAGTAGCACCTCCATGTAGTTCCCCTGGCGGTCCTGCAGTATGGCATCGATGTCCACCGGCTCAGTGTCGATGAAGATCTGCTGCATGCAGCCATGGAAGGCATTCAGCTTGGTCTCACACTTGATCTCGTCGTTGGTCTTTGGGCAGCCTGGAGGGAGGAGAGAGGGAATCACAGAGGCCCCAGCACAGGCTAAACCAGAAAATAGTCCATCGGTTGCTCTACGTTACCGTAAGGCCATTGCGAGCCCCCTTAACACTCCCCAGCAGGACATTTTATATGCTCATGGGAGTTTTACTTACACAAAAATGTTCTGAGGGGAGAATAAAAAACAATCAGTCTTGGTCCCACTTTCTCTAGCTGCTTGGACCCACCTCCTCTACTGTCTCATTGGTTCTCTCTCTGAACCAATCATTTTTCCTTCTGCCCTACATTTATGTGTAAGTAAAACTCCCACAAGTGTTTTATGCCAGCTCTATGAGGACATTTTCCTATTAAATCCACAACTTTAATTAACAACAAGACTCATCAAAGAAAATCAAAAGATATATATATATGCTTATTAATAAATCTACAGGAGCATGGAATGTTAGTTAATATTCAAGCCATGGGTGTATTGTATTCTGGGAAGCAATTTAAGGTACATTTGCTTCACGTAACTCTTCAAGGTACCTCCGAAAAAGTAGTGGTCCCCTGTTCGTACTGTAAAGACGTTCGTTATCTTGAGGGGAGAGCCCTCGTCCTCGTCGATGGTCACGGTCACAAAGTTGTCCCGCGCCACCAAATCCACCGTGTGCCAAAATCCATCATTCAGCTGGTAACCTGGGCAAAAGAAGAAAGGTGTTGACATGTTCACTGTATAAAGGACAATTTAATTACATAAATGTCGAGTAAAGCACCCATACTGACAGAATCAACTTGTGGAAAATAGATTAGAAGGTGCCCATATAGTATTTATCAGCTGATATCATACATTTACTTTTCTTTTACATCAGGCATTGGTGGCCTCACCCAAACTTAGTCAGGAAACAATAGTATTTCTAAATAATATTTTATTCTCCTCATGCATGCATATCGGAGGAGCTCAGAGGTTCAATGTCTCAAACGTTTCTAAGCTCTGTTCATTTTTGCTCTGGATTCACTCTCCCTGTGTCTTAAAAAAACCCCAAATCAAGGTCGTCTAAGAATAAGCAGCTCAGGATCCATAATGCACACCAGCATCGACAAGATGTTTGTCTAGTATTGATTCAATAAACTGTACTGGATTTTTCCAACAGAAGTATTTCTGTCAGGTTTTTAGGATCAGTGCTTTGTAGGAAGCGCCTGCAGACATACCTGCAGCAAACTGCAGCTTCTTCCCAGACTGTATGAGGGAGATGTTCACCTGACCCTCGCTCAGGCCCAGCTCCAGGGAGCCCAGGTTATCCGCAAACCGGGTGAACATCAGCAGACCAGTGTAGTCCCATGAGCGGAATTTGAACTTGACGGACATGCGGGGCTTTCTGAAGAGGCCCGGCAACTGGAGGTAGTTGTTGGGCCCGATGAAGGTGAGTGGTTTCAACAGGAGGTCCGCGCAGGCAAACTCCATAGTTTTCTGGAGGAGGGTTGAAATAGCAGGGATTGAAGCACAAGTGATCACCGCAGAGCAGAAGTGCAAAGAAGCCAAAATGTATTCGAAAATGTTCAAATTGCAAGAGTATAAGAATCATTCTGTCCCAATCATGAGTCATTCCTTGCCCTCTATATTCAGACAATACAGAAAATTCTACATAAGGCAATGTTTCCCAATCCGGTCCTCAGGGACCCACAGCCAGTCCACATTTTCGCTCCCTTTCAGCTCCCTCCCAGACAGTCCGCATTTTCACTCCCTCCTAGCGCCCAATATCTGTTCTCTGGCAGGAAGCTTAGTGGGAGCGAAAACATGGACTAGCTCTGGGTCCCCAAGTACCGGATTGGGAAACACTGACATAAGGGAAGTTGAGAGCTTTGGCGCAGCGAGCAGGATGGATGAAAGTCAGGTGTCAGGCAGAGCTACACCTTCTTGTGTGGGAGGCGGATGTGTGGGTCCTCCCTCTGCACCATGTCGATGATGTTGATCCCGTTGAAGAATACGTTCTCCAGGCAGCCATGGAAGTTGGCCTTGTCAGGAAGGTGAGGCATGTTTGGCTCGATCACTCCCCCCACGTAGAGCTGGGAGGACAGCATGTAAAACTTCTGTTAACGAAAGCTCTTAGACATGCAGCGAGGATTGTGATCAAATGGAATGACATTGTTTATGTGGCCACTTGTACTCGACCATTATTAGTAAGATCCTACAAAATGAGGAAAATGGCTTAATATACTACAGATTTTAAGATTTTATTATTCATACTATGCATCCTGTCCAGGGTATCCCTTTCCTTATGCCCTATGCTGTCTGGGACAGGATACAGGCTCTCTGTGAACCTCTACTGCAGTGTTTCCCAGCCCAGTCCTTGGGGAACCCCGGACAGTCCACATTTTTGCTCCCTCCAAGCTCCCAGCCAATCAGGAACACCCAATACCTGGTACAGGTGCGCTGGGAACTGAGTGGACTGTCCGGGTTTCCCCAAGGACTGGGTTGGGAAACACTGCTCTACTGGACAAGCAGTAATGCAAATATGGCTGGCTGGCTGGATGGATGGGTGGATGGATGGAAGGATGGATATTATTGATGCCATAGGGCAGAAAGCAGAGGAACGCCCTGGATTGCATGCCGAATCATCACAAATGTGCATAAAAATTATTATTAAACTGAGATATGTATTTTGCTCAGCATACCCCTGATGCTTAATGTGTTTAGCATGCATGTCCTTGAGAGGTTTGATTTAAAAAGTGACTAAAATCCATGCCACTGATTAAGCAACAAAAGCAGTATGAAACAAATATTTCGTCAGTAACTTGCTGACATACTAAAAAGACTAAAAAGAAGTTTCTGGTCTGCTATGACTGGTCAGCCTGATGTCATATGTAACCAACCTAAAAGCTGGGGCCCCTGCCCAGCGGCCCCCACCTGATCATCAAGGTCCAAGTAGCTGAATTCCCCATTGCATATAGTTCTCTCTGTTTGGCTGTCCACTGTCAGGCTGAGCTGCCGGCCGTATCGCTTAATGGTCACGTAGTGCCAGTGCTGGTCATCCAGGAGGTTGCCTGCCGTCAGTGTGGTTAAGCCCTCCGCCTCATGGACCGTGCTGCTGCCTGCAAGATACACAGACCATCAAATAACCAAGTCAGGTGCACACTAGTCCACAGGAGAGTGGAATTCTCCAAGCTTGCACTGAAGCACACTGGATATATAGGTCTACTGTCAGGTGTGATGGGGCAAGCCATCCAGTCGGTTGATCTTCTACATCTTTTCTATTCAGATTCTGTCCACCCCCACAATTTCCACGAAAGAAATCAAATTGTGTGCACCATGAACAGAGAGCCTTTCATTTCCCAAAAACAAAAAAACAGTCACCGTCTGTTCAAATACAGCCATTTCATTTCACATTTAGTGAGCTTCTGGAATATGAAAGTAAATTATAGTATAGTATAGTATAGTATAGTATATAGAAGGGGTCACCAACCTTTTTGAAACTGAGAGCTACTTCACATCTGAGCCACATGAAGGGCTACCAGTTTGATACACTCTTCTTAAATAACAAATTTGCTCAATTTACTGCGCCAGCTTTTTTACTCTCCACGAACGCTGAACGTTTTGTCATGCGCACAGTACTGACCTTTGAACTAGAATAGAACAGAGTTTATCTAAACTTATCTAAACTTCATGTATAATAAACATGTTTTAAATGCTTTTTTTTAGATATTGTCATTTTCAAATCTATATAAATGCAAATGTGATTAAAGAAGAATAACAACAGGATAAAATTTAGTTTTAGATGCTGCTCACTTGTGAGTTGTGCTATTTTTAGAACAGGTCCGCGGGCGACTCATGTGGTCCTTGGGGGCGTCCTGGTGCCTGCGGGCACCATGTTGGTGACCCCTGGTATATAGTGATATCAATGACATTCCCACCTAATGCAATACATATTCAGCTTCATAAAAGCACAATTACTGCATGATTAAAATAAAAGAATTTCAGAAGAATATCTATTAAAGATGAAAATATATCTTCAGTTCCAGAGGGGTAGTCTGATCACACTAAAGCCACACTCAGAATAATGACTGGTACTTTTTTAGAAAAAATTATCCAGATTAACTAAAGCTCAGATTCCGTGACAAAAATGGTTAGCATCTAGCCTGTATCCTGAAGAAACTGGGATAAGAATAAACTGGGAGTCTTCTTGTGAAAAGTATTTTTGTTAACCCTTCACAAAGATACTTAACTTGGTTAAGTGAACATGCTCTGAACAGGTAAAGTGTGTATGTACAAGATATTGTAAATGATGCCTTTTCGCTCCACTGTTTACAGCGTGAGTCCAACCACATCACGGGGGGTGACACTGGGGCCATGGGGGGTGGGCACTGCCAACCAAAATGGACCTTCTACCCACCAACAGAGACAGACCAAACTTAACCAATGATGAGTGATTTAACAGAATCATAAGCGCTCAGGGACCCTCAATAAGAGCTTAGTGCCCCCTATATGAGAGAGAATGTGATTCAGCGCCACTATTTCCCCCCTCGACAACTGATCCATGTGGTAGAGTCCGTCAGTGGGACGCTGTCCATGTCCCAGCCCTCACCGAGGCTGATGTGCAGGTAGAGGCGTGCGTTTCTCAGCTCCAGCGTTAAGACGTCACCCTGTATGCCCTCGCTGTGCAGCAGCAGCCCGTCCCGCTCCAGGGTCTTAAAGTTGATGGCGATGTGGTCCCTTATCGTGCGGTACCTCTTCCCCGGAAACATGTAGGCTGCCATGTCGTCACCGTCGTACATCATGACGTAGGAGTCTGGAAGACGGGCACCGGATGAACAGCCAAAACCACGTTCATCGTTTAATTCACCGGCACGGGCATGTACGCTTAAGGAGGCCAGCCGGTCATGTTACAGCAAAAATAAATCCCTGAAGTGGTGCTGTGTGGCTCAGCGGGACAGGATGCCACACCTGTGAGTAGATGTGCGCTGGTTCAAATCCCGGGGTTGGTAAAGTATTCTCATTTTTGGGCCCTTGAACGAGGCCCTTAATCTCCAACTGCTGCAGAGATTGTCACACCTTGCGTTCTCAAAATGTATATTGCTTTGGACAAAAGTGCCTGTTAAATAAGCCAAATGTATGTCATGGAATGTTCCTAGTCCCAGTGCGTCAAGTACCACTGCTCACCTGCAATCAGTCACAAATTAGCAGGAGATGGCTTTTTTCTTGAGAGTTAGTAAGCGAGAGTGTGAGCAAGAGAGCAAGTGAGAGAGAGCTCTCTACGGACATTCTGTCCATACATCCCGACTCTCGTGTTTTCCCTGTCTACTGGTGTCTTGCTAATACAGAAACAGCTGTCATTAGTATCTGTCCTGCTCCCCCCGGAGTCCTGATAACATCCCAGTGTCATCCTCTGACCTTCCTGTCACGCGGGCCTCCACCCCATCACAACCGTGACAGACATCAGGGTGACGTCTGACTTACCGTAGGCACACCCATACACCTCCAGGCGGACTCCGATCTTGCCCCCGTTTTCCGTGTTCCAGCCCAGGGGGATAAAGCGCAGATGTTTGGCGGTGAAGGCATGATGAAACACATGCCTTTTCACCTGGTAGTAGTTCCAGTTCCCTGACAGCGTCTGCACAAAGGCAACAGTAAATAAATAAAGTCATGTTTATCATGCATTATGAACTATCTGTGAAGCTCTCGATCATCTATAATGCATTATAGATACCTTCCTAATGCATCATAATGGTCAGCATAAGCGTAATAAACATGCTTATAATGTGTTATGCCTTTGTATAAACACTGTGGTGCCTGCCGTTCACGAACACAATCCGTTCCAGGAAAGTGGTCGAGAACCAATTTGTATGCGAACCAAGGCAATTTTTCCCATAAGAAAGCACTGAAATTTGATTCATTCGTTCACAATCCTACCAAATAATAATTTTTGTTAATTAATTATCTGGTTTTTAGAGTAAAAACTTTAAAGAAAAATACAATATAGTGTGGCGACGGGCGGACCGAGGCATCGCGGGAGGAGAGACATGGAGACTTGCTTGCCGGGGAAATCACGTTTTATTAATAGTCCTTAACCCTTGTATTGTTGTTGTTGTTAATGTACAGTAAATGGTTGCATTTCCCTATTGTCGCGCGTGTGTTTGCCCGTGTCTTGTGTGTACCTGGTCCGAACCTCACATGTATTTAGCGTGTGTAAATCTTCCACCATGTGTGCATCTTGCAGTTCGGCGTCTGACAACCTTGTGTTTCCCCTTAGTGTATTTCGGTTCGGTGCTCGTTGGTTGACTGTTTTGGTCCTTCTATTTACAATTGCACGTGGCGCATGCTGGGACATGTGCCCCGCCGGTGCTACATTACTATAAAATAAAGGAATCTGGTCGAGGAATCTGTTCGCCAACCAAATATTGTACGCGAACCAATGCATTTTTTTCCACAAAATTTTTGGTCGCGAACCAAATTGTTCGTAAACCACAGCGTTCGTGAAACGCAGGCACCACTGTAGTTATAGCTGTGTGTATAATACTTTATGAATGCATTATTGTGCATTATGAAGGAATCTGTAATGCATTATACATGAGTGTTACCCAGCCGTTTAATGAACGTTAGACTCAGGTAACTCTAATTAAATTTCAGTAGGTTGAAAGGTCTTCCCTAAAATATGCCGTAATCTGTCGATGTAAGGAAACCTCATTCAATCTGTTGCTTAAAGTCCAATTAAAACTGAAGATCCCGTATTATTAATTAGCATTCTGTATGTAGATTCCCTATATAGTTTCCATTGCAGCTATTAGAGCTATTGAAACTATTTTTAGGTTATTTAGTTGTATCTCACATATTTATATTTGAATACAAACCATCTGTCCTTTCCTCTATTAACTCGTAAGGTATTAACTTAGTTTTATTACTGGACTTTTCATTAAATAGGACAGAATCGAGCCGTTTCCTGTAAAACAGGCCCAGAGCAAAAAGTAGCTGAAAGGCATGTTCTCTGTGATAGGTGCGGAGCACACCGGGCCGCATTACCGAATTCCCGCCTCTCTGGATGTACGGCGTCCAGGAGTCGGGACGGTCCCCGTAAAGGACAGTGTACTTGGTAACCCAGTCGTAGGAGTTGAAGGTGCCCTGTGTGGAGATGGCCACGAAGCGATATTTCCTACGAAAGTCGATCTGCAGCCAGGGATGGTGGTCGCTGGGGGCAGGGGACCAGCCACTGCTCCCTAAACACGCGTGTAGGGTGCATGTCAGAGTTTGCATGAATTTGCACGGTAACACAGCGGCTGAATACAGACTCAGAATGGGTGCGGAAGCATTATACACTAAACATGTCAGTGTGATCGCATCCAACATTATTGTGATGTACGGCAGCGTTTCTCAACTGGTAGGTCATGACACAAAAATGAGACCATTTTTGCCGGGTTGTGGGGTGTGCGCTCCCCCATGTGTCCCCCATTACACCCCTGTATGTATGTGCTAGTTGGTGAATACATGATTACATTTCACATGAATGTGTTAAAAGAATGCACACAGCATGACCGCCGGGGGGAGGCGGGGAGTGTTTACCGTACAATCTTGCGAAGTTTGCTGAGTATAGGAAGTTGTATCTGGAGGAGGCCAAGAAGGACGATGAATAGAGCGGGGACACCAGAGGGTCAACACAGTCTCCTGGGGGGGGGGGGGATGGAAAAGAGAGCCAGAATTAACGGGGCTTACTGCTAAGCTCCACCTCTCACAGGGTCACCCTCAGCAGGGCAGCTAACTCTCAGGGTCTTCACAAGCAATACGCCCCAAAAGGTACCTAACTACACTTATCTATATAAGCTACCTTATACGGTATTTGTGTCACCAACCTTTCCTCCATCCATCCATCCATCCAGCTATATATATCCACCAACCCATCCATCTTCCAACCACTGTTTAGATGCTATATGACACTATCAGGTAGTTGAGTCATCAATCTTTCCTCCATCCATCCATCCATCCACCCAAATTACAACTACATATCCTTTACAGGGTTACCAGAGCTACTTTTCAACCTTCCTTAAACACACATATGCATGCATAGTGTGACTGTCTGTGTTAAAACAGACCAGTAGTTCAAGCAGTGGGAGTTGGGTTATGGTTCGTATCTGACCTGTGTCATCCTCTGTCTGTGACCCTGTGAAAGCCAGGACACCTACACTGTACCACCTGGGCTTGCTCTAGAGCACTAACACAGCAAATCAGAAGATGCCAGGATTTTAGTTTAGTGCTCAGCAGCTCGATGCGGGCCCCATACTTCACCTAGCCCTCCTCCCTGGAACCTGACACCGGAATTCACCGGAGAATCCGTTCTCATTCCAATAAAAACCCAGTGTGAATGAATGGACTGGTTAATAATGTGGCCTGTGGTCTATCCGAAATATTAGTGTTATCAGGACATAATGAACTGTGACTTTGAGGAGATAACTGTCAGGAAAGTTCCGTGAAGAGGAAATGAGGTCCACAGAAGCTTTGAGGCCTAGGATGGGAAAAAAAATCAGGAATTAAACAAATGGCACATTACTGTCTTTGCAACACAGATACTGAAGATAAAACATTAATCTGCTGCTGAAACGATCACCATTCTTCAATGTAACATTAATAGGTTTCAGTTTTAACTACACTAAATATTTTCCTTAAAATCGGATCACGTTCTGAACAAAGAACTGAACTACTATTAAACTGAGTACTAAATATTGAGAGAGAAAAAAATCACCCTGCATTCCTCACTCTCTGAATACACAGATTTTTTTTCTACCGCTCATACAGAAATATTGAGTTAGGATGAGTTTTAAATCACAGCTGGAAGCCAGAAAGCCTTGGAAACGTAAATAACCTGCAGATGTTTCATTCTGACCAAAACATTAAGTCAGAAATACTAAACCATAGCAATACTGGAATATTTATACACCTTATTTCTAATCAAATAATTTATAGCATTTATATATATATACACACACACAGTTGGGTAATTCAGGTCCAGAGAGTAAAAGTCTGGACCTGGATTTTGTTTCAACCAGCCAGTTGAGTCTCTGTGACTGTGACTCTTTATACTCAACTGGTTGGTTGAAACAAAATCCTGGTCTGGATTTTTACTCTCTGGACCCGAATTACACATATATATATATATATATACGCGCGCACACCCACACCCATACAATTTTGTTTGTCAATTTACACACACATAATCTCACCTAGAATTATTTTGTGTGTGTGTGTGTGTGTGTGTGTATATATCACATTGTGGTCACCAGTTGTGATAAAAGTCTGTTATTTTGACCATGTGGGGGCCATTTTTTTCGGTCCCCACACGGGAAAACTAAATTGAATGAAACTCTGTGATTGCAATCAAAAACTAAAAATGTCAAATGTCTTGCATTGTATTTGATTACTTATTGTTAAAGTTAGGGCTGGGTAGGGGTTTAGGTTGTCATAGCGGGGATTAGGGATTTTCCTATAAAAATGAATGGATGGTCCCCACAAAGATATGAATACAAACCTGTGTGTGTGTGTGTGTGTGTGTGTGTGTGTGTGTGTGTGTGTGTGCGCGCGCGCGCGTGGGCATACATGCACGCATGTTCACATCTGTGTTTTTCTAAAATTCTGAGACACAGAGCAGAACCCACGCAATACCAGTGCAAACTTGCATTCGTTTACGCTTATTCATGTGTTACACCTACAAGCCTAAGCATTACCTAATATACTGCTCAATACACCAGTCCATATTTTACTTTGATTCAATATGTGAACTTTCTGGACAAAACACAGTACCTATTGTGAACTATGCAAAGTGTCGCACCCAGTCCAGATTCCGCTACACAATTTCTATGCCACCAAAATGGTCCAGAGCCACGTCAACCTGAAGATGTTTTCTTTCAATAATAACTGGCACTTAATGGTATAAAACAGTGTGGTTATGGGAGGGACACACATCTTAATCGTTTAAATTCAAAGGTGTCAATACTGTTTATAGGGAGGTGGGGGTCCTATTTCCCTGCTCATGCCAGCGACTTTACTAACAGTTTCCCTTGCCAAACTTTCCAGGTGATCATCTGCCTCATTCCAACCCCCCTGTCCTTGCTTATCTCCAGGCTCCACCTGTGTGAAGGGCACAGCTCCGAAGATACGTCTTCTGACTCTCCCCTTAAACATTCAGGTCACACCTACGGCCACTAGGGACAGAGTCACGAGGAAGGCAGCTCTCAATGTCAACAAAGGGGATTTCAGGGTCAGCATGGGAATTCCAGGTGGCGACTGGAGAGATCTGAGGAGTCAGCATGGCTGCACGCAAGTCTGCACGGCAATAGCTGTCAGAATTTAGCGGCAGCCTGCTTTTGGTGGGATGGGGGTCTGTACCGCAAATATTCCAATGCAAAGTAAAGGCGATCCAAGTTTCAGACATACGAGGGTTTGAATTTTGTAAAGGAGGACAAAAAACGCGATTTAAAAAAATATCAGATGTCGCATGTAGCGCAAATAATCTGCCAGCACGCAAAAATAGAATAGCTAATTTTATGTCTGCCCTCTGCGAACTACAAACACACACACACACACACACACACACACACACTGCATCGCCTATATCAACGCCCAGCGCTTTAGAAGCAGCTCAGTTTGAGTCTGACAGCAGTCAATGCACAAGGTATATTATTACAGTTATGGGCGAATGTCAAGTATCATTGTGGACAAGGTGAGTCAGCCCGGGAATTCAAGCCTGCATCTTTTACCCCGGACACATGCCTCAATATCTAACTGATTCATAGCAGAATTACAGCAAATTCATCACGTTTCACCCAGAGAAATAACACCAGAAGGCAACAGTATATCCATCGTAAGAGCGATATCCTCTTTCCAGACCACGCAGAAGTAAATCTCAACAGCGTAGAAATAAAACGCGGTGCACTTTCTGCGCACATGAAATAACGTGAGATTCTTCCTCTAAACTGGGGAAGTCGACAGCATGAACCGGCATTTTCATCGAAAGCACAGGGACTGCAAAACTTTGTCGTGCTGATAAGGCACATTCAATATAATCCGCGTCTACACAACTGTCACCTCACTGGGAGCAACGCGGGAGCATGATGACACCCCAGGAAGACAGATAAAAACAAACACGCAGTATTGTCTATTATATGAATATGCCTTGCAGCCATGCAAACTTTAATAAACGGCGCACGATAACATATTTTAAAAAGCATGACAACACGTCCTTCAGCCCTATTACGAATGACCCTTAGGCGCTACACACACATCGAACCAAAATTATATCTGGTTTGGACCTTTAGCGCAGGTGGAGAGCAAGTCTTCAAGGATGCGCCGATCGTAGGGGTTTCCAGGGACGCTGTCCCGGCGAATAAATGACTTGACTTTACGACACCCCCTCAAGGTACCTTTAATGCACATATAGTCAATTGCACGCTTGGTTTTGGATAGATCTTCCACGGGAGTTGCATTTCCCTGCGTCTCGTGTCAGGAGCTTCAGCACCGCAATGCAGAAATAGATGCTGGGCGCCTCGATCACCGCCGAAGGACCGTGTGTCACTTCGACTCCTGACGCACGCAGCCACAACTTCAGCTGCGATCGAGCACTGCTTTTACTCCCCCCTTATAATATTTTTCTCCAGCACCAGATGCACTTCCTCACTTTAATTCCTTGTCACAGCACAGGACGGTTTTAACCGGTATTTTAGCGATATATGGAATATATGCACATATATGAGGAATAACAGTATATAGGACTTACGTGATGAGGAGTGTTGAAAAGCGAGTAAAATGAAAAAGCTTGCGGTCAGTCCTCTGCAATTCATTCTTTTATAGATTGCCAGCGGTCTTTATGGGTATTTGTGACGGTCACTCTTTGGGATGGATCCCCCGTTGCCCTGAAAGCATGCTGTATTCGGTGGGTCCACTTGGGGAGTTTGTCAGCCCCAACTCTCGTCCCGTGTCCCGAGGAGCCGGACAGGAGCGCGGTTACCGGCGCTGACGCTGTGCTGCACAGAGGCCGTGCGCGTTTGTCCTTTACAGATCCCCTTTCGGAGGCGTGCTGCGCTTTACTTGCGTGCGCCTTCCTGATTCATCCTGATATTCATGCCTGAAATATAACACTAAAAAGAAACTGATTCAACGGCTCGACGACACCTTTAACTACGTATGTTTTTATGACAAATTTTTATAATCACCATTATTTTTCAGGGAACTTTTTCTTTTCATAAATATTTTGGCCATATCTGGTGGATTGCATCTCTCCCAGCTCCCTGATTAAGTCGTACTTAATTTTCTCCGAAATAAAAAATAAGGACATATAACAATCCGTTTGTTTACCGATAACAACACAGTTTTGAAATTCAAATTTTATAATATTAATTAGATATCTCAACAGACCTATTTTAACTAGTTTAACAACGATTTAACGTAAACGTTACATTTGCTGTTTACGGCTGTCTGTGTGCACACGACCTCTCGGGCGATGGGGGGGGGGTGACCTTATGCTCAGTACAATGATTAAAAACAGCCCATGAAAATCTCAGCACAGAATTTTATTTTTGAATCTCACACAGGTTGCATTCCTACAATCCTCAGTAATTACTAATCTTTTCTGATTTATGTTACCGATGTTCATCATTCCATAATGTGGTTGTCATTTGAACCGATATGTCATTTGATTTGGGTGGAAAAAAAGGCATCTTCCAAATAAATAAATGCAATTTGGGCTGACGGCAGCTTCTCTTTGGACGAAGGTGACCACTGGATTTGCAGCAGACAAATCCCTATTTCCATGATATGAAAAAGGCTTTGGGATTAAGAACCGGGTTTATGGGGCAGCAGCCAAGCGATTCTGTCCCTGGGATGAGACTGTGACCTACCAACACGGGATTTTCTGTGTTTTCAAGTAAATCCGATCAGCATTTTGTAAACTCCTTGCCTCCGGTGTCCTGCCACAACTGGCACAAAAAAACTTTTAAATGAAGAGGTGGTCAGTCCCTGTCCTTTAGATCTATAGTCCTGCAGGTTTTGGGACTGGGATTTACATATAACTTTATAAACTCACAGATTTCCTGATGGGTGTTTAACTGATGTGCATGAAAATCCCTCCTCGCGTTAAAGTCATTATGTGAAAAAATCCTCTTTATTATATGAAACAGAGAAAAAAACATAATATATAGCCTGGTACTTCCCAGTACTGAAATAGTCTATAGTGGAAGTAACGGTTTAGAATTCAACACCAGGATGTGGTTGCCGTTTGTCATGTGACTCTTCAGGAAGCTTTGTGATAGGCCGCTTATTGAAAGGATGATATTGAGGCTCTTACCATCACATGGTTTTTTGCATGTTTCTGCAATAGTGACTTGGGGAGGTCAGCTAAATGCTTGTGGGACCTCTATCTGATTTTAGACAGATTTGACCATTGAAGAGGTATTTTGGAAATTTGAAAGTGTGGATGCAAAGAATTTACTTCCTGCCCCCTGATCGACAAAATCTACTGAGGGACCCTCCCCTCCCCAGACTCATTTCTGGCTGCAGTCCTGCCAGTTAAAAACAGGAACCTTTATTGTGATTATTTAACTTATGCTGTGTTTTCGTACCCAGATGCTCCTTATTCTGTTTCCTGGGGCCTGTGCTCCATGTCGTTCACCTATTTTGACATCTGCAGCATCTCTTCAGAACGCCATCTGCACCACTTCAAGGTCGTGGGCCAAAGACATCAGACGGTCCTCCTTATAAAGGTTACAGTCTATGGGCATCCAAACCTTTTGGTCTGCTCTCTGTCTTCTGTAATGGTAAATGAATCATAGTTGCAGCAGTCGGGTGAAGACAGTCCTCCAGAGAGCGAATCTTACACCCTATATTCCTAATTTGGACCTTGCAGCAGCTCAAAGCTCAAAACACAGAAACAGGAACATTAAATTAAATGCTACAACAGTAAACATCATTTCCTAGGTCTGCTTTTTGCCAAGATAAACTACAGGCTTTTGCATTTGCCACATAGCCGTTTATATTTTCTTGTTTTCCGTGTTAATTGGCTGTTGCACCAGATCAGCATGACCTCCAGTCTTCATGTTTACATTCAGCTTTGTTTCAGCATAAGTTTACAGAACATCAGTGTTTCTGGGAAAGGTTCTTTTTTGAATTTTCTGTAATGCGTGGTGTGGTGGCAAGTTTTCTACAACCGGTTTCTGTTCCCTTGAAGGATTTTCTTGAACTGTTTGCAATTCTGGTTTTAGATCATGTTGCTGTTCATTAGAAAACTTCAGTGGCGTTAGCAGCAGGAGTAGGACGCTGTGGGGAATTTGGCTACTGTTTCTTAATATTACCACTAGAGGGCGCCAAAAGCTTTGCTCTTTGGGGTTGTATTATTAACCTCACGTTGCACGATATGGTTTTATACACTATATGAACAAAAGTATTGGGACACGCCTCTTAATCACTGAATTCAGGTGTTTCATTCAGCCCCATTGTCACAGGGGTATAAAATCAAGCACCTAGCCAAGCTGTCAGGTTTACAAACATTTGAGAAAGAATGGGTCGTTCTGAAGAGCTCAGCGAATCCAAGTGTGGTACTGTCATAGGAGGCCACCTTTGCAATAAGTCAGTTTGTGAAATTTCTTCCCTGCTAGATAGAGCAGAATAGAAACAGAAACTCAGCCATGAAACGTCAGACCACATGAATGTCCGACTGAATAACAGCAAGAGTTCCAGACTTCCTCTGGTATTAACTCCAAAATCTGTGCACTGGGAGCTTCATGGAATGGGCTTCTGAACACCTTAGGCATGAACTAGACCGGAAATTGCGAGCCATGTCTAACATCAGTGCCTGACCTCACAAATGCTTTTCTGGATGAATGGGCAAAAATTCCCACAGACACACTCCATAAACTTGTGTAAAGTCCCCCCCCAGAAGAGTGGCAGCTGTTATAGCTGCAAAGGGGGGACCAACTCCATACTGATGCCTATGGATTTGGAATACGATGTCATAAAAGTTCCTGTGGATGTAATGCCCAGGTGTCCCAGTACTTTGTCCATATAGTGTATGTTTGTTATAATGGCATCAAATGGAAATATGAAATATGTGTGTTTTCTCTGACTAAAATATTTCTCACCCCAAGCCGATGGTAAATATCTTTATATGCTGATATTTTGCACTGTTGTACTCTGGAATTCCATCCAGGCTGGACCCCAGTGTGTGTCCTGTGCTGTTTGTGACAGGCTGCAGTTCCCCATGTCACCCTGACTAGGTTAAGCATTGAGATGCATGAACAGAACTGCCGTGTGCATCTTGGATTGGTGAACCCAGGTCTCATGATATCAGAAGCACAACAGTCCTCCCTTGGGCAACAAATGATGTCTTGTGTTGGCTCTGTACAGTAGCTCTGATATTGATCTTGATAGCCGTCAATATGCAGCTTTATTCTTTAGAAACCCCCAAGTCTTTGCTCAAGTGACCTGAATTTAAGCTGAAGCCGAGAATGTAATAAGACACCAGCCATGAGAATTTTTTTTTGTAAAAATAAATAAATAAACAAACATATATATTTTTACATATATAAATATAAATTTACATACATATATAAAATACACACACATATTTTAAATATGTTCAATCATAAATTATGAATACTTTGCATAGGTCATATATGGGGTATGAAAGATTAATAAGGCAGAATAAATATCATTATATGTTATTATGAATATATCACCCTTTTTTTCTTCTTCACAGGGACCACTGTGTCACTGGAATGTGATTTGTTGCTCTAATCAGCTGATAAGTCAAATCAAATCAAATCAAAATCAAATAGGCTTTTATTGTCAATTCCCTGTATGTTCACAACACACAAGGGAGTCGAAATGCTGTTTCTCTCTCGTCAAAAAAGGACGGAAAGTATAAAGTACAACATTTAAGACATAAGACATGAGATAAATACGATAAACATTCCTGTACAGTATACAGTGCAATATATGATATACAATCAGTAGTGCAAACAGTGATTTGAAGTGAGTAATTGGTTGCTCTAATTGGCTGATAAGTAACTTCCACTATTCACCCCATTTCAAGGCTCCAGGTTGCCAGCTATTGATTATTGGTACTTTGAAGCTGTTTGGTTTTTCTTCAGTTGCCTGAACATGCCTTTATTAACTTGTGAATTGGCCTCCACTATCAGCCCCCACTCTCCAAAATCTCCGTTTTCCAATTCTTGTCCGTTTTAATCATTACCAGTTCCATTACACTTTCAAAAATACACACATCCAGAAAGCAGAAGGCTTCCTCTGATTCATTCTTAGCTCCCTTGAATATCGATTTGTCTGTAACCCTACGCGATCCCTTACGTGTTAAATCAACAAATGGCCTAACAGCGATGCCTTGGATGACCACTAGGTGGCACTAATAGCGACACCTTGTTGCAACGCAATTCAAAATTAGCCAGACTTTAACGCATTGCCTTTGTTTAATAAGTTTGTCGTTACGTTCTGGTACTATTCCTGCTACCGTCGAATTCCGCAAAACGCTTCCCATGTGAATGTATGTAAAATGCTGGCGTTAACAGTGGTCTTTCTATTGTTTTTGTTTATTTCCCTTTAGTTTGTATTGTAATAATTGTAGATTAAATCTAATATAAAACAGAATTTTATTGTGACAAATTAATTAGAACCTTTGGCAGTATAAAGGCAATACAAACTGAGAAATTAATCTCAAGTTTATATGAAATGTCCAGTCTTTAGTTTAATCTAAACACGATGTTCGATCTAACATTTACTCATATTAAAAAGTAATGTAACGAAATATTTCAGTCACAAGATGGCGCCAAAGCTCCAGTCTTCAAAAAAATATCGCTCAATTTAGCGGTGAAGGATTTTTTAATGCTAGTGTATCACTTTTGTGTTTTGAGTTAAATTTTGTATTTCCCTTTGCCAATGATAAACAGTTTCCTTTTCATAAACTGCTTCTGACCCCCAAGGTCACCAAACTAAACTCACATCTGCTCCAGTCAGCAGCTGCAGCCTCACACGACATTTACAAGTGACGTAGGTCACGTTTGAAAAGCAATAAAAAAAAATGTTTACAAGCCGAGTCACTGGGGAGCCAGTCCACCTTTTGTAGGGTCACTGCCAACATTGTTGTCAGGGTACAGAACAAACAGACGAACAAACTCAGAGTAAAGCAGACACGGGCGTCGCTGACAACAAATGTTGACAAGCGATAAACATGACAAGGCTGCATGAGGAAGTTTTCGCAGCTGTCTGTCATACCGACAGCTCCACATCACTCATGTCTCAGCCACAATTACACATTTGTTTACCTGTATCTATACACATACACGCCAAATAAAAAGCATTAAAATCCTGATCCCTGATACGACAAACTATCATACTTCCAGCAAAACATATTTAACTAATATAAGGTGAAATTTTTACATTTTCAGACATCCCCTATATCCGGGATACACTGTAAAAAAAAAGTACTAATTTCTACCTTTGTCACTGGGGCTGTACCCCCAAGGGTCTGCCAGTTTTGCCTTAGCTATGGTTGCCACCTCACTCCCATAAAATCTTGGTTGCCCAGTCATTTACCAAAAATATTGGATATAGCGACACCATTCCAAAGGTTTGTTTAGGTCTGTTCGATAGGGATTGATAGGGAAATGGATAGGGACATTCTGTGTCTCAGAATGAAATTGTTTTTTCTAGGACAGACGACCAAAATCCAGGATAGTCCCAGAAAATCCTGGGCGGGTGACAATCCGAGCTGTAGGTGTATGTACCTTTTAGTGTAATTTAAGGTACAGAAATTTTTGTACCATTGGGGGTACATTAATGCTGTTCGTACTTTGGGGAACAAAACTGTATCAGGGCTATACCCTTTTTTCTGACAGTGCAGACCACTGGTAACCCTGAATAGGACACGCAGGCACATAAAATCCCGCATATAGCTACTAAAACCTGGTTGGGAGCAAAAACTTTGCTTTTTGTCTCCACCCTTATCTACAACTCTTTTTCCCAGTGGTTGATCCTAAGTCCTGGGTGGTGGTCAACAATGTCGCCCTGACAACCAGATGTAATTTCCTTCAGCGGAGTCCAAGTTAAGGAATCAGCCGGCTACTATTTGCACAACTGTCGCAGTGGTGACGCCGACCTCTGGGGTCTAGGCTGTGGGCTACAATCTGGCTTCATCTCTGTACATGAGGAGTTCAGCCCTGCTGAATCATCCGCATTGATTGCTCTGTAGTTAAAACGCTGGTTTGTGTGAGGGGTTGGGACTGGGTGTAAGTGCTCTCTGGTGGATATGCCATTCTGTAAAGGGTTGTAATTGGATAAGAGGTTAATGAAGATGGAAGGATGTGTACTTAGTCACATGGTTAATGAAAATGGAGGGATGTGCATCTAGTCACATGGGTAATGAAAAAGGAGGGATGTGCATTTAGTCCCATGGTTAATGAAAATAGAGGGATGTATATTTAGTCACATGGTTAATGGATTGTGGAGGGATGTGCATTTAGTCACATGGTTAATGAAAATGGAGGGATGTGCTTTTAGTCACACAGTTAATTACAATGGAGGGATGTGCATTTAGTCACTCTACAGTCTCTAAGGCATTGCAGCATTCCAGGGAGCTCTGTGAAACAAAATCTCTCTGAAATACACGAAACAGAGCTCGTTTAACAAGTTCTTAATCAATCGAAGAAATTGTGTTAGTATTGGGGCTGCATTTCGTATTTAGTGGTGCTTACATTTACCTAATTTATGCACTGCACACACTTTCTACAAAAAGCCAGATCCACGTGAGACCTTAAGAGTGTCGTTATTTGTGCCGTCTAATCACCATGTACTGTAAAGCTATGTTGTATCTGAGTACAGATTTGCAGCAAACACAGAGATGTCCCTTGTGATAAAGGCCATCTCTCTACTGATTAAAAACCCCTTTCTCAATAGTAACAACCACCGCCCCCCTTATCTGCACGCTCTGTCCCCACATCGTACAGCTCAGGATAAAATTTTGGTTTGGTTGGTAGCATCACTGCTTCTTTTCTATGGGGGTGCCGGTGTCACAAGAAGGGACTGTCAGGAATGAGATTAACCAGGTAAGTGCGAAGGCTGTCCTGATTGGCCCTCCTCGATCCAGTGCTGCTGGTGTGCAAACTGTCACCACGTGTCAGAAATACACACTGAGGCTCTCTAGATTTTGCTGTATGTGTGAAACATAAACACAGTAGGTGGAAGGGCGAGTGTAAATTTCTGACCAGGCAATAACAGCTTGACAAGGTCAGGCCGTGACCTCATCCTGAATGCGACAAAATCAAGCAGAAGTTAATAGGGGATATAGACATCCATTGGTGGTTGGATATTGCTCTATGCTACTACTTTATATTAGGCTATTTTTGTAATTTATTTTGTTTTACTTTAATGTGATCAATTAGGCCGAGACAGATTTCTTGTACTTGGGCCGTTCCTGGTGAATAAAGTTGATTCTGGTCAGGGATGGTACTGTGGCTGTCTCAGGGGATCTTTAGCCCTAACGCTAATAATTTGAATGATGTGGGCAAGGATGGACTGGGAACAAAAAGTAGCCCAGGAATTTGCTGGGAAGGGTTGACCTTGGGATATTTTGCAGATCACAATCAACTGGTTGGCCACCAAATAAATAACAGCATTATCCATTAATTGTTTCCCGCAATCGACCTGGTAACATGCCGAGATCAAGTGATGGGTTGTTGAGCACC
This sequence comes from Mormyrops boulengeri, assembly GCA_026781065.1. Taxonomy (NCBI): domain Eukaryota; kingdom Metazoa; phylum Chordata; class Actinopteri; order Osteoglossiformes; family Mormyridae; genus Mormyrops; species Mormyrops boulengeri. The sequence goes on along the minus strand of JAODLD010000051.1, from coordinate 13,271,467 downwards.
CCTGCTACGTAGGTTACATAAAGCCAGGGTGGGGGAAGAAGGAAAAAGGAAAAAAAAAAGTTTGGCCAACAGCAAAAATTCTCGAACTTCCTGATGGCCAGTCCTCACCTGGATGTGGTCAATTTCAATCAGGCGGGGGGGGGGGGGGGGGGGGGGGGGGGGGGGGGGGGGGGGGGGGGGGGGGGGGGGGGGGGGGGGGGGGG
>JAODLD010000051.1:13236579-13260289 GCA_026781065.1 Mormyrops boulengeri | reverse complement strand
TTCTCCCCAAACGAGCTTGATGGGCCGAATGGCCTCCTCTCGTTTGTAAATTTCTTATGTTCTTATGTTCTTATAAGCCGGTTAAAATGACAAACCATCGCAGACATCAGAAGAGATAGTTCAGTATTCCCTCACTGGCCAGTTGTGTGGAACTGATGTGGTTGTTATTTACAGACAGATCCTGGATTTATAAACATGAGCACTAGCTGCACGCAAATGGGGGCCAGTGCTTCCTGCATCAAACTGAATAGGAAATGGTTGGAGGAGGGGTGATACACATTCAATGACTACTGACAGGACATGTCAGGACACATAGCAGCGAGCTGGGTCAACAGGGAAGCCCTGCTGAGTGTGTGTCTGTTTGGACAGGGATCTTTTACCTCAGAATTGTGGGGGTCCAAAATTTTAACTGGCTTAGCATTGCTTTTAGAGCAAATACCGGGAGGAAGGGTTTTGTGATAATCCTACTGAAAGCCAGTCATCTTCGCTAAGCCATCAAATGAGTGCATTGAGAGACAGAACAAGAAATGCGGGTCCGTTTTTTGTTTTGGAGTTTTTATTTGAAAAGCAGTGCCTGTCTCTGTTGATCTTGATGGAACTTTGTTCACTATATCACAGCAGGAATGAAAGGGCGAAAAGGGCCAAAGATTTCTGGCAAATGATCCCTGGCAGACATTGTTCATTACGTCAAAAGTACCTCTGAGCCTGGTGATTTCGCTGCACAGTCCCCACACACCTCCATGAAAAGGCCTGTTGACTTATCTTGGATTTTTTTTTCCCACTTGTGTCGTCCTGGATCCAGATCACAAAGAGGCAGTTGTGTTGCACCTCATTGCGATGCAGTACTCCCTTAATTCTTCCTGTTCCTCTCCGGTGCTCCACTCTTATACTCATTACTTAACCACCCATTCCCACTTCAATGAATAAACAAGACTGCCATTTAAGATTGTGTAGGATCCTTCAAAAGTTGACAGTCATTCTTTTGACTCAGTTCAGAACTGACCAAATTATTATCCAAATCTATCCATGAAGCCTATCCCAACACAGGCCCTAGAGGTGGGGTACACCCTGGTTTTATGTGTGCATGTGTGGGGTGGAGGGGGGTCTGGAGGTATTTGTAGCAGTTAGATATTGTTCCATTTACCATAATTGCTTCATACACCCACATCATTAAAAAAAATCACGGATAGTGCATGTGTGTCGGTGGGGGGGGGGGGGGTGTTCCGGTAGAATTTAAACTGTAACGACCGGCGAATTGGTGCCGCCCCCGTATATACAGTACCACGTGGCAAAATTTTAATTTGTCTGCACAATTAATCACAGTTTCAATTTCCAATATGTACAAGAAAAACATAAAATTTTTTACTTGACTTTAGGAGAGAACTAAAGAAACATTTTACAGTGTAGCCATGTATACATTTATGCAAACAACCTATGTCTAGTTTGTGTTAATCGATTATATTTCTAACGCTTCCAAAGGTAAGAAAGGTTGGGCAATGTGAGAGAAGCCGGTCTTCGCACGCTCACATCTGGCTTTGTCACCTCCCCTCCTCCAATGCAAACGAAGCTCGTGCCTGCGTGTGACGCAACCACCCGGCGCGGAAAGGAGGCCGCTGGGGGCGGGGATATAGCGGGTCGTGCGCCACGATTGGGTGCCCGGCGTTTGAGGCCACGCCCACCATACGTTGACTCAAAATCCCGCACGCGTTTTTCTAGACGTCGTACACTTCTGTCGGAGTATCTCGATGTGTGGTAATAGTGAAGCAAGTAGTACTTTTTCAGTAATACTGAACTCGCGAGGGTGCGAGTCAGCAATGTTTCTCTTATCAACTTCTTTTTGTGCGGAGTGAGACGGGATTTCATATTCTTTAAAAAAGGGAACCTTTTCCAGGTTGCTCTTTGGCTACTTTCTTATTCTATGTTCTTTGCGGTCAGCAAGTTTCCCCCGGCAGGTAAACAGTGAAATGTTTGCTGAGGAAAAGGAACTTTAAGTGACCAGTTTTCACGGCGGACGTCGTTTTGTGTGCCGCTGTCAGCTCTGACCGAACTATACTTTACGTTTTATACGTATATTTCTAGGTTCTTTTTGAGGAAAAATCTGCCTCTAAGTGCATGCCTATCTGTTTTGTACCCACGGGAAATGATTATGGACCGAAGACACAGACCGGATGGTAGGATCTGTTTCGGACGGTGTTAGCGACTTCGCGGTGTGCGCCGCCTCTTGACTCACTGCACGCGCACTGGGAGTAACAGTGGATGCTCGCGTTTTCCGAAGGTTTCCCAGCTTATCCCTACTTGAATGCCTTTCCCAGGATTTTGTTGGCTTCTGTGCTGCAGGCAAGGGTTCAGTTTACTCGGGAGAGACTATGGGGAAAAAGAAGAAGAAGAATCCTTTGAGTTGCGCAGCAAGGACGAACTAGCGTGCAGCGTACGGGTAGGTACATTGCAGCCTCACCTTTTATCCACATAAATCTCCTGTGATTCATCTTTTTTTATTCCTCCTAGTAAAATGTATCGATTTCATTGTCCTAACTACCACAGGCTCCGGATGAGCTTTATTTCATAAGCTGGAAAAGCTCAACCCAAAAGATGGCTCAAAGAGTTGTCCGGAGAATGACAAAAGCGGAATTATATTAATTGTTTGACTGCGCTCCAGTCTTACATGTGTACCATTTACATGCCCCATGTTGCTAATCCCCGAAATAATTTGTAGCGAGTAGTTTGCGGGATGTTGTCAGTGAGGTCGGATGGGTGAGCAGACTCGTTCGCTTGCTGTCTCTCCTTGCTCGCCTTATTTAAATTTAACTTCAGCGAGGTGGTTAAGTCAGGTGGCACCAAAGAGCAACCAGCCAAGTCGTCTCCGAAACCGGAAAGTTCACATTTCCATTTTCTGCTGGTCCTCTCGACAGATTCACCACTAATAAATTATTCCCCCTGCACTGAAAAGTGATCATAACGCTCGCCGATACTGTTCCTACCGGATTCATGTTATAAATTATTCGACTCAACCCTAACCGCTTTAATAAAATGTCCTGTTCTTATTCAATTTATATGTACGCTTTAAATATTATAACCTTCGAGTCATACAGTACACGTTGTTACACCTGCTACTTGTAATGTTGGCGTTTTGTCACTTGAATGATGACTATGCATAACTACATTAGTCTATCATTAGTCAGTTTTTGTATCTTTTTAGTATTTGGCAGTGGTTATATCGTTATTAGGCAAGACTATACATGATGAATATGAATTTTGGCAGCCCTCCATTCGCTTAAAAAATGTCTCATTGCCTGTCATCTCGCTGGATGGAGCACAAATTTCCAGTAACATTAATTAATTTGTGAGAGGCAGTGGTTGTTCTACTTTAAGTCATTACTCATTTTCAAATGACATCTGCGAGGATCCTCGTTCATCCAATCCTGGCTGAGAAATTAATATGATGAGGTATATGAGACCCAAGAGTGGAGTTATTTGTCTTTTAAGATCACAACCCCAAACAATAGTTCTTTTGACTGATATTTAGAAACTGTTCCCCAGTCCTTAGGCCTAAATCTCTTAATTTCCTAAAGTATGTTACCGGTTAACACACATAAAGTGCAATGTTTTGGGACAATAATCATCCAGTAATATATGAACTTGGAGTTCTTCTGGCAAGCTTGGAGTTTGTCTTTCATTCATTAGTGCTCAGTAATTGCATATTTAATTAGGGTTGTCATGATCTGGAGCTCATCCCAGAAAACTTGCTACACTCCAAATGGGGCTTTCGAGCCCAACACAGGCAAACTTCACCTCAGAGTTTGTGCAAAAGCCTTTCTGGAGCCGCTTGAACCATGTTTAGATATTGAGAAGAAACTCGAATACTCCCAAATGGAGTTTGGGCGATATTCAAACCCACAGTCCTGGACGCTGCGAGCCATCACCCTGCCCAGCCTGTCTCTCATCTGGCTTAATTCACACTTTAGTGCTGTACTGTTCACCAACATACTCCTGCTAAGCCTCACTAATACCCTCCCCCCAGCAAAACCCTCTCACTGGCCTCTACTGGCTTGGAGAAACATTGCTTCAGCACCTTGGCCCTTGCTACGCAGGCCTCCCTCTCCCATCCGTGTTCCGCTGTGTCTGTCTGATCCAGCATAAGGCAAATTCATTTAGACAAGGAGCCTTGGCAAGATTCCAGGGTAGGAACCAAAGATGATACCAATGTCAGCAAGACCGAGGAAGGCCAGAGAGAACAAGTGGGCAGCTGATTGAGCAGCCGGACCTCTCTTCTTTTCGACAGATTGCTGACCTCTCGGTCCATCTAACCCAGTAACATGAGCTATAGAGACTGATCAGCTCTAAGAACAGGGGCTTGCATTGTCCTGTCTATATATTGGTTTTGGCAGGATTGTTGTGAGTTATGTCTACGTGATTCAACCATCGAGGTCTTCAAATGGATCCCAGACTACACTTCTCACACCTACTCCTCACTTGACGTTTTGAGTTTCCGTTTATACTGAGCTTTTATTTGCTCCACTACCTTTCAGACAGACATCTAAACTTTGACAGGGTACCTGGAAATAAACATGCATGTCCAAATCCATCATTCTTGGCATCTTTGTGTGTCTCAAACCTGTCCTTGCAATGACGGCGGCAACAGATTTGAGTCAGTTGAAGACTTCAGCGCCATAGAAACAAGATGAACATTTGGTCCTTGGCCTGACCCTGCCTGCGATGGTACAGGAGATCTGTGATATCTAACAATCCAGATCCTTCCTTTTGGAACCATGAGTGACGAAGAGTGATTTCATAGTAAAGTTATTTCTCACTGATGAACAGATACTTTACTGTGAATTTGTCGAAAATGCTGAAGGGCAAATGATATCCATGTGTTGCACAAACGTAGTGGAGTTTGTCACAGGAACAAACAGAAACTTCCCTGAAATCTTGAACCCCTCATAAGGCCAAGTCAAAGTGGAAAAATCACTTTAGTACATTTTTTTGTGCTTGATTGTTGACTACAAGTTAAACCCAGGTATGAGAAGTTGTATTCTAGTGATGTAGATGACGCATTGTACCCTGTCTCTTTGGTGTACAAATAAATTCCAGATTGCATGTTCTGAGTGCTTGGTGGACAACTTCCAGATCGTTCCAGTAAGCCAAAGACCTCTGTGCTGTGACACATTAGCCGAGGTGATGATGTCTGTCATTCCTCACCCTTTGCTTTACCTAAACGGCTAAGCAGGGTGCTTATATTACGACAGTATCTGGAACTGACCAGAAGTTTCTTGGCTGCCGGGAACCAGAACCAGGCGGCGGCCGATGAGGCACTAATTATAATCTCTCACCTGCGCCGGCGGTAGCCATGGCCTGCACTTGGCCCACGATCCTGTCCCCATCTCTTAGAGGCTGCACATCTGGTCTGGAGAATGGCGCTGGCAGCTCTGGAGCGTTTCCTGTGGGTTGCTCAGCCTCCCAGGAGAAGGGGGCCCGGAAGTCAGCCACGGAATGAATGCATCACGCCTTCTTGGGCCTGAGTGACTCATGCCTTGCTATTCCAGCATGCCTCCTCCGGCACCGATGACTGTGCCAGGATTTTTACTGGCATGCAATCCCCTTCCTTTTTCCCCCCTCCTCATTAGCTATGATGTTTTATTAACATGGGTGGGGGGGGGGACAGTTTATAGAAATGCAATCAGTCAAAACGTATTAAGCGGCAAGAGAACCCAAACAGGGAATTATAAAATGCTAGGCTGCCACAGGCAGTCAGTTCACATTTGCCCATTTTGTAATGAGCTATTTTGCACGTCCGATTACATTATTTCAATTTACAATTTTTTCATGTTGCAGGATTACATGATTCCCTATGAGGATTTTCCCTCTCAGGCACAACAGGCTGCACTTTCTCCTATTGCTCTTGACCCTCATAATTGCATTGTTTGGTCTTAAATTGGCATGGATCTCCTGGGCAGCGGGAAGTAGAGGAGGCAGGTTGGCACTAATGTTTCAGTGGTGCCGTGTAGCTCCAAGAGGTTCCTCATTGTCGGTGATTACTAGTTCTCATTAAGCTGCCATGTACACAGACATCTTCCCGTTACTGCTATTTCTTTCCAGTTTAGTCTCTGCACTGCCAGTAGCTTACATGTTGAATAACTGGGAGGTGCTTTCTTCATAATAGGAAGTTACAGACACCAGCTTAAACTTTTATTTAATTGATTCTTTAACCTATACATAAACATCATTGATGGTTTTTTTAATCATTAAATACAGGTGCCAGGGTATGAAGTATTGGTAACTATGAATTGAGTTGCTAATTGTCAAGCTCATTTTAAAGGATAAGTGCATCCATCTACTAGGAGGTAACCACCTGCATGATCTCCACCTTAATAGAGGTAGGTAGTCTGTGTGAAAAGGAAAGGGATAAGCACAAATCTTTCTGCTTACAGAAACTGTGAACCACATTGTCCTGATCCAGGGCGTTACATAGTTTGTGTACCTCTGGAATAACAGTGCTCAAAATGAATGTGAGCTTAATGGGCAGGTATTACAGCAGCAATCCTCATAGGATCAACGGATGTATGTTGTTTTGAGCACTACTGCAACCACAGTGGGGACTTTCACACTATAAATTATTAGGGGAAAGAACAGAAGAGGTTCAAAATAGTCCACTGTTCATTATGTCCATGTGTTTGGCTTGTCATTTCTTCCTTATACTTCGTTCTTGTGAATTCAGACCGATCATTACGAAAACAGCCCCACCATGTATTGTGGCTGCCAGAAAACACAGCACGGTCTACTATTAAGAGGCGGGGAAATGGATGTATGTAAAACTGTTGCCCATGGGAGTATTTGGGTCCACGTTGTTGCAACCACACATGACCTGTTGCCCTGCAATCCACTCGTCCTAAATTCAAAGCTGGATTGTCTTTGGTCAGAACCAAGGCAGGAATATAGCCTGCTGTCGTGAAGTTGAATACTGAGAAGTATCTTAAATACTTCTAAATGCCAGCTCCAGTGTAAACAGTCAGTGGTGCCAACAACAATTTTTGCACTTAGAGGGAATTTCATAGGCCTGCATTTGTTATGCTCAGTGTCAATGAGTTTGTGAACCATGGAACTATGGGTCAGGACTGAGTGGTTGGGTGTGGTTTCAGGAACTTTTCAGGCACCCCAAACTTACTCATTCTTAAAGTTCTGTAAAGGGAATGAATAACAACATGGCCTCGAATGGAACTCTCTAGAACAGTGTTTCCCAATCTGGTCCTTAGGGACCCGCAGACAGTCCACATCTTTGCTCCCTCCCCCCCTCAGGGAGCAAAAATGTGGACTGTTTGTGAGTCCCCAAGGACTGGGCTGGGAAACACTATTCTAGAAGAAGTGTTTTATGCAGGACTCTCCTAGTCATTGTGACCCCCTTGTAACCTGCAGTAGAGTTCCTTTGAGATTTCCATCTTACCTCATTTGTTTTTTTTTTTTCTTCCCTTTTCTCAAATCTTGGTTTCGATTATTCGTGTGCCCCAGTCTGTGAACCAGAGTACTCCAGGACTTTAGCATTTTTTATATGCTGCTAGTTCCAGTTACTAATTTGAAATACATTTAAAATGATGGAGACTGGAGTCGGCTGTAATATGACATTTCTTTCCCTAGGGCCCTCTGGAGGTGACATTTACTCAGCCTGTGCGCACAGCCAATGGGACGAATGGGTGAGTTGGTCCCCTTTCTTTTTGTGCACGATCGGTATTTTAAAAGCAATATTATTCTCAGTTGATGGCGTAGATTCAGTATTGTCAGATTCACAAAAGATGTTACCCCCTAAAGAAAAAAGTTGTGACAATGTGACTGGGGACTGGAAGCTGTCAATATAGGGGCTTCATCTTTATATGCAGTTTAATTACAGAAAGATGTTTCACTTAAGGAGTCGACTCGATCTGAGAAACATCTCTACTGAAATGCTGGCCAGCAGGATTATTCCAGAGTGTTATACAAGACATCTCTTGCTGCAAACCTTGACCGAGCATTGATTAGAGTGAAACGGCTTGTTTCTGCGGTGACACCCAGCAATAAATTACATCACCCCTAGACAGGTCTTTGTTCGTCAATTGGATGTTATCTCAGTGGAAAGCCATAATATCTTGGAACAATATTTTACCACTTCTGGCTTTGAGGAAATAACATGACATGTTAACCACATAACATTCTGTCAAGAGTAGATTTTTGGTGGAGGGCTGCATTTCGTTACTACAGTACTGGCTTAACTGAGGCTTAAATGAGAGTGATAATTGGTATTGTGCAGACACAGGAGTACTTTATGAAACATTCTTTGCAAGTTTAATATGATGCAAAAGAGATGACCAAACTTTGAACTTCCCTAATTTTCATTGGTGTTCTTGGCATCTGGACAGGTGTGGATCCCAGTGTGTATGGTGCACATAGGTACACATGGCACCACTGTCTCTCGCTCTCTCTGAAGTCTGAAGAATGATGTGTCACTCAGGAAAAACTATCGCCCACTGAATGTTACCTTCTCACAGTTCCACATCAGCTAAGAATGTGAAGTGAAGCCACTAACAGCTTTATTATAGAGTGCTGTTTCTGGTCCCTTATAAAGTTGGCTCAGTGGCAGGGCAAATCTTATTGTAAGTGCCCACCTCTCCCCAACGCCCCGAGGGGAGGTCCATTGGGCAGGATTGCTCGGGGCCCCAGCCATGTCTCTGTGCCACACTGTTCACCGTGTTCAGTGGTGCGGGGTTCTACGAAAATGCAACGTGGGTCATTAGGAATATTTGTTGATGTGTTAGGTGTGCACAGAATAACACTTCCCTGAGTGTCCTCAACATTGGTTTGTAGTGTTGGCCTTGATTCGTCCTCAGCACTACCTACCAAATGTTCTTTAACTTGAGGACTGTCGACAAGATTAACTGAATGCAAATACATATATATATATATAGGTATATGTATGGGTGGTTTACATAGTCTGCATTTTAGATATGGAGTATTTAATCTGTGCTATACATGCTGTGCTAAACCTGCATGTTGTTGCTGGTTAGCCAGTCAAACATGCACTTCGACAAGCCACTAAGCCTCAGATCATATCAAATTTTTTGAAATTAATGTTTGGTTTGCCCCCCCCCCCCCCCACAGAAGTTCCATGTTTTTGCTCCCTCCCAATGAATCGAAAAAGTAAATACATAAAATAGTAATGTAGAAATAAAGAAGTGTACAATGAAATGTGTAGATATGTAACATGTGTGAACTGTCCATACCAATAGCAAAATCAGCTATTGAGTAGCCTCACTGCCTGAGGAGAATGTTCTTTCATAAATGGTAATGCATCACTGATAACTAATAGGGTTAATTATGTATCACCTCAAGCGCTTGCAGCACTGAACAAGAAAAGAATTGCGGCAATTAGTGTAACAATACACTCCAGTGTATTGTTAATTCTGTTATTGCTTATTGTGACTCTGTGCTCTACCTGATCTCTACACAGTCTTTGGGGAAACGTACGCATGCAACCCTGCCCTGTGGCTCTCCCATCCCAGTGACCCCATTTGCTATCCAGGGAAACCTATGGGGACCATTCAGTAGCATGATACACTCCTTCGCTCAGTCTACTGGATTGGCCTAGTGTGTGGGTTTGGCTAGCGAAATAATAACCCGTTACACAAAGAAGCTACTATTGGCCACGCCGTAACCTTAGGATTGGTCCTGGCTGGGGCGTGTGGCCGGCACACTTGCTCTGCTGACCTCCCACCCTCGCATCCCACATCCTCCACGGCAGCGTTTTTCAATCCTAGATCTGGAAAACCACCATGTTTATTTACCAGCACCCACGTAATTGTTATTGTCGTTTGTGTTGTCGTCATTCAACATCATTTTAAGGGCATACGCAAGTACTAAGAACTAGGATGCTGGGAGTACACACGCTACGCTGTTGCGCGGCGGGAATAGCGACCACAAGTCATACTAGGCGGAACTGGAGCGCAGAAAAAAAAATTTGATGTTGCGGACAGGAAACGGGAGCCCAGTTAACACAATTTGGACTTACAGGTCCTATTCGTTCGTATGTCTGAAAGTTCATAAGTTGAACGTTCGCAAGCAGAGGAGTGTCTGTATTCTTCATTTTAAGGTAAATGGATACATATCTAACCTATTTATTTTTTCCATAAGAACATAGCTGTAAAATCCTTAGCTGAAGCTTTCAATCCAACATGGTTTTAATTGCGTGATTCGTTCAGTCAGCAGCTCAAGGCTAATCTAGGAAGATCCCAATCGAGGGGAAAGAGCGTTGTAAACAAAGGGCTGGGCACCATGATTATAGCAGGCCACAGGTTATGGGGGGCGGGGGTGGAGATAGGCGGCAAGATGGAGGAAAATTTGTGTGAATTCTACCATTAGGAGCCATTGAGCAAAAAAGTGCTCTTCAGGGAAGACAGCCATAAGATGACTCAGTCCTTTAACAGGGACGGGAACACTGCAGGGAGTGGCAGGGACGGGCAGGCTCTGAATGCGTGCATCATGTCACATTGTTAAAGACGAAGAAAAAGAAGGAGGGGTGGCAAGAATGTCATTTAGAGCAACCTGAAGAAAGAACAAGTGAATATCGTGATTATTTACAGTCTAACCTGCTTTTTAAGATGGAAAGAAACCTTTCACACTTTTTTATGCAAAGGCATTTTTGCTCTATTTCTCCGTCTCTCACTTTTAAATAATGCAGCCGTAACATGAAGATGGACTTTATTGATCCCAGGGGAAAATTCTGGTGCACGCAGCAGCGAGAACGGTGTGCACAGGCGAACATACATATAGTGCCAAACAGCGGAACTGCGAAGATGGTACACAGAGTGCAAACAAAGTAAACGTTGTGCAGACAGTACACAGTACGCAAAATGCCCTGTAAAAACTGAAAATCGTGATACTACAGAAATAAATATTTAAAGAAAAGAATAGTAAGTTAGAATAACAAGTTAAATTATGAACTAAAGACCAACATACTGAAGATGGTAGAGGTAATTAAATAGCTAATAAGCAGGGTTTTGTTAATCGATGCCGCACGCCCTGCCTAGTGATGAGCAAGCTCTGTGGGTGAGGCGGCCTCTTAGGCCTCTTAAGGCATCTGTACCCTGTAGGTTTCTGACAGCAGTCACAGCCAGAAGTGTCGGCGTCAAAGGCACAGGCCCAAGCCCCGGAGGACAGCCGACAGCTGGTGGAGTCATACCACCCACAGGGGACACCTTCTGGCTGCCTGCCAGACAGCCAGGGGGCCCTCTCTCCTCAGTGGTCAGGTTGGAGACATTCATCTGTGTATTACCTTGGCAAGACGCCCCCGGGATATTACTTTTTTTTCTCTCTCATCTTGACTTTGCCTGTCGTCAGCTTATTACCTTTGCATTGTTCTCCTACAAACAAAAACAAGTCTCCTCACCTGAAAGAGGCTTTATTATTTAAAACTTGTGAAATGTCACGCTGTGCCTCGAATGGCTGCTCCTCGATGAGGAGTTTGGGAAATGGGGTCCGTCCAAGTCGAACGGAGCCCGGATAAAAAGCAGGAGGTTAGCGGTAGCAAGCGTTGCCAGGGGGCGCACGGTCTGTGTGTTTCTCCTCTGCTTCGGGTAGCAGCCCCAGGCTGGCCACCACGTTCTCGTCTTGTCTGGACTCGTGCACTAGCTAACCTGGGCTGTAGCCCAGGGCCCCGAGTTGTAATGGGCCCCAGAATTTGTTTTTTCCTGGTTGTTACAGCAGCAGTTCATGATATAGGTAGGGGCCCCAATGACGACACTAGCCAAGAATTTATCATCCGTTTAAATCGGTGCTTAAGACTTAAGAACCGAAACTGATTTTGAGGCATGTTTGCTGATATAGCCTCCATTACATAATACCGACATTCATTTCCCCTATAATACAATTTTATCCAAAGCCTATTATCTTATCAAAAACCCTGTGATTCTGTATATACATTTTCTGGTCCGTCCCTCTTATCACCCAACCACACTGTATGTACATCTTCATGGTTTCTCCCCTTAAATCCATGTCAATATATTTATTTAGCAGTTTTTTTTTTTTGTCTGTGTTATTCGGTCCTGAGAAATTCTCTGGCAGACTTCTTGAGTAAACAGATTTATTTTCGGATGGAAGGTCACAGGGCAGCGTCACAGTTGCTGGATTCCCTTTTTCCCACCGTACAAATCGGAAGCCCACGCTCGCTCCAGGATTCCGCTGGGTTGCTTTTGACTTCCCCTCACTTAAGCTTTGGATCTGACAGGAGTTTTGTTTTGGTAATCTCATTTACGTTTTTTTTTTTATGTTGTGAATCAAGGGATTCAAGGATTCAAGGCTTATCAGGGACTGATAAGGTTTTGATACATCACCTACTGACTGCAGGTTTTTAACTAAGGTTCATCCATGAATATGTCTGAATATGTGTGAGTTCACTAACAATTTTATATTTTACTTTTTCCTATAATACCAAGAAGGAAAATGACCCTGGAAAAGCAGACGTGGGAATCCTAGTCGTGCCACCGCACATCAAGTTCTGGCCGAAAGCTGAAGGTCCTGAGCATAGGTCATGCGGAGACATCTAATCGGTCAAACTGACCTGATGTGAATTGTTTGACGCCAGTCTCAGGTGTGGAGGCCCATGGATTCAACTCTGTGGTACATTTAATGCGTGTGACTTCACAACGGTTGTCGGAGTAGCAGTTGACCTTTTTGCCTCTACTTTCTAGATTTAAAAAAAACTCAAAGTTAGGGAGATCCGTGAATGTTCTTCCCATCGTTTGCCTCAGAGGAGATCTGCTCCCTTTTCGGGGAATGCGTGTTTGCTTTCATTCACACGTCACAGCGCGCCGCGTGCCCACTCGCTCGGTTTTGTGTTTCGGGCCCTGCAGATGGTTGTAGTTAGCATGGCAGGGCTACACGGCGTGACGTTCACATCTGGGCCGCAGAGCTCGGTCCGCTTCACTTCCGTAAACAAACCGCATTATTCATTTTTTTTCCTTTCCTAAATTCCCCAGCCCCCGCTTTCTCCATGGGTTAGATTAACGTGCTTGGAATTTAATGCTGTTCCCCCCCCATTGGCGATTAGCATCTAGCACCCGAGGACTGAGGGGCTCATGCCTTCGGAAAACAAATTTACGGGAGTATTGGAGTGGAACGACTCGAATTAAATGCATATTTGTTGTAGTGCTAAAATTAAAAAGAAGAAAAGCCTAAAGTTCGTCTAAAGGGAAAACATGTTGTTTGCCTTGATTGTTGGATGACTTAATGAAATGGGGCAGCCATGGACGGGGGGGTGCTGATTCTAGAAAGGAGGAATCAGGACCAGTGCTAGTGGAAGGTGGTGTAAGATCAGCAGTAGTGTTCCATGGAGGTAATACAGCCTTGAGTATCTCTCTGTAAAGCAGGCAATAGCTGTACAGCTAACAGAGGCATTAGCCTCTGGGCCATAGCTACGACAAGATTGCACTTTTGTCGGCCCTTTATAATTTAATCCCTGTGTCAAATTGTTTCCTGTTCACCACTAACAGGAAGCTCCTGCTCAGCCGCTCAGTCAAAGCAAGCTCCGGGGACGCTGGGAAAAAGGGGGCCCAGAACAGCTGGGGGAGTTCGGGAACCCTGTTTGTGAGGCTGTACTGAGGTCTTACACACACCTCCCCCCCCCTTTTTTTTTTTTTTGTGTAACTCGCTTCCCCCTTACCCGTGAGGCCTCTGCTTTGACCTTAGTGGTGTCCTTTTAGCCAGCGGTCCACATCCATTTGTTTTCCTTTTGGAGCATGACTTTTCAAGATGGCTGCCTAAATATTGCACGATTAGCTCCCAATTGTTAGCTTTTTATACATCATACGGTAGATGGATACAAAGTGCTGTTTAGCTAACACATTGCGCAACATCACAAAATATGCAGGACTTGCATAGCACCAGGTAACTCATTTCTCGCTGCAACAGTTAATATTTTTGTATATGTTTAGTTTTGCTCCTGTCCACAATTCACACAATTGCATATTGTTCCCATGACCTTTCTGGAGGTAAAATAACACACTGAATCCTGCTCCTTCGTGGTTTCGTTCAAGTTTCGTTCAAATGTGGACAGCATTACGTGGACAGGAAAGTACTGAAAGGTCAGCTGGGACGCCATCTTGCACGGGCCACATTCCCAAGATCTTGACTGGTCTGACCTCTCTGACGACGTTAAACTGCTGACAAGGGAATTTTTAAAACAAAAGGAGGGGAAAGCCCTATGCGACCTGCCTGTACCAGTTTTATTAGTCAACGTGAATCAGGGCTAAAATCAGACGCTGAGTGCACAGCACCTATGGTGGAATGTGACTGTAGATTCTTATACCCACCAGACTGTAGCTGTAGATTTTCTGTCTGGCATGAAATATATTACTCCTGTCTGCCCCTTCATGTGGATGCCAAAAGGGGATCCATTTTCGTTTGTGTCCGTGTGTGTCTATAAATAGCCATATGACTTTGCGACCTGCCTCTCTCTCTCTCTCTCTCTCTCTATACATATATATATATATAATATAGCGTGTGTGTGTGTGTAGATGGCCTTTTAGGATTAACGACCGTCGGGGCCAGCTGACATCATTTACATGGGTTGGCGGTACATATACCCCCCCCCCCCCCCCCTTGAACCGGACCCCCTGAGCTACACCAGACTACTTCCCACAAGCCTGAGAAGAACAGTTTAGTCAGGCAGATCTGACACTCTTTAAGTAACCCCCACCCCCCACCAAAGCTACCCAGATGCTGCTACAGGGATGCACTACTGAATACATCTGGAAAATTGTTACGCTGGAATAGCACAGGAGAGTAGCTGGAATGGGCACCGTACCACGTCAGGCACACTGGGAGTGCGTGCGTACCACCTCGCGTGATGCAAGGGTCCTCGGCAGCCCCCTGGCGGGGCTCCGCATGGCGTCATCAGAGCTCCCGTGTAGCGTTTCCCTGCCGTGATGCCTGCGAGTGCCGGGCCCTGGCCGTCTGCGTAGCTGCTTAAATTAGAGGCTGGCGCAAATCCGCAGGCCGCTGCTGGTGCTGCTGTGTGTCTGTAAAACACAGGCGTGCAGGCACACACACACACACACACACACACGCACAGACACACACACACACGCCAGCTGGTTCCACAGAACCTTTTTACTACCACTTAGCCCTGCTGTAATTATTCAATGGTCTGGATTCATCGATAATGTGAAGCTCTCCCAGCTTAAGGCCTATAATGTTCTTCAATTAAAGGCTGCAGATTTTAGGATAACCGCTGTACTGTGCCATACTATAGCACGAGAGACCATTGACTGAACAAAAACACAAAGCGGGGCTCAGCCGAAGTGGCTGGCTGGATCTGAGTAGCTGGCTGCGTAGGCTTGGTTTACTTGACCTTCCCTAGGGAGGGACGTCTCGAACGCAGGGCGCAACAGATGAGTAAATACGTAAATTCAAACAGCTGTGACCAGTGGAAATGGTCAGAAAGCTTGCCCTCGTTTCCTGGAATTGGTGGAAGGCCTGCGTAGTCTAGATGGGAAGATAACCTCTGTGGATAAACAAATAATCATATAAGCAAATGACCAGCTAGCTTCATATGCGTGCTAATGGGACGTGGAATACGGTAGGGAGCAGCTTCTTCCAGACCACCGGCATCAAAAAATTACTTCGTCAGGATAAACGTGTGCAGTGTAAGGTTGGGTAGAATAAAGTCTCTCCTTTGTTTCTGTCTTTTTTTTCTTCTTCTTTGTGAAGAGCCACAAACCCAAGATTGTTTCCGTGGGGAGCTGACAGCATCGTTCGCAGTGCCACAATGGGCTGTTGTTTGGTCTAGATTTCAGACGTTGTGGTGTCTGCCGTTACCTCGTAAAGCCCGTGGAGTGTATCGCTGCCCTCACCATCAGCATGGCCTCTTGAAAGAGGGGGGAAAAAACACAAAGCAACAAAGCCGTGCTATTTAAAATTATTTCAAAATGTTCTCTGATGTTACTGACAGATTTTCCTTGATAATAATAAAGAGAAAACAAATTTCCATACTGCTGAATTCTTTTTCACCTGGGTATTTTGTTTTCTTTTTATTTCTTACAGTCAAAACAAGACAGAAAATGCCCTCTGTGTTCTTTGTGCGTTCATTGGAGGGTAGTCGTCCTGCGTCTACATTTCACGGTTATTTTAGGTCCATACCCATTGGCAGCCAAACAGATAAAGCAGGGCCGAGGCGTGTACAGTACTTTCTGCGTGAGTGGCTAGCAGAGTCTGATTTTAGGGGGGGGTCAGATCAGAGGTTGAGGGTTTCCGTGGGGATTAAACCTGTGTCTCCTCTCACAGCCGGTCAGATGTTCAAGAGGAGATGTTAAGTCTGATCATCGAGAAGTGCAAGATGGGCCTGGAGAATGATCCAGAGCAGGTCGTCAAAGGTAAGGCAGGTTCATTGCTTTGTCACAAGTCACGTTATTTTCATATATCATTAAAATACTTCAGTCCATATAGATAAATTTTTTTGCATATTCTTCTTTTGTCTGTGTGTGTGTGTGTGTGTGTGTGTGTGTGTGTGTGTGTGTGTGTGTGTGTGTGGTCCAGGGATACATTACATTGTGGAGACCAAATGTCTCCACAGTGTGACAAAAACCTGTTATTTTGACATTGTGGGGGCCATTTTTTCGGTCCACACAAGGGGAAATTCAATTTTATAATAATCTGTGACTGCAATCAAAAAACTAAATATGCCAAAAGTCTTGTATTTGGTTTGGTTACTTATGGTTAAGATTAGGGCTAGGTAGGGGTTAAGGTTGTCATTGTTGGGATTAGGGTTTTGCTCATAGAAATGAATGGACGGTCCCTACAAAGATATGAATACAGGTTTGTGTGTGTGTGTAAATAATCAATTGTTGACTGTTGATTTCATGATCACATTTGATCACATTTATATCGCAGGAGAATCACCACTCTTTGTAGACAACATCTATAGCAACACATAATGCTATATTTTTTTCTGTAGTGTGAATGTTACGTAGGTGAATTTTTTTTCACACGTGAGATCTCCATTGGTTCTTTAGCAACTAGCTGCCATTTAACAATTATAATGCCCTGTCTCTTCCAAATGAGTTATGTCTGGTTCTGGAACTCTGCCCAAATGCTAAATGTGACAGACCCCACAGAGTCTCGCCTGGCCGTTGCTAGCCAGCAGCCGACTCTAAAAGTGGTCCAATAGGGAACGAGAGAGTGCATTCCATCCCCGACCATGTCTAGACTCTTCATGAGGGTGACCAGTGTGATGGACAGACTTGTCGGCAACCCATCTCCTTGAATCAAATGTCCGCTAATTGCTCTGAAAGTTACGGCCTTGCTGCACATAATCAATGCATGATCTAACGACCTATCTGTCTGCGGGCTGGTTTCGTAAACGTCACTGCAGTTTTATTGTTCACACAAGCAGCTCAGGGTACCAAAGCCACATGTCTTCCTGACCTTTTAATAAGTGCTCAATGGAAATACTTCTATATGCTTACGTACCCCCTATTTGTCCTCAACCAAAGAAGCAACCACAAGGGAACTGGCATGACTTTTGTGGCTGCCTTGTGTGTAACATTTCTAGAGGACTCTTCAAAATTCCATATCTTCTACGAGGTATTTGTCAAAATACAAGAATTTATATGAAATCCCAAGTGCAGTTTGCTAAACCAGATCATGACGAATAGACTTCATTTGATATATATAGTAAGATGTCCAGTGTAATAAGATGTGCTACTGCTTCGTGTAGAATACAGAACATGCTGTTTCTTAATGATTAATATATGTTTAATCCTAGTTCTGAGGAACATGCATTTGTTTTACCGGGTGAAAATAACTTTTGCATGGACTGCTGAAAGAAAGTAATGCCATTGGACACACACAACCCCCCTGCAGTGGAAAGCTCACAACTGCAGCTGCATTTCCAGAAATGGGCAAACAAGTTGAATTTGATGTCAGGGAGGGTACGCCCGAGGTCAAAGGTCACAAGTGAAACGAATTAATCGTTGGCCCAGACTCCCTCAGGAGGCATTAGTGGGCAGTAAGATGGGAGACAGGTGGAGGGCAGAGAAAGCCTGCAGACCCTCACTCAAGGCAGCTGGGCTCCGTCACAGGCCTCGGGGAAGTGCAGCTGGCAGCAGTGTTAACCTCATCTACTAATGCAGATTACTACTGTCATAAACACGAGTTGTTAAAGGCTGCGCAATTAATTAACACAGAGTGCAATAATGACAAACTCACGAAGCAGTGACCTTGTACATGGTAGGTACCTCAGAACCTCATTCTCCCATTTATTTTCCCATTTTAAGTACACCAAAATATGAAGTCAGACAAAAGATGCCTACCTGATAGATTTGTATAGAAAAAAAGTAACACTTTACTTAAAGCTGTCATCTATAATACATTATAGATACCTTCATAATGCATTATAACGGTAGGTATATGAATTAATAAAGCATTAAAGCATCTTCAATTGACAGTCATAAGGCATTATAGTGTTGAAAATACTTCATAAGCTCTAATGGAGCTCTTATCTATAATGGACTGTAGATACCTTTATAATGGTCGGTAGAAGCATTAAGCATGCTTTGTATTGCATTATAAAGGTATCTATAGTGCATTATAGATGAGAGCTTCATAAGGCAGTCATAATGCATAATAAACATGGCTATAATGTATCATGACTTTTTAAAAATATTTATAGCCGTATCTATAATGCTTTACAAATGCATTATAATGTGTTATGAATGTGTTCATAGATACTTATAGGCATGGCATTCATAGAAAGTGTTACCAAAAAAACTTGAAAAATGTTCCCAAAATTCATATGTGTAATTTTCTCATGAAGACCTCAACCAGTTAATCCTGTCATTCTACCAGTTCCACCCAACTTTGTTATATGCTTGAAAACAAACCCTACATTTAGTCTGTTCCAGTTTTAACACATGAAATCAGGAAACCACGAAATTCTCATGGCTATCAACGACATAGCTCTGCAGCGACAAAAACCCGGCAAACATCCTCGACCGATTCTACAATTCAGAAACACTCCAAAATGGTTGCCTGGACAACTGTTACCTTGATAAACATCTAATTCTTTATAGAGGCCACATATGGTGTAATCGGATAAAAATATTGAAGATTACTCGGGCAACTGGCCTTTCCTGCAACTGTTCCAGTTTTTTCAAAGATCATTCCCTTGAACTTCAAAGATATGATAAAAGTCTCAAAGTCTTAGTCCATCCATTTGTGTTGAATAGCTTGATCTAAGATTTCAGTGATCCAAAGCCAGCAAGACTAGGGTAGAACGCAACAGTTAAACACAAAACAGTCACACAGACATATAATCACACGTACAATAGACATGTCACCAGTTCACATCAAGCCTGCAGCTTCAAAGATGAAAGGGGAATTGGGCTGCCTGATGAACAGTTCCGCAAACACGTGAAGGGTTCAAATCCCTGAGCACCACACTTAATCTAAAACTCCAACCCTGAGTTTCGAGTCTGGAGCCGCTAACTGTTTCCTGTGAAAGCTAAAACAAGTTCCTTCCATTCAGTCAATCCTGACAAGCAAAACAACCAGATAATCACCAGTTAAATTAGAAATACGAGGCCATCTGTGTCACTCACCCACAATTTAATGTGCATCTCAGCCATAGTGGAATATTTATCACCAACCATACAGCTAAATTTACATAAAGGAAGGAAGAAGATGATTGCTTCGCCTTAGGACACTGAGACTGAGGATTCCTATCATTTGCTGCGGCCTTATGTTTCAGTATTTACGGATATGTGATTCACAACGTTACTGTAAGCGGCAAGCAGATCTATGTAACTGATGCCCGTAGAAACCACTTGGAAGGAACGTTGTGTCCCAAGCGTTTTCCCAAAATGGAAGAAGCAACATTTTACTTGTTAATGCCATTGTTCAATGCCAGTGTGACACAGATGACACAGATGAGGTCATCTGATGAGAGACACAGATGGCCGAGGGCCCTAATTTTACTTTCACTTGTGTGCAAGGCATTTCATCCATTGACTTGTTAAATTCACATCCATGCAATCTTGGTCTACTTTATATTTGCACATTCCTGTTATCATTTGTCAAATATAATGCTATAAATAAGCATTAAGTCTTTTGCCGGATGCTTACTTATAAATTGACGCTGTTTGCCAGACCAGGCATTGAGATCCCCTCCCCTAATCGAGTGCATTTTTAGATCAATATATTGTATTTTTAAGGGCATTTGTGTTTGGTCATTGTTCACTGATGGTAAAGCGTCTTGGAAAAACTCAGAGACAGATAATGTTTCGCTAAGCAAGATAAAACTTTCAAGTCTGTGCTTTAAAATCAATCACAGGGAGCCATCCGACTGATCGTATTTCCAAGAGGGATCCGTGGCTTTGCCGGATCATTTTCACCATCCCTTTCTGTGGCCACCTGGTGATTTTCATGGGATTTCCGGCCAGGCCCCTGCAGGAAATGAGCAGGCCTGCTGACGAATGCTAACCGGCCGCCACAGTGCGAGGCGGCAATGATGGACGAAGATTCCATCTTAGCTCAGTTCAGTTCGTGCTCCGCCAGGCCTCACCGTCTACCTGCGAGGCAGCTGCGTGGCCCCGAGCATGAACGTCATGAGCTGGGATCCTTCTCTTAAGTGCCAGATTTCAGCCGCAGATGAATTTTCAATATATGACCACTTATCTGTTGTGCGTGAGAGTATCTGCCTCTTAGGGATGAAAACATTATCAAATGTTGAATCAGCAATTTCACTGAGAATCAGCAGAGATGTGTTAGTGGTCCCTAAGCAGGCTTTTAAAAGCTAAGCACCTAATCACAGGATTTGCCTGGCCCACTGGGCAAAGGCTGAATAAAAGATCTTTGATTATTGGAACTAGGAAGGAAGTCAGCCATTTTTACATTACATTCAGCATTTTTAATGTTGCTTGCCCTTGACCAGTTTCAGGGATACAGTAATGTTCCTCTTTCACAACTCCTGCCTCTAAAAGGCTCAGATTGATTTTGCTGCCATAGGTTTATGTCTTTGCAGAATCCAAATAACTCGAATGAAGTAACTGTAGCAAGCTAGCAGCCGTTCTGGTTACTAGCAGGCCTATATTTTGTCACTTATGGTTCTTCGGTTCTGCGGTCCCCAGATGATGCTAAATAAACGCTGTCTGAAATGCCTTGTGAGTCCCAAACGAGGAAGCGCAGAAGCAGAACCGTTCGGGGTTTGGCAGCAGTGGACCTAGATCCTAGATTTGCTCTCTTGTCGTTTGCTCACTTGACTGGACGAATCGCACAACAGGGATTAAACATTTAACAAAACGTGTTAGTGACGTTAAAATTTCTGTTTAGTTGGAATATGCTATAATGGTAAAGCAATTAATATGAATGTACAATGAAGTACATAATACAGTTACTGTTGAATAACGGATAAATAACTGATTGATAACAATGTTACAGCTTAAAACTAGACTGCCCCCTTGCCTCTATTATCCAGCCTGGGTTGTAATCTTGTACACATTTGACAGTAGAGGACACAGTGTCTGGTTCCACATGCAGTCATTCTCATGCAGCCAATTGCTTTTCCCATAAAGGCGTGCCTAGTGCTGGCGGACACAACAGCGCTGGCCCACCGCCAGCCAATCCCCGAGCAGCCACAGTGACCTTTGACCTTTTGCTGTAATTGGCTTCCCAGCTGTTCTCCCCTCTGGCAAAGGGAAATGTTCAGCATACAGATGCTGAATTGGGGTAATTTGTTACATGTAACGATAACAGAGCTGCTGCGACATCAATTTATTTATTTTTTAACTTGGATCCAAGGACTTTTCTGCATTCTGTAAAATGGCTAGAATCATGTGCTTTTTTTTCTACAGTTGATGACGGGACTGGATTGTTTATAGAGTCTGCTGCTTTGACTCAAATATAAATGTTGTGGTGTTAACTAAAGTTAAGTTACATGAGCGCCTTTTGCTAAATCAGCGTTTTTTTGGGTTTAAAGCTGTAATTAGTGGCGCCCATGCCTATATGCTGGTGGTATTATTTTTAAACGCTCTCTCATGCGTCGTAATGACCTTTGCATCCGCTGCGTTCCTTGAGGCCTATTGCAGATGGCCCTGAAATTACAGCACTCATATAATCACACTTCTGCTAATCAAAGTGAGCTCACTACACTTTGCAGATTTCGATTTTTTTTTTTTTTTAGCAGGCATGTTAAAATTTTATGACACTAAACCCAACATACCTGCTCTTGAAAGCTAGTAATAGATAAACACGATTCAGTTAGTCAAGTTTCTTATCAGGTATGATTTAATTTCCATTTTTTATTATCAGAAACTAAACATTGCCAGGGTCCAGCTGTGTTATCTGTAAGAGTTTTGCCATTGTTGAGCTCTAAACTTGAGATATGCACTGTGAATTCAAAGTTAATTGAACAAAGGCTCTTTAGTACTCTGTTGATGCGTATTATTCATTTAATGAAGTTTGTTTTGTTAAATTTCAAGCGAGACAGCATGGGTCCTGGCTTCTGTACAGTGGCCCCGGGCATGACCGATGCGTGTGGCTGTGTCCCGGCAGGTTGGCTGTACCGGGAAGCACCGGGGAGCTGGATCAGGCAGCGGCGGCACTGGTTCGTCCTGACCCACGACTCGCTGGATTTCTACAGCAGCTCGGAGAGGGGCGCCCGCCGGCTTGGCACACTGGTCCTCACCAGCCTCTGCTCCATTGCCTGGCCCGACAAGCAGACGTACAAGGAAACGGGTGAGGGCCGCCGGCGCACGTGGATGGAATGTTCTCCGGCGCCGCTTCCTCAGGCTGGGATTGTAGAGGGCACGTGGGCCGGTCTCTGGAGGGGCATGGGGGAAGCCCAATTCCTTTGGACTTCTGAAACGGTGACCTCAACCCTATTTGTGTCACAGAAAGCCAGTTTGGCTCCTACCATGTTTCCTTGACAAGTCAGCAGTGGAAGGAGGATGACCTCACAGGGATCCCCAAGTTTACACATATCGTAATATTCGTTTAATGAAGTTTGTTCTGTTGAGAATTTCAAGTGAGACGGCAGGATACGTGTGAGCATACTCTCCATGGATCCTGGCTTCTGTACAGTGGCCCCGGGCGTGACCGACGCCTGTGGCTGTGTCCCGGCAGGCTGGATGTACCGGGAGGCTCCTGGAGCCAATCAGGCACCGGCAGTCGCATGTGCTGACACTCAATAATATTTACATTAACAATTCAAAGTGATGCCTCTTAAAATCAGTGCTTTTATTTTGTATTTTCATGTCTCATCAAGCAGCAGCATCTCCTTCCGCATGTATGCTTCCGTGTACATACATAGCAGATGTCCACATGAGGCAGATCGTACATTGTAAGCATGCATGCTGTTCGCGGAGTTGACAGGCGTAAGTGCAGCTAGGCTGAGCTCCCAGTGTAAGCAGCATCGGAGCAGGAGCTAAACAGCAACTGTTAACAAGACCTAATAAGACTAGGGGCCAGAAGTGCGACATAAGAACATCAGGTTAGGAGGAATTCATGGAATGTAAGCGTTTGTGGTTTGGAGAAACCCTGTCTCAGCACTTTGAAAATAGTTCCCTGTCAAAAGGGCTCTGAAATGTGGTGTTCCGCAGCTGTCCCGTGCGGGGGGGGGGGGGGGGGGGGGCGGGGACAGGCCACAGTGCGCGGTGGCTCACGAGAGAGGAAGCATAGTGAGCTGTCCTTGCGGCCCGTGTTT
>JAODLD010000051.1:13218935-13235646 GCA_026781065.1 Mormyrops boulengeri | reverse complement strand
CCCCCCCCCCAAAAAAAACAAGCCCAGTTATATAACTCTGCATGTCCCCACCCTCCTGGCTCATCCGCGAGAGCCGATGCAAGTTCAGGCTTCTCATCACTCTGCCATTTTCCGATGTATGACCTCACGTCGTTGCTCTGGAAGATCAGGACGCTGCTCAGTGTGGGTGCTGTGGCCGCGGCCCGCCCCTGGGAAAACGCGCCTCATCTCAGGACGGATTGGGCTCCGCGGGGGCCAGACGCACTCTATTTTTAAAGTGTGATCATATTCGGTGTGGGGGGGGGCGGCGGCATCTCCACAACTGGAGGCTTCAGCCAGGGCACACCGCTTAACCCCTTTTTAACGAGACGTCTTGCTTACACGATCCACAGGGTATTTAAAGTAACCCAGCAGTGCGTAAGCAGGGCAAACCCGGGTCCCCCCCCCCCCCCCAGCCCTGGTTTTGGATGAGCCTGAAACAAGACCTTCTGAGCAGAAAGGTTCTATTGTATGCAGAAGGCATATTGATGCTAAGACTGGGCTGCCAGGTCTGTGGTCAGAAATCCCCGTGGCTATGGGGGCTGATGCTCAGACTGGGCTACCGGGTTTGCAGTCAGAAATCCCCGTGGCTATGGGGGGGTTAAGTATGAGAGAAAACAGCCCCCAGGTGCCACAGGGATGGTATCCCAAATTTCCCCTTTCTACTAAAGGAATTACGCTGGATCAAGGAAATTGAATTTAAGATGTTGGGAAGCACTACATTTATTTCACGGTGATGAAGTGTAATCATGTTAGCTTCCCTTTCATCGGGGCTGCACACACTAATGCAGTGATTTGGGAACAATTGAGTTGCCAGCCAGCCATCTTCCTCATCCTAGTCGGGGACGCAGGGGACTTGGAGCCCATCCCAAGCAACACAGGGCACAAAATATGTGTGTAATTATGAATGGGGGTTCTTGCTGCCACATAAGTGCACAGGTAGACTTATGGCCTCTGCGTGCTGTGCTCTCAAGCACAAGAGTCCAGCCCTCAAACACGTTGTCTGCTCGGAATTGGCTGCGGTAAATCTTTCATCAGTAAAACAAAAAGAAAGGGAAATTTTTTTGCCCCGTTTCTGGCTTTTGACATATGAAGTGAGATGAGCTGGCAAGCTGATTTAAAGCACGCCACTGACCTCTTCCCAGCGTGCAAGGTTAATGTCACATTAAAGTGCCTTTCCCCCATTCCGGGGTAAGGAAATAGCCAGCATAAATTTAAATTCCTGCCCTGGCCGGTCGTGTCTCACCAGCTGAAGGTGTAACGTAATAGCTGAAGCTGGTGACGGTGCCAAGGTGCAGAAGCCCAGCAAATCCTTTGTCGCTTCCTGTCGCGGTTAAACGCTGCGAGCAGCTTCGGCTTTTTAAAGGACGAGCCCTTCCTCCACTGTCCGTTGGAACGGCTCTGTCTGACATCCGGGCAGTCACCGGAGGTGGGGGTGCGGGTGGGGGGGGGGCATCAATGTCAAATTTGTCGTCATTGTGCATGTGCAACGAAATGAGGTCATTGGCTCTCCTAGTGCAAGCATTACAAGTATCTTTAACACAATAGAGTAGAATAAATAACGTTTACATTAAACATTAGCGCAGTAATTATGTTTGTAATCTGCTACTTGCCTCACTTGTATGTCGTTTTGGACAAACGTCTGCTAAGTAAAAGAAAAGGAGCAAATGAAATTACATGCAGTCCCCAGGTTACAAACAAAACCTGTCTTTAAGTTGAATTTGTAGGTAAGTCAGGAAAATAATACAATGTGCAATAATAATAATAATAATAGTAATAATACAGTAATAATAGAAGTAACTACATGCGGTGCTATACCGTACCTCAAGCTGATAAACCCCTGAAGGTGTGGAATGTTTTCACAAATATCACAAAGATCTGTGTGCATTCGTTATTATGAACCACTGTATTTAACCTGAATGTTTAATATAATAGGCATTATGGCAGTATGTTCGTAAGTACGAGTTGTCCGAAAGTTGGACATACTCTTAACCCAGGGACAGCCTGTAGTTTCCAACTTCAGATTTATAAGTTAAAGTTGAGGCCATGGGTGTGCGACACAACCCAGAGATCTGCCCGCTTCCTTTGACTCTGTCTTTGACTCGTCAAACCCTCTGCCCATGCAGGAGAACAGGTTCAACCCGGAGGTGGTGGAGCACATTTACAAGCACAATCCCATCCTGAATTACACCCAGAGCCCTCTCTACGCCCCGCTGCTCCCTTTTCCCTACGGCAGCTCGGACCACGTCCGTGAGTCGACCTGCATGCCGCCGCCCACGCCGCCGGCGTCTCAGAATACGCACGGCTATTTCCACGGGTGTGACCTCACGCGCGCGTTCCCATATTGCCGCGCCAAGACGCTCGCGGCGGAGCTGGCCCGCCAGGGCCCGTGTCTAAATCGAGGGACGCGTGCCAGCCCGCTAAATGTGTCCCGAACGGGGAGAGGCCTGCGTGTGACCGGAGGCTTGAGTTTCAGCATTCGCGCTCTCTGGTGCCCCACAGAATTAACTCGGCGCTCAGCTCCTGCTGTCACCACACCCAAATGTGATCGGTCATCGCTTTATTGCTGTCAGCGCTAAACGAGAGCGGGACGTATAATTATAAAAGTAAACAAAAGTCCAGCACACTGTACTGCTTATGTAAGCTTAATGTATAAAGACGACGGTCTAATCTGCAGTTTCCTTCAGGGTTAATAAAGTATCTATCTCTCTATCTCTGTCACTCTGTCTTTATATCTGTCTATCTCTGACTCTGTCAACATGTCTTTGTATCTATCTATCTATCGATCTATCTAGTGGGATTATTAATAGGTTGCTGCATTGTGTAAGAGTGTTGTATTGCGCTTAAGACATGTCTTACTATCATCTCTTCTATTTTGCACTTTTTGCACACCTGCACTTTTTGTAGTCCTGTGTCGATGCAGTGTTATATGTAGCACCATGGTCCTGGAGGAACGCTGTCTCGTTTCACTATGTACTGTATCACTGTATATGGTTGAAATGACAATAAAAAGCCACTTGACTGGAGAGTGCATTTTGAGCTGACCTCCCCCCCCCAACCCGTGCCATTCCAGACCACGCCGGCAAGGGCTACGCCACAGTGCGCGACGAGGCCGTGCGCCTCTTCAACTCCCTTCAGCAGCTGGAGGCGGCAGCCGAGCCCGTGCCTCTCATCCAGGGCGTGCTGCAGACGTGCCTGGACCTGCGGCCGCTGCGGGACGAGGTCTACTGCCAGCTGGTGAAGCAGACCAGCGGGGCGCCCTGCGCCGGCGTGCCTGGCCAGCTGCGCTACTGGCAGCTGCTGACCTGCATGAGTTGCACCTTCCTGCCGGGACCAGTCGTGCTGAAGTACCTGCGGTTCCACCTTAAGAGGTGAGCAGTTGACTCGTCCCCCGCGCTTTAACCCCGCCGTGCCCTTAGGGGGTGTCACGTTGGCTAAAAGGCTAGGCTTTTGTAACCTGCCTCCAACAATGAGTAAGGAGGAGCTCAGCTTTAATTGCCTCCTATCAGTTTATCAGGAGGTACCACCCATGATTGCTCGGCCCTGTAGTCATTCAGCGAGGCTTCATTCGTTCCTATCTCAGCATGTGCTTCATGGGCAGAGACCTGAAACAAAAGGGGTGAGCTGCTTTAAGTTCACAGCCCGTGTCATGGTACACACGTGAGCCGCCGTGTATAGTCCTGGGAGGGAAAGAAGCCGGCCTATGGAATGTCGGACATTGTGAGATTCAAAGGGCCCAAAGACAGGCGATTGTTCTGCTTCCACAGCTGTGTGTAGGAAAGGCAGAGGGTGCAGGCGGACAGGTGGGCGTAGAGAGGAGCAAGGTTTGAATCCCCCCCCCCCCCAGTTCAGTGGAGCGCTGCTACTTGCCTTAACCTCAGAGTGAAAGTCATTCTGTACCCCTGCACCGGGACAGCGGGGGGCGCCACTTATACCTCCAGCACGAAACTGCTTCCTGTTTGTAGCAGGCCCCTTGGGGGGGGGCGAGGGGGGGTCCGGGTAGATATGCCCCAAGGCCGGACGCACGGCGCAAACAATACAGATGCACTGAGTGGAATTTCCTCTGTCCTTCCACAGAAACGAGTGATGTGGCGCATTTGTGTCCACGCGCTCAGAAGCTGCCTTTCCTGTCCCTTTACTGTGAAGAGCGTAAATAGTCTGAGTGTCATGGTGGTCTGAGGCAGCGTGTACACTGCTGATAATCTGTATTTATGGTTTCGGTTCCGTGGTATTTTACAATGTTTTGGTTACCTTTCATTTACCTTGTACAACTGGTTAACCCACGATCTGCTGAATAGTTCCCCCCCCCGCGTAAGTATAAGCTTACGTCTCTGTGAAGCACTTTGAATTGCCTTGCGTCTGAATTGCGCTATACAAATAAACTTGCCTTGCCTAAGTCTGGGTCAGGGTCTATTATAAGGACCAACAGCTCTGTCTTAAGATTATATTTTGTTGTACATTTGGCTTCAATGCCACACTTCTGTACCACTTTGCACAGCCATTCGGTGGTTTATCTGCATCACTCGGTCTTAATGTCATGTCTGTTTCATGTCCATGTGCCAAAATATGTATATTTATTAGTTTTCCTTTGCACTGTGACCAGCGAGAACAATATTTCAGCTGGGCATATGACGCATCATGTATCTGAAGTTATTAATGCACGATACTTTGACTTTGCTTGGGTAAGGTGCTCCCCATAACCTCCTAACCAGTCCCTTCCCGAATCCTGGCCCCAGGGTTCAGAACCAGAATCCGAACACGGAGATGGACAACTACGCGTCCTTCATCTGGGAGGCATTGCAGAAGACGCGCTGCCGCGAGTGTGTGCCGTCCTGGGAGGAGATCCAGGTGCTGATGGCTCGCCGGGAGATGCAGTGTCTGGTTCACTATCCTGGTCCCGGGTCCTGCCGGCTGCCCATCACCTCCCACACTACAGCGGACGAGGTGAGGCCTTGGGGGGGTGTTGGCAATAAGGGACTCCAAACAGACAGCGTTGGTGAAGGTTGCAGTGTTGAGTGTGTAGCTGAAATCAGGCTTCTGGTGCGTAGTAGTGTGCAAGATAAACAAACTTGTAGTTATAGATGCTAACTGAAACTGAGTAGAAGGTTCGGGGCGACTAACAGGCCAAATGATGCGACGAGACTTCACTCCTCCTTTTACTCATACTCCTGCTTCCCCTATGAACTGCTGCCGGAAGGTTCTTTGTAGTTACTGCCTCATACCAGGCCGCAAAGATCCCACTTTCCTCATTGTCCCACCTCACACATCTGTGGTTCTCCTTCTGTGCTGCCCCCCCAGCTGGTGAAGTTGATCTTGGAGAAACTGGGCCTGCAAGACAGCTGCAACACCTTCGCCCTGTTCGAGCAGAACGCCCACCAGGAGCGAGCCGTCAGCGGCAACACCATCATCGCCGATATCCTGACCAGGTTTGAAAAGTGAGTATCCCTTCCTGGGGGCCACTGATGTATGCTGGGATTGTGGCGTCTAACAATGTCAAAAGACCTTTTTGGTTAATCTTAAGATTATGGTTGGAGTCATTTGATCAGTTGACTCTATCATGTCAGCCATTTTAGAGCTTGATACTTACAAAAACCATTTAGTAAACTAAAGCACTTGAAACTTAAAAACTAGAAATACGTATCTCAGTGAATCATTCTCATTTCAGTTCTTACATTTCATGTTACTGCAGTCACATGCTACATCCTTTCACCCAGTTACTGCAAGCCAGTGTCATTGATGCAGTTGCACCCTATATTTCCAACCAGAATTTCGGAATTCTCGCCTCTGAATCACTGAATGCTCATCTCGGAAAAACAGGTTCCGTCACCTTGGCGGCCTGGTTTACTTAGCTCGCACGTGCCTAACGACCGGGTTACCACTAGTGACACCTTAATCGTCTGCTTGGTGTTGGGCTAATTTGCCGCGAGATAAGCGCGACGAGAACAATGGGATCACTATTCCCCACACACCCCCCCCCCCTCCTTTTTGCAAGGTGTGTAATACCTGGCACTGTGGTAGAGCAAACCGGCCAAACAAAAGGCATCGTGGTTAGTCATCAGTCAACAGACAAAAGCCGCGGTCAGGCCAGTCGAATAGTATCAGGGTGGCTCCACCACCATTGCCTGTCCCGCCGCATTTTCCTCACACGTCTACCCCCTCCCCGTAGCCTTGCCGCTAAAGATCCAGACCCGGAAAGCCAGTGGAGACTCTCTTTCAAGCTCTATTGTCTCCTGGATGCTGACAGCATTTCCGTCGACAGCATCGAGTACATATTCCTATTCGAGCAGGTAAGACAGAGCCCTTAAAAAGGGTGGATGTGGGGCAGCTGTCACTAGATTGAATGTATAACCTTTTAAAAGGTTACATATAATGCCAGGGGGGTTTCATAATCAGTCACAAGGGCTGTGGGTATAGGTGGTGAAGTTGCTTGTGCAATAGAACACCCATTCAACACTCATTTCGAACTAAGCCTGCAGAATGTTTTTATTTTTTCTCTTCAGAAATACGGTCTATTTAAAAAAATAAGTTAGTGAGCGGTTTTTGTCAGTTGGGTCAGATGTCTTTTGATGGCTTCTCTGCTCATAAAGGACGCAGCGGACTTTGTGGAGGCGCGGACGTCATGCATACGGTTGTTGGAGCCTTGTTCTCTGTTCGCCCCCAGTGCCATGAGATGATGGTGCGAGGTCAGCTCCCTGCCTCTGAGGAGGATCTGCAGGACCTGGCAGCCCTACGCTTACAGTGCCTCATAGGGGACTTCAGCACCCATTCGCCCTGCCCGCCGCTGGACGAGGTCTTCCCCGGCAACGTGGTGGAGGCCCGTGTCCTGCTGGCCCTCAAGCCCCCGCCGGGTGCCCCGTCTACAGGCCCCAACCTGCCTATGGGCTGTCCACAGAGGTTTGCTGGCGGCCTCCTGGCGGGGGCGCTGTGGAGCCACACGGCGGTCCATAAGCAGAGGGTGGAGCAGGACCTGCGGCTTCGTGGCCGGCTGAAAGAGGAAGGGGCGGCCGTGATGGGCGCCATCGTGGAGCGCTGGAAGGGACTGGCGGGCTACAGCAGGCGGGAGAGCATAGCGGCCTACCTTACCATCGCAAGGCAGTGGTCGGGCTTTGGTTGTACCCTCTATGAGGTGGACTTCTACATCGTGAGTGCACAGACCTCGTTAACCACATTAGACATTGATCTGTGGCCAGTCTGAGGTCAACATGGCCTTTCTCCCTCGTTCCAGAGCTCCACTGGCAGCTTTTCACAGAAACTATGGCTGGGGGTGGCGGCCAAGTGCATCTCGCTGTACAGGCAGGGGGAGGCTGAAGCATTGGAGTCCTTCCCCTACGGTCAGATCTCCTCCTATGCAGTGTTCGACAGCAATACCTTCAAGATCACCGCGGGGGACCGGGACCTGCTCTTCGAAACCAGCAAGGTACTGGCCATCGTGTCCAATTCAAGTTTGTCCAAGTTTCTCTCTGTATCCTGTGTAGAAAGTAAACCAAAGCGCCATTCGGTTTTGTGCGTAGTTACGGTGCCGTACAAAAGCCTCAGGCAGTAACAATAAAAAACAACAATAACGTTTATTCTGTTCTCCAAAAAATGACTGATATCATGTCAGATGGCTGGAAGAACACAGCCTCAGTTCCCAAACCTCTCCTCAGGGGCACCTCAGCCGTGCTGCGTATTCGTTACATTCCACAACCAGATCAATTAATAACGTAACTTAATTAGTTAATTAACTCGACGAGATATTAGCTAAACAAGGCGGAGTAGCGGACGAGTCAAAAAAAAAAAAAATTAATGGGTGTATTGGTCGGTTGCTGCAAATACTGGGGTGATTTTAGGAAAGGTTTTGAAATGACTGACACTTTGACAGATATAGTATCATAGTTTAGGGTGAGCAGATAATCCATGTCAGGGAAGACGCTTTGAGCAAGGACAGCATTTGTAAACTACCATTTAAATTAAAGGGACCGGGATTTCACTTAAGCACCGGGTTCCTGCTGTGTGCTGATTGGTCAGTCTCATGCACATGCCACTAATGTTAACGTGAAACAGCTGGATGAATCTTTCAATCAAGATAACAAACCAGTCAAAGCTCTATTTGGCCAAGCACAGAAGCCTTTCAGTTTTAAGAATAGTTTGTATAATTTGAAGTACCTCTAAATGTCCTCCCTGACGTGGATTATCTGGCCACCCTGTCATAGTTTTATACCAACATGAAGATCATTTAAATATCACTTTCTTTGACTGTCTAAGACTTTGGCACGCTACTGTCCATCAGCACGAAGGAGCAGGCTGGGGGTTGTCATGGCCTGTCCTCTGTTCATCGAGTTGGCAAGCTCTCGCCGACACGGAAAGCGTCTGCACAGGGACACATTGTCCTAGTCGTGTCCCTGGCGAACAAAGACGGCCCTGTGACGTCACGGGATTCAGAAGCCACTTTTTGTTTACTGGTGCAGCGGAGCTGTGAGAACCGCGGGCCAGCTCATCCGGGGACGATGTCGGTGGCATTGGGCGGGCACCGAGGGAGCCTGGGCTGCATTGCCCATTTTAGCAGAATCTGGACACCGTGTTGCTTGTGGGGCTAACATGACTGGAGGCTGGATCTCTTCGCTCAGTAATATAAACCGGATTTGGGGGCCCTCTACTCTGAGCCCATCTGTGTTCCCACATTCTGTTTCCACATGTGCAGCACAGGGGCTCTTCTCCAGATCCCTGCAGGTAAATTACACTTCACATCCCTACAGAATCTACTGCATAAAATGGGACTTGGGAACCACCAAGATAGGATATAGATCAAATGAGTTTTTGGTGCACCCCCTTATTTTTGGCCCACCCTGGACACCTGACCAAAAAAAAAACTCTACTTGTCCAAGAGACGTTGACCTGACATTGTTCCATCCTGGAATTCCACCTCTTTTCGTTATACTGTACACAAAAATTAAGGCTCGGGACTTGAGGCATCGGTCTTAAATATGCTAGGTGCTCAGCATCTGGTTTTGAGATCTTTACCAGAGACGTATCATGAGACTGCAGCAGTCAGTCTAACTCCTTTACCTCTGACCTCCCTTTCACAGCTGACGGAGATCATGCAGCTCATGAACGCCTACCTCAGCGCTGCGCAGCGATACCAGGCACCCGCCAGCAACGCGGACACCGATAGGGGCTTCTGTATCTCTCCGGCCAGCAGAGAGGAACCCCTGACCTTCTAACTTTCACGCCGCCTGGACTTTTGGCCACGTGTGCCGAGATGAGCAGACCGAGAAGGTGGAGTGCAGGAGCCATCTGCAGGGCAGAACTTCAGAAGGCGTCCTGGTTCGTTGTGGAGGGTGGGGGATCGTGTCGGTGCTCTGCTCCACTTGGCACTTAGTCCCCCGGCTTCATAAGTCGTAAAGGGATGGGGAAGAAAACCTTGACTTTTTAGCTCCAGGCTCCAATTTCCTCTAGCTGTGGATGCGTCAACCCGCCAGAAATTACACATGCCGGATTTAATAAGTCATCCTGCTTTCTCTGACGGGACTAAAGGGACTTTTCCAGTAGTCTAGTCTACTGGCGTGGGTTGAAAGGAAGAAAAAAAATTATTCCTTTGGAACCAGAATATATGGCTAATATTGCTTCAGAAAAAGGTGTGAACACCAAAGGATATTCTTTATTTTCCCAAAGCTTAACGTTCCCTCACCTATGCTGCTCATCAGAAGCTCTGTGAAGATCTACATCTTGACCGTAGACCATGGTCAGAAGTAAACGCTGTGTCTGTTTGCAGTCTGCTACCAGACTTGGTGTCATCATTTAGGACTTCTTGAAATCTGCACTTCCCCAGAACAAACCATCCCTGGTTTGAATAGCACTGGTTCAGAATCGACCTATCAGAAATGTTGTACCACCTACATGTAAAGATCCCCATAACTATACCTGTGCCCATCAACACAAAAAACCTTAATCTTCTGAAAAGCTTCCCTTTTAAAAAAATACTTTATTTAAGGAAAACAGTGCCATTCTGTCACGTTAATTTTATTTTTACCTTTTAATAAAAAGTTTTGACAATAATTGATTTTGTACTTCTTAAGAACCTCTCATGCAAACCTCGATTAGTTTCAGTTTATCTACAACGTTCTGAGATTCAATAATGGTGCAGTTTTGGGTGCTGTTTTCCTTGGGATGCTTGAGGAACAGTCACTCCTGCCATTTTCCAGTCTCCAGGTGACAAACTGAAAACGCACCCTTTGCCTCACATCAGGTTAATACTGGGGACCAAGGAGAGACAAGATTTGCAGCTTCGGTGACATCACTGAACATTTGGTGCCTTGCTTAGTTAAACCCCACCCAGCCCCACACACACATTCCTGAGAGCCATGATGTCTGTAGATTCTCATTCTCAGGACCCTGACTTAATCTTCAAGAAATGTATACATTGAGCATTCAGCAGCCCACAACTTCAGATACTTGTCAATCAGGTATTTTAGCATTTGCTCATGGGAGTTTTACTTACACAAAAAATGTTCTGAGGGCAGACAAAAATAATTGGTTGAGAGAGATTGTACAACCAATCAGATTGTCGAGGTGTGCCAAAGCGACTATAGGAGGCAGGACGAATATATCTTATTGGTTGTTCGCACTTCCTCTATGTTGCTTGGACCCCCCCCAAACAATCTGATTGGTTCAGAGAGATAACTAATCAGTTTTCCTTCTGCCCTTAGAACATTTTTGTGCAAGTAAAACTCTCGTGAGCTTTGTTTTGCCCTCGCTTGCATTTATGAGGAATAGCAAATGACACTCCAGTTTATGGCAGAGCACAGCACTGGACCGATGTAGCCGCACCTCACCCACCCTCTCAATTCAACCATTAAAAGCCTGCATACCCTTCGGCCGAAACACGGCCTCCATACCAAATCCTTCCCTGGCAGGAAGTCAGAAAGCATACGTGTTCCTTGGTCATGCTCCGAGCTTCTGCCTCCTACAGCAGTGTTTCCCAGCCTAATCTTCAAGGACCCTCAGACAGTCCATGTTTTTGCTCCCTCCCAGCTCCTAGCAAAATATGGACTGCCTGGTATGGAGCAAAAACATGCACTGTCCCCGAGAATCAGGTTGGGAAACACTGTCCTACAGCTGCAGGCAGCTCCTCTCTTATGAAAGCCATATTTTTTTAAAACTGTATGACAGAAGGATGGCTAGCTTTGTCTGTAACTTTGTATGCTGTTTGTATGCCGCACGGTACTTCTGTAGATGTATGCTGTTTATACATGTGACTTGGATGTGCAATAATGCGAGATTAGTATGTATTTAATAAAGCAACACTTCATAGACTGTAGAAGCCATGTTTTCATTACACTTGGGCCTTAACTAAAATTTCTGGAGGATGCTGCTCTCCATGCAACAATCTCAGCCAACGAAAAAGTATGGATTGTATGGACTGTTTGTGGTCACTATTTACCCAGCATAAAACACACGGGTCTTTCACTTGTGTTAAATCTTTATTTGTTAAAGCACAAATTCGAACACTGCATCTGCTCCAAGCAAAAATGCATTTTTGCATTCGCTGTATGCACACCACTTGCAAACTTCTGCAAAGCAGGAAATGATTTGGGAGGTGAAAGAAAAGGCTCATTGCATTGTGTACTATACAAGAAACCGCAAATATCCACAATTAGAAAAATAGACACCCTCCGCTGTCTGGACGCAAAAAATATCGGTCTGTTGTACTGTTGTGGCTTGAGGTTGTTGTTAATTTTGCATATTGAACCAGGCATTACAAAAAGAGTAAGAAAAACCAAAGTACTGGTGTTACCTGATGGTAACCAGCAAGTTTTCAATGACCAGCTTAAGACTGGTAGACAGCAGAACTTCCAACTCTCAGGTGAACCTTTCACATTTGCTCTCTTGCCCAAACCCATGAGGAGTTCCCAGGATGCCAAGGGTGCATCGTGCGCTACAGTGACATCAACTACTACCCGGCTAGCATGCTACAATGTTGGGGGAAGCAAAAACGCACTTGATGTCAAAGGAGTCCACGGTATCGAACGGCTTGCAGTAATGCCAAGCTGAAGTAGCAAGCAGTCATCTTGTCTACAAATAAGGTGTTTTGTTCGCTGGAAGATTCAGGAAGCTGGAACAGCCCAGGCGGAGAGCTATTGAAAAGCTAAACCACAGCAACAAAAAACAGATAGAGTTTATAACCCTTAATTGCTCGCTATTTTGGTGCGAGATCTAACTCCAATTTCATCTCGTATTATATACTCTGCCAGCTGTTGCACAATGCAGGCAGCCACGCCTTACATTCAGGTTTTTCAGGCAAAGAAAAGTTGGCAAACATGTACAGTCATGTTATGGGGAGGGGGAATCTGAACAAAGTGAGGTCAAACCAGCTGACGAGAAGGACACAGCTCAACACACAAAACCTGGAAATTGCTGTGCTACGCTAAGCAGTCAGCTAATAAAATGTTCACTGGATGATAGCACATCATTTACATAAAATTCCCAGGCTTGAAACGCTGTTGTATATAATGAAGGAATACCTGCTATAGGGGAACTAATGGCTTATAACATCCTACTAGGTCACGTCAACAGAGGAAAACACTACCTTCTTCAGAGGTGCCTAGAAGAGGTCTGGGCTTATAGCCCAGGGGGGGTGATCACTGCTCCTGGGAACCCCAGGAGATATAGTCGGGCCGGGTGGCGGCACTGTACTCATCAATGAGCTGCTGGACCACTTCCCGAGAGTTGTCCAGCTCGTCGAAGTTCTCCTTGAACATATCCTCCTTCCGGAACTGTTCCAGGAAAGCCTCACGCTTGCGTAGCTTGTCGTACTGCCGGCACGTGCGTTCAAACAGCTGCAGGGAAACCAAGTCCACCAAACGTGAGGCCAATGTGCAGCTTCGCTCCAGTGCACATGTATTAGAGGACTTCGAACAACAAAATACAACCGTGGACACCTCATAAGAAGACACCACTGCTAATCGTGCCAACATTCCTCGATAAATGAGCAAACATTTATATTAATTATGCCATTGCTGCTCATTAGTAAAATTGCAAAGGGTTCATTTGAGGGGACTAGTTGCTATGGGTGGGGCTTACAGAGGAAATGCTCGTGTGATTGGCCATCATCAGTCCGCTGACACGATGGGCGGAGGGCAGGTAGGGGGACTTCCTTGACAGGGCCACTTGGATGCTGGCAGGACCCCAAGGGATAAAGCTGGCCAGCTTCCTCTCTCGGATTCTCTGCAGGCTCTTATGCACCTGAAAACCAAAGACAGGCCGTCAGCAGATGCCCGGTAAGGATGGTGCGCGGAGGAGGATGAAGGTCATCGACAGCGGGCACAGACGAGCTCCCTGATGATTCGAGGACAGCCACCTGCGTGGGATCCACCTCGCCCTGGATGATGTTGAGGATGGCGATGTAGCAGTGGTTGGTCTGCCGGTCTCGGCCCGTCGACACCATGACGTTCTTGGGCTGCAGCAGCCTCCTCATCACGTCCAGCACCGTGGTCTTCCTCACACTGGCCACCTGTACCCGAATAAGATTACAACGTTCGGAAGCTCCAAGACTGGACTGTTACAACTATAAGCCAGGTATCTGCTCTGGTTTAGGAATGATTACTAAACTCCATTGCAAATAACTTTGTTGGATCCAGACAAATGCAGACTGGATTAAGAATTAAAAAACCTGATTATAGCCAGCTGGAGACTGAGTTTGACACATAGTCGTATTACAAAATATACATGCTGTATATATCCTGTATAAAATCTAGGCAGCAGAAGGAGAAAGAATGTCGCATACCGACTGGTCGGTGGTGAGAGGGGTGTAGCCCGTCATCAGGAAATGGAGGCGCGGGGTGGGGATGAGGGACGCTATCAGACCAATGAGATCGTTGTTCATGTAGCCAGGGTAGCGCAAGGTCGTCGTGCTGGCAGACATTAT
The DNA here is from genome assembly GCA_026781065.1 of Mormyrops boulengeri. Classification (NCBI taxonomy): domain Eukaryota; kingdom Metazoa; phylum Chordata; class Actinopteri; order Osteoglossiformes; family Mormyridae; genus Mormyrops; species Mormyrops boulengeri. The sequence continues at coordinate 13,221,725 of JAODLD010000051.1, read as the reverse complement.
GGTAGACACCTGATAGAGGAGGAACAGAGTTATGAGCAGCTTAGCTTAGCTTTTACTTGCGCAAAAAATATTCTGATTGGTTATCTCTACAAACCAATCAGATGTGGGAGGTGGGACCAACCAATAAGATGTTTTGGTCCTACCTCTTCTACTTGCTTGGCCCCATCTCCTCCATAATCTAATAGGTTTTCTCTTCAAACCTTTTTTTCATTCTGCCCTTAGAACATTTTCGTGCAAGTAAAACTCCCATGAGTGAATTGAAATGGCTGAATTTAATTGATTTTATTGAAAATTTGATTATTGATATTGATTTGAAAATTCAATGATAGTGTGGACTGTTTTGAAATTGCAAGACAATTCAAGAAACTAATATTTGTAGGACTGTGGGTGGAAAGCTTTGAAAATGATGGTATTTGATCAGGGATTTGCATATAAAATATTACACAACTGTATCCAGTGAAAGGTTACAGATTTCAGTTCCGTGTTTCATTCCTGCTAGGAGAGAGGCCATGTCTGACTGGGCCTGCAGTCATTTTTTTTATTCCCCGGCAATCGCAGACCAGGCCGGGCCTGCAAGTACAGAGCCATGGTGGGCACTCACCAGCTGGTTGATCTGAGAAAAGGACGGGTTCTGGATGTGCAGACGGTCCGTGGCGATGCGGTTCAGGGCCGTGTTGTCCAGCACCACCTACGGAGAAAAGAAAAAAAGACATGGCGTCATTCACTGGAATCAGCTGGGAGGGGAGATAGACGGACCAACCATAACACTGTAAACGACACTACTCCATAAAACATAATTAGTAACATTACTACACAATAACAGCTCACCCAACAAAACACAATGATACCAAATAAAATCTACATTAAACATAAAACAGCAGATATATAAACAAAAAAGGTATTGCTTATTTATTCCACAGATGCGAATAAGCATCCCTGAAATACCAGAAAAATGAGACCTGCATCAACCCTTCAAGAAAGGTCATTTATCTTAATTCCCTACCGATTCAGTCCCTCTAAAAGCAGTCAGTCTTGCAAGAAAGGTTGACATTTGGGGCATCCCCGTATCTGTGACATTTAGGGTTGCAGACTTGGCAGGGTATATATCACTGACAGTACTTGCCGTCTGACTGTAGTCTGCAGTCAGTCTTTGCCCTATGGAACATGCTCAGCCTTGAAATGTGATCATTTCCGCAAAAGATGAGTTTGTGCTTCCCTCGCTAGCGGTCTAAACCCCTTCAGAAAAACGTACAGCGGAAAAACCCATCTTTGCAAGTAGAACGGTATCACAGCAAATACTCCCGTTGTCTTTTACCTCGTGTGTTTTCACTTTTTCCCCTTTTCCAGTCTTTTTTCGTTCAGTTACACATATCGTGTACTAAAGCAATTAAGCAGCTTGTTACATGCAACTACACACAGCCCTTCCCAAGATTTGTACAAGTCACCCATTGGAACAAAGTCCAATTTTCTATTTATTTTTTTTTAAACCTTGCCATCCACCGTCAAAAAGAGCTTCGACACACAGGTAGTCTGTTGTACAATCTATTGGTGCTTGTCCACTAGCATACAGGAACCAGCCCGTACCTGAGCCGTACCGCAAAGAGGTACTAGTTACAGAGAGTTTCCAGCTCACTTCAATTTACTGCTCAGTAAAGGCCTTGCCAATTTTGGAAAATGACAGTAATGTAAAACCGAAAAGACGCTTATTTACCGTACAGAAGGTATACGTACATTACGATTAATTATGTGCTAATTTCGGTTACCGCTCGCTGCGTTACATTAGCAATGCGAGCGGAATTAGCATTAGCTTGTTAAAATTTGCATTACCGATCCATTCCATTCAGCCGTTATCTATTGAATTTTTAAGCGGGGGTCTGGAAATTTTCAAGTTCTGTGTTAGTGCATCAATGCACTGCGTTGTGCAATACTGCTACTAATGAATAATATACAGAATATGCTGCTCTTTCTTAGGATAATACATGCACATTCACATAGATTACTAGTAGCTCCATGAATTTTGACCAATCTTGGTGGTGATGCAACCAGCTGGGATTAGTCTCGCTTTCTGCCCTGCTAGTAAGCAGGGCCATGTCGACAAGAGTTTGGGTCGGCTACGACTTGCATAATTTACAATGGAAATTTCTCTCTTTGTGGTACAAGTCGGGTATGACTCGGTTCTTGGTAGCAGTCGATAAACGCCAGATGTGACTCCATTTGTAAACAGTCATTACTGGGGTGCCTATAAAATAGATCCTGACCAAACCACAGCGTTTGTTCATTTTCAGCATGCTTTCCAAATTAATGCCGCAAAATTCTAATTACTTTCAAAAGACGCAAATATCATGAGGGACTCCTGGCATCTTTTGAGAATAACCAAAGCCTTACGATGTTTACAACCAGAGGGGTCTGAACACCTGCCAGAGGACTCAGTGTCATGCTACCTGTCAAAGTAACCTAAAAAGGCAATAATGCATCCGATCTGCGCAGGCAGCAGCCGCATACCACGCAGTCAGCATTCTGCGTCAACCTCTTCAGCGTCAGCAAAGAGTTGTAGGGTTGCACCACCACGTCACTCATCTCGTCCTGGTTGGGGAACACCGAGTACGTCTGTACCAGCTTCTTGGGGTACCTGAACACAGAGGGGAGACTGTCTAAAAGGTGCCCTTTGGGGGGGGGGGGGGGGGGGTGTGTCAAACAAACAAATAAGCGTGCGGACCTATAATTCAGTTTCTCCAGCAGTTAAGAACCCAGGCCGGAACCTGTCCCCCCGGCAATGGAGTGGCCGAGTAA
>JAODLD010000051.1:13208414-13218835 GCA_026781065.1 Mormyrops boulengeri | reverse complement strand
GGTATGAATGAATCCAAGTTAAATATTGGGGGGGGGGGGGGGGTACACATTCTCCCCAGTCTACCCCAGTTCCTACACCCCTGGCTATCATCATATACAGTACCTTGACATAATATGGTGATGTATTCTTATGTATGTGTGGGGTAGAAATGGTGATGAGGGGGAATTGGGGACACACGTGGTATCCACATCCTGTGTGGTTTCTGATTACATCATGGTGTGGTTGCTAGGTAACCCATAACAATTGTGCCATAGGTTTATCAATATTATATACTGCTTCCATGGCAACGATACAGGTTTACTGCTTTTGGTGTGGGGAAGTGGTGGTGATGGATTGTATACCTGTGGTTGTTACAGCAGTAGAATGTTGCGGTTTTACCTGTAAAGGTTTTCCCCTCTCAGAATTCCGAGACTATTCACATCTTCACTCATGCTTCATCATCCTTACATCAAAAACACTGTAGGTTTCCAGCAACCATGCTACGATTTTACCTCACACTTCTGTGTTTAGCAATAAGGGGCATTTCTCTTTAAAAGTTTTGTTTAACCTTATAAACAGGAGCGGTTCCAAGTAAAGAATCCACCCTCGGCCTACCTGATGAAGATTAAGAGTTATCTGGATCAAGGATCTCGCAATGTAAGCGTCATAGACACATTCATGACCTTAAATTCACCCTGCTGGTCACCTTATTTCCCCAGACCTCATTTGGATGAAATGTGAATTCTTCCCAGAATTTTTGACGAAAGGTTTGTTTAAAAGCTGTAAAAAATAAAAGGAATATCAAAAATCAACCCATCTTACTGCTATACAAAGGTCCCCATAGTTTTATGATTTATTTTGATTATATTGAACTCCTCCCTCCCCCACCTGATTCCTCCAGCCAATCATCTGTGGTTCTTGGCTGTGTCTGTTCCAGGTGAACTAATCCCCGCCTCTGTAACATTGTGCATCGTGCAAACATCATTTACATGCCAAAAATAACACATCAATCAAAAATGCCCAGTAAAGTTTCCTTACACCACATTTTTATAAAAGCTATAAAAATTTGCTGTTGTAGGGAAATATTCTGAACATTCTGCTGGGTAAAAGTGCGAGTTTCTTTGGCTTGAAGTGTTACGGATTTAAAATGAAAACACAGCAATGAGTTCAATAAAAATGAGATCTGATTATGTCATGGTTGCCAGCTCTCACGCGTCTGGCGTGACATTCACGCTTTCAGACTCTCACACTCACACAAGAAATCTTACGGCAAATCTATATTATTCCAAGCGTCGGGGCAGTTTGTAAACTTTACAAACTATTTACAAGGTAATACAACTCTTACATACATGTAAATGTGTGTGTAGACTAGTCTTGGATTGAAAATCTCATGCCAGCCAGCTGACCAAAGTTGGCAACCCTGTCACATGAAGCCGCAGCCTTTTCGGAGGCTGTTCTGTCAAAACATTTGTGCCATATCGTGACTGGGGCTGTTATCCCACAAACACAATGCCAAAGGTGTGGTCTTTATCGGACCAATGGTACACCAAGGCTAATTAGTAAGGTCATAAGGATCTTCCCTTTTAAAAAATATGTCTTTTTCCGAATCTTGCTTACTGCTCACCTGTTTATCACTGTCTTGTATTAGTTCAAAACCCGTGTCAAGGAGTCAACCCAAGTCTTGAGGGAATTGGAGATCTCTCTCCGCACAAATCACATTGGGTAAGAAACTAGCTAAAATATTATAACCCAGAGCTCAAACTATTGACTGAACCCTAAAATTGACTGTTTCCTGTTTCACTCACATTATAATGTATCAAATTGCCAACTGCCTCCTGTCTAAATTCTGTTGCCCCTTTTACACAGTTGGGCCCAAGAGTTTCTCGATGAGGAAAACCGAGGTCTCGACGTTTTGGTGGACTATTTGTCGTTTGCTCAGTGCTCCGTCACGTAAGTATTCATTTGACATCGGATTTTCACGATTCTCAGTTTCTCTTGGCTGTCATGCTAAACTGCACAAGCAAGAAAAAGTTGCTTTTTTTCTCAACTGTCAAAAGTTGTGAGACTGGGTGTGGCTCTCCTGGGAGGAGGTAAGATGACTGTGAAGTGTGCGCAGTTTTACCACCAACTTCTTGTCTGCATGTCCTATTTGTTGTGTCTTTCTACCTCTCAGTCCATAAATATACCGTGATTCTTTCACCTCTTTTTGTTCTATCTGCCCCCAATGTTTTGATTAGCCCCATCTCAGCCATGTCTGAATAAACCCCTTTTCTCCTTTCATAATTTTGTTTCTGTTTGCTGTACTACGCATAGTTTTAAAAGACAACTTCTGTTCCCAAAACTCTATGATCATATGCAAGAAGAAGCCACACATCCAACACCTGAATAACCATTCTTTGAAATTATGGTTCTTATACTGGTCTAATAAGGAATGTCACTCTCGATCTCTTATGAAATGAGAAAACTATATTTGCAAAATATGTACTTTTTATTTTTATGGAAGTATTTTTTTCCATAAAGAACGATGAAATGTTCAGAAACTAGTGATTTTCAAGTTAGCAGTGTTAAAGTAAAGATTTAACTAGCAGAACATGATTAGGTATTGATAAATAATAACAGGAATGTGCTTGGGGGGGGGGGGTCCTGGGGTTGCCTGAGCCTCTTGCCCAAACTATTAATACTGCCCCCCCCTTTTGAGGTCCTTAGTGCCCTTTTTTAATCACTGATGATCACCGACGTAGCAAAGTGTAACCCAGTGGAAATTTGTTTTGGTTTGCCTGCAGTTTTTTGTTTTGTTATATTTGGTCAGCAATTTTTACCGAGTGAGACCCATTCGCCCAGTTAAGCACCTGACCCTCTGCATGGCCCTGAATAACAACATATTAATTATGGATCATTCCCATTTTGTGTATTGACGTGCAAGTTATTATGCGCTCCTTTGCTCCTGTGCATGTTTGTAGGCACGACATGGAGAATTTGGATAATGGCGGCATGCAGGCGGACAAGAGTAAGGCCTTGGAGAAATCGATTGAGGACCTGACAGGGCCGACCAGCCTTTCACCCGGCAACAGCTTCTCCAAAGTTACGCGTGCCATCACCGTCCGGTGGGTATAGGCTAGGCTGACACCTCTATACATATATATACTACATTTAGCACTTTAAAAACATAAGCACTGTCTGAGTTTCCAGTAAATGTACAGGTATAAGTACAAGCAGTATTGGAGCAGGAGCTACAGAAGAACATTCAGGGAATGTAAAGAGGCATCGGGCTTGTAGAGGAAATCATGGAACAAATGGGTCTTGAATTGTTTCTTGAAAGTGGAGAGGGAGTCTAATGAAGGTGGATTGGCAGCTCAATCCACCATCGGGGAACCACACAAGAGAACCATCTGGAGTGACATTTCTCACATGGTAGATGGAGCTCCAAGCAGCGTTGGTTTGCTGACCAAAGGGGGGCAAGATGGGACATAAGGCTTTTGATGGAGATTGGTGCCTGTCCATCGATGCATCTGTAAGCCAGCATTAACGACTTAAATTTGATTGAAGGGTCAATAGGGAGTCAGTGAAGATGGACAAGGATGGGTGTGACATGAGAACGATCAGGCTGAATAAAAATCAGACTGGGTGCGCAGTCTATGTGTGTTTCACTGAACTGCCTCCTCTTTTGTCTGATGTGCTGCTTATAAGTATTATCATTGGAAATTAAAAAAAAATTATATAAAAAAAAAACTTACACCGAAGCAGCAGATGAGCTTAGCACCATGCATGGTGGCTGATGCAAGATCCTGCGGTGGCATGTTGTGCTAGATGTAGAGTCAAAGCGAGGTTACAGAGGTGTGATTACTTCAGATATCAGGTCCTCCACCCTAATGTTATTAGAAAAGCATATAACATATTGTTTAGCCTTGTACTTTTAGTCTCTTAATATGCTACTTCTGGAAACAGTTAACCCATGCTCTGCCATGCTGAAACGACATCCATGGTAAACATGATTAACCATTAGTGCATTCATTTAAGAAGCTAGAAAGGCCTGTTTAGGTATAAACGGGCAAAATATATTAAGTGGTTGTATCAATGTGTGTGCATAGGAGACACAGAACCTGTGTGACGTAACCGCCGACAGACAGTAACTTTATTCAGCAATGCAGAATGAGACACAAGTGTTTGCAACGTGCAATTTGCATTGAATTAACTTTCAGTTCACTTCGACAGCTTAATCAAACAATTATATGGGTAACAGCACTATGGTCCAGTGAGCCGGGAACCTATCCCAAGCAGCACAGGACAGGGAAGGCAGGAAACAGCCTGGATGGGATACCATACTGGGCACACAATCGCACATAATAAGCAATTGCAATTTCACGTAATTGGACTGTGGGAATGGAAACCTGGATAGCAAGATAGTAACAGTAACAAGTAATATAAGTACCATGCAATGAATGTCTGGACCCATTTGCAGGGACTTGTCCCCCGTGACAAAACTGTGATCGCAGACTTCCTGTCCCCACCTCCAGGTTCAGTGGCCACTCTCCCAGCAGGAAGGCACTGAGGAACTCGCGCATCGTCAGCCAGAAGGACGACGTCCACCTCTGCATTATGTGTCTGCGCGCCATCATGAACTACCAGGTGGGGGGGGGTGCAGGTTTTCAGGACAGAGGTTACTGCACGTGAGCATCACTTTGTGATTAGCTGATTAGTGTGAGTACTCTACAGAGAAGGTGTATCAACAGTGTTTAAAGAATCATTTTGTGCACAGTTTAATACCTGCATTGTGGGCTACTAGGGCGTTGTCTATGGGGCTGGGACAAGCCATAACTGGTAAGAGTTGGGGTTAGTCAGTCTCTTCACTTTGTTTCGAAATCAGTTACTAATTACAGCAATTAACTGGAATTTATCACCTACGGTTAATTGAAACGGAGTCTGGGTAAGGGTGAGGTATCTACGGTGGACTTTGCCTGTGTGTTTGGACCCGTAAGGCCATGTTTCTAGTAATTTATAAACACATTCATAACAAATAATAATGCATTCATAAAGCATTATAAACATGAGAACTTCATAAAGCAATCGTAATGCATAATAAACATGGCTGTAATGTTATGACTTTTTATAAATATTCATAGCCACGTTTATAATGCTTTATGAATGCATTACGAATGTGTTTATTAATTACTGAAAACATGGCCTTATGTAAAGTGTTACCGTTGAGTCTGTGTGTGTAGCAAGCAGAGCCATGTGACTGACATGCTCGCTCTCCCTTCTGCAGTCTGGCTTTAACCTGGTGATGACCCACCCTCGCTGCGTCAACGAGATCACGCTCAGCCTCAACAACAAAAACCTGAGGTATCGTTGTGTGTGTGAGCTTCACTGTGTCTCCTAAATAAATTGCGCATTACAGATCGACACTGGCTTAAAACTGTTTTAGGATAGTAGGATAAGAGAAGATACGTATCGTAATTTTGTGTGAGCTAGAGAATATACTTATAAGTTATTAATTACTTATTAATTTTCATTTTTTTTCACTTTCAATAGTAACCACAGAAATTTTATATAGTTTAAACACAGCAATCTTTAAAAAGTTATTTATTTAATAAACGGAAAATGAAAGGAGTTCAAGGTAACTAACTGAAACAATGTCTGATTCAAAAAAGTATATTTATAGTATATGTATATACACACACACGCATGCAGACAGTCCCTGGGTTAAGAACGCCAAACTTATGCATAACTCGTGCTTATGAACGGATGGCCATAAAACCTTTTATATTAAAAATTTGTTTTACATACAGTAGTTTGTAATACCGGGCACGTACATGCACTACTTTGTGACGATCGTGAAAACATCGCGCAGTTTCCGCGGTTCGCCAAATCGAGGTACGGTACAGTAATGTAACTTTTGTTATTACTATTTTATTATTACTATTATTATGTACAGTATTATTATTGTTCCGATTTACCTACAAATAGGCTATGACGTAAAGACAGACTTTGAGAACGGATCTCGTTCGTAACCTAGGGACTGCCTGTGTGTGTGTGATATATATATTTTTAAGTTGTGGGCACCATTTTTCAGGTCCCCACAAAGATCTGTGAATGCAATTAAAAAACTAAAAATGCCGAAAGTCTCGTGTTTTGTTTGGTATGGTTCAGGTTAGGGCTGGGTAGTGGTTAAGGTCATGTTGGGAATAGAGTGTTCACCATAGAAATGAATGGAGAGTCTCCACAAATATATAATTAGAAACCTGTGTGTGTGTGTGTGTGTATACACCCACACATGACGATATCTGGGTTAACACCAGTTATATACTATGTTTCTTCTGCATAGGACTAAAGTGCTTGTATTGGAGCTCCTGGCTGCTGTGTGTCTTGTGCGGGGAGGACATGACATCATCATCGCTGCCTTCGATAACTTCAAAGAGGTCGGCAGATCTGCAGGGTTACTGTGCGCTTCTGTCACATTGACGTCACACTGCCGACTATGTCACTGCTCTGTGTGTTGAGTTCACATACTCTCTCTGTTTTTGTGAGGGTTTCCTCCTGCATTCTCAAAACCCACAAAAAGGCAAAGTGGCATCCTTGAATTGCCTATAGTGAGGGGAGTACTTTATCTAGCATCCACCTGTCAGACCTTAATACAAATACACATCCCAGAATTTATGGCTGTTCTCAGAATTCCAGTTCATTTCACATGTATACAGGCTTTAATCAGATCAAATTAAAACAGTGTTTCCCAATTCGATCCTTGGGGACCCACAGACAGTCCACATTTTTGCTCCCTCCTATCTCCCTACCGGGAGCAAAAATGTGGTCTGTCTGGCAGGGAGCTTGGAGGAAGCAAAAACATGGACTGACTGTGGGTCCCCGTGGACCGGATTGGGAAACTCTGCATTACAAAGATAATGCTTATGGTTCAAGGGGGTGAACTGGCATAAATAATTACAATTATCAGCATAATTCACAGCCAGGGCATTTTCTTTCTTAGGTCACTGGGGAGAAGAATTGCTTTGAGAAGCTAATGGAGTATTTCTATACTGAGGACAGTAGCATAGACTTTATGGTAAGTACACAGCCCAGGTTGATTGCCGCGAATACTGATAGCGATGCCTCCCTCCACCTGTGTGATGTTCCCTGCCTTTCTGCTCCTCTCCTCCAGGTGGCATGCATGCAGTTCATCAACATTGTAGTCCACTCAGTAGAGAACATGAACTTTCGTGTGCATCTGCAGTACGAGTTCACACAACATGGGCTCGACCAGTACCTGGAGGTGAATTTTGAAAAGACTGTTTCAAGCTCTCCCCCGGTTCAAGTTCTGCGTTTTTTCCTGATACCTCCCACATGTGCCACACGTACTAGACGCGCATTTGTGAACGTCCACTTGTGGCTGTCCTTCCAACAGAAACTGAAGGACACGGAGAGCGACAAGCTGCAGGTGCAGATCCAGGCTTACCTCGACAACGTGTTCGATGTTGGTGCACTGCTGGAGGATGCGGAGTCCAAGAACAACTTTCTGGAACACATGGAGACAATGAGGGATCACAATAAACAGGTACATCACACACACCCGGATAATTCTACATGCACTTAATTCTGCATACACGCAAGCTGCATTTCTGTCAGAGGACGAACTTAAAGGATCAGAATCAGAATACTTTTATTATCCCAGAGGAAACCGTTTGTTAACAGTTTACTTAAAACATTCATGTATAATGCATTATAGATACCTTCATAATGTATAATAAAGCATTCATAAAGCCTTAGAAACATTACTATAACTATTTATAAGAAGGTATAACACATTATAGCCATGTTTATTATGTATTATGAAAGATCTATGAAGCTCTCATCTATCATGCACTATAGATACTGTCATAATGCATTATAATGGTCAGTATAAGCCATTATAATACATTATGAAGGTATTTATAATGCATTATCGATGAGAGCTTCATACAGCACTCATAATGCATAATAAACATGGCTGTAATGTGTTATGCCTTCTTATAAATAGTTATAACCATGTTTATAATACTTTATGAATGCATTATTATTATTATTATTAAGGTATCTATAATGCATTATATATGGGTGCTTTAAGTAAGGTGTTACCGAATTGTTTCAAGTATACTGAAATATTAAGATTGAAAAGTAAATCTTAAAGTATATCTTACCTTGTCAAAGAAAAATACCGCTGTCCGGCAACAACAAAATGTCATACTGAAGAAACAGAGACACTGTACAGCAAAAGCAAAAACATTCACACTCCAAATTACACAATAATAAAAACATAAATCCTGTTGCTGTGGTTCACCAACAGATACACTAGCCCAGATTGTATTCATATAAACATGTATGAATAGACATGAATGATATCTATGGAAGGACCAAGACAATATGGTCATTTCTAATACAGCGGGGTGACATATGGGCATCCCCTAAGCATCATGGGAGTGGGTCAAAGTATCTCATCGCAAACCAAAAATAATGGTGGGTCACTGCTCTGTCAGCTGTTCCCCATTGTAAAGCATGTTGCCTGGGCATCTCTCTCTGTGACACCTGTTTTTTTTGTTGCTGCGCTGCAGATGATGGCCAGGCTAGAGGAGAGTGAGATGGAAAGCAACGAGAAGATGGCAGAACTGGAGAAGCAGCTGATGCAGGCCACCAAAGAGAATGAGATGCTGAAGGTAATGGCCAATGAGGAGAAGTAAATGAAGGTCACCTGACATAGCAGCTGACATCACAAATGTAGAAATAAAAAATAAAAACACTCTGAGTAGCTCAGGTGGTAAAACATCCCTTCTTAAGCAGCACATCTCAAATCACAGATTAACTCTGGGCTCTCGAAAAATATGTAGCACTGCACAAGCGCCCTCCACTGGGCTGTCAGGTGCTTGCAGGCTTGTGGTTGCCAGGAACCTTAGATGCTTTGTTCCTGTAATTGGTGTCACGTGATTCAAAGTGCCAAACAGAAAGCTGACTGGTGGGAAAGTGAGTCAGTGGAGCAGATTTCAGCTGCCCTTTGGTCTTGGCAGGCAAAGAGGTGTCATCCACAGCCAACTGCCTTTTGGAATCTGAAAGAACAAAAGGGGGAACAAAATTAAACTAAATTAAACCAGTAGCGAGAGCTGTGTCTGCTATCTTTTGAAAATGTGACTGCAGCGTGTAGCAATTGTACGTAATGTGATGATCTGTATAATCCCTTAATTTCTTTTCAAATGTCTTGTATTTGTGTGTGTGTTTGTGTGCATGGGACAGGAAAGCCTGCGCGACTCCTGCACCCAGGTCAGTACTCTGCAGCAGCGGGAGCGGGAGCGGGAGCTGAAGCAGGAGCGAGAGAGGGACAGGGATCGGCCTTCCCTGGTGCCGACTGAGCTGGAACTCAAGGTGATTGAGCTGCAGGACCGGGGCCTGATCCATATGCGACGCTCCTCTTCTGGGGCCCTGGACATCGAGGTGATTCCTGTCACCATTGTGGAGCAGGTGCTGGTACCTGCCAGTCAAACAGGTATTCGCCCAATCCTCTGGACTCATCCTGCCTTCCCTTTTATGTTAAATCAATCTGTAGGAACAAATCTTGGGTAATGCTTTACATTAACTGAACCCTCTTAATGCATTCATAAAACATTCACTGCACCTTCACAATGCATCCATAGAACATTTAGTGCCCCTTCATAATGCATTCATAGAACATTCATAAGTAGTATGTAAGTATTCCTTAACATCCTAACATACCTTAACAGTTGTAATATACATTAATAAACATTATATGATAATAGCAAACATAATTGTGTAATTTTATAATGATTGTTATTAATGTATATTACAACTGTTAAGGTATGTTAGGATGTTAGCATTATATGATTGTACGATTATATTTGCTATTATCGTATAATGTTTGTTATTAATATATATTAAAGCTGTTAAGTATGTTAAGTATTAAAGTATGTTAAGGATACTTTCATGCTGTTTATGAATGTTTTATGAATGCATTATAGAGGCATTATGAAGGTGCAGTTAATGTAAAGCGTAACCAAATCTTGTTCATTATAGGTTGTATTAACAATAGTTAAATAATTAGGCAAATCTCTGGCACAGCCCAGCTCCAAAACTCACTCAGTCAATTTCGTGGTGTTGTTTTTGAGATGGGACCGCCAGTGACCTAAAGTCAGCCTTCCTCATCATATGTTCGGAACCAAAACTCAATCAGTCCTCATATAATCCAATGAAGACCTTTCGTTAAATCTCCAAGACTCACTAAGTCCACAGAATTTTTTTCTCGAAAACGGGCCCCGTAGACTGAGTGAGTTTGGGGTCATTAGCGATGACGTTTACGGATTTCGTTAACATTTAGAAATGAAACACTTTTCTCCAATGTGCTTATTACTGAGTTTTTTCACAATACATTTTGTTTGCTTCTCCGGGGGGGGGGGGGGGGGGGCGCGGGGCC
>JAODLD010000051.1:13184139-13206056 GCA_026781065.1 Mormyrops boulengeri | reverse complement strand
CCCCCTCAGCCCCCCCCCCCCTGATATGCCCAGCAGTCGTTGAGCCTGGACTTCTTGGAGCTGCTGGAACGCTTCATCCCCACCGACTTCGAGATGAAGATGATGCAGAACTACGAGCGAGATGGCCGGCCGCTAGACGAGCTGTCCAGTGAGGACCGCTTCATGATGCGCTACGGAAAGATCTCACGCCTGCCTCAGAGGATCAGCACGCTCACCTTTATGGGCAACTTCCCTGACAGCGTCAAGCGGATACAGCCGGTAACCCTGACATCTACAAATATCACTAGGCTCACATCTGTTACTCCTTCCTTGAAGCACCACTTCATTTCATTTGTGCCCGCCGCTTAAGAATGTCTCAGGACTTGAATGTAAATACAGGCCCTCGGGTTTAAATTTAGTGCCGCTGTTTTACACACCAGTCCAAATATCAAGAGTAGCTCAATAAATCGTTCCTGTTTTAATAACAGTTTATAAATAAAAGGTGTCATAGATTATATTACGTATCACAAGTCTGACTTCTTTCTTCTTTTCAGCAACAGAATGCCGTCATTTCAGCATCGATGTCCGTTAAATCTTCCGCGAAGCTGAAAAAGATCTTTGAGGTGAGCACATGGGCGTGCATCAATTTCTACCATATGAACATCAGACAGACCGTAGGGCAGAAACACTAGCTTGCCTCTTCTTGTTGTTCTTGTCAGATTGTCCTGGCTTTTGGGAACTACATGAACAGCAGCAAACGAGGGGCGGCATACGGCTTTCGTCTGCAGAGCTTAGATATGGTGAGCATCACTTGGCAAGAAAGATTCCCTCAGACCCTGAGCTAGCTAAATGTTCCAAGGGCTTGCAATTTGTGTTATTCAGACGTTCTCGCTACCATGGATATCGAAAATGCATGCTACTCTGACCCCAGTCCAGTACGGAAGCTGAATCTGTGGTTTGTCCTGTCCCTCCTCACCTGTTCTCTCAGCTGATGGACGCAAAGTCGACAGACCGCAAGCAGACTCTGCTCCACTTTATCGCCAACATCGTCCACGACAAGTACCCAGAGCTGAGCACCTTCCACACAGAGTTGCACTTTGTTGAGAAGGCCGCTCAAGGTACCGCCTTCCTGCTGTTACGTTCTCCTTAAGGCTCATCGCCACGCTGCTACTTTAGCTCTGGTTAGAGCTTCAAGCTTTGCTGTGGTTTCTTGTAGGACTAAACCCTATAGAGCTGGTTTGGGATCAGTTGGATAAGAGTAAGGTAGCCAACTTGTGCTCAGAACTTGTGGAAACTCCTTCAGGACTGTTGGAGCAGCGTTCCAGGTGGCAACATCTGGAAGCAGGCTGAAAGAATGCCAAGAGTTTACAATGCTGCAAAAGGGGTTATCTTGAAGAGAATATTGGCTCAAGGTCTTTTACTATAAGGAGAATAACATAGCTACAATAGAGACCAATACATTTATAGCAGGTGTATCCAGACTTTTGATTGGTATTGTATTTGATGGGATTGTTTGCCATATTCAGTCCTCTGTGTGTGTTTGTGTGTGTCTCAGTGGCCCTGGACAGCATCCTTCAAGAGGTACGCTCATTGGAGAGGGGCATGGAGATGGCCCGGAAGGAGTTCATGGTGCAGGATGACAGCCCGGCGCTAAAGGAGTTCCTCAAGACAAACAGTGAGCTGCTTGACAGCCTCATCAAAGACAGCAAGGCAGCCCAGGTAGATCTATAGCTGCTAATACTACTGGATCTATTCACTGATGGCAGTACATATTTCCTCAGTGTATGTTTCCCCTGTGTAGCTGTCACTCGCTAAAGCACATCCTACACATCTTACTCCATCCATCTACCTGTACCATTCACCTTTTATGCGATCATGGTGGGCTACCACTGTCCATCGCAGGGAGTACAGTACAGTTAAGATTCTTTACTTGTCACGTACATAGTTATACAAGTACAACATGTAGTAAAATGTAAACCTGGCCGCTCCTGAGACTGTGCAAGAATATTAACAAATTAAGAAAAAAGATCTGAGAAAAATTAGAGAAAAGTGCAATATATCCATGTGTATTAAAGTGCAGCGTGCAGTTGTATTGTGTAAGGAACAATAGTTGTAAGGCAAGTGTGTGACAGATAGAGTTCATCTTAGGAGATCAGTGTATTATTGAGGTAATGTTAAAAGCTGTGGTGGCAGGTCCTAGTTAAGCAGTCTTATGGCTTGAGGATAGAAGCTCCTTCTGAATCTCTCTGGTTTGGCCATAATACTCCTGAGCCGATTGCCTGATTTGAAAACACTGATTTGCCTAACTGCATATTTTTATTCCATGCATAAAAATAACTGCAGTGCACCTACAAACCACCAGCACATTCCAGCCTGGCAGATAATTGGCACAAAAATAATAGTCAAATAAATAACCACATTGCTTAACATTTCAAACCATTTAAGCCCAACATGTATGTTTTCCTAATTTATGATCAGGACAGACAATCCAAAAAAAAACATTTTTGTTCAATGTTTTGTGACACATAAGGGTAATTAAGGATCCATCCATCATGGAAAGTACATGTTCAGAAAGTAGAAATCCAGACCATGATTTTGTTTCAACCAACCAGTTGAGCATAAAGAGTCACAGTCACAGAGTACTCAGCTGTTTGGTTAAGACAAAATCTTGGTCTGGATTTTGACTTTCTGGACCTGAACTTTCCATCTTTGCTTCTGACTGATTATCTACTTTACTGCTTAGGGTCACAGGGGGCCTGAAGCCCATCCCAGGTAGCACAGGGTACAAGGCAGGAGTACACCATGGACGGGATGTCAGTCCATTCCAGGAAACATACACACTATGGGCAATGAGACTACAGTTAGCCTTTTTATTGAAAACTAAGGCATGTTATCTCTGATGAGAAGTGGACTGAGTAAAAAGTTCTAATTGAATTTTCTTTCTCCAATCAGGAGTCGTACACATCAGTGGTCGAGTACTTTGGAGAAAATGTAAAGACTACACCGCCATCCATGTTCTTCCCCATTTTCACCCGGTTCATCAAGGCCTACAAGGTAAGGGGCAGGCCCCTCCTGCTGCGTCTTCGCTGGTGGCCACGTATAATTGGCCTTAATGCTCCCACATTCTCCTCAGCAAGCGGAGCAAGACATCGAGCAGCGGAGGAAACAGGAAGCCATGGCCAATGAAAACGCTGCAGAAAACGCGGCCCCCTCGCCCTCCAAGAAACCGCCTGCTGGAAATAAAGTCAGTAGAATTTAATATAAAAGATAAAGTAGTGCGACAATAATGGATGACTTGATGTGTTGGTTTCGTACTAAAATTTGTAACCCATTTAAAACAGAGTCCTTACATGTCTAAGAAAGTATCTTTGGCTGACCTTTGACCCTGGCAGATGCCGATGATGCCCAAAATGCCCCAGGTGGACCTGATAGCTGAGCTGAAGAAGAGACAGGTAAAGCCACAGGTGCGGGAGGGCAAGGACGGAGCTATCGAGGACATCATCACAGGTAAGCCTCCAGTCTCGTTTCTTATTGTTTCCTCATTGGTCTTCTGTACCAATTGATACTATGTTTCAATATCTTATGCCCTTCTTCGATCTCTTCCTCTCTGCTACTCTGGTCTTTCCTAATTTTGTTAGAATTTTGTTAGCCTCATTCATTGTATGGAGGTTTCTGTTTGTTTATTGGATACCTGTATAAGGACTGGGTCACATGACATTAGCTAATTCCCTCGTAGTCTTTCAATGAACTCAACGTCGAAACATTACTGCACGACCTGCCCTATGCCAGTGCTAAACTTGGACACGTTCTACCTTTTTAAGCACTAAATCCATCCGCCTGCCTTTCCCTTCCCAGATCTGAGAAACCAGCCCTACCGCCGGACAGAAGGAGGCTGGCGTAATGCCAGAAAATCAAGCGACGCACAGCCCCAGGCTCCAGCGGAAGCATCGCAGTGATACACCTGCTTTCTGGACATATACGACACACACAGACACATCAACACTGCTACCCAACATTTTCTTTCCCATGTTAACGCCGCCATCATTCGCCACACCACCTAGGCTTCAGAGATCTACTTTATCCTGTACTCCACTGCACACATGGCTGTGTGACTCTGCTGGAAGGCCACAGTACATTTTATAGTCGCATTACCCTTTTGCCACTTACCTGTATTTGCCATATGTTTATTGTTTCATAACAGTTACATAATCAAATCCTCTTTTATCTTTATTGTATGATCTTATTAGATTTAAACTCCTTTTATTCCTTGTCTCTAATATCACAGGACGTTGCTATTGCCCACATATAAGGGAAATTCTCTCAGACACCGTTCATACAAGACACCCCTTCCTAATTAAAATTCCATCTAATCCAGACCTGGGACTGGAGCACTAATCCCAGGATGTATGACCTCACAAAAGCGACATTCAATACAATGATGCAATGAATGCATCATAAAACCAGCCTATATATCTTAAAGGACCCTTCTTCAGCTAATTGGCCTATTCTGTACATGTGTTATGCTTATTTCATCAATCTGTGCCATTCAGAGAGAAGTTGTGTGTAAAGAAGTTTCCACGTAATATTGACTATTGTAGTTGGGTCTCTTTGTATTATAAAATGGTTATATTTTTGTTATACGTATAAAAAGTGTTTTATTCTGAAACATTTTTAAATTATGGAAGCTTTTTTAAATGTAGACGTGATAAACTGTAATCATGTGGGAAAAAAAAAACAAAAAAACACGGTTCCGTGTTTCTCCACCAGAGGGAGAAATCTGCCCGCCTGTAAAAAGCTTCATTCCTTTGTATGGTGGATCCAATGTAAAAATAAACAAAAATGCACACTTTCAACCAATTATTTGTTTAGTATTACCATTTTTGCAACTGATTCCATCAGTCCTTCTTTAATAGCTGTTTCTCTGCTTCAGGGGCAGCCTGTAACCTACCTTAGCCAACACTGGGCATGGGCAGAGAATACCCAATGGCAGGGCTCTTCAGATCTGGGCCTCGATTCCAATTCCAGGCCTTGTTTTCAGTTCTCCCAAGTAGTTACTACAGAGGCTCATAATGTATTTCATATTTTTAAACTATTTTTTGTTTTTCTTTTCTTCGATGTTAATGCAACAGCAGATAATTATGTACTTCTGTGATATTTTGCTAGGGTTCATTCCTCTCAGTGTCAGATACACAAGAGCTGTTTGTAAGCGACCAGCCTGTAGGTGCGTGGGACGACTAATTCCATACCGGGATGCCTTCCGACATACATGCGGTGAGCAGCTCTCGACGCTGTTCGCTCTCTGGGGGTGTCTTGAAGAGGCTTAGAAACAAACTTTTTAAGCCTCACAGCGACCTTCTCAGTGAAGAAAGTTTTCAGCAACGTCTCAACGGAATGCAATGCTCGTACCATCGTTAAATCGCCGATATCCCATAATCCTCCACAACTGTGGACTGAAAACCGAACCCCGCGATTGGGGGAGGTGCGTGTTTGACGTGCGCGTCATCCCGCAGGATCCCTCATTCCCGCGGTTCGTTTGCGGTTAAGAATTCACAGCCGGGCCGTACGAGAGAGCTGAACTTTATTTGTCATACGAACACAGCGAGTATGTACAAAAGAAAAGCAGCCTCCGTATTCTCACAAAAAGACACGGTTCCCACGGTAACATCAGGGCATCCACACGGAGCAGTTAGACTGTTAGTATGCATCAGTGTATCTGACTCTGCTGGTCGTCTATTATGCTATCCCACAAACGAAAGCGTCACTCCCTAGGGGAAAAAACAACACCATTACTGGATGGTTTATGTGGAAACTCTCACTCTCAAACGATCTTTGCTGTCTGTGTGAATACAGTCTTCCCTTTATACAATTTTACTACCCAGTATTACAGTAATAGATGCCTGAACGACAGACATGGACCAATTAAAACCTTTTTTATTTGCTATAGTATAATAAATTTTTTGAGGTCAACGTTATTTTCTTTTACAAAACAAAGACAACATTTTCCAACTGCACCGTGCGATTGAGAATATACATGCATTATTATAATTTATTTAAGATTTCGTCCACTTTTTGACAACATTTTGGACATGAGACCATCTTTTGGACACTCTCTAAGAATGGTTTATCGTATTTACACAAGTTTTTTTGTAAAGTTTTTTTTTTTTTTTGATGCCATGAACATCCACACATCCAGCCCTCAGATGGGACACAACACACAGGAACCTGTGCGCTGGGAATAACCAAAGACAGCAGGAATGTCTGAAGTAATACCATCCCCTTCTCTGGGGGTATGAAGTGTGCCGTCAGCTCCTTGATGACAGCCGCCCCCTAGGCCAGCACTCGCGCCTGCCCTCTATGCAAACGCAAAATACATCACTCAAGCATATATCACAAAGCCTCCAAACATACAAAACCAGGTATGGCCTAATCAATCCACTTGGTATCTGAGACATTCTGACATTGTACCTCTCCCAAAAAAAAACATGAATAAATAAATAAAATGTGCCCACAGGACTGTGCTGTGCAGTGATGGGACCTTTAGCTTGTGCCCTCTGTCTTTTGAGGATGCTACAGTAGGTCTCTTTATATACTAAACTGTAGCATGAACATAAAGGTGGGATTTGTGGTGGTGGGATCTGGGGGGGGGGGGTTAAAGCCTTGATTTAAGTGATGAACAATGTGTTGGTTAGGAAAGGCAGTAGAGATTCTCCAGGGCCCTGAAGTCGACGGCATCTACACCTCTCGTAGGCTGCAGGCATGGGCCAGGAGAATGTTCATCAAACGTCAGTCAGCTTCTTAAAATAGACTCCCCCGGTCTTGACAGTAAAAGCCAACATCTATTGTGGTGCCTGCATGTCATGCAAGTGCAAGGTGCAGCTGAACGGCCCACATGCAATTCTGCAGCTTTAATACTTGTGCATTTTGCAGACTCCCCGTGACCCCCCACCCCCGCCCCTGCTGCTGGGCTGCATGCGGACCCTGCAGAATCAGTTCTGCCAACAGCGATTAAAAAAATGCAACCAGAAAAAAAAAAACAACAACGATCATGGTTGACATTATAAACCCTGATGAAATACAATTAAAAAAAGACATTCATATAGTTAAAATCTAGACCAGTCTTGCATATCCGGTAGATCAGAAAATCAACCATGGTTCAATTCTATACTGTATATGTACATAGTATATATATTTAACTCAATATATAAAATGTTCTGTTTGTGGATAAAATAATTTCCAGTTATGATATATATACATATATATTTTTTTAAGAATAAAAAAAAATTACAAAAGAATTATATAAAAAGCAAATCGAAGATGATTCCATTTACATGTTACATCTGTTTCACACTGTTCTTCACACTGTAATTTCATACACCGACATTTGACTAAAGACATATTTATACATTTATATATGTGTACTTTGCTTTATAATTTCAATAATTTAAAGAATCTATTTTGTCTTTAATTACTCTGATATAACGACTTATCTGTTCCACAATGAACTTGAAGGGAAATTGAAAATTCAAAGAAATAGAAATACTGGCTTGTGAATATTGACGAAAAATAAAAACCCTTTTGCCACTAGTCTTAAGACTTGAAGAGTTTAAGTATGGTTGAATATCGGGGTGTTAGAAGGACAAGAGAGATTATAGCGAGAGTGGACTGTGGCTAGGTGCTCTATTAATCGAGTGAAGTTCGCACCCAGGACTAAGATAAAATTAAAATGAGACTGGGGAGTTTCCTTTTCGTTTCTTTTGCAGAACCCCTGTTTCATATTTTTTTCATCCTAAAAGACAGCATAGAAAGACCCTGTATTATGGATGAAGGCACAAGCTGAGAGTCTTCGTAAAGAAGCCCGTTTATGACACTGTGCTCTCTGAATCTGCCACACTGGTTTTTCACCGGATCTGCCCGTGAACGATTCCACGCCACAGCAAACCTTTTAAGACGGTCTTAAGTGCTACTGGTCCTCCATTTAAAATCACTATCCATTTCTCACCACGGATAATCACTTTCGCCAGTGTATCTATTAACAGAAATAAAAGTGGAGCGTTTTGATGAAAAGCTTCAGTCTATTTCTGCTCTTACAGTAAGAAGAGAGCCCTTGAGTGACGTCAGGAATGCAACGCTAACGACGATCATGAGTTATGCTATTGTGCGCGAAGTTCAAAGAAAAGCGATTACTCCACCAATCATCGCAAATTACAGGGCCGTGAAAAGAGCACGATGCTGTGCTCTTGCTTAGTCGAAAGCAGAGCCGCATTTTTATATCTCTAAAACACTGATAATTGCTCTAAAGATCATCTTAGATTCACAAGAGCCGATACAAAGTAGCACTGCGCGGATTGAGCCACCAGAGGGCAGTGTTATGCCAGCGGGAACATTTAGCAACACCGCAGTGCCCGTTGCCTCTTTGTTCCCGTCTCCAATATACTAAATGCCGACAAAGACCTTATGCAACCGCGCAGCTTTCAATATAAAAGCTAAGTTCTGTAATTTATTTGCAATCTAACAGCTGTCACAGAGTCTCATATTACTACCCTCCCTTTCTCTCTCTTTCTTGGACGATCTCGCCACGTGTCCACGCAGCCTCAACGGGCAGCATCGTCAAATTATAGAGCCTTTACTCGTACTTGTCAGGCGGACGCATGGAGGGCTTGGAGAATGCACAAGTAAGGGGGTTTGAAAGCACAGCTCACGCGGCTGCTGCACAAACACCAGTGCGGTTTGGACGGGGCTCCCTGCGGCTAAATAAATACAGAGTAGAATGCTGGTATAACACGATCTCGTTAATGCGCGATCTGGGAACACCACACACAGGATTAGCACAAACGATAGTACTAATTAGTATTCAAGATTACGTAGGAAAACGTCTGACCAATCTAATATCTAAAATATCCCCTCCCAAAACAGTTGTGAATACAAGTATTATAGCTTGTGCTTTTAAGTCGAATCTGTTTTGCTTGTTGCAATAGAAACGTAAATATTGCACATAACTCAAATCATCTTTGACGTGTCTCCTCTTTGTCTAGTCACAACACAGTTTAAGCTGAAAGGGTATACAGCATAGACTCCCCTATGTGTGCAGTCTACATCTACTTCTATTGAAACTACTGACACTTTAATAGCAAAAGGGGACTGCTCTTACTCCCTTTCTGTACAGTGTGAAGTTAAGCAAGCTGTAATGAGCAGAGACAGACACTCAGCGTGGAGCTCCAGACATAGGTAGGAGTCAATATAAAGACTAAAATGGTATTCAGTCTGCCAGTGCAGAACCGTGTGGTGAATGTATTCACATGTACAGCAGTGTAGCACCATTTTGTATTAGCACATCCACAGGTGGCATCGGGTCTGGAACTAGCCCCAAGTCATTCCTCTTCAACCAATTTTCTTTTTGTTTTCCTGTAAATAAGACGTGTCAGGACACACCGGCGGAAACGACATTTTATAACCTTGTTATTGCACACATCTACAGTACATTTCACAGTTAGAAAACAGAAATAAGGTTTCTTTTTTTGTGAGAAATTTGGCACTGATGGAAAAAAATGCTGGGTCTGCCCATCTTAGCGTCCATGGGACTGGTTTTCTAGGCCAGTGTTTCCCAACCCAGTCCTGGGGGACCACCAGCAGCCTACAGTTTTGCTTCCTCCCAGCTTCCAGCCAAGAACTCCAAATACCTGGCATAGGTGTGTTGGAAGCTGGGAGAGAACAAAAATATTGACTGTCTGGGGGGGTCCCTGAGGACTGGGTTGGGAAACACTGTTCTAGGCTATACATGATCAGGTCAAAAAGAAAAAAAAACACTCAGGCAGCCTTCACTGCAGAAGATCAAGGCTCAGGTGGAACAGCACAGAGATGACTAGAAACTGCTTTGAAAGAAAGAGTGCAAACACTGCCTCTGACTTGGACTGAAATGAGTCTGAATGCAAACGAACAGCATCACTAAGCAGAGACTCACGGTGCACGCTGGGACTCGCGGTGCACGCTGGGACTCCTGGTGCACGCTGGGACTCACGGTGCACGCTGGGGCTCATGGTGCATGGTGAGACTCGCGGTGCACGCTGGGACTCGCGGTGCATGCTGGGACTCCCGGTGCACGCTGGGACTCCTGGTGCATGCTGAGACTCACGGTGCACGCTGGGGCTCATGGTGCATGGTGAGACTCACGGTGCACGCTGGGACTCACAAAGGACGACTGGTGTCTTGAGTTGGTGGAGCTTTGGCTCTTCCTGAAGGCGTAACGGGCGATGCTGTCTCTTAAATGGGCAGGCGACTAAGTAATAGCGAGTTATGTTGAGAATGCCTGCGATGCGTTTTGATTGGATGGGGGTTCCCAGGATCAGCGCGTATAGGGGTGAGGGAACAAAACCTTTCTCCAAGTTGTTGCAGTCAGCCTGACCAAAGTGGAGCACAGTGGGTGACCTGATGTTATTTTGGTATTTACTGGAACCCCAACTAATCTCCTTCTCATTCCCTCACAATTCGCTCAAAGGTGTGCCACCTTGTGGGATAGGCTTACATAGGGTCGTCATTTCTTGCTCCTTGTAGGTGCCGTGGCTGTAGTACAGTGCACCTCGGCCGGTAGTTTGGAGGCCCGACGGAGAGAGGGTGGGTGAGGAGGAGGGCAACGAGGAGGTGGCCACTGGCCGGTGGCTGTTGGGCAGTGACAGTGGGGCAGAGGAAGGTCGCCGCTCCTTGGCCAGATGATGATGCCGTAAGGTGGCAGAGAGCAACAGGGCTTCAGCGCTTAGGCTGAAGGCAGGAATGCTGGTGAGCATCGCCTTAGCGTGACTTGATGAGACTGACAGGGAGGATCGCTCCCCCTTTTGGGGGTATTTCTTCAGGCCCGGAGCGAAGGCGGACGGCAGGGGGGCAGAGAAGCTGGTGGCTTTTGTGCCGGAGAGGAGTGGCCCCGAGGCATTACCGCTGCTGCCTGGAGCCTAGATGTACAGTTTCCGATGAAGGAGGAGGAAGAAGGGGAAACAAGATGGGGATTTCAGAGGATAAAAACACGACAAGCAGTGTGGTTCTTTTCTTGAGCGGTCTTGCAGGTCTGGAAGGTTGAGGGGGCCACAGTAAACACCCCCCTACACATACACACTGTACAGTGAGCACTTGTGCAGGCGGCCTAAGGTGGGGAGGTGGGGGGGATCAGGTAGGCAGGCCAAAACCAGTAGCCCAGTGGAGAAGGAGAAGACAGTTCTGAAGACGGGAGACACTGCTAGGGGGAGTACCAGCAAGGTGAGTTGGGCTGTTCACTGCTGCAGGACACGGGGTGACGGGTGTTTGGGGGGTGGTCCCAGACGTAGGCGACACACAGGCAGGCAAATTACAGGGTGAAGGGCGTTGGAGTCGATGATGAGAGATCAACGCAGAGGACAAAAAAAAAGGACAAACACAAAGCAATTATTCAGGATAGAAATCGCATGCGTGTCGAATATTTATCAGACAAATTACTAAAGCCCAACAGAACATTTAACATCTCCAAAAATGCAATCGTAAAGCACCGAACCGGAGTGCCATTAGCAATCCGTTCTGCATTTTCCAACACATCTTCCGATGCCCCTGCACATGTCATCGGCAATGTGACGTAAATGCAAAACAGGGAAGTTCTTCCACTGCAGTGCCACCTCAAACCAGCAGGAGGCCCGTGGCTTGCCTTTTCTCCTTCATTGCAACGTGTGACGAGCAGACAGCTGGGTGCGGGCAGGAAAAATATCAGCAAAGTACAAACGCATGGTTGCTTTTTGGTGTCAGAGGAAGCAGAGAGTTACAGATATTCTGTGATGATCTCGGCATGACGGCGCCTTAAGTGCTGGGTGACACCTCAACATCTGCATTAACACATTGCCAGGACTTAAGCCATTAATGTGGAGAGGCCCAGAGTCGTCATTTATCTAGTCCCGAGCTGCGCGTCTTCGTTGTCATCAGGGCCGAAGGGAAAACAAACTTATAAAGAGTGGTGTTCTAGAAGACGAACACACACAGCTACAGGTCTATAAAATTGTTATGGATGGCAGGGAGAAAGACAGCTATATGAATCAAACAAAGTACTGTAATCTCTACAGTGATCTGGCACCTTAACAATGCCCTAAAATGTGCGTGAACACACTGTTTTATAATATTACTTGTTTGCCGATAACCGAATGCAGACCTACACCCAGAGTGCCATCTTTCACCAAAAGATTTTTCAATACATTTTAATAAAGAAGTATTAACAGACCCATCTAAATTATTGACTAAAAGGCCGCAGTGATCATTATTGGTAATTGTTGTGAGTAAAAGGACAATTTGGATTGGGGTAGCAGTCTTCATTCTGTCCATATCTGACCACTGAGAAAGGTGGTTTGCACCTGAGCCAGACAGGCTGCAGCAAAGACACAACAGAGTATATATAGAAGCAATTCGATAAACAAACAGCTACAACAGTCACACCCCACACACACACTTAATGACAAACACTGAAAATCCCGCTTAGTCATTCTTTTGACAGTTAGGAACATAAGCAAACACCCCAATGAACAGACTTTAATGTATGATTTCTCTAGCGCTTCTTGTCAGCCATACCTTAGCTAAGCCATCAGTTATTTTTGCTTGAGACACGGAAACACAGATTTGCTCTGAACTGTGTACTAACTGTATAATATCAGTTTAGACAACTAGTACCTAAATATTATTTATCTATGTATATATTTAATGAGATCTCTCTATGGCTTATGGTTAATTTAAATGAAAACAAAAATCAGAATGAATGTTCTTCATATACTTTCACCAGCATATGAAAAAAATCACAGTTACTCATTGTCCACTAACAGAAATGAAAAACACAAGAAAATCACATGACCTCGGTGGATGTCCAAGAAAATGGGGTGCCGAGTGACCTTACGGGCACACTCTCACAAAAACAGTGCTTGGTGAGTCCTTAAGCAATTGTACATAATTATAGGCAGTGCACCACATTTTATAAAGGATTTAGTTTAGCCAGACAAGCAGTGAAGATCTTCTGTAGCAGTGGATCTATTCCTTGGGTTTTCGTTTGGTTGCATGGAAAAAACAAAGGAACAGGATATGACGTTGAGTGGGTGACGACACCCTCACCATTACAAGACGGATGAGGATCTAACCCCTAATGCAAGACGTCAATGGAGAACGTTTTACGGGACTGTGTGTCGACCTCAGAACAAAATTATTCGGCTCATCGAGACAGAGGCAGAGGTGTCACCCATCTCTTTGCATTGTATCAAGGTTGAAAAAGAGATAGATATCAATGGCAGGGATGATATTCCACACCTCTGTCTGAATAATGACCTCCATCCTTCATTCGGATGGACAAAAAATGAAGACAGGGTAAACAAATGTGGCGAAATGAAAGTAAACAGATGAATCACCTTTCATTATGGAAAGAATGCGATGCCATTGTGATGGCAGGCAAGAAGATAAATGACAAAACACCCGATTCTGATTACAGCCGCTACCGGAGGCGCCGGAAGATCGGCGGCAAGGCTATAGAGATGACAGGAGCGTCTCCGCGCCATTGAACATGCGGGTAGCAGTCGTGGCCAATTGCAGTTAACCTCTGTATGTCCTTCCTGTTGCGCCTTCGGTGTTTCTGACTCCCTCCTCGCTTTACATGCACTTCTGTACCTCCGGGGATGTTCGAAGGGCATGCGACGACGTGTCGCTACAGCAGGACCACCTGGCTGCTCTAATCCTGCCACACCATCGGAGGGGCCGCCCCTTTAGCTTTGACGGATCTGTTCATCACCATTCCCGCAATTTATTCCACCCTATTGGCCTGGATAAGACCCCACTTCCTCTACGGCACTTCACTAACACAATGAGATGAAAACATGCTCCCATGCTCCCCCCCCCCCATCTTCAAGAGACTGCTCCTGTAGTACAGTAGCATCCAGGAATAAAACTGAAAGAATGCAAAAAATGGATAGAACTTACATGCTCCCTAACCTCCAGCCTGACCTTGAGAGTGAAATCATGGGGGTGTGTGGCTCAGTGGGTTAGGACAGTATACCTGTGATAGGAAGATTCCAGGTTTAAAGCCAAGGTTGGCAGAATGATGTCACAATTGGGCACCTTGAGCAAGGCCCTTAACCCCCAACTGCCCTGAGTACTGGCTTACCCTACCTTTTCAAATGTACGTAGCTTCTTATTTGATGACTGTTTGGGTTATACTGCAACAGAAGGATCTCATACCCACAAACGTGGATCTACTCACAGTGATATTCCAGCAATGCGCTACACCTCCTACAAGTACACCAAGCAGACTGATGTTCAAGAACCATTCCAAGAATACAAAAAAGTGAACTAGTCGTTCGGGATCTGCGAATGAAAGCTATTGCTCAAACTGCAACCTGCAGTTGTGCAGAGTTCAATGGTGCAAGTCAAGTATCACTCAGAACATCACCCAGAACAACACGGTAAGTGCTGGGAAAGCTTGATAATATAAATATCTGCAAAACTGATCCATTCTGAAGTAGAGCACACATCCTGCATACTTCAAGTGTAGTGATTACTCCAGAGCTCTAGAATGTGTCTGCTGTGAACTACAATTAGACTAATATGAAATGAATTACATACATAAGAATCAGCAGATAAATCGTAATGTCAATACTGGGAATACAGTAATGAAAAGGAGGAGCAGAAGAGATGAAACATAGTTTTAGAAAATGCTTCTTATAACAGTGTTTGGAATCCCTGGAGCCTTTTATGTTCAAAGAAATGATGTGGAGAATAAGAAAGACTGGCAGAAGAATAGGGCTGACTGTACATCAGTAATCTATTTCTTGCAACAGTTACCACAATGAGTCCTATCTTCAATAGCTCCCATAAAACAGAGCAAGACACT
Organism: Mormyrops boulengeri; assembly: GCA_026781065.1. NCBI lineage: Eukaryota > Metazoa > Chordata > Actinopteri > Osteoglossiformes > Mormyridae > Mormyrops > Mormyrops boulengeri. Next base: position 13,191,214 of record JAODLD010000051.1, on the reverse strand, counting down.
ATGATATCTATGACCACTGAGTCCTGTTTTCTATATGTGTAGCTAACAGAACAGGGCTGTTCTTATCTTAGTGTTCTTTAAAGTGGTAGTTCCTAATCACTGTCACTCATTCTTGAGACTTAAATGTAGTTCTTTCTGAGTTTCCATGTTCTAAGGTTGTTTTAATAATACCATTCTGTTTTTCTGTTGCTGCAGATTGCTGTACAGCGGGGCTCTTCAAATCAGGACCACAAGTCCAAATCCCGCCCATGTTTTCAGTTCTCCCAGGCAGTTACTTTAATAGTTACTGATTCTGATTGGCTACAGAGGCTTCACACCCAGCTCACAGGTAAAGGAAGGCTGAAAATCAGCAGTGCTCGGACCTTGAGGACCTTTGATTTGAATAGCCCTGGTGCAGCTGTTTCACTTGGATTGTTAGTGGTGGGTGGATCATGCTTGAGGATCAAACAATTAACCCTAGCCTTTGAGATCAACTAAGACTCATCTAATCTGTGGTGAGCGCTGCACTAAATGAGTCATACAGCGAGAAGAATCACGTCACAGGAGTTACTGAAGGGAGAAGATCTCTGAGATCCACTGGTCATTAGTCTGGGAAAACTGGGACATGATAAAGACAAATACAAACTACCGACCTGTATAACAGGCATTGCTAAACATCGAAGAAGCTTTTATGTTTGGCCAGGGTAGTAAAAGAGGAATAATGTTGCTCCTTTCCTGAAAACTACAGATCCTTGCCAGTGTAGAGCTCGGGCTCGTCACGGGCCTAATAACTGGTATTGGCTGGAATGCAAGTTACAGGCAATCCCTGATTTAAGAAAATCCTACTTATGGGTGACTCGTACTTACGAACAGGCTGTTATATTAAGAATTAATATAAAAATTAAATTAAATGGTAACAAATACACTCACTACGTTGTGATGCTGGTGAAAAGACTGCAGGGCGTCAGTGGTTTGTCAGCACGACATACAGTACAGTAACGTATGTAGTTTTATTATTACTGCATAATTATTATTATTATGAACCGTATTATTATTTTTCTGACTTGCTTACGAATTCGACTTAAAGACAGATAGGGAACGGAACCCGTTCATAACCTGGGGACTGCCTGTACTTGCATTTCAATGTATCTGATTTTGCTTTAGATGGTCTTGCACAGGTGAGCTTCCATACTGCTATGTGGTACTCAGAACATACAAGTAGTTATTGAGTAGCTTGCCTTAGGTATAAACAGGACCAGGATGCAGCTCTCGCGTTCTGTTTGCAGTTGGTCCCCTTTCAAAACCTCCCTGTGGGATGACAGACTGACGTCTGCCACACCTTGCATCCAGAGGGCTCACCTGCGCAAAACATCTCTAGCCAAGGACCGAGGGGGTTGAATAACAATCCCTCCCAGACAAAATGGTTCCACTCTCTGGGTGTTCTCATTGTCCTGTCAGGAAGACAGGTAGCCAATACATGCTCTCTGCTATGGAGGACAGAGGCACAATGCAACCGTGAAGCATAAACACAACACAGACAGTGAACTGCTTATTGAGCCAAGTATATCCTGCTGTTGCCTGGGGAGGGGGCTATACATGGAGCAGGGCTACACACATTCATTGGCTTGGTTATTTATTAAAGCGGCACCTTTCGGACCACGTTTGCAACGTCATTATGGTCACTATGTCTCATGCTCACGAGTTTGACTACATGTGTAGCCGCGTTCCATATGTAGCCCCACCTTGTTCCCAGGTCTGCAGCCGGCACCTTCTGCATTCAGCTGGGGGTAAGGTCCAGGATAGGCTGAACAATTCAGTGCTTTAGCCTCACTAGATGGAGGGAAGGAGGCATTTAGTTTGCAATCCAGTAGTAGTCTGTTATGGACAGATTCTGTGCCGTGGTTTATAGCAGATTTGTCTATGTATCTTCAGCGTGCGGGAAAATTAGCCACAGGCTAATGTTGATTACGCAGCTCTGATCCACTATAATTGTCTGGTTCAGATTAATCTGCTTCAGTAGAGGCGGTCAGCATTTTCCATTCCCCAGTACAAATAAACCAGGAAGGTTTGTGGGGGAGGGAGATTTGATTGACATGGAGAAATTCCACATCCATTCTGAAAATTAAACACTCAAACACACAGCGCAGTTAAATAGACAGTGAACAGTTATGCCGATCAGGCACTGATCACATTCCAGTGCCAAGCAGATTCGTGACTTCTCACCTCTAAACGTCATCCATCATCATCTAAGCCAACAGAACAAGCACATTTTATTTCATAATAGTCATACTACCTCAGCCTTAGTACAAGACTGAGAACAAAAAATTTGAACAGCTGCAGGCTAGCCCCATGAATTATTATACATGCTCGAGAACATGTTTCTATTATAATTCTTGGGACACCATTCATTTTCCAGTACCAGGTCCTGGAGCCAATTCCCAAGAAGCAGGTGGTTCAAACAGGTCAACACACACAAATCATAATTTAGAAGCACAAATCCGCCTAAGCGTGTATTTGGTGTGTGGAAGAAAACTGGAGTACCTGAAGTAACCTGTGCAAAGATGGTGAGAACCAGAGGTGGAAATTTAAGGTCCAGAAATTATAAATCCAGACCAAGATTTTGTTTCATCCAGCCAGCTGATTACCCTGTGACTGTGACTCTTTATACTAGTTCGTTGAAACAAATTCTTTGTCTGGATTTGTACTTTCTGAACATGAACTTTCTACCTCTTGTAAGAACTTGCTCACTCCACGCATGCAGAGCCTGGGGCTGGGAAATGTGATGTTACAGAGATAACAGTGCTAACCACAGAGCAGCCATCCCACCTCTTGTGGAAACAACTATAGACTTCCTGTAAAAATGCATATAACAGGACTTCAGACAGACTCTGCAGTTGGCTTCTCAGTAAGGTTGCAAGCTACATGTACAGTAAGTCTTTTGACACAACTGCATAAAATGTCAACTGAATAAAAAAAAAGATGATGCTGTAGAGGGCACGGCCCTTGAATGAGGGTAGGTTATGACTGCGTAGAGCTGTGAAAAGGCAGAATATCTTCGGGAAAGCACAGCTCTTTCACACACTATTTATCCTGTTGCATTCAGTTTAGCGTTCTTGAGTGTAACACATTAACTCTTGCCTTGTGAATCCCAATTCCACTCAGCCTTTCATTTCCTCTCTGTCCTTGGTCTCAACATCTGTACCCACTTCCTTATGAACACATCTACATGCTTGGAAAAGACCTCAGCATAACTTTGTGTCAGACACCTAAATAGGATTATATTCATCTTGAGGTGTCTTCAGTTTTCTTTCAAGACTCTCAGTGCAATATGGCAACATGGCACACAATAGTCCAGTCACCTTTTCAGCTGCTTAAGGAAATTCACTTAAAACAAGATCAAAGAAATACCGAAGTTGACATAAATGTGAAAATGCATGAGAAAGCATTGCATTCTTGATGTGGATGGCACATCATCAAAGTGTTTTCTGCACCCAGCCTGCGCTCTTAGAATGCTAATGTTTGTCAGGAGGTTATTTTCTACGTCACCACAAATAGCAGGCAGTACAGTGGATCTTTCAGGTGTGACAAAACTATAGAAGGACATCTGACGTCGGCAGTACCTGCTGCTGCCCCTGACTCTTAAGGAAATCCTCACGCAACTTGCTTGTCTTGCCCTTCTCTGGAGCAGTCTGCTGCAGATGTTTCAGGCGGGATGAGGCAGATGAGTGGAGACCCTTGCCAGAGCCTCCGCCCTGTGGAGGAGAGGAAGAGGGAGGGGGGATGAGCAAATCTGACCTTGCAAGTGAAGGGCAATTACTCACCGCTCACTGTCAACCCGTCCCCCCAACAGGAAAACAATGGTTAGTATACCAACAGAGACACCTGGTGAGACAAACAAACCTAAAAAGAATTCCTCAGAGAAGTAAATTTCTGGTTTCAAATTCGATTTGCCCCCCTGGAATATGCCACAATCACTTTCCTCGTTTTCTTTACCACGAGGAAGAGGGAAACAAGTGCAGCACAGTAAATAAAAGGATGTGAATCAGTGGGGGCCTCCTGAAGTTCCCCCCAACACAATTTTCAAAAGCATTTCTGGACCCGGCTCCTGAGGAGCGATGGAGACTCAGCTCATGTCTTGATGCGAGTCTCCCTCTCCTTAATTTGCTGACTATCTAAACAAGAGATGGATTGTTTTTGTCGGAGACTCGATGTACCAACGAGTCTCACCATTGCTAGGCACAAACGAAACAGTGTAGCTGCCGGGCACAGCGGGGCAGAGGCGAAGAGTCAGAATGGAGATATTCCTTTGCCATTGTGTGTATGTCAAAGCTCATTGACACAGACGATCGATTTCGATGTGTACGTGGTATGTAAATCATACTGACCGACCATCCATATGCAGGTTTGGAAGCACATTTCAGAGATGCAAGTTGATTTTAATTTGGCCATAAGACAAATCGTAACATAATGCCTCTAACAGATAGGAGATAAATATGAATATTATCATCTTGGTCTATCTATAATTAATTGCATTTACACACCATTGTCCACCATCCTTTCCACACTCCCTGGCCGTCTGTTTCTTTCATGCACACTGAGCATAGTCCTAAATGAGACGACGGCGATAAGCCCACGTTAACCGATACATAGCGACTTTGTTAACAGTCCAACCAGTCCCACGTAAAGAACATCTATCTACACATTTGTTTGATGTTCTTATTTAATGACGTTTCCACATAACGGCACCAGCGGCCAGAATGCACAAGAAATTAGTGTTGTTAGTAGTGGGTCGGGGGGGGGGGGGGGGGGGGGATGGAAGGTTTATCCATAATTTAGTAACCTGAGCTATTAGCCTGTAAACGGAAGGTATCAATAATTTTTTTTCCCCGTGGTGTTCCATCAGAATAAGCTAATGTAGTGGTAGCAATGAAAGATGCATGACAGTCTAGACGTGTGTGTGTGTGCTTGTAATTGCGACAAGCTAGGGAACGCATCATGTACAGGAATCACCCTAAACACAACTAACGGAGTGTCCAACACACACCTTAAATTGACCTTTTGGCAAGAAAACCACAGATTTAACAACAGCTATGCAAGGGAATCAATACGGTATGTAGGAAATTGTCCTATGCATTGAAACACAAAAAAGGGAACAAATCACATGCTTGATTTTCTGGATGAGGAAGTGATCAAAGCAGAGAAGACAGTTCATTAAAGAGACGATGGTGAGTATAGACAGGACAGCAGCCAATTAAATGAGGTGAAGAGATGGCTTACAAGAGCACAGCGACAGATACTGCATTATTCAGGAAGCAAATGTCCCCTTGCAACACAACCCATGTGTCTTGTTCCATGGAGGTCAAATTGCAGCCTGTCCATTCTATAACACTGACAGCGGACACTATGATTCACCCATTTGCTTGCTTTCGTTATTCGCCCCGTTGACTTAATAAGCAGCTAGACGACAGACCTGAAAGTACAAGCGAAAGCTACGCCTCAGGCAAAAGCCTCAATCTGAACTATGAGCAGCAGAAAATACGGGACGACAGCCAACAATGATTCAATATCCTCTGCAAAAAGGTGAGCGGTTAGACTATTTAACCACTGTCTGTCATTCAGGAGAAGGTAGGCGGGAGGCTTCGAGTACCAGAGAGCAAAAGTTCCAAGGGGGAAAAATGGAAGCGAAACAGTTATGCCCGAATATAGAACCCCAGGAAGGGAGGATGGACCTTAGTGATGACTGCTGGGACTCCGGTGGGTTTGGGTGGGACGGGAGGCTTCTTCTTGTCCGGGGAATGTGACGTCTCAAAGGCCACTGTCGCTATCTCATCAGTCCCCTGTCCCAGGAAGCTGCAGGCAGGATGAGCCCCGATCTCCTGCAGGGTGGTCTCCAGTTGGCGGATGGTCTCTTCCAAGCTGTCAAGCCTCCTATAGGTGCTGCTCCGGATGTCCTCTGTCTGTGACCCATGCAACGAGGTCGCTTTGGGCTGGCTCTCTACTGGGGCAGCTAACCGGTCACTGGTGCGCTCTATGTTCTTACAGGTCCCCCCAACTTGTGTCTCGGTATCAGGGCACAGGGAAAGTATCCGGCACCTTCTCTCTGCCCCCTGTCTTGTAGCTTTCCTCAGTGCTGCCAGCTGTTTCCGAGGCAGCCTAATCTTGCTGCCGCTGGAAACACTCTGAGACCCAACTGTCTCAGCCTCCCCCTCCTCGTCCAGCAGTGCTTCCAGACACCTGTAGGCCTCCTTGACCTCCAGAGGCTCCTTAAATAGTACAAACAGCGGCGCACTGCTCAGAATTGGACCGGACGGGTTGTCTCTGAGGTAATAAATCTCACAGGGCCCTCCTGGTTTGTGGGTGGGGATGGACATTATTCGCAATGGTTGCTTATTCTTCCTGATGAGTTCCTGAGCCTCATGTCTAGGTGAGACCTTCAACTGCCTGTCTGTGAGGACCAGGGCCAGCTCCTCCTTCTCAATAGTCTCTAAGGAATCCTGCCTTCGAAGTTTGCGACCATCTTTAGGACTTTGGTGCTGAGGGGCCAGCCTGCCAGAAGCCACCCAACAGACCCGTGATGTCTCCGAGTCTCTCCCCACCTCAACATCTGCAAAGTGCCCACCCTGTAGACCTGCCCCGACTAAGTTGTCAGTCTGTGTTGATAAGGCTGGGATACACTCAGACAGCTGAGCCGTTGCATTATGATCAGAAGAAGTCTGGATGGATGACCCACCAACAGATTCCTGGGAAACAGAATCAAACTGGTGAGCTACAAACAACACTTTAATTCTGAACTCTCACACCACAGTCAGTTTGAGCATCATGACTTTGATAACAGCAATAACAACAGCAGTAGAATAGCAAGAACAACAGTAGTAGAATACCATAACTACTACTCCTAATAACAAAAGTAAAAACAATGGATATCCAGCAGCTAATGCTATGACTAGGAACATTAAGTGTGGCTATATTACAGCACGCTTTTATTGAGGGTGAAATGGCAGTCGCAGTGTTGTGACAACACTTTCCCAAGAACTCCTGGAGCTGCTGTACGAGAAGCAGTGAAGGTGGACACAGCCCTGGCAGCAGAGTGGAGTGG
>JAODLD010000051.1:13173407-13184039 GCA_026781065.1 Mormyrops boulengeri | reverse complement strand
ACTTTCCCAAGAACTCCTGGAGCTGCTGTACGAGAAGCAGTGAAGGTGGACACAGCCCTGGCAGCAGAGTGGAGTGGAGCAAGGGACCTGATCTGCCCTGTGGGGAGCCTCCTCTGCTGCAGATTTGCCCCCCTACCTACTGGAGGGCGGCCATCTTGCTCCATAGCCAACCACTTTGTTCACGCTAACAAGAGAGCCGGTGCATGTTTCCACAGCGCGTCGAGAGCCCGGCATGCCATGCTTACAGCATCTCAACTGGTCATTTAGGGGCCATTTCTATCCTCCAGTCAAAGTTTCATTTACAGATGCTCCCTGGGTTACGATGGTCCGTGTTACAATATTTTGACTTAACAATGGGTAAATGTTTCTCACTTTCAGTACATTATTCAATAAATTACATGGCATGTTCAACCCTTTATTATAAAATAGGCTTTGTGTTAATGATTTTGCCCAACTGTAGGTCAATGTAAGTGTTCTAAGCATGTTTACGGTAAGCTAGGCTAAGCTATGATCTTTGTTAGGTTGGGTTTATTGTATTAAAATGCATTTTCACGTTACAATAGGTTTATCGGAATGTAACCCCATCGTAACCTGGGAAGAGACAATCTATATAACTGAACAATAGTGCTCCCTTAGACAATACATACAGAATACTATGTTAAAAATACAGTAAAAAATATCAGTTTAACTAATTTATGACAACGAATTACAAATATTAATACACTTGGTAATTACATTGTACTTAATGGGCAAGTGGAAGCTTGTTACCCGCATGTACTAGTCAGTCTTATTTGCTTACCTGATAACCTGTGGGTCCTGACTGACCGGCTCCCACTCTAAATATGACCGATCCTGCAAGGGTTGGCAAACACCGGGTCTGGGGGCGAGCGGGGACTGCTTGCCCAACACACGTCACGTGACCCGCGTGAGCGCTCCAGCACAAGAATGCATGCACTCGAACACACGCGCCTTTAAAACACGCACACACACACATGGTGTAGTCGTACGAAGCAGAAGGCACGACGTTAGCATACTCCTTCCTCCTGGTTAGTAAGACAGCATTCCACCCATCGGCCTGAGGTCACGTTAGCTTTGGCGGGGGGGGGAGGGGTTGGGGGGCAAGTAAGTCAGGAAGGCAAATGGGGGTGTCTGATGTGTTAGGAGAAGTTCTGGTAAGCGAGGGATTCCAGTGATTGCGCGTCTTCATTCCAGCTACAAGGAGAATGAGAAACAACTCACCAGGCTAGATATCCCCACCAGACTGTCGCTGTGCTACGTCTTTCGTGGGGTCTTTTAGCGCTAAGGCAAGGATGTGCTGAAAGTTAGACGTGCAAAGGCCCGCCATGAAGGATCTGCATGCACAGGGTAGTTAGGCAGCTCAGGGGTTCCTCTCTCGTGCTACTGGACAGCACGTGGCTCCGGGCTGAATCCTGATGCGGGCAGGTTAGTGATGCCCAATGTGAGGATAACGGGTGGTGTTTAGGGGATGGTGAATGAGAAGGGGAGGGGCAGGGTGAGGCATAAACAGGTGCCTCAGAAAAGCAGCGATCTGCACAGGCCCATAGGTAGGATTTACCGTCCTCCCCAGGGCTTCTGGGGGCCACAGGTCCAGGCTGCTGGGGGGCGAGCTGGTTCTGCGTTGGATGCTAGGCGAGGAGTGGGGGCGGTATGCTTTGCCCCGGGCTCTCTGAAAAGCCTGGCAGCGGGGGCGGGGAGGGGTACGACGGGGGATGTGGGTACAAAAACACTGTGAGCGATAAAATTAAGGTCCCGCACATTCCATACCCTGTATGGTCTGCGTTGCTGTTTAACAAAGACCTACAAGCAGCCTGAGCAATACTGGGATGGGATGTCCAGAGCGTGCATACAATTCAGAAGCATCTTAATGCCAATCACTTCCATTTTGAGTGCTCTGCAGCTGAGCTTCACTGATTCAGATCTTGTCTGTCCTGACTAAGTGGACCCTATGATTATCAGTGTTTACGCAGAACACCAAGAGTATTGAAATCAGAACCACTGAATGAGACTCATAACCGTTCGAGGCTATCAGTCCATTACATCCAGTTTTGGGAAAATGCTCCATAAGTTAAAGTGAAGTCTAGGAGACTATGCCACACCAGAAAGGGATCTTTTCAGGAAAAGTCCATGAAGAATTACAGAGCCTGTACATGAGAAAAACCAGAAGACTTTAGCTCTTTACCAAATATACTAAAGTTAACAACCATCGAAGGAAAAACCAGTGAACACAGTGGCTCTCTATGGACCAGTGTCCCTGAAGCTGGTAGGTAGGACAATAAACGCTTAATACCACAGAAGGGATTTCTTTTTGGCTGGCTTGTGCCATGTGATAGCAGCCCATCGGCAAGTCCCAGCAGGACCAAGGCGACACAGTTCTTACCAAAGGAGTTAACTGTGTACATGAAATTCTCTGGGACGTGAGCAGAAAAAGGAGGGAGTATGGCCACCATGACGCCGTAGGTGATACCACAGGGAGAGCCACAGGAAGCCGGACCTTTTTGAATGACAGAAAGTCACGCGACTCTGAATAGCTCCAGTGGACCTTCCTTACCTCCGGGTCGACGGCAGCCTTCTCCTCGTCGTCCTCATCCTTTCCCCCCGAGGCGACATCGGGCGGGGTGGAGGCAGGCCGCTGGGCCTCGGAGACCGCACGTCGAAGCTTGATATGTGGCTTCTGCACCTCCATCTCCTCTGACTCCGACTTCTATGTGGACAGAGAGGGTGTTAGATGCACTGGGGAAAACAATAAGGAGAAGGACGTGAAGGAAGCGGGCGAGTTGCAGGGAGAGGAGGCTCTGCAGAAGATGCACTTCCAATAGCCAAGCCGTGTTTACTGATCCGTAATAAACCCCACACATCTCCTCACCTTAATGCTCTTGCTGCTGCCGACTGCGTCCCCACTGCGACAGAGGCTGATCCCCTGCGATGATGGGAAACTGCGACGTGGAGGCGGAGGGGGGGGCGACTTTGAGGGCTTCTCGGTGCGGTACCGCGCCACAGTCAACTCATCTGAACGGGACCGAAGACGGCAGAAGTTAATACCCAAATGATGTACTGCAGAAGGTGGGACTGAACAATCCCACCGACAGGAGGGTAGAGGGTGGCTGGGTGAAGGGTGGACATCACTGCATAGACACCTATCACTGATGCATCAGGTTAGGGTGACCAGATAATCCATGTCAGGGAGGAGAATTCGAGATAGGACAGGATTTATAAACTGCCATTTCAATTAAAAGGACCTGCATTTCACTTAAGCACGGAGTTCATGCTGTGTGCTGATTGGTCAGACTCCTGTAATCATGCATGTTATCGCTAATATTAATGTGAAACAGCTGGATGAGTCTTGCAATCAAGGAAAGAAAACAGTCAAAGCACAAGAAGAACTCAACTGTTTAGCCAAAGCCTTTCAGTTTCACAGTTTGTAAAACCTGAAGTAGCTCAAAGTGGATTATCTGGTGACCCTATATCAAGTGCAAAGCTAAGGGAGAAGTTCCTGAAGCTGCTCCTGAAGCTGCTGCTAGTGGCTAGCGGACCACCACAAACACTGTGTTAGGTGGGCTGTCCTTCCTGGTACAGGAGCTAATGACAGCTGAATCAGATACACCTATTGAAAATTATGGATTCCACACAAGGTTCTACAAGACTCGGCCCAATCTTCAGAACTTCCTCATCACAGCCACAGAAACCCAACCAGACTTCATACACTGCAAGTGCAAATCCCCAGGAATGCAATCCAAGAACCAAGCATTCCATGAGTTGAGTCCGCCATTACTGGGGCTGTCTACAAGCACAGCAGCATGAGCTTGCGATATGCATACAGATATCAGCTCAACCAGCCGGTGGGTCACCTCACCAGAGCCTCGACGTGAGCCGACCTCCTTGCTGGAAAGCTTTTGGGCCGAGTTCTGGAGCTTGCCGGGCCGGTGATCGGGGGTTGACGTGCCGCTCTGTGATACAGGTGGGGCGGACGGCTTGATCTGCTTGGCGGCAAAGTCCAGGTCGGGGATGGCCTTCATGAGCTCCGCCTGGGTCTCCTCCAGGAGCCTGTTGATGTCCTGGGCGCTATACTGGGTCAGGCTGGCCCGCTTCTCCTCCCAGTCACGCTCTGCGGCCTAGCCCATACAGACACACATAAGGGATTTTCAGCTATCCAAGAAATACAATACCCTATGTCCTAATTAAACCTACTTATTATTATGATGTCTGATCACACACAACCACGTATATAACTTAATCAGGTATTTTGGTTGATGCAAAAGCCGACACCATACACACACACAGTCACAGTCAAGCCACTATACATTCACACACGGGACAGATGTCCAGTACCAGTCTGACCTCCACGGACACTGATTTGTCCCCGCCCCGGCGACCTGACAGCTCCTCTAGGGCGCGGCTCTTGAGGGGCACCGGAGGGTGGGGGTCACGTGTGGTGGCAGAGGGGTTGCCATGGCTGGATGCAGAGAGAGGCGTCCAGTTGGCGAGACTGGAACTGCACCCCAAGTCATTGAGTGGTGGACTTGTAGGGATGTCAAAGTCTGTGCTCTTGCTGAAGTCCTCCGCATGCTTGGCCAAGGAGCTAGTGATGTCCCCCTGTCCCTTAGAGATGCCGCCGCTCATTTGCCTGGACACAAATCGGTAGTCTTTATAAAGCACTATTCTCAACAGAATTTCCCCAGTGCAATATGCACACAGTAAATGACTCAAGCAGAAAACTCCAGGAGACAATGAAAGAGAGCGACAAAAAGTCTTTTTGTTGGCCCAGAAAGTGCCCTTGAGCATGGCCCTTAACCCCAAAAAATGCTCTTGGGTACCAGATAAATGGCAGACCGTGCCCTCTGACCCCGGGCTTTATTCTCAAATGTGTGTGTGTGTCTCAATGGAGATCTGGGATACTCAAAAACAAAAGAATTTCTACATACCTATACCCATACAATTGCAAATAAAATATACTGCCTGGCCAAAAAAAATGAGCACAACTTAATATATTGTTGGACTGCCTTTACTTTTGACAATGGCGCACATCTGTCAATGTATTGTTTCCACATGCTTAGGCGGCGTCACAACATTTCTTTTTCCATCCAGATTTCCATTTATTTCTCGTCAAGATCTCGTATTGATAAAAGGTCAGTTGAACCACTCAGTGAAGTCTTCTTCAGCACATCTCAAAGACTTTCAATGGGGTTAAGGTCGAGACTCTGTGGTGCCCAATTCATGTGTGAAGATGATTCCCCACGCTCCCTGAACCACTTTTTGACGATTCAAGTCCGATGCATTTTGGCATTATCATCCTGAAATATCCCCATGGCATTAGGAAAGAAAAAATCCATTGATGGGATAACCTGACCATTCAGTAGATTCAATTCAGTAGATACTTAGCTGACTTCACTTTATTGCTGAATAACGTTGCTGAGCTGTAATAATGATTCAGTCATTAGCTCTTAAGTACTTGCTGATTTAAATTCAAACTGTGACTGTTTTTTGGCCAGGGAGTGTATCATTTCATTATGGTTGGAGTGTGGTTAGACAATGACCGTAAAACATAAACTGGGCTACATGGTCACAATACGTTGGTTGAGTATATCTCTGTGGTGCTGTATGCTTTCTACCTGGACAGCATGTCTGGCACATCTATACATTAGCACTGTGTGTTCAGTCATTCAGTGTTCTCCGAGTGTGCATGCTCGCTGCACCCGTTACAGACCTGCGCAGCATGGCCAGGGTGTCTGTGATGGACTTGCAACGCTTCAGAAGGGCATCCAGTCGGTGTGGCTCCTCCTTGAGGAACTTCACTGCCTCCACCTCCACCCTCAGCACCACACGCATCTTGCTCTGCAAGCCAGGGAACTGGCCTGAGGATACAAAGAGAGAGCAAATGGTAGCACTGGCATGCGTTTCTGTCTCTGTACACCGCATCTTTAAATGCAGCTTATTCTTGCATGGCTATCTGTCTTCAGGTGGTCCCAGCTGGCCTCACTGAATTGTGACGTTCTTCTCAAGTAGCGTAGCACCACTGAATAGCGGTGTTTCTCAATAGAACGCAAAGATTGTACTTGTGGTCTTGGCAAGACTGAACTTTTTGTGGTCCTGCGAACTTTTCTTTCAGGAACAAACTTTGGCTGTAATGAATCATGGGATTGGTCTTGTTCAGAGAGGATGAAACCTTGATATTTGAGGATTTTTACCATCCTCTGTACTTCTGTTTTTTTTTGCGTTTCTGTTAATCTCGGTTTACCTTGGAATGTTCCAGATCATTTCCTGTGTGTCTTCCTACATGAGTGCACCTATGTGCATGTTACCATTTCAATTCCTGCCCCACATTTTCACCACCAAGACGCCGGCCCTACAATCTCACTCTTGAGCTCAGTGAGAGTCTCCCCCAGCTTCCTCAGCACAATGGCCTTCTCCTCCAGCTCCTGGGATGTCACCAGCCTGTGGTCCACGGAGGAGTTCTTCTGAATCTCCTCCACCGACTTCTCCAGGTCACTGCAAGGTTGACACGCATGCGTGGTTAGCATATCCGCGGTGGGTGCAGATGCCGGCCTGGCGCCTGGCACGGAGTACCTGCGAGAGCCTGCTGTGGGATGGAACTAAAAATGTAGCATTAGCATTTCTCCAGATGAAGCGAGGATCTAAATGCTAATGCTACGTTGGAGGAAAGACATATTATATTATGTGAATAATTCAATCCTTCATGCTGACATGCTAAAATGCATAAAAATGTGAATAAATCATGAGACTAATTCATTTCTGAGAATTATTACAAATAATCTTAAGAGTCTTTAGATGAAATTGTAACTGATATGACTCTCGCACAGAAAGCATTTTAATGAACTACTAGCTATTCATATTTAAAATATATAATGCGACATTGCAATATTTTTCTTTCAGTTGCATGTCTGACAGAAGTCAGATAAGCCTGACAACGTGACAGCTCTCTAATACAGCGTGAACGTGGAAATGTGACAATATCCTGAGGACGTGTGGAACTGGCCCCGCCGTCATGCAAATCACATTCATCAACATCATCATTACTGCTATTATCGTCGTCATAATTACCACCATTATTATTATCGTTATAATCATTATTTAAATTCAGACCTGTTGTTAATGCTCATCTTCCCGTCAGTGTTTCTCGAGCACAGTAACCACAGGGTTACATTTTGTTTCATTTGCCTGATGATAATGTTGACGTTAACCCATTGGAGAGGACCCTTCCATCTGTCTCCTATAACCAGTTACCATAACTCAGAGGGTTAGGCCTTTGTGCCTGTGATCGGAAAATTGTTGGGTTGAAACTCGGCACAATTGTCACGTCTCTGCTGGACCCTTCATTAAGGCCCTTAACCCCCTAAATTGCTCGAAGAGTGCCGGATCAATGGCCTGACCCTACATTTGGACCCCAAGTGTTATTCTCACCTGTGTGTGTGTGTGTCTTGAAGGAGAGCATAATGGGATATGCGAGAAAAAAAAAACATTCCAATGTAGCTGTACTCGTGCAAATGGGAAATAAAGCTTCATTTTATTTCAGGGTTGTAGTGAACCTGGAGCCAAGCACAAGGGAGGAGTCGCCAGTCTGTCACGGGGCACAAACACATGAAATGGCATCTAAGCAGGGCATCTAAATCACATCCCTGGACTGTAGGAGAAAACTGGAATATTCTATGGGAGTTTCTGCAAAGCACACAGACAATCCACAGAGAGAGAGAGAGAGAGACACTGGGATCGAATCCCAGCTCTGGAGGAGTGAGATCACAGTGCCACCTACTGTGTGAAGGAGGGAAATACTACAGATGGTGTTGGGGAGTAACTAGCTACATGTAACGGTGTAACGTAACTAAATTACAAAATGAATGTAACTGTATTCCATTAGTTACTGAGAAAAAATATGTTGGTGAGTACAAAGGAGTTACATCCAAATGTATTCAGTAAAAGTTTATGTGAAGAACATAACATTCATTTTGTTGCTTTGCATCTTTTTGCCATGCAGAAATAAATGCCTTATTTTTGCATATTTTCAGACAATGTGGGCCAGCAAAGCCACTGGGACTTATCAGTTTTATTGCCCAGTTAAAAACATTTGTTACAAAAGTAATCAAAAAGTAATGATGAAGTAAGCCAAAATAGTTACATAAACTTTTTACATTTTTAATAGGGTAACTAGTAATATGTACAGGGGTGCATATAACTGGTGCGCAAGTATGCATTCACCTTTAAGAACGATATGTGCGACAATTGATTGTTCATAAAAGCGCAAATGCGTACTTATTTTATGTGCATTTGCGCCGCTATGAAAACAAAATATAGTGTATTTTAATCTTTATATGCTAACTCGACTTCATTTGCGATATACGGGTTAAAATGCAAGGTATTTTCTTGTCATAGCAGTGCAAATGCACATAAAATAAAGTATGCATTTGCTCTTTTACAAACAATCGATTGTCACACACATCGTTCTTAAAGGTGAGTACGTACTTGCGCACCAGTTATGTGCACCCCTGAATATGTAACCTATTACATTCAAAAATAACCTTCCCAACACTGAGTAGGATTGATTGAGAGCTGGACTACTGGAACCGTGACCTTCACAGTAAGTATCCGTCAGGTCAAAGGGATAATTCGGAAAACTGCTTTTTTTGGGTGTCCTCTGGAAGATGATCTCAGCAACACTGACTTTTGCATGACATCTTGGCTAAACAATCTCTTGTATTTTAATAGACTTCATGGGAATTGCAAAAACACGCTCAATGAAAAGTAGAAATGATAATTAAAAAGCAATTAGCCAAACACTGTCATAGATGGTTTGTGTGAGAACATCTCATATAGCCAATTGTTTTTCCTCTCCATTCCTTAATTAATTGGGTCTCTCTTACCACAAATATGACAAGTCACATGACCCAGAGTTTATTCTACACTTGTTGGAGTTTTACTTACTCAAAAATGTTCTGAGGCCAGAACGAAAAAGTACTGGTTCAGAGAGAACAAATTAGACTATAGAGGTGGGACCAACCAATCAGATGTTTAACTAAAACTTCCATGAATTTATGCTGCGTTCCATTTGAACTCGTAACCTGTAAATTCTGAGTTCTTAGTCAGAAATTTCAACTGGAACGCCCCCTCAAGTCGAAATTCTGACTCGTGAACTCTGAGGAATCGACACAACCCCGACCTCAGAATCTAAGATGGCTGCGCCCGTTATTAACAAAAGTTAAAGCTGTAGTTTTATACTGTTTATTAGCACTTACATCTTATTTGTGGCTCATTAAATCGGTTGTCCACAAAGTACTGTCCAACCGCTATCTGTGGACGTCTATGCAAAATACAGTGTAATGTGTTGTTATCCACTGATATTGCTAACAATGGCTAACAATTAACTGGGCTAGAACTGGGGCCCATTTCATTAAGCAGGATTAAGCAGACAACTTGTGGGATTTAAGGTAGTCTGGGCTAAATGTAAGTGAACAAAGATAAAGGCCATTTAAACTGGGGTAAATTAAATCCAACGAGTTATCCAGGTATGCAAGAAATCTAGCTTTTTGAAATGGGTCCCTGATCCTGCTAAATGGCTTTCCGACTTTCTGTATAGGAACACTTAAACTCGTGTGTGATGTCATTCCCAATTCCGAGTTCCGACCTCCGAGGTAAATGGAATGCAGCATTACTCTACAGGCAGCTATGTGTAGAGTTAATAAGTTTATAATCAGACTGGCTCATGAGGCCTGGCTACTCACTGCAGCTGCTGGATAACAAGCTCTTCCTCGTTGAGGTACTTGAGTCTCTCCTCCTCCACCAAGAGGCGCTGCCTCTGCAGGGGATCCTCCTGCTTGCGGAGGGCGTCCGTCACACGCGAGCTGATCTCCATCTCAGTGCGCTTCAGTAGGGACCTCACCAAGTCCTGATTCTGGAGCTGTGGAGAGAGACATAAGAACATAAGAAATTTACAAATGAGATACTGATGCTGTCTCCTGCATTGCATCATCAGACATTCAGTGTTCAACAGAAACATTTAACACCTACAAGCAGTATTTAGACTATTAATGGGGGCTAGCTTATCTGTCACATAGCAAAATGCCCACCCCCCAAAATCTATCTCTGGCTACTGGCCTGCCATTTCACCACCACTGATGTCCAAGACCTGACATGACAGATTCTGAAACATTCATCTCTCTTCTCTTCACATCAAGACAGCTTCTGAAAGCCAGAGTCTCCTGTTCTGCAGCCTTGCTGCAGGTACACAAGACTAGACACGTGATTGCGTTGCAGTGATTAAGAAACTGCCCCGAATGTCCATGCTCTTCAAGTACCGCTAACACAACTCTAGGGCTTGACAGCGACAATCGAATTAACATTTATTCCGGAGCGTTCATTTAAAATGGGGGGATTTAATGTCTCCTGTACAGGTAAAAGGCCCCTAAAGTACCTTTTATATAGTAAACTCATTCAAAACACACTGAAGCACACAACAGCTAAAAGCAAGTAAAACTGGAGTTTATCTGCAGTTTTTGAGGGACTGACAATTTCGAAAGCTACTCAAGGTACCAGTAGTTTAGATTGTTCTGAGAAATAAGAGGGCAATTTCAGTTAATGATTGTGCTCAAGGACTTTATGCATTTT
>JAODLD010000051.1:13154221-13168539 GCA_026781065.1 Mormyrops boulengeri | reverse complement strand
ACACACACACACACACCCCTGAGCTTCCCCCAGAAGCCTCACCGTGTTTCCGTCTCATTTCCAGCCAAAGGTAAGTTGTAGCCCATTGTCCCTCGACCCCCGTCCCCTCCCAGGCCCCCGGGGCCACACAGCGGTTCGGAGCTGGAGCCCGGACGGGACTTGGGGCTCTCCACGAAGACGGAGGAGGAGTCCTTGCGGAACGTCTGCCGCACCGGTGAGGCCCGGCTGGGGGGCCCTGAGTATGAGTCCCGTTCACCACGTAGCTGCATCTCGGAGATCTTCTGGGGCGATGAGGGGCCCAAGCGGAATCCCGTGCCCAGCGTGGAGGAATAGGAGTCAGGGTAGAGAGGGCCACCGGGCTTGTAAAGGGCGTCCTCCATCTCCCCCTGCAGAGCAGCCGCGGAATAGGTACTGAGCGAACGAACAGAGCCACGGCGGTACAACCCCCCAGCGACGGGGAAGCCGAAGGGGTCGCCTATGGTAGCCAGTGCCTGAGTGGAGGCGATGCTGAGCCGGCCCTCGTGCACCAGGCCATAGGGATCGGCATACAGGCCCTCACTCTTCAGCAGCGCCACACTCTTCCCCGACACCTCCTCGTCCGGCTTGACATCCCGCCGCTCCAGGATGGCGCTTGGTGACGGTGAGAGGCCCGAGCCGGGCGGGTGCCCCACACCGTGGTGGTGTCCGTGTGATGGGGGCGGCTGCAGCTGTGGGTGTCCCTGTCCAGCAAAGGAGGGGGGGCGGCCGCCAGCGTAGGAGAGGCGGGAGCGTGACGGCGAGCCGGACGTGGGTGAAGCGGAGGACGGCAGGCTGGCTAGGCGACGTGTTGGTGAGGACTCCCGCGAGGCGTACACCATCTCCCTCTGAAACAGTGCACAGCTGGAGGTTACCACGGAAACACTCTAAAGGGAGACAATGAGCTGGCCTAACACCTCATTTCCGCTCCAGTATCATGACTAGCACCCCCTGCAGGTTGGGAAGGAAGAGTATCACGACCCATTCACGCTACTGAAAAGTGTCTCCACACATATATTCCCTATTCTCAAGAGTGAAAAATACAATTCAATAAGTGACCCCCCCAGTTCTACATCCTGCTCCTTGTTGCTGGGATTTCTGCACCCCATTACCTGCCAGACATCGCTTTTCCCCACATTGCCCTTGGCCTCTCCTTTCCATCTCTCTTGATTCCATCATCATCATCGTTGTCATCAGTTCGTCCGCCCCCCTTCTGCGATCCCCTATAATCCGTCACCTTCTGAACTCTCGTTTTCTCACTCCTTTCCCATCTCATCCCCTCGTCTCGCTCGCGGGCACACAGGCGCCGCTCGGAACACTTTGTCTTTCCGGGCCCTGGGTCTGAAACTCTGAAGATCTCTATCTTAACTCTGGAGGATAGCGGGCGTAGCGTGGGTCGTTCTTAATAAGGTATCTTTAAATAGCAACGCGGTACGAGTTTCACCAGCCTGTGCAGGTTTCTTACTTTTCGGTAACGTAGCAGCACTCAACCATTGTGCTGCTGCTGACCTCTTAACGAATCTTTCCATTCGTTAGCGTACTGCACATGCACCAGCTTTTATTTTATTATATGCATATGCCAATCCTAAACAAAAGCTTTGCACACCACAGGTTTTTGCCACTTTCTCCATTTATTTCATAAACTGCAGATTTCTTATTCTTGTTAAGCATTGGAAAGTTGCGTGAACAACTATGAATGAAAATATAAGTCAAACAAAACAAGTTTGCTTTATAACATTTAAAGAGTATGTAACAGTGCATGTCTGACATCCTGTTAACTGTTTGCGTGGTGATGGCACAGTCACATTCTAGGCTGTCCTTTAACTTTAAATGCACTAGTTAACTGATTCATTCCATGAAACAGAGCAGTATTTAATGTCCCTTGTACAATGAATGCCTTGAATTTTCTCTGCTGTTATAATTGCTAGAGGTTACTTTGATGAATCAAAGACACAACATTTTCTTGCTAATGAAGGTACTCAAATGGTGAATTTGTCAGGAAAGAATATGGAGTGTATTTTTAGTATATGTTAAATGAGTAACAAGCAAAAAATCTCAGTGTGTGCAAAAACTTTTGACCTGTAGTGTATAATTTGGAGATATAGGCCATATCTTTAATCAAAGGATTCTGAACTAAGAAGCTGACTTTCGCAGGACATCAGGTACTTTCACACAGTTCTGTATTTTCTAATGAGATAAAGCATTTATTATCTCACTGGCCTCTCAGTGGCCCATGGCAAGCCCTCCCCCTATAGAACAGAGTGCCCTGCCCCCCCATGATTCCCTCCCTTGCTCATTTCCCAAATTAGGATCCATGTTCAGGAGTGACTGGGCGGGGACTGGGGGGTTGGGACAAATCCATTCCACAGGACAAAACGCACCGTGTCGGAAACAAGCCAGTGGGGAACCGAGAGAGGAACTCAAACCAGCACAGGCCCCTATGAGCGATACGGTTCTTAAAAACCCGGCACCCTCCCTATCCTCAGGAACCATGGTCACGCTTCACAGATCTCATCCAAGGTGAGTCATACAGCTTGACAAACTCTCAGAAAGAGTAGAAGCTCAGATATTGTGCTGAATATGGAAATTTACTGAATCGAAGCCTGAAATTCACTGAATCAAAGCCAGATATGCAAATTTACTGACTCAAAGTAAGGTGAACGCATCAGGTAAAACTTGGCATTAACATTATATTTATTGTGTGCTACTACTTATCCACTGACCGGCAAACCTATCCCACCCTGATCTGGAAAACATGACGATCATAGTCAACCAGCCAATTGTCCACAGGTGACAGGCCACCAACCAGGGGGCGGGGCGATGAGGTTTACGGTCCTCTCACCCTGAGGTCCCCATTGGCCAGGTGGGCGGCAGGATATGAGGCGTAGATGGGTTCCTTGCGGTAGATCTTGATGACGCTGCGGTCCTGGATGTCACGTATGTCCTCCAGCTCGTAGAAGACATTGCGCGCCTCGTCCTTAATGAGGATGGCCGTGTTGGGTGACTTGAGCATGCCTGCCGTCAGCTTCTGGGGGAACATGTGCAGGATCAGCGCGTGCAGCGTGTCCAGGCTGCCCAGCTCATGCGTGATGTGTACCCGCCGCGTCTCGTCCCCGAACTGCAGGAAGAGCACGCCTGTGGGAAGAAGAAAGAGTTGTCGTTACACAGCGCAGCCATAAAGACGCGGCAGATGAGAATGGCATCTCTGCCCTTCCCTGCTTCCTTGGAACTCGAGCTTATTATGGGATGTTTTACGGTCCTTCACTGAACGTTTCGACCCTGGATTTATGAGCCCGTTCACATCAAATCTGTACTAAAACTCTCAATAAACTTTCCTTGCCAACTATGATAAACTACACTCTGTATTTAACACTGAGGATAGAGACACTGTCTGAATCGCATTTGAGCGTAGGGGTGTTTAACCCACACCGCTGCGGGGATCGATTGCTTTTCCCTGATAGACTCGAGTGTTTTCCCGTCCTTCCGACGGACCTGGGGAGCGTAGCTTTGTCTGGCTGGCAGAGCGTGACAGCGGCAGGCTCTGCCTGAAGCGGTTCATGCGGTTGAAACCCAGGGGGATGTCGGCCTCCGACATGGTTTCCAGCGACTCGGCCGAGGCGAAGGACAGCTTGGCAGCCTGGTCGGCCAGGCCGGACTGGGTGGACTGGGAGTGGCGTGGACTACGGCTCTGGAAGAGCAAGAGAAAGACAGGAAAGCTGAATGGAAGCCACAGCAGGAGGAGGATGAATGAAATAAAACGCCATGGAGACCTCAGTAATCGTGAGCACACACTGACTGCTGGGAAATACAGGTGAGATATGGGAATGGGGGGTTCAACACCATCAACAAGACAGTAAAGCTTAAAAACTGAACAAACAGGAGTCATACTATCTATTCATCCATCCATCCATCCATTTTCTAACCGCTTATCCTATATAGGGTTGTGGGGGGTCCAGAGCATATCCCATAGGCTATGGGTGCAAGGCAGGGAACAACCCAGGGTGGGGTGCCAACCCATTGCAGGGCACACCCACACACCAGTCACTCACACATGCACACCTATGGGCAATTTGGTAACTTCAGTTAACTTCAGTATGTTTTTGGACTGTGGGGGGAAACCAGAGTACCTGAAGGAAACCCCACGATGACAAGGGGAGAACATGCAAACGCCACACACATGGAACCATAGTGGAGACTCGAACTCTGGCACAAAACCATGCCGCTCCAGAATCATAACCAAAAGTCTATTATACCATATTCCTGTCTATTCATCTCATTGTTGGTGTACACAGCTGTATTTTAGAAACTGTCTAGGCCAGAGGTCACTAACTGGCGGACCGCGGTCCGGGTCCGGACGCAGAAGTTGTCCCATACGGACCCGGACCGGTAGCCAAAACAGAAAGTTATTATTTAAAACCTGACGGGCTGCTTCTATTTTAACCGGCGCAGCTTTTGTAGTCTTTTCGGTAGTGGTTCAGCACTAGAACCGCCGTTTCCTGCGCCAATGAAGGTGTAGTTCGGCGTTTGCAGGCCTTTGTTTGCGTTAATGTGCCATTAGTGTTAACAGCAGCAGCGAAGCTAAGACCCGCAACCAAAAAGCCGTAATGTTCCTAACAGAGTGGCTACTCTGTCCTGAAATCGTAAAGCTGAAAAGTTTCCAAACACAGTATGTATTATATAAATGCTGGATAAATAAACATAGTTTATTGATAATTTCATGTTCGTTGAAGTTTCCAATTTTTAACAACTGCTTAAAGTAATGTTATTTGTTATATAAATCAACTCCGGTGAAACAAAAAATGTACGTTTTCAGGGTTGCGAAATCTCAAGTATCTGGCATGACACTTTCAGACGGACGCAGGAAATCTTACGGCAAATCTATATTATTCCATTATAAGCCTAAAATTAGCTGCGTTAAAAGTGTATTTACACGGTCAAATACAAAAGCAGACTATTTACAAGGTAATAACTGTTACATATGTGTGCACACATCTCGAACTGAAAATCTCACTCCAGCCAGATGGCCGAAGTTGGTTTGAAACCGCCATGGCAAAGATCGCAAATATCAGAAGCTTTTCTTCTCAGAATGGCCGGTGTCTTTGTAGCGCCTAACACGTTTCTCAACGTTTCCATGATTTTACGAGCACCCTCCCAGAGATAAAATCTTAAGGGGGGGAGAGGGTCACAGGCAATCACCAGGAGAGAGGGCGTGAGACTGTCGAGGACCTTCCAGCCTGCGGGGGTCGCTCTTAATTAACGCACTCCCAGACTTCTGCTACCGGCCGCTTTTCCCTTCCCAGACCCCCATAATGAGGCTCCTGTCAGCAGCAGGACAACCGCTCACAGCTGTAAGGACCCTCGCTTGCCACTCTCCCTTCTAAAGTGTCACGAAATTGCTGCAATTTCTCAGTAAATCCTGCGTTTTTTTCCCCTCTGGTTAATAGCCCATAAAACAGCCTTTCATCGCGTCACCTTGGAGACCCATCACTGCGCAGAAGAGAGGGCATCAAGCGGGCGAGGCTGGGTCCCGCGGCCGTCCGCCATCTTGAGCCGCCTCTGAGTGCGTGCTACGTCTGGCCCAGTCCTCATTTCTGCCACTTGGCTTTGTCTGTGGACACCCCAAACCCCAAAACAAACACTGCCCCAGTTTGGGAACCAACAGACCATAATCCTTCATTTATGCTTCACAACCTGCTCAGCACAAGCGGTGCTGGAGTTTGAACGTTAGATTCCACCCACCATTACCAGGGCAGCTCATAAGGAGGGAGGATGGGAAAGAAATTCAGGGGCCTAGACACTAGGGGGCGCACATGAACATGTGAGAACAGATAATGCTGGCTTTGGGTCCAGGCATGGGGGCCTATTCCTGGTATGTTGGGAGGGTTTTCCTAATGGCATGGTGCTGGGGTTCCGCAGTGGCGACACCAGAGATGGGAGGCGTCCAAACGGAATCGCGTGTTTTTACTCGGAGACAAGGAAGCAATCATGCCTGAGAGGGCGGCATCAAAGCGGTTTGTTTTGATTTAAACGCAATTATGCGTTTAAGTGTAATTTCTCATGGGCACAAGGGACCGTCGCGGCTGTTCTCTGAGTCCATGTTCATTTCGGCTGTTTTAGCAAACGGCAAACAGCTTGGAAGAGAATGAGGCACGTTTAATTCTCGAGTGCCAGAACTACAGCAATTGGGGTCTCTCTCGAAACTGTGCGACTTTCTACGATGACAATATGTTCACACCCGAACAAAGTGTTCAGTAATTAATCGCGGCTGGGTTTTTATAAAAGCAGAATGACGACTCCATCCACCGCAGGATCAGGGGGAAAGTATTGACAGAAGAGCATTTTCTAATGTCGAGCCTTCTTTCATTACTCTTTCAAACAGCAAAGGAACTGTGTTGTATCTAGGTCAACTACAAATAAAATCATCATTCTTTCCAGCATTCATTATGGCTTATCCTGAGCAGGGTCATGGTGGAGGGCTGGAGACAGGACAGGGCAAATAGCTGAGGTAAACCCTGTACAGGATGCAAGTCCATCACAGGGAACAAAAATGTACAAAGAACAGGCCATTTAAAAGACAGCAATTAGCCAAACTGGCTGTCTGTAGGCTGGACGAGGACCCAGTGTAAAATCATGTGGCAAACGATCAGTTCACGCACACAGAGTGAAGGTGAGTGCCTCGAACCCGCAACCCTGGATGTGTGAGGCTACACACTGAACCAAGAATAAAATACAACTGTAATAAATGCTACATAAGGGGCTGCGCTAAGCATCAGCACCACAGGAATAATAAAAGAGCACTTAAAAAAAAATGTCCATATAGAGGTTCAATAGCTTGTACAGACTCCCGGGGCTGTTTCTGGCATCTGACCAGGTACAGAGAACAGCGACTTCTGTCTGCGGTTCAGGGAAAGATTAATGGCCAAACCACTCCAGCCTCCCCCCTCCCCGAACCCGAATCAGGAGGGCCACTTTGATGAATCGCCGGGGGCTCCAAAGGTGGCGGGCTTCAGCCTGTGATCAGTTAGGCCCAAAATCAAAGAGCCTGCTTGCCCTCACAGGGCTGGACGCTACGGTCCGGGGGCATCTCCGTAACGACCTGGCACTTACCGACAAGACAGTCATGAGCAGAGGTTCATCACGTAACCCAAATATCAAGCAGGATTGTAAAGGGGAGAGAATGCCCCAAAAAAGACAGATCTTACCGCGCCCATCCCACGTCCTCCCCGGATGGCGTTTCACCAAAAGGACAGCACCTACCTGGGATTTGCCACACATCCCTGGCTGCACCGAGTCGCCTTCCTCATGAAAGGGGGTGTGGCTTTGCGCCAGTGGCGCCAGTGTCAAGCACAAGAGGACAGATGCAATTTCAAAACCTGTTACCCCGGCAACCCGGCACTAGCAACACAACAAACACCAGTTTACTCAATTAAGCAGCCGAAAACACTGGCACACTTCTGCATCAGACTTCCCTACCCTCAGAATGGTACACCCAAATTTTCAGCACCATTAATGATCATGATGCATTATGAGGACCCGTCGGCGAGTCAGAATTACAGCTCGAGCGAAAGCGGCCAAGCCGCATCGCTGCTTGACTCCCTTGGCCACGGAAGGCTACTAGACCCGCCTGTGCCAGAATCCTCCGGAGAAGGAACGTCTGCAGGCAAAATACTCAGCTCATCCCAAACCTCTTTCTTTGCAGAAATTTGCGGCATCAGCTAACGCACTCCATCTCTCTCTGCGTTTTCTCTGAAGATCTGTTCCAACACGGCCCATTAATGCGACACAACCTCCAGCGTAGCCGCACACACAGAGCTGTGTGAAGCACCCCGAAAACATACCTCACGTGACGTCTTACTCAATATAATAATGTTGTTCAATGCACTCGCTACCGTCTCAGATCTACAGTGGATGGGATTAAGAATCGGCCCTGGACGTTTGCCCAAGATAGGCTCATCACATTTACATGCTCACGATTGGCCCCAACATTTAAGCCCGCGATTAATTTTGCCAGCCCACAAACCCATCAGAAAAATGCTGGTATACCAGATGGCCAGTCCACGATCTACCACAAAGAATGGAGGAGCGAACTGACAGACTGACGGATGGATGGATGGATGGATGGATGGATGGTCTTACATTGGAGCAGAAGACATGTTAAAGAATAACTATGCTTTTCAGCGGTGGCGTGGGAGGGATGGGCAACACAGAGACACTCCAGATGCCCAGGAACTCTCTGGTTTAACCCAGATCAGCTCCTCAATAACAGGCTCCCTACACAGTGGTTAGAAATGGTCAGTCTGTATTACACTGCCTTCCTTCTTATTGAAACCGAAAGCGGAAAATTAAATAAGCCTGAGACACTGAAGAATAAGCTGTCCACTGGCCTCACACCTCCACGGCTGAGGGTTTGAATCCCAGCTCTGTCCCAGTGTTTGGAGTATGCTTGGGCAATTTGGATAACAGAATTCCTTCCTCCAGGTACAGTCAACCCTTCCACGTGGCGGGGGTTAGGGGCGCAGGCAGCGCAATCTGGAAAAACTGCATAAAAACTCTTGGGCCCCTTGGCGAGCATGAGAGTGGAAAAGAAATGATAAAAGAATGATAGATCACTGCAAGAAATCAGGTAACAGGCTATTGTAAACACGTTTGGCATCCTCCAAACCAGGACTCCCAATAAAATTCCCATTTAATTTCTTACGCCAACCCTGCAATATATCGATAGTTGGTTTTCTACTGCTCTCCAAGAAAAACATTTCCTCTTGTGTATGTATGCCATGACTGGCATCCTATCCAATGTGTTCCTAGCCTTGTGCTCTGTGATGACTGGGAGAGACTGCAAACTCCTTTTAAATGTACTAGATGCACGCTATGGAAGATGGATATTAAAGTTGTATGTATAATGTAAGAGAATCCCAGGCCGGGATTACATTAAATAAAGCTTGCTCTATTAGCATGTCCCCCGATTAATCCTTACCAGGCTTTTTACATCATTTCTGTAGAAAATATTGTAGTGCACAGTCCCTGAACTGTACACAGCAGAATGGTGAAATTACAGCGCAGCCACCGGGCTTCGCAAAAATCAGTAATTACGTCTCAGCGGATACGATCCACAGCAGATGTGCGCGGCCGTGGCCCCGGCGGGGTCCGCAAGTGCCACAATCCTTATTCCCGCCAAAGCGTTTCATGATCTCACATAACAACGGGCCTTTCTAATGATCTGACTTTGACGGCCCTACCATCACGCGGTGGCCGGAAACACAAACATGAGAAGTTAGCAAGTCGAAAGGGGGTCAAGGAGATGGTGAAAACACGGGCGCGCATAATCACAGTTTTTAAAAAGCCAAGAAGCCGGACCTTCTGCGAAGAACAACAATTGGTGTCAGTCATCAATGAAGAGCAATGCCGTCAGCCACAAGCCAGCATTACCGAGATAAGTGGCTGAGCGAGCAGGTAGTGGGACGCTCCCATAATGCACTGGGGCTTTTTGCGCATACCACGCCTCCGCTCCGTTGCACCAGCACTCAAACATCAACCCATTAGGGATGAAGGTAATGACATGTGGAGGAACGGAGAGAGAATGAAAGAGAGAGACAGAGCGAAGTACCCAGTGATGTCTTTTTAAAATCCTATTCAGTATGTTACATACAGTATCTAGACTAGAGTCTCTTAAATCCCATTTATGAGTCTCTTGGCAGTGCTGAGGAAACGGTTAACCACAACACAAGGTGCCTAGTTAATATGCGGGTAATATTATTTTAAAGTGACAGGTTTGCCAGCGCAATACTGTGTATCGTCAGAAACATTGGTCTGAACACAGCTAGAAGGCTCCGAGTTCATCCCTCCAGCTACCTCT
Source organism: Mormyrops boulengeri (assembly GCA_026781065.1). Lineage (NCBI taxonomy): Eukaryota > Metazoa > Chordata > Actinopteri > Osteoglossiformes > Mormyridae > Mormyrops > Mormyrops boulengeri. The sequence continues at coordinate 13,158,671 of JAODLD010000051.1, read as the reverse complement.
CTCTCTCTCTTCTTTTTCTTCCTCGTTGCGCGATCACCTACAGGTTTCTGTCCAATTCCGTCGCATCACTAAAGCGCCCCTCTTTTCATACACGTCCCTATCCTTTCCAAGGTCCACACCGCATAATCACCACAGGCCCACGGACACACTAACACCCCCACTGCAGAAACGTCACACATCAAAAAGACTTCTTTTTTTTATTCCCCCCTCCCATCATCTTTTCAGTCGCTGTTTGTTCCCAGAGCGCTGTCATCTTGTGCATTGTTTCTAGGGGGTTGGGGAGTAAGTCACCACGGGAAAAAAAGAAATAATGAAATATCACAGCCTTTTAAAGGTTCCCTTCTCCATTTTCCTTTTGTCCCTTAGCCGTCATGGACCCCTTGCCTGTCTTAACGCAGGGATTTAATAATGGCTGGCATGAATCATCCCACACCCGTGGGGTAGATAAAACGTTGGCATCGATTTGGCCCACATGCGAGACGATTTCTAGCTCCCTGATGGCAGCTGTAAATCGAAGTGCTTGTATATGCCGCTTCTGCGCATCAACGGGGGAAAAGGTCTTGCGAGACCTAAGTGCCAGTCTCACCCAACCGACCTACTTGCCCCTTCTGAGTGAGGATGGACAGGTGGTGGTAAAGGATGAGCTACACCCATGTTTTTTAAACTGATCTTCGGCAGCAGAAATGAGGACCATCTGGGGGTCCCTGAGAACTGGGTTTGGGAAACACTAGTCTAGAGGAGTTTCTCAACCCAGTCCTAGGGGACCTCAAGCCAGTCCATGTTTTTGCTCACTCACCGCTCCCAACATAATTGAACCAAACAATTATGCAATCCAGATCCCTGAATACCTATTACAGGCTGAGGGGGATAATTCAGGTCCAGGAAGTAAAAGTCCAGAAGATTTTGTTGCGACCTACCTGTTGAGTATTACAGCGTTACAGTCACAGAGTACTCAACTAGTTGACTGAAACAAAATTCTGGTCTGGATTCTTACTTTCTGAACCTGAACTATCCATCTCTGGGTACAGGGACTGGGGGGAAGTTAGGGTGATTGTAAGGGGCCCTGAGTGACCCTAAGAAACTTTGGATGACAACTGGATTGATGCCCAACATAATGTGCATCAATGAAGCTCAAAATCTCTAGCGGCACCCCCTGGGTGTGATGTAACACTGCCACCCCGCCCTGCCACACACACACACACACACACATTGTAATTCTAGCAGATGACATTTACTGGATCGAAGGGTAACTTACACACTAAGCTCTGTATTTCCCTCTTTAGTGCAAGAAGAAGTGAGTGTGCAGGTAGCCATGGAGAAGGGAGAGCTCTTCAACAGCCGCGCACACTACTTCTCATGCACCAACCGTGTTAGGCACAAACGTAGCTTAACACGGGGAGCTGGGGTACCCTCGTCCATTAATAATGGGGAAAAAGGCAGAAGGGGCGAGGTGCGCGTGTTTGCACGGGGCCCCGCGGAGCTTTGACGGGATTACGAGGACCACAGCGTTAACCGGGAAGCTGCCTGGAGAGGAGTCAGGTGCACACAGACCCGGGAGGTGCGGTAAGCAGCAGGTACAGCGGCGCACGCCTCCACTTCAGACAAACGGTCTGAGCCCCTGGAGAGTCTGCCGGACAAAGTTCTTAACCTGAAGCGTTCTGGCTGGGGGGAGGGGGAGGTGTGAATTGTATTTTTGTAGAATTGTACACTTTCAGTGCAACTTTGGATAAAATTGTCTGCCTACCAACTGAAATAAATGATTCCCCAAAAACAGTCACTAGCACTCATTTTACCCACAATGCACTGCATCACTTAGTTGCTATTCGTCCAAAGTGTTGTGGGATTGATTCCTACCCCCTGGCTCTGTGTGTGGGGTTTGCATACACACAGCACTGAATGTGCAGCATAGAAGATAAATCAATGGATAGCTTTTACTAATATATTCAAATAAATGTTTTAATGAGACAAGTCACATTAAGTGCTTGTTTTTTAGCGACAACAACAGGGGCCCTAAGGTAACACAGGACACTTAACCCAGTGCATAGTGTACTCTGCTGGAACGCTACGTATTTCTGACTGGGTCTCCCCTGGCAACCTCCAAAACAATAGATATTCACAGTGGGAGGGGCCTAAAACTCTCCCCCACCAACGCTGATTGGATATTAGTCTCCGGCTGACAGATGAATATTTATAGAAATGGATGCGTAGGAATCAGATATGCAAATTCAATGAGCACTTCAAAATCAAGCCTGCAGACAGAGAACAATTTTTTTTAGAGAAGGATTGGGGAAAAATTACTTTCTTTATCTGACTTCATAATGCTATTTCACAGGATCCTGCCCTGGGGAATGATATTGACTAAAACTGAAGGAGTTTTTCAAATCTAAAAAGTAGTATTTAAAAAAGTTTTTAAAACAGAAATAGCACCCAAAGTGACTTCCATCTGCAGAGATCCACAGATGCATCCACAGGAAAACCTTTGGCACTCTGAATGGAAATGATCTCCCCAAAATATGCATGGGGCATCGATGGCCGGCTGAGGTTTTGAGGTCTACAAACATTGCTTTTCATGTCACATTCATCCACATCTGCTATGAGCTTTTGAAGTTTTCAGCAGGCTTCTGCATATCAATGTGCGTAACTATTACAGCGTCACACAAATCCAATTCTACATGTGTTCCAATATTTTCCAATATTATAAATGTAATACCTATTATACTTATTCAAAGGCAAAACTTTAACCCATGATATCTTGGTACTATGTCCCTACAATATTGCACTCATGGGAGTTTTACAAAAATGTTCTCACATCTGATTTGTTGGTCTTGCCTCCTCCACCTGCTTGGACCCACATCCTCTACAATCTGATTGGTTATCTCTCTGAACCAATCATTTTTCGTTCTGTCCGCAGAACATTCCTGTGTAAGTAAAACTCCACTTAGCTCATTTTGCTATAAAGATTGAAATTTGCATATAACTGAGTGTATGTTCTAACCAGCATAAATATGAGATGTGTAGGGAATAAACTGCATAAACTGAAGGGAATTTCTTTTTTATAGGGGAAGGCTTAGTTGTGATAACAAGTAGTAGAGGGTATAGATGATAGAAGGTAGATGCAATCTGCATTTCTGTCCCCAGATGTTTTAAGGATCTCCCCTTTAAGCAGGATGCCTTTTGAGAGATGTAACACACGTGCAACAGCTTCTCCGCAGTCTGCCGCTGGGCCACAGCCCAGATTGCACACCTCATCATATGGCGAGGGAGTCCAGCGTTGCAGGGGCTGAGACACACTTGCCAGTGCAAACCAGACTGACACCTGCCTGCTAGCGGATGTTACATCCTTGCCATGGTGCCACGAAAGCAGTGGCTATTAACTCAGGCAGGGCAATCTGGGCCAGACAGGGCAATCTAGGCCAGACAGGGCAATCTAGGCCAGCCCTGCTGAGCTCTCAATCCTCACTAAACAGCTAATTTGGCCGTTAGCAGTTAGCCCGTCTTATCTTAACTCTCCTTGGTGTGCTCTGACAGAATGCTCTGGAAACACCAGTGTCCAAAAAGAGGTTTCAGGGCTGTACTGTGCAGTACACAGTAGGGCAGGACTATTCACATCACGGTCCTCAAGGGCGGTGCACTGCTGATTTTCCAGCTTTCCGTTACCTGTGAGCCAGGTGTGAAGCCTCTGTAGCCAATCAGAATCAGTCATTTTTAAAGCAAATACCTGGGATAACTGAAAACAAGGCCTGGATTTACCATCCAGGTCCAGATTTGAAGAGCCCTGCGGTAGGGACTCTGCGGTATCTGTGGCTGTACACTGGTATTTTAGGAGCAAAAATGTGGACTGTCTGTGGGTCCCCGAGGATCGGGTTGGGAAACACTGGTATAGGAAATGCAGGCAAAGGGACCCCTCAGAGATCAACGTCTGGCACGTAAACTTAACACCACAGAGAACCAATCTCACAACAACCCAGCTCTAAAGACCAGTGCGTTCCATGGCCCATGGAGGCACGACACAAAACAGTGGTGTCGGCTCTTCAAGAGTCCAAAAATGTTGATTAGGGGAATCTGTCACTCTTTGGGTAAAAAGTAGATTCTCCCAGCCCAGGTCTCTACCTCAGAAGGCAGCCTAAAAGAACCAGCTTCAAATGCAAGTGACGAGCACAAACGGACAGATAGAGGCGTGGACACAGAGACACACTAACACATAAACAAAAACACAGAGTTCTGCCACTTACAGCACTGACCTTAAAGCTCCAGTAGTTTGGCTGGGGAGAGAGTGAGAGAGAGGGGGAGGAGGAGAGAGAGAGACCGTTAGATTTTCACATCTACGTCTGACAATGGCCTTCAATTAAATCAGAGAGACAGGGGTGGCGACAGATGACAAGAAAATGGTAGAACTGGGGGGGGGGGGGGGGGGCGGTCAAAAAGCAAACGCGGCCAGGAGTTATCTGTA
>JAODLD010000051.1:13131903-13144208 GCA_026781065.1 Mormyrops boulengeri | reverse complement strand
ATACTAAAGTCTTGTGGTCTGACAAACTCCCAGTGCCAGAATGGGTTTCAAGTCAGTGGTTCATTTGCAAGTATATACCCTGAAAGCGCGACTGTTCTCCGCACTTTGTGAGGAGATGGGAGCTGATCATACAGCCGTGTTATTTCACAGCGATGCAACACGTCAAAACTGACAGTCACCCACAAACCTTGCGTAAAAGAAGTGGCCCCTCCCACAAACTCCACTAAAACAGAGACTCCGCCCACAAATCACGCTAAAATGAGTAGGCCACCACTGGCCCCAAAGCCTCGTTTGTCCCCTGACTAATGAAACGTCACCTTGAAGCTCGTTCTCAGGGAGCTGTGCTCCCAGCACGTTAAGGGGAGGGTAGTTATTCACCGTAATGCTACCGAATATAAATGCTTCTTGTGTGTCCACCATTGCCGGGGAGAAATGGAGACAAAGCCCTTTCGTTCTGCTGGATATTTACTAAACCCACTTTTTTACATGCACAACGGTGGATTTTTATGGAGATTTGAGGTACCGAACCGTATTTCTTAACGCCTCTGGTGCCCCCTGCCACCGGGGTAGGGATAATACAGAATGACACGGAAATGCCAAAAGCACAAATGGCTCTGAATGGTAATTAGGCTGGTCCAGTTCCGGGGGGGCACGCGCAGCCTGAACCCCGCAGTTTTCGCAGCGGCTGGGCGTCCACAGGAGCCCGAATGCACCGCTAAACCGCCACTCTAGATCCTTCCAGCCCGTGGTTTTCAAATACTCCCCACTGGCCTCCCTCCGTTTCCCGGGGCAACTGGGCTGACAAATGTGCCATCAGCCGGCTGTTACCTGGCTCAATAGATATGCGGCAAATCAATCTTTCCAGCCCCCCCCAACCCAACATCCACCCTTCCCCGCCGTCACAGTTGGCGCCCCCTGGGGCCTGTGGCCAAAGAATTATTACCTCTTAATCACGCCAAACAGCTCTGGCTACCACAGCACCAGATCACGCCCCTGGTAACGGCTAGACAGTACCGAGAGCCAACAGCGCCCGAGAGCCGCCTGTACAGTCAGTGCAAGGAACAGAATGTAGCGGCCCGGCACATCCACGGAAAGATCTGGAAGTCCTCAGAAGACATAACAGCCTTCCAGACCATCTGAAGCCACCTGGTGGAGAACGACGAGCCGCAACTACTTCCCGAGCTTTGACTTTCCCGCTCGCTGCCACCTGTTTCCAAACCGACTCGTACCGCGGTGGGCGGGGAGGGAGCAGGTGAGATGCTACACTGTCACAGCTCCCCCTGCTGAGCCACTGACAGCTCAGTCCCCCCCTGCCAGTACTGAACTGCTGTGCTGTCGTGTCAGAGCGCCCCCTGCCGTGAGCTGGAAAGCAAGCGCATACTCCCTCCTACCGACTAAATATCAACCTCACATGCCTCACACCTGACAGAAAACGGCACCAGGACATTAAGCAAACACATGTACACATTATAATTCAGGAATGAATAGTTATGAAAAGATTATGTGAAGATTCAGTCACTTATGTCCACTTCTATGTAAACTATCTGTCATTTAGTAAAGAACTCATCCTACTTAATTTGCAGTTGATAACTACTTATCTATTGTTGCTCTCCCTATGCAAAACTGCAGAAACACAAACAACAGCGGTGCATGTAAGACATATAAGCATGGATTTCACCTTATAGATTTGAATACAAGCAACTTCTAGAACATGGAACCCCAAAGGGTCATCAACGCCTCAACTTACGCACCTTATTCATGCGGTTTTCTTTACGGCTGTCGTTCTTGACACGCTAAAAGCGCCCTGATGCCACGTAATTTCCACATACTTAAGATGAAAAATCCGTGTGTTTGACGCGTTTTTGCATGTGCGCTTGAGACGACGTGTCAGCTGAGGCATTTATGAGTGTTCCATACTGGAGAGCAGAATACCCAGTTGTACCTGTACTGGCTCAAATACTGACATATACGAATTTTTACATTTAAAATTGTTCAGAATTTGTTTACAATTTTCAAAAAGGGGAGGGGGGGCGCAATACGGAGGCAAGCCAACTGCCTCGGCAATGAGCAACTGTGCTCCAGCGAAATAAAACCAGGGGTGTGGTCACACTTTAATTTGGGTACTGGTGTCACAGAGAAGCTGCTGTTCTGAGATGATAGCAAACAGTTTCGCTGGGGAGGGGAATGAAGATGTGAGTCACGGCAAGCAGGTGGAAAAAGAAAGAATTCAATTCAGGGGAGCTGAAGTCTGATTGGCCCCCAGGAGTGGCCCCTCCCATCACTCACAGATACTCAAAACATATCATTGGCTAATGGTAAGGCTGGTCCCTCTAATGCCTCCCACATTAAAATCCTAGAATCGCCCCCTGCTTCCATTCCTTTCAGCATGAATCTGCGGCAGAGCCGGGGAGGTGAAATATGCCGCCATGTTGAGGTGAGTCTGTAAGTGCTGATAGATATGGCAGACGGCAGACGGCTCAGAACTGATAGCAACATCCGTCAAGTGAGACGTGCCATTGGTTTTTGGTAGGATTATCCTGTCTGGTAGGAGAATCACATCGGGGCACCTTTAAATAGCACGCACGAGTGGCCATAGCGCAAATCTCTGGGCAGCACACAGGACTGGGAGTTCCATTGACATTTTATTTATTTTAGCAGACGGTTTTAGCCAAAGCTAAACATTTTTTTTTGAAAAAGCAGGGTCAAACAGGACCCGGAGCAACTAAGGATTAAGGGTCTTGTCGAGAGGCCCAACGGCAAAATCACTATGCCAACCCTGAGATGCGATCACAGACACAGCATCCTAACCCGCTGTGCCACACACCGCGCCCAGAACTAGCATCACGACACGGCATAGAGAACGGGGGAAGTGAGAGTTTCCCACCGTGGCTGAAAGCGACTGCTTCACTCAGGGCACAGTGAGACGTGCTGAGAATTAGCAAGTGCATTTTACAAAGAGGGCCTGAAGAACAAATCACAGCATGAAGAGCCTTTTTACAGCACTGCCATTGGGAGGGGGGGGTCTGGGGAATGTTTAGACAGAATGAACTTACCATTAAAAATACATACAAAAAAAATTAGGTGACGATCGCTTTAAAAACCCAATCGATCTGCTTGCCATGATGTTCCATTGCATATTCATAGGCAGACAATGGGCATAATGTAACCATCCAGGGCGCGAGTGTCAAGGATGGGGGGGGGGGGTTTATGAATATTACGGCAATTAGCGAAGTCGTTTATACAGTGGCCAGGGGGCAGGTTGTAGGTTTAGTGATGTCTGGGGCCCAGCCCTGTAAGAACTGGAAGGTGAGTGGATTTTCCTCTTCACAGACTGGACGGCGCCCTTCACAACTGGGTCATTTGTGAAAGGTAACAGGATTAGCAAAGTGGTTCCCGCCAAAACGTAGGTGAAAGACAGTATTACGATTTGACAAGTTTTCAGAAGATAAGGTGAAGAATAGCTGACGGAAATGATCTAGCACAGTAATGTTTCCCAATCTGGTCCTTGGGGACCCACAGACAGTCCACATTTTTGCTCCCTCCCAGCTCCTAGTATATGGACTATTTGACAGGGAGCTCAGAGGGAGCAAAAACACGGACCGGCTGTGGGTCCCCAAGGACCAGATTGGGAAACACTCTAGTACAGGGTCACTTTGAGTCCGCATCTTCTTCCAGGAAGCACAGGGCACGAGGTTAGATGGGATAACGGTGCAGTCTGCACACACTACCACACAGTACCACAGATTAAGGGCAATTTAGAGACACGGGTTCGCTTAATCACCGCGGGAGGAAGCAGGAGTACGCGGTGGAGGCCCACGGCAACATGCGGAGAATATGCAAAGTACACAGACACAGATCTGATACTGGCAACCAAACCCACAACCCTGGAGGTACGAGGGCACAGTGATAATCATCTAATTATCTGCTCCCCCTGGCTTCAAACCAGTTACATCCAATTACATAAAGTAATAACAACCTGTACAGCAACTTAAGGAACATTTTGCTATGGTGAAAACTGTACAGTCTGCACAAAGCCAGGGTGAGCGGAGGCTTCCCTTTGTTACTCTTGTCCATAGGTAGACAAATTGAGACTCTCTGCCAGACTGACCAACACCATTGCTTGTTTACTAGCACCGAGGTGATAAAAATAGTTTAAAACTTTAAGTATTCAGGTATCCATATTGAATTATGTATCTCATCAATATGCTTTTTCAACAGTGGTTGAAAAGTTCAGGTTCAGAAAGTACAAATCCAGACCAAGATTTTGCTCCGACAAACCAGTCACACATAAACAGTCTTAGTCACAGAGCAGTGAACTGGTTGGTTGAAAAAAAACCTTGGTCTGGATTTGTACTTTCTGGACCTGAACTTTCCACCTCTGTTTTTCAGCATATTCTGCTTGTATACTATACACATTTGTTTGCACTGTGCCTCGTTTTACACTACATTTCTTTGTGTACACTTTACATACCTTGCTGCTGTATGCAGAAGAATGTCACCCAGAGAACAGTAGTTATCTTATCAGATTTTATACGAGGTATCAAACGGCTATCCTCAAAGCAATTTCACTTTTTTGTTACGTTATAAAGGAAACTCACTCTAGCTCAGAACTCATGTGTCCTAGATTGGCTGATGAAAGGAATTCAATTATGATCTAAAGTGAGATTCTTTTATTTCGTTTAAACTAAACTTTTTTTTCCTAAGCTGCAGCTTTTTTTTTAAAAAACTCAAAGTGAAATCTGTTTATGTCGTTAACTTTTTGCAATTAGCAAATAGTGAATCTTAATCATGATGCAGATCCCGCTGCTTCTAAAACATCGAAAATACATTCGATTCAAATATTTGATTTAAAAAGTGGATATTGCTTTTTCTGGTGGGAGTGTAGTGACTAAGAGGAAAAGGATGGATGCAGGGCAAATACACCGAGACATATTACGCACCTTAACTGCATGTTTTGGAATGGAGGAGAAAACCGACCCAAAAACAAGGGTTCCCACAACGTCAAAATAACCGGTTTTTAATCACATTGTGGGGGCATCTGGTCTTCACAATGTAATGTATATCTGACCCCCCCCCCACACACACGTACACACACAACAAGGTGGGGAAATCAAATTCATAACCGTGCTGGAGGTCTGTGGTGGTCCGAGCATCACGAGAAGCGGTTGGACACCCAGGCGCATTTATGTGTTTCATACAATGCAATCGGTCACAGGCTCCACCGAGCCTCAAATTGCACAGCGAAGCGACCGCGGATGCAACCTGGGGGATCAGCAGAGAGACAGAATAGAGCCCCACGCTGAAGCGCTGCGTCTCGGACGGCCGATCGCTCCGGCGCGCCGTGTCAAAGCGTCTGAAATAACCGGCTCCATCCTCCCAGCTGACTTTCCTCCAAATTAATTGCAGAAATTAAAATCCTTGACATCCTGTCAGCTTTGCAGCTTAGTTAATATAATCTGTCATCTCCCACCCGAAGCAGAAATGATTTCATTAATGATTTAAACCTAAAAATATGAGTATTTAGGTGATGTTTTGTGATTGGTTCTAGCGACTCTCAGACCCACCAACCTCCCCATAGTCAAACACGCATACCCACGCATTCCTTATTTTCCCACCCCCGGCTGTACAAAAAAGCCATCAAGGTGTTTCACCGTCACTGTTGTACGCCTTTTTCATACCCATCATTTAAAGACCTTATTCAGATACAAGCACGAAAATCTACATATTTTTAACTCTCTTTATTGGCATAACTAGGCTACTGAATTTTTTTGTTTTTTTTGTTAAATCAACACCTGCCGGATGACGAATGCGCTTTGAGTTCCCATCATGGCGCTGTTCTGTATGCATCCTATCATCTTAGGTCATTATTTACAGATACAAGGACAAATTTAATTGCCGTGCCTAAGACTTCAGACCAGATATCTTTGTTAAATCACTTCACACAAATAGAAAACATTTGGATGGAGTCTAATTTCTAATTTGCTATTTAGATAAAACTGGAGCTTTTATTTCAGGTCTACAAAGAATGTTTTCCAGCTTTGCAGTGACATTGTACGTTGCAGTGCTTTCCAGCTTTGCAGTGACATTGTACCCGGAGCTGAAGGACACTGGCATTATAAGCAATTAGGATGTTTAAATTCACACGTTAAAAACAGCATGTCTGAAATATTCCTCTGTGACTGAAAGAATAAAACATATTTGGAAGAAGGGGGGGGAGGGATTACAGACCTCCTGGGTGCAAGAACATCTCCATAACCACCTACCCAGTGCAGGGTAGGACTGGGCCTGGAAACCACCCTACAAAACACAAGGTACAAGGCAGGGGACAGTCTGCATGAAATGCCAGTCTATTGTAAGGCACATGTTTAAAGCAGACAGTAATTTACATTTTATTTACTTAGAGGATGCTTTTATACAGGGTCAGACGGCCTTCAACCAACAGCCTTCCTAACCTGTTGAGCCGCACAGTGCCCCTAGCTGCATGTTTTGGGAATATAGGACAAACCATTACAGACGGAGCAGGGGTGGGATTTAAACTTGCAGGTGCTGAGGCTGCCATGTTTAAACCAAAAGGTCAGTGACATCTAAACCAAATGGGATGGAAGAACTATCCGCAGCGTGGTGGGGATACAACAGCTGCCAGAAGGCAATATCAATCAAAAGAAAAGAATTACATACAAAACAGTCAAGGCCCGGTGTATGATCTAAGAGCTGCCAAGCACTAACACACACCAGGGAGCAAAATATTTTTTAGAAAAAGTTGGTTTATATTATTGAAAATGAAGTGCGCTGTTTACTGTAAATGTAAACCTGATGAACAACATTAAAAGCTGGATTTCACGGGAATGAACTAAACGGTATTTAATATCAAGGGTGTCACCGATTCTGCTCTACAGACCCGAAGGTCTTCTGCTGAAAGAACGGCAAACATTAGGCCATTACAGCCTCCAGGAGAAACGAGAGAAGTTTAATTTTATAATAAAAGCTGTTATTGCTGGTGTTAAATCTAAGCATTAAGTAGCAGTTTCCAAGACCTTGGAAGACATTTTCCATCCTCTCTCACTCTCCCCCCCTCATCATCTGCTCCCTCACAAATCTCCCCGGGCTCGGCAACCAGGTAATCCCTGAGCTGATTTCCATATCTGCTGGTAAGGTGAATCGCTGAGGAATATTTGTGTCCGGCAGTGTTGACTGCTTCTCATGCACCAGAGACAGCAGGAGTCAGGAGAACAGCAATGCAGAACGTTGGGGGAGGGTGGGCAAACAGACAGGCTTGGAGGTAAACTCTAGACGGGAGGGAAAGGATGAACGGAGATGCCGGCTGTCGTCCTCGGATTTTGGGGTTACCTGTGCTTGTTCCCAGGTTCTCACACAGGAATTTACTCTACTGAAAAATACAGAGTCCCATGGAAGCCCTTGACCCCCCCCCCCAAAATGCCCCAAGGGTGCTGGAAAAATGTGGATAAGTGGCTGGACCCTGTGTTTAGACCCCTGTAATAAAAACCTGTTATTCTGATGTTGTCTGGACCATTTTTCAGGTCCCCACACATCTGTGAATGCAATCAGAAAAATAAAAATACCGAGAGTCTAGTATTTTGTGTGGTTACTTATCGATAAGGTTAGGGCTGGGTGGGGGTTAAGGTCGTCATGTTGGGATTAGAGTTTTTCCCATAGAAATCATTGGAAAGTCCCCACAAAGATATAATTACAAGCCTGTGTGTGTGTGTGTGTATCAAAGGACAAAGGAGAGCACAATGGGATATGTTAAAAGGAGCATTTCAGTGTAATTGCACTCATACTTGTGCAAATGGCAAATAAAGCATCATTTCATTTTTCATTTCATTCTGCATTTCATTTGATTTCATTTGAAGCGCATCTTTCGGTGACAGTTCATCCCCTAATCTGGATTGAGATCAGGAGCTGTGAATCTACAGGAATTAAGCCCAGAGCAGGACACTAAATACACAGCAACGCGGCACATGACGTCATCGCGATCGATGACTCCACCGGTTTGGCCCCTCTCAGATGCATCGGGGGGCTGCAGATGCCTGTAAGAATAATCTGCAATATCACACCACCGGCGTCGCAGTGCCGCATGCAAGCAAGGACGCAGGGACGGCGCATGTCTGTCCACAGGATTGCAGCCTCTTTCCAGCACAGGGGATGGGTCCGGCTGGTGCCTAGTCGCTGTTTAGCTAGCAACACGAAGACTTCATCTAGGCAGCTGAGAAGAGAGGAAGAGTAGCCCACATGTCACGGCCATAGCTGGCCGTCAATTCTCGGTGCAGAGTGTTTCCATAGTGATCAACGGCACGGCGGACCCCCAGCATCTGCTATCTCCATATGCACTTCCACGCGTGTCTTTTCGTGTGTGTGGCGTTTGTGTGCTTGATCTCCCAGTGAACCATGCTTACATTTGACAAGCCAGTTTACAATCTGGTGGGGGATCACCTCACCCCAGCTTGATCTTCAGATCTCTGGATCTGGCCTGCCCTTGAACCCCTGGTGAGCGTAACCAACATGCACGACCCGCAAAGAAACCCAAGGTCTGATCCACATCTATAGCAGCGTAAGATCAACCCGACCTGACAAAAGCAAAATGACACCCGTACGATGAGGAAATCTCAGTTTGGATATACATCTTTTTTCTCCTTTCTCCTCCCACATGCTCTCGACACTCCTTTCCTTTCTGAGATTTTTTTTCTGCATTCGTCACTCTCTCGTCTTTCCGTTGAGCCCGGTGCCGTTCTCTCTCCCGCGCATCTCTGGGTCCGGACTCGCGCCGTGAGGCGGGTTTGCGGCCAACGGAGAGGCGGGGCGTGGGTAGCTGGATGACTCACGGATGGGCCCGTAGGCCTGTGGAGAAGACAGCCGCCAGCTTGGCAGATGTACCCGGCGATGCTTTTGACATTTCACGCGATTCTCCACTAATGTGCTTCGTAAGTAAATAAAAGAGGGGCTTGATTATCTCAGGGCATACACACGCAGAGTATGCAATTTAGAGACGGCCATTATTCCAAATGCTTTGAATGATGCGAAGATTCCAGAATTCCCAGAATTCCTCCTCACATAGAGCATGGTGTGATTCAAACCCTCAATGCTCAAACAGGAGGCAAACGAACGCAGGGCATTAGTGACACAAAGAAAAGGGCATCACGTTTGTATGCCAGGCTGCCACTGATGTACACGGAGGGCTCCGGAACTGGAGAAAATTATAGAACAGGGGGAAAAAAAAATCAATCAAGCAAGATTTGATTTCAGGATACCTGTCATGTTCTATCAAAGAATCCCGAACAAGTTTTTCAAACATACACATCCTCACACAAAAGGCATTGCAGAGGGAGACACAGCCCACCTCAGAGACTGCAGGGGTCCCCTGGAGGAAGATAAAAGTTTGACGATCTGTCCTTTAAAGCGACAGTGTTTTCCAGCTAGGACTCAGCCTGCTGTAACATTTATCACTCTGGGTCCCAGAGAACGTGACATTTCATGAAGTTCCTCAAAGCATTTTGATGATTCTCCTTCTGCCAGGACCTTCATCCGCATGGGACGGTGCCCTTCATGAATTTTAGGATCCCTATAAACTTTACTAAATTACATCACATACACAAAGGGAGGCAGGGGAGGTAGCGGGTGGAATTTTTTGGCATGAGGCTTTAGCGGGCGATAAGCTCTCGAAAACAGGCAAGACACAGGACTCTGCCCCAAACAAAAGCATTTGTTTGAACTGCCGCCATTAGGCAGAGGATACAGTGCAGTTAAAGCTCACACTACAAGACTTAAAACAGATTTTACCCCAATGCAGTACTCAGGCTTATCCTGGCACTAAAGGACTCGCACACGTAACCCCCACGCACCATGCCACAGGTGTACTTTGTAATTTTACACTTATATTATCTTGTACATACTGTTCATATATTACATGTCTTGTGGTTTTGATTGCACCTCTCATAAAGTTGCTAACTCAATGTCATTGTGCTGTCATGTACAATGACAATAAAAACAACCTGATCTTGAGTCTTGAACATATAGCCATAAACAGAGTGAACCCTAAGGCCCAATGATGTCAGGGCTAACAGCAGTATGGAGGGTTGTAGATGGTTGAACGAGTAACTTCTGTGTCCTGGGTGAGAGGTGCCCTCTGGTCCCTGCTCCTGTGTCCTTTCCCCTTTGGCCAGCAGGCACTGCTGGTCATCTTACCTTTCCTCTTCTCTGTCCTTCACCCCTGTGTGTTTTCTCTGCTTCCTAGGCTGCCGCATAGCTTAGGGGGTTGAGTGCGTGGTTCAGACTCCATAAAGTCTACGGTCATGGGTTCAAGGCTGGTTGAAGCCTGTCTCACCTGTTATTTAGTTTTCTGCTTTCCTGTTCTAGGTTTGTCTCCCCTGTGCTTTGGTTGTACTTTGTTTTCTTACAGTATTTCATTTTCTAGTGTAGCGTTTCCTTGTATCTCAGTTTTAGGTCTTATATGTTTCTTAGTTCTGTGCTTATTAGTATCAGTTATTTTACCTGTGCCTTGTCTGTTTTCCATTGCCTGTGTTAAATGCCCATCTGTTGCTCATTGTCCTGCACCTTGTAATTGGCTGATTTGTCTTATGTTCTGTACCTGTCCATCCTCGTTAGTTCCAGTCTTCAGTGTATTTTAGTGCTTCCCTTTGTTTTGGTCTTTGGTCATTCGTTGTATTTGGTGCCTACGATAATGTCACTCTGCTTGGTTTCCCTAGTCCTGCTCCCTAGTATAGTTATGTTTTTTATTTTGAATTTGATAATCTGTGTTTTTTTTCTGCTTTTGTTTTGACCCCTCGTGGTCCTGTTATTTTGAGCCGTTCCCCAGAGTTCTTTGTTTAATTCAATAAACCCTTGTTTGTCGCTGAGCCGCAAGTGGATCATCACCTCTTTTCCCCGCCTGCAGAGAGGCAGATCACTAGAGCTGAGCTCGTTCGCCATTCGCGTTCAGCATCATTTCGCTATCAATCACGTCAATTGTCAGAAACGCGGTTGGTTCACCAACTCCCGCCACGACACCGTGTTTCAGTCAAGAGCTTCCTTTAAGGAGCTCAGACAAGCCCCCCCAGCACAAGTGTCACGACTTGACCTCACTGACTCATCGTCTTACAGCCTCACGTGCTCTCCCCCACCCTGCGGCCTGCTCCCTCCCAAGCCACCGCGACCCCGCTCTTGTCCCTCCAGTCTCCTAAACACCGAGCGGCAGCCGGCCACTAAATCACCTGAACATAAAGCTGTCGTAACCAGCAGCGGACCGACACAGATATTAGCATCGTAGCGTGTAAATCAGCAACAGCCGCGCAAATTGACGGTAACGGTGCCGCAGGATGATCGACTCCCCACATCTCTGCCCCAAGCATGTTCTCCTATAATATAATTCCTGGAATAACACAGCATAAGACCCCCAGTCATTTGACTTCTGCCCAGGCAGTACTCCCATTCACTGGTTCACATTCAGACAACCGAGGTGGGGGGGGGGGATAAACCATCTGTTTGAGAATTCAAGCTTAGGACAGCGAAACCAAAACAAGCGGCGTGCAAATGCTCAGCGGAAACTGAGAGGTTTCACTGATAAATCCCGCTTCACAATACAGGCTGAGAAAATACATCACAGAAGAGACTCGCGTTGCTCAACAAGAAAAACAGGGTGCTGACAATAGGAAGGTCATGAGTTTAAGTCCAGGGAGGCACACATGAATTATAGCTTTACCCTTGACTATAGGGCACTTTGGCTAAAAGCGCCAAATAAATGAGTAGATTCAAGTAAAGAAAAACAAACCTCTTTCATTTGAGAGTGGACACGTCTTAGACAATAGACTCCATTCCCACACCAGGGGCCTGTTTCACAAAGTGGGATTTCTTGCTTAGCCAGATAAGTTGTTGGATTTAAGTTAAGGTAGTCTGGGCTAAATAGACTTTATCTTTGTTCACTTACATTTACCCCAGACTACCTTAAATCCAACAAGTTATCCTGCTAATCAAGAAACCTTGCTTCATTGAACAGGCCCCAGCTCTTCTGCTTACACTGGAATCAAATGACGAAACAAAGAAGCATGTGATGTGGGGCTGGGGAGGCAAACGGGAATAATTACCAAACAGAGAGGGTTGCATTACCCCACATTTTCTTTCAGTCATCCCAAACAATTCTCTCTGTTGTATGAGAAGCGGGTTTCTCTGCCAGCAAGCTGCTCAGCACGTCCGTGAAAATGATTTTATTTATTCGAGACTCAGACTGTTCCCATCAGCAATTCGGCACATGGAAAGTCACGTATTGGGGGGGGGGGAGGGGGGGGCGTGGGGGC
>JAODLD010000051.1:13113521-13124763 GCA_026781065.1 Mormyrops boulengeri | reverse complement strand
CCCCCCCCGCCCCTTTTCCCCACCTCACTTCCCCATTTCCACCTTTTCCCTCTGGCGCATCCATTTTCGCAGACAGTCGTCGTTTTACCTCTCTGACCTGCAAATATTCGTGTTAGCTGCCCCCCACTATCCAGAACCAAATACTGAAATGGAGAAATTAGGTAGCAGCAGGAGAAAAAAACCAATAAAATAACTACTATGTCAAATACAATTTCAGGAGTTAAGGAGTGTGTGTGCTTGCACGTGTGTGTGTCTGTGCGTGTGGCACCCCCTCTCTCTCCCATGCACCGAGGTCGAAGAAGGTGACTGAGCTCAGTCAGAAAGCCGCCAATACACCAGGGAAGCAGGCGCTTGGACGACCAACTTCGTTAACACACGGGCAATTAAAAATCCCTGCTCTGGATCAGTGTGCATAACCTCCCAGAGCAGAAAGGCTCTCCACTCAGCCACAGAGCTGCCTCCAATTACAATGTATGTTAGGGCTGCCCTGTCAGAAAGTAATACAGAAGAAAAACAACATTTCACTGGCTGGGTCTGAAAGCTACTTTTCCTCTTCTGCTTTCCAACAGCTTCGTCGGGGGGGGGAACATATACAAACCCTCCCCTGGTTTTTCCTCCCCACTTCCTGTACATATGCAAACAGAACCTCTCTCACAGGAAGTGATGCAGAGAGAGACGGCCTTGACGTGGTTCTCCTGCATCTCCATCTGCCGGGGCATGGATCATCAGGGAAGGGATAATCACGCCACCGTCACTGGAGCAGTCAGACACAGATGGCTGCTGTAAGCTGCCGCTCGTCAGCCCTGGACTCCAGGGGGCGCTGAGAGTGGTGGCCTGAGAGGCAGAACCCGCACATGATTCCGCAGGTTTCTCCACCTCGAAAGGCCGGGCGACATCTGAGCCTCATTATCGAAATCTTCTGGCTAGGGATGTAGCACATGACTGGCCACGATGAAGGGAGGAATGTTTCCGAGAAAAGTCCGTCTTAATCCCGTCTGTGCTCAGCCAAAGAATAGTGAGACTGTTCTTAGGCCAGCAAAGTCAGCACGTCAATACAGAGTATGGACGGGAATTCACCGCTGAGTGGGCGCCATCTATCCCAGCATGCCTTTGTCAACCCTCGGTGAATTCTCAGCTTCTCCATCAGGCTTCCAGAAACATCTCTTGGGGGTGCAGCTTTTCTGTTGCTTTGGATCGATCTCACAGATGAATAAACTTCGTGAAACAGAAAACAGCGACCACTGACGAGTCGATGCTCCCTTCGCATCTCGCTCCTCCCTCAGACCCGCCTCCTTCGGGTAACTCAGTCACATGATCAGTTTGCAGGAAAGCAGAACTCTAATTTACCTGGACTCAGGGGCAATGTGAACGGGGGGTCAGTTAGGACGATTCCAAGGCCCCCGGAGTGACAGGGGCCTTAAAAAAATTTGAACATAATATGATTTATGATTGGTCTGGGTTGGGGCCCAATGAATGCTTTCATGGGGCCAAAAATCTTTAACGACACCCCTGCCTGGACGGAACCCCGTTACATGTCCACTCATGGTCCGATCGTTAGGTTTCTCTTCTGCATAGCAGAGTGTGTCGGTTCCTCGCTGTCGGTTCCACTTCTCTACCCATCCTGACAGTATTTCAGGTCGTCTCGCAGCCCTGGGGTTTCAGACTGGACTCTCCGTCTATCTGGGCAGAGCTCTCCTGGGAACGTCGGCTTCCTCCCCCAGTCCAAGGATGCCCCCCGTTCATGTAAAGTGGAGAATTTACTATTTGAGATTCTCCCACTGCCACTCAGCCAAGCTGGAGCTATTTGAGTTCGGAACGGATGGGAAAACAGGAAAAACACATTCACTGCCCGAACTGAAGTCACAACAGCAAGGGCCGTAAATAATGCGGGGCAGGTAGTGCTGTTACCGGCGAACCTGTAGCAAATCAATATAATAAATAAAAGTGCGATATAAAGAGCGAGACGTCTTTAAATCAGCTTTGTGTGTGTGTGCGTGCGTGCGTGTGTGTGTGCGTGCGTGCGTGTGAGTGTGTGAGTGCGTGTGTGTGAGTGTGTGTGTGTGTGAGTGTGTGTGTGCGCGAGTGTGTGTGTGTGAGTGTGTGTGTGTGTGTGTGTGAGTGTGTGTGTGGAGGGGGGGGTCCAGGTACACATTACATTGTGGAGACCAAACATTGTGGGGGCCATTTTTTCAGTCCCCACAGTGGGGCATTCAATTTTATAAAAATCTGTAGCAGCGATCAAAAAACTGAAAATGCCAAAAGTCTTGTATTTTGTTTCGTTACTTATGGTTAAGGTTAGGGCTTGGTAGGGGTCGTCATTGTTTAGATTAGGGTTTTGCCCATAGAAATGAATGGATATTCCCCACAAAGATATGAGTACAGGTCTGTGTGTGTGTGTGTGTGTGTGTGTGTGCGGATTTCCTCCAGCCAGTTTGGTTCCCTTCCACTACACAAAAAAACTTGGATAGACAATCTGAAGTCTCAAGTCATGTTTACGTGACCCCGCAGTGAATGAGTGACAGAAGGAAGACGGATGGATGGATGGATATAAAGACGGAAGGAATACACAGCAGTACCAAGACAGCGATATACCAGCCTAAGCAACATATATCTGCCAGTTTATTTAAATATCTGTTTAAATAAGACTGCAAAGAAACCAAAAAGTATTTCACCAAAGGTGTATAAAGTCTCCATAATTTAATAATAACTACATTACAAGCAGTGACATCCTAAGTTTAAAATTTTAAACGAGTCCCTTTAGCTGTGCTGGGGGAAAAGAAATATCTGTGATGAAAAATTACTGTCAACTCCTCGCATGAACGCCGAACGCTATCTGCCGCATGATGTCAACACCGGCTCCACGTCGCCCTAAGATGGGTTTGGCTCCCGTGCAGAGCGAGAACAAGAGCAGGATCATGTGACTTACAACCCCCGTGGTGCTGGTTTACTGCCAGCGTGATTCTACTCCTTGGTGTGGTTCACCAACTCTACAGCGAGCGCCGTCTTTGACAGAAAACAGGAGGAGTGAGACCTGCTTCTTCCACTGGCACCAAAAACAAATGAAGTAAATGAATAAACGACAGCGAAGAGGCAGCTTAGAGGAGTGAATATCTAACATGACCTGGGCATACGGGGGCGCCATTGGTTTTAACAAGTTGTGGTTCCGTGGTTTATACTGATGAATTAAGTAGATAAGAAAGTGTGCAGGAATTCAAGTTCAATATAAGGATTGTCACACTCAATATGTAAAAGGCTTTGCTCTACCTGTTGTTTAGGATTAGACTTTATGGTCAGGGTAGGGGAATGCTCAAGGATTAACACACGCGCACAAACACACACACACGCCTGTACTCATAATTTTATCGGGTCCCTTAATTTCTATGGGCACAACCCTTTTCTGAACTCTGACAACCTTAACCCATACACAGCCCTAACCTTAACCATAAGTAACTGATAACAAAATACAAGACTTTCTGCAATTTCAGCAAAAAAATATTCCCACAAAATAAAAAGTTACAGGTTTCTATCACATTAATAATAATTAATAATTACAAAAATGCACGCACACACACACACACACACACACACACACACACACACATACATACAGGCCTACGCAGGCATGAGGTAGCCGGTATTCAATGAGCCACATCCCAAAGTAAATACGGCAACGGCATTTCCACGGCGCGGCACGGACTCCTATCTACTCCACCCCCAACACAGTGCAACTTCTCAGACATTAAGATCAAAGTGTTCGGCGAGGACACAACTCATACCGAGGCTCTTCGTAAAACAGATATCGCTGTTAGAACCTGATTGACATTCCGGAGCCCCTTAGGTTGTACTGACAAACACTCCTCACTTAAGAACAAAAAGAAACATTCTGCTGAATATTCTCTCTGGCCCGACAGACGACAACGAGTTCATTTAGCCATCCCTTTCATCTCGATGCGGCTACACTTTCTTTGACATTAAGAGCTCTGTTTGTGTCTGTGAACAACAAGAAAAAAAAGTATATTATAATTGTCTTTCGCCAATACACATCTAAGGGAGACGGGGCTCACGGTAATTTGCCTTTTCATGTGGAGATTTAGCGGACAGAAGCCCTTGTTACTGCACAGCTTGGAGGGCGACCGGAGAGCTTGTTGATTGAGGCTTAGTGACCCGACGCCCTCCTGCAACAATCACAGCCGAGAATGCCGGACAATGTCTGTATTGAAGGCTTCCCACTCGAAAAGCATAAATAGATATTTCTGTGGACGAACACCTGAGATTTCATTGTTTTATCATTCTCGAGAGTGGAGGGTTGCAGGCTTGGGGAGGGGGGCTTTATAGGCATAGGTGGCTCGAAATTCTGGGCCCCCTGATAAAATATCACCCTATCCCCCGCCCCCCATTGTATAACTTTATAAATGTACATATTCATGGTTTCCTGCAAAGTGTTGGGCCCCAAGATTCAGCCAAGGTACCGTTGACCCCACTGCACCCCTGGTTACAGGTGCCGCTTAAATCCAAAGTGACCCGGGATCGATACACGTTAAGTCTGGGGCAAGGGAAAGTATATTCAAAAAGACAAGTGTAAAGTCAGGTACTCATGGGGAAATTGCGAGGTTGACGATATTTACATATGAGAAAGACAATGTGGAAAAGCTGAGTCCAAAACCACTAGGTAAACAGACATCAGGTTTTGGTGAAATTATCAATCTTGAAAAGAATCTTAAGAAAACTGGGAGCTGGTTGGGATCTTTGTGTTTAAATTATTGCAGGTTGACAAGCATGCCAATTTAAAATGTACCATCGACACAGGCTGGACAGACAGGATGCTTGAAAATGAATCCGAACTGTAATTTCATCTGACAGATGCATCCGACTGCCATCTGCAGTGTCAGCACACGCCGGAGATCACCAGTCTCACGGCGCGGTGGGAAGTGTGACCCTCCCCCTCAAGGCACGGCGTGCCACGCTCGTGTCAAATTGAGCCCTAGAATTGTGCGGAACGGGACGAAAGGCTGAGAGAAGCTCACCAAACGGAACAATAAACAGCCTTTAACTGCTTTCGCAGATCATGCAACCGACATGCAACACATCAAAGACATGTGAACTCACGGGTCTGCCGGCTTACAGGCGTGGCCATGTGCATGCGTGTTCACATGGGGTGATTTACACGAGGGATGTCCCCATTCTTATTAACGCGATTAAGGTGGAGGAATGAGCTCCGGGAGATGATTAATGGCGTAGCAAAGTGTGCAAGTGGGTTCGCAGAAGGGGGGCGGCAGGCTGGGGCTCTGGGAGGCGAGAGAAGCTGAACGAAAGCCGTATGATTTCACCATGAAGAGAGAGATGCGGTAAAGAATCGGCTTTGCGAGGCGCTGAAGGCATCAAAAACTTTTCCCAGATGGAGTCTGTCTCCGCCGGGGCTGGGATCTCTTCTGGAAGCTGGTGAGTCAGACCCCGCCCCCTCCGTTCTGCGCAGAATTCATCAGCGGCCCTTTGACAGCTTCAAAGACAGCCTCACAAAGCGCCATGCTACGAAGCCATGCCTTTATAAATGCATTACCTGCAGCCTTCAAGACGCCATCGTCTTCGGGTTATAACCAGCCCATGTTTCTCCTCGTGCAGATGATAACAGATGATGCATGTAACATGCAAGGCCCCGCTAAGGATGCATCCTGACGGCATCTATGCAACATCGCAATCACATTCTCTGTGGCTTGCACAGATGCCTCTGGCATCATTGTCATGCAGCTGTAGGCCCAGAAAGAGCCAAACGACCTTGAAACCATGACACAAGGTCACCCGACATGGCAGCTTCGCGTTGTTATGAAGAACATGAAAATAACCATGACCATAACACATACGGCCAGAAGGAGGCGTGGTAGTTAATGACTTTTAGTAAAAGGATGCCAGCTCCAGGATGCTGTATTGCAATCTGCAATCCACCTCTAAAATATTCATTCGCAGAGATCTGACATTAATTGCAGCTCAAATAAAACAGAGTGATGACGACAAGCAGCGAGGAACTAATAGAACCGTATTAATTTTTAAAAGATCCAAAAAAACATTTAAAAGAAGCACTTGTATGAAACCTATTTATTACTTAAAAATAGCGGCAGTGAAAACTGATACTAGCTTACCAGCAGCTCTCAGTAGAAAACAGGACCAAAATATCAGTGAAAACCATCCAGTCACCGGAGTAACAAGAAAGTAGCCAGAATCTGTCTGCCAGAATGCAAAGGAGCTTCATTGCCTGCAAGTACGAGGTCAGGTCACGCATCTGTGTGGAGCTGAAGCGAGAAAAGGCGGGAGGAAGCGACTGGCTCTTTGCGAAGTCCTCCAACATAATGATGGAACTGCTGCTCACTTCGGCATTACGCTATGAATATTTTAAAAATGAGGAAATGAAAAAGATAAAGAAAAGATGCAAGTAGCAGGTCCCTGCGCGCGATTCCACCTCCCCACACTCCTACCTTTAGACCACCAAGGCAGGTTAAGGCCAGCCGTTCATGCCCAGCTCTCTCTGACAGCTGTATTAATGAGAGGTGGATGTACGTAATATAGACCAGCGCCTATAACACATCATTCTCCAGTTTCCTCCACAGACGCCCCAAAACAAGTAGGACCAGCCCTCAGAGCCACGGTTACGTAAACGAGGAGGTGTACGAAACAGCACTCCCCATACTTTATTTACTTCTGAAACCTTAGACCTTCTCCATCTGCTAGTAGAAAAGAAAACCAGCAGCTGCACGGATTTAGCACTTTGGAGGAGATTAAACGAGTTTGTTCCCAAACCAGTGTCACTTAATAGCCCCTCTGTCCTCTTGGCTCTCCTCCCCCAGGAATCTCTCCTAACGCCAACCGAAAGCAGCTCGAGGACCCAGGGCGTAACTTTGGGTTGAACATTGAGGTGGTTGAAGTGTCCACTCATTTTGTGATTATTTGGGGGCGGGGGGGCGGGGGTGTATTGCCTGGTTTTGATTCCACCCCCCCTCTGTAATTTGAGACTCAATCTCAGGTCTACTGGAAAGGTCGAGTCTGCCCATAAAATAGACACAGAAAAGACTCAGTCACCCTGGGATGTTTTTCTGGGTATTTTCTGGTCCTGAAGCATTTTTGATGCACTCAGAGTTTATGCATAAGTTTATACAGCAGGTGGGCAAGGAAAGTCTTCACCGTCAGACCTTTCATGAACAGCGGCTCAGTCACCCCTCAAAACCAAACTCAGCCCTGGACCTAGAGAAAAGAAGAATCCACAGGACCACAATTGAACATCCATCGTTCTCTGGCCCATCTTGCCATTCCGGAACCTTAAACATCATGCCAAGGCTTTAAGACTAAAGGGGGCGCTGTGTGGCTCAGCCTTGCCTCTGAACAGAAGGTCGCTGGTTCAAATCCCAGAGTGATTTAACAGTAGGACCCTCGAAAAAGGCCTTTGACCCCAAATTGCTCCAGGGACTGATCCTGCCTTCTCAAAAATGCACATGGTTTTGGGTAAAATTGTCCGCTAAATAAATAAAAATGTAAAATGCTCAAGTATGCATTCACTGCCTGCTGAATCCTTGTGCTGTGTACCCTGTGAAATACGGCTGAGCACACAGCAGGCCAGACACACAAAGGAGCTTCGGCACAGTCACGCCGCCGCAGCCGCTAGGACTCCAGAATCCTTCCTCCTGCTGGAAGTTTCAGTCGTCCGTAATTATTTCCCGGGAAGCTGCGCGGGATGTGGCACCCGGACGCCTGCCACCGTGCGGATTTCACGGAGGGGGCTTACGCCTAGCCATAATCTGAGGCTCATTCAGGCAGCACGTCGCTTGTTATTTTCTCCGGAGGGATTATCTGCAGGATTATCTATGGATGACTCTTCGGTTTATGAAAGAGGCGGGTTATAATCCAAATGGAAAGAGACAAAAAAAAAACGTGACAGATTACGCGAGGTCGACACCCTACTCCCCCCCCCACCCCCCCAAACTGGAGGCACGGGAGGCAGCGCATTGATCTCCATGTAGTCACTCAGGGAGGGGGGACCAGGCTTAGCGAATGTGCCCCGTTTGTCCCCCCGCCTTCTCTCCAGCACTAACAAACCAGCCGACTTTTTATCAGGGACTCCCGTGTCACTCGTCAGCTCCCCGTGACATGGCGCCCTATGTCCCCTGCCACTCTGCAGACGATGTGCCGGATGCCCACTAATGGAACTCTTCTCCTTGCTTGTCTGATTCGCGTCCCCCTCTTCGCCCCCCACACTTGGTCAAAGCCACCCCTTCATGCTTCGAGTTTCCCCCACCCCGCACGCCAGGGAACCATGTCCTCGCTGTTAAAAAAATAAATAAATAAATTTGAGGATGCACCTCTATATTAGCACCATTGCACAGAGGCTTTCACGCAAAGCGGAGAGGCCTTGCTCTGTAAATAAGCACTTGGACTTGACGTCCCACAGCGAGATGCAGCTACGAGACGATTCAGTTATTAAATGAGCCCCAAGAACCAAAACCGGGGACACCTAATTAGGTCTGAGATCCACCGTGGTTTACACAGAACTGGAAGTGTTGGAAACGCGTCAGACTCGAGTCCCCCGACACCGGTGCTGCTGACTCGGGTCCAAGGCCACCAGACAACCTACAGGGAACGCACATTCATCGGGATAAAATAAAAACGTGCCTCTGTACTACCGATTTAGATGACACAAAGAAGTGAGCATGACAGCGTGCGAGAGAGGGAACGATCTGACAGTACAAATTAATATCCACCCCAATGAATCTCTCTCTTTTTTTCTTAGCAGGCAGATGGGTGGCTCTGGCATCACAGGGGATCGCTCTGGGTGTGTGCTGTCCAGGAATCCACCAGAGTCTGACCCAGATGCAAGGAGTGTAAGGAGACCAACCCCCCCTAAATCTGCCAGGATGCACTTCTTTTCAGAAACCACCCCCCCACATGCCCCACATGAAGACGCTCAGAAGCAGAGAATCTGAGCATCGTAGACATCCTAGGAAAAGCGGCGAGTCCTCTCCGGATTCTCGAAATCGCAGCCATACAGCCCCAGTCTCCTGTTATCCTACACTGAGCTTCATCGGGGCCGCTGATGCAGAAGTGCAAGGGTGGGGCCAGACCCAGTGAGGGCGGGGCCAGCTTCAGGATGCTGAGCGTCTTCATTCAACGGAAGTTGGGCCGGGTTAATGGCTTGGTCAGTCGTGCCAAGATGTACGTTGAAGACACGGACAGAAGTCGTTTCAAGCTTTATCCTGGATATGGACACAGGTCATTCTCACATCACAGTCCAAGACCTTGGGCAACGTAGGTGGCATCGTGAATCTCGATTTACAACTTGCGCCTCCGTATTTTTGCTGTGCTCCATATGGCTGAGCAAGCTTTTACCGTGGACAAACATTCAATTAAAATTCACTGCACCTGAACCTAAGAGTAGTTGAGTAGTCTTCACATAATGACCTTCAACTGTCCTTCCTCCATCTTCCCCGATTCTCATTGGTGCATTCTGTCGAAAGGGGCGGGGCCATGACACAAGCTCGAAATAATCGATTTACAAGGCGATCAGTTTTAATGTGTTTTCCACCCCCTATTGCCCTCTTAGTCTCATCCCCCCCCCCCCCCCCACACATAACCTCGCACCCCCCGTTTTTCATTGTTATGGGGAAGTGCGTAATTTCCAAATTCGTTCAGCTCACTGCATGACGAAACAGGCAGAGGCCGAGAGAAAGGGCCCACTATTCCCAGGGCTAATGGCAAAAACTTGGATTGACAAGTCTAATTAGAGCGGCTCGCCTCCTCGGTGCCCCACACGCTTCTTGCACTGCTGGGGGGCAGGGGGTTTGAGCACCAGGCTGTTAACATGCTTTTTTTTTGGGTCTTCACGCATCAGCTGGCACTCTGGGTGTCGCGTGTGAGCCGCTGGTCTACAGCGATTGTGTTTGTTCTGGGGCGGGGGGGGCGGGGCGCAGTCAAAGTGAAAAAGAGGCTATGTTCCAGAACTCTCAAGATTGGCCGTCAAGGAGATCAGTGGATAAGCTCGTCAAATGGGTAAATTATAACCATCGCAGGTAACCCAGGAGTCGCACTCTTTGCCGATCATACGTGGGTGACGCAACTCACCAAGCAGTCCAGACTCGGTAGATTCATGTGCAGTGTGGCGTGGAAGAGCAGCTGTAAAGGGTACCTCCTGAATTCAAAGCTCTAAGACCCATAAACATGAGAACCAGCATATAAACAGCCTTATTCCCTGGAAGTCATTCACAGTGCTGGGCTGGGTATTTCCTTTGAAATGTTTCATGGTGCACAGTGAATACAAATCTATAGAATGAAGCTTTGGAGGAGTCAGAGCCGCCATCCATCTCAGGAGTGTGAGTCAGGTGAGTGTGAGTCAGGTGACGGTGAGTCAGATGTTTTGACTTGATTTCCCTTTTTCTTATCTCCGTCCCTCTAGGCTATTCTGTTTTTGCTTTGACAACAATCCCTGTTTTACACGCACAAGTTCACCAACCTGCCCCAGTTTTCCCACAATTCACTAATACACACACTGTGCCATTTCCATGTCATCAATGTCATATATAAACGTGCAAATGCTGTTCCAGAAAACCATTAACGCTGGTCATGGTCACATTGAAGAATATGGCTACCCAGAGTGACTCACCACTGGTACTCACACGGAATCCAGAACAGCCCCCCAGTCCGCACAATCCAGCACAGAGCAGGGTTTCTCCGCGGCCTCTGCACATCCGCCCATTAGCATACATGGCCTGTTATTTTCCGTACCCTCGTGATAAATGCTACGTTTCGCAGATTTGCTCCAATTAATATCCCTACCAGCAACTAGGAACATGTGAGCATTTACTGCTGTGTCTAACGCCACCTGGACAACTACACACAAACCTTCTTAATAATTACTGCTTATCATCTATCATCCTCACTCTGGTAATCCTAGCTCTTGGCCTTTGTTTTACGACGTCCAAATTCTCATATTAAAAGACTCTTTTAGAAGCACCACCAACTACAAATTCCTTGCCTGTTTAAGCACACTTGGGCAACAGAGTGTCTCTGATTCTGATTCCGATTCACAACATGCAGGAATGTACCTGATAAACGAGCGTAGAGAGAGTCACGCTTCTTTATGGATGCAGAAGACATTTTTTTTGTTGCCTTTTGTTTGTATTAAAAGCAAAACAGGATGATGTGTTTCCCTCTCTGCTGAAGGAAATGCTGAAAGTTTTACTCTTAAAGCAGAAGCAGGTGACACATG
>JAODLD010000051.1:13068681-13085518 GCA_026781065.1 Mormyrops boulengeri | reverse complement strand
CCCCCGCGCCCGGCGCCCGCGCCCCCCCCTCCCGCGCGCCCCCCCCCCCCGCCCCCCGCGCCCCCCCCGCCCCCCCCCCCCCCCCCCAAAGGGCTTAATGGGGGATGGGTGGACTTCTCCCGAGGGACAAGCAGAATTACAAAACAGATTTTAGATGCTTATTTCAATATGACAATGCCAAGGTCATACTTCTCCGTGGAGGCACGTGTTAAGGCTTGCGGGTAGACCTAGCTCTGCAGTGCTCCAAATTTAAGCATAGTAAAACTTGGTTAATGATGTTCTGTCTTTGTGGTTACTTTACAATATTTGTAGTGCACTGATCCCTGTGACTGGGTTCTTCCATTGGGTGAGATATAGGCAATATTTCTGAGGGGGGTGTTGAGACCCCCCATCCTCTTCACCCTACTTTACTGTACAACATTGCTACCAGGTCTTTCCTGCAGAACCGATTTATTGGATTCGCCTTACAATCTCCAGCGAGCCAGGAGGAAAAGGGCAGAGAAAGCTTGAAATAATGCTTCTGGACTGATACTGCGGCAGCCCTGCGACCACAGACCTAACACCGCCACACGTTTCATATTGCAATCACACCTTCATACATAAAAGCCCAACATATCCATTTCATAGGCAGACACACCTATATGACTTATCAAGCACAGCCTACGCGGCTGGTTATGAATTCAGGCTGGGCGAGGATGTTTGACAGGGGTTAAACAGAGTCTGGCCGAATAAAAATTAACTCGATGAGGATATGCCTCCCTCTAGTGGTTATACCTAACATAGCAATCAAGTATGTCGTCACTGCCGAAAACAGCTCTGTGAAAAACAAGTTCCGTAAAACACCATTACAAGGTCATACAGTTACCACATTCCTGCCAAAATTTGTTCCAGGTTATTTCTTAAAGGAACTGGTGACTGAACTGCTTATAAACTGGCCACACGGTACATCAAAGGGTATGCCCTGTGTTGGACTGGTATCCAGTCCAAGGTATACCCCTACCTTGTGAACTATGGTGCCTGGAATCGGTCACCATCCCCCCGACCTGGTACTGGATGGGGCAGCTGGAAGATGGATGTAAAAAAGGGCATTTTAAAAGGTTATGAATATTTAAATACTACTATTTAGACTGACTAATATTTTGTACATTGTTACTGAGTGGAAACCATTCAGCTTAGAAATAAAAATCCAAATTAACCATTTTTTTTCCCCAAAGACCTCTCACTTACGATTAAACAGATGGGACGTCTGTGCGTTCGTTTCCTAACAGTGCAATCATGCCTAATTAATTAATTGTGTGGAATAAAATCTGGCATACCCACGAGGGTCCTATATTAATAAACACCGTTAGTGACAGCAGACCCTATTGCGGCAGGCGGCAGGGCCATTCTAACCACAGGTTACATTCTAGCATAAAACGGTGGTAAATGACAGCGCTTGATGGGTAATTCAGTACCGCTAGACCACTGAACGCTCGGTGGATTTGGTGCCAGGCGCGGTCTGGCCCTCAGGTAGTCTGAGAAGTTTCCCGATGTGCTGATTTTGAGAAGCCCGCTTCCTCAAGGCGAATGATCGCGCTCGTAAAATATACAAAGGGGATTCCCTTTGTCAAATTATACCAAGGGACCTCCCCTGATTGGTGACAAAGTAACAAATTCAGGCTACTTGACAGCAAATTCCCAGGCTGCTTTTCGTTGCTCCTGATTCGGCACCAAACAATCTAAATGACGCGATGCAATCTGAGGTATACGGGACGGTCAATGGTCCACACCCCATCCAATTAACCTTCAGAATGTCTGCAGGAAAAGTCTGGGAAAAAAAATAAGGCAGCACCTCCAGTTTGAAGTTACAGGTCATTTGGCATCAGCACCTGAAATAGAAGGTGGTCCTGGGGAAAAATGCGAACGCATTAAATGCTAGAGCGTCTGTGGAAGAAGCTGGCCGCTTTATAAGGCACCTGTGACCTGTAACATGCCTGTCATTGTCACAGATATCACCGGGGGAACATAAAAGAATAATACAGGCAGACCTGAATCAAGCAGAACAAATGCAGAAGAGCGAGGCAGGTAGCACAGGATATAGCAGACAAACAGACCTCTGTGAGAGAAGAGAACAAGCTCCTGAAAGCACAGGCTGCCGGGAATGCATGCATCACAGACACTCACCAGGCTGACATATCTCTTGGTCTTATAGTTGCCAGATATCAGACTGGACAACACACTACTGTCATTGTTCTTTTACTTCTTGACCAACACTTTTTTCTTTCCCTCCACAGCAATGATCCCAACCCGGTCCTCGAGGACCCACAGACGGTCCGGGTTTTTGCTCCCTACCAGCTATGTCCATATTGATACTCAGCTGTAATGCAGATATCCATGGACAGTCATAACTGCACCATATATATTTCTATATCTATTAAAGGAGAAAATGTCTGCAGTAGAAAGATATTCAGACAACTTTGCCACATTCCAACACACGGCATGAAGAACATCCAATCTATCATCTTTTGATGGAGAGCATGTATTACTTTCCTTTTTTTAAGTACACCAGTGTTTCCCAATCCGGTCCCTCAGGGACCCACAGACGGTCCGGGTTTTTGCTCCCAGTAGAAGCAAAAACGTGACCATCTGCGGGTTCCCGAGGACCGTACTGGGAAACACCGCTCTAAAGTCATTTAATTAGGCCTGTGTTTGCAGCTCAGTGTTTTTAACGAGGTGGTGAGTGTTAATTAGGAATGGGAGGTTAAGCAGAACCCTGGGCCTCGGGCCACCTCAGGTCCACACCTGACCTCCTGCCCCAGTGCTTCCAGCCTGTGGACATCAGTGGGGGGGGGTGAGGGCCACAGCCGGTTAAGCAGCGCACCGTGTAGCGGGGTGAGCAGATGCACTGACCACCATCCGATGAGAGAATCATTAGATCACCAACACTCCCCCCCTCCCCCCAAACACATCACAGCCGGCTGTTTTTGTTACTTCATGCCAGCCTGGACCAAGATAACATTTTTACGGCCATGAAACCACCGGGGAAGGTTTCAAAAGGCCATTAATAAATGCCCAAAAGTAAAATTATCATATTAAATGCCTAATTTTCCACTGGAGTCCTTCTGTGACAGAGTCGGCATGATAGCAGCAGGCTGCAAAGGGTGACGGGTTCGAGAGCGGTCTGCGACTCAGGGTCCCAAATCAGTCAGTGCAAGCAGTGACATTTAACCAGGGCCAACTATGGAATACACACAAACCACTGCATTCAGAGCCATGTTCATTTGCAGTGCTACACATTGAAAATTCCCATGATCAGATATTTCAGTTTTATGTACGATTTTAAAGCTCAGAGGCACATCGATTTTTCTTGGACAACGAACAATGGCTGGTGACAGGCACCCCGGGATGAGGTCATCGGCGCTGCGGGTGTGTGACTTATGACAAAAGCAACGGGAAAAACCCATGCAAAGAGAGGGTCCTATGGAGACAGGGAGAGACTTTAAAATGATTAAAATAAATTCATTTCTTCAAGTCATTTACCATCAGCAGCAGCACAGGCTGCCTAGAATGTGTGTGAGCTGAAAAATGAAATTAAGCTCAGATTTAATGCAAGATGTCCATCTATGTCAGTGAGGTACATTTCACTTGCTTGCATGGATGCGTGGGCAGTCTCACATTAAGTGCATCATTAAGGCTAGAGAAGAGTCTGTCTGCTAGTATACAAGCTCAATACTGTCATCATTCAGGCAGGGGAGTAAACAACTAGCTTTCAGGGGAAATTCCAGCAAAGATATATTTGAAATTCATTACATTCAGAACTGCCCTCCCTTGTGTGATTTCCTACCTGTTCCTGTCCAATTTCCATTGTGTCATATCGTGTTAATAACTTTGTGTGTGACACAGGGAACATCTGCTGACCAGCACAACTGACAGCATGTCTCTTGCCTATGCCAACCGCAAAATAATACGAAGAACGTGCCAAGACGTATCAGTGCACACTGCCTCTTCTAGAGAGCAAGCAACACTAATTCAAAGTCAAAATCAACTTTATTGTCATCGGGTGCATGCACAACGGAATGAAGCGACGAGGTTAGTGATTCTGATTTCCCAAGTTCAACTGCTCACAAAATGTATCCAGAAGAAAAATGTACATTTGGTACCAACTCTGCACTATATTTTAACCAAGGTGGTAATTTCAGATTTACAGGGAGATGAGAATTAGAAAAAAAAAAATGTTTTATTTACCAGCCAGGTGGCATTTTGGCAGCTCCGTGCAACATAACTGATGTGAGAACCCAAGAGTTTGGCACTTCATGACAATTATTGGCGTTAAATCCGAGGATCCATCTGGTCAGAGTGGCAGAGTGGACCCCCCCCCCCGGCTGTCCACTGTGCAAAGCAAGGCAGTGGTACCATATGAACAAGGTATTTATGCAGTAAAAATGTCAGTGGTGGGTTGCCGTGGGGACAAGGCAAAGGCAGGTAGACCCTCCCTTCCATTCAGGCTGACCCAGTTGTGTCACCTGTCACTCATCCACCCTAAAATACCTCACCAATGACAGCAGAGCAAATAGGAGTTATTTTTTTTCTTCCAAATAAAGGTTCTTCCATGAAAAGGTTGCCTGGCATATTATTTTCTCTCTCACAAAGCATCTTGTGCTATAATATCCTTTTCATCCTACTATGGCGTCTCTATTTAAATCTCAAAAAGATTATGCAATTATGCTAAAATCCTATTATGAATGCTAAGGTCTGTGGGTTTATGTGAAAAAATGGGACGCCTTTTGAATTTCATGATTTAACAGTTTTTTCAGAAGTGGAAGCTGGTACCATTCAACATGTCCAGCTTTTATTTATTTATTTTTTTTCCACGGGCAGACAGGACCTACAGGTGACGTACAGGACAGGAAACACTAATTCAAAGTCATGATTAAGGAGGCACCAAAGAGCAAGACGGGGGGGGGAGAAGACATACCTCTGGCTGTATTCCGTTATTTACACTATAGTTTTAATATTTTCTTGTGACAAAGACAAGAGCTAAATATCAGTCAGCTACTATGCTACTTAAATATTTTAATACAAATGAATTGAGCTGCCCTGCACAGAAAAAAAAGGGTAAAATTTGGTACCGTTGTAATTGTACCTTTTAAGTTACAGAAAAAGTCTCTGAGGAACAGACCGATGGTACAAACAGCATTAATTTACCACCAATGGTAAATAAATGTTCCTCAGAGTCCAAAATTTCTGTACCTTAAAAGCAGTGCCGCCCCTCCCTACACACAGAACACACGCTGTGCGTAGGGCCCCACGATCCATGGGGGGCCCCATTTTCCGCAAGGGGACGCATTCTCTGCAAATGGACAAAGGATGCGTAACGCTGCCGTGAGGCGCGCGTAGAGCACCAAGTCAGCCCAAGGCAGGAGAGAAAAAAAAAGAGACGAGTAATCTGACACCGCAAGGTTATAAACCTAAACGGCATTTTGTGATAGTCATTTTATAATGGGGGGGGGGCTCAAAATAAAATTCTGTGTAGGGCCCCAATTTGGCCAGGGGCGGCACTGCTTAAAAGTGTACAATTGGCCGATCCTTGAGGGTACAGCCCCAGTGACAGGTAAAGGTACAGTTTTTTACCTGTGTAGGGGTGTGTGCTGAGCAGAATCTGGCCTAGAATCAGCAGGACACCAAGGACCAGCCCTATATACACTTCATATGCAGGGTGAACTATGCCCATTTAGACAGCAAAGATCAACAGATGGGTGAACAGCTGGAAGAGAGAGACATGTACAGAACACCAGATATCAACTCAAAAGGGCATTGAGAACCATCGCTGGACTGTCCCGACCGAAAAGACGCCAAGGGATCCGTAATAAAAGTCGCCTCGCGTAATCGCACACATGCACAGCAACTTCACTAAAACGACTTTTTTTCGTAAAGAATATCGCGGTCAAGAGCGCAGATGTTTCTTCATCCCCACGTACCGATATAAAAAAAAAGTAATTAGAGAAAACGTGATTTTTGATATTTTGTAACATGCCTGCGTACGCGACAAAATTACGTAGATCAAATCATCGCAAAAAATAACCATGTCAATAATATGCGGATATCGTTGTTCGGCGAGTTGAACTTTCGCATGTGAATGGGTACAACGTGTAAATAAAGGATCCATCGCAGCCTGCGAGCTGCTCACTTCGTAAGAACAAACAGTTTGCTTACCGATGGCTCCGTGCTGAAAAGGTCGGACGAATCCGACGGTCTGCAAAGGTCAACTCAGCTGGGACCGGCGCGCCCGGAGAGCAGTAAACGCCGAACCTCTACACTAGGTAAATACGGAGACTTTCTTTGTTGTGAATTTTAACTTTTTCCCACTAAAGTTGGTGTAGATCATCGCATAGATAAGCGGGTGTCAATGGAAGGTAAAGTGCGCGTTACTGCGTTGTTTGCTATCCACTAAAAACAGTCCTTATTTCAGTACGTGTTGCTACAGTTTTACTATACTTTAATGTTACTTGCTCAGGTGGTACTATTTAGTTACACGTCTCTATTTAAATTGCGAAGTTATTTATTGACCAACTAAGTAAGCAAGACTTAAAGGCGATAGCAATTTCAGCTGTGTGAAAAACACATTATTAAGAGACTATTTTGTAATAGAGATCTCTTTATTATAGTGCATTTATCAGATGTTACAAGATGAGTTTAAAAAAAAAAAAGCTAAAACCAAAGGGAAATGTTCTTAACAGAAAGTAATTTGCACACCTGGTGTCGATTTTACAGAAATTTTGCAAACTTAAAGCTTCACATCTTAACAAGAATAGCTAAATGAAAACTGCGGAGTTAAAATACATTTCATACTTAAGTTCATATATGTCTTAATTACTTGCCACTTACATAATGATATATATCATTCAAAAATCAAGTTTTTTTTTTGTACTAGGTCTATATTTTCATGGTAGACAAAAAGACAAAACAAGGCCAAAATGTAAATATTCGAGTCGTGTATCTTTACACTTAATGAGTTTTGGTGCGCTTCACAAAAATAACCGCAGCTGTCCAGTTGTACATGTAACAAGTACCCCCTCCTTACTAGAGGGCAGCAGTGGGCTGTAATGTCATTCTCACACTTCGGTGTAAACAGGGCACATTCAATCAGGGGAGTCTTCTTTGAGGTTACAGTTTTGGGTGCCGCATCAGTTACGGTGGAGTGCACCCCTTTTTTTTTTCTTTTTAATTACAGTATCTCCTGATTATTCTTCCTAAGAGAGATGTCTTGGTTAAGACCCCCTCCCCACAAGTGAAGGTGAGAAAGCCTAGCTAATGCACTTGCTTGCAGCCACTGGGTATCTAGGGTCGCCGGGACAGTCACTCCAGTGTTCACTCAACACACGTATGTCGGAAAGTTTCACTCCTTCTGACCCTCACAACATTCAACAGCTTCTGCTCAAAGAATCCCTACCGTTAAAATACAGTCCCTTTGCTGTGCAGAATGTGACTGTAATTAGCAATTAGCGACACAGCATTTCCACAGTGGCCTTTAAGAGGGTCACATCATGTGACGAATTGGGATCTCCCTTTGAATGACTGACTGGCAACCCTGGCGACAGGGAAACACAAGGGTTGCTCACCAGTACAACGACCACTTAAAAACGGGATCGTAGGAGCAGCAGCCGACAACACATGCCAACACAGTACAAATGCAATGAATTACCAGGATGAATGGTCGTCCTTATTGAGGCATGCCTAACCGGATAGCAACTATACAGGTCCCATGATGCATTGCCACTGCCTGCTTTGCTGACAACGGCTCTCAAACACTATCCTTGTGCCTAAACAAACCAGGCTAACTGCATTCAATGGAAACTGTACACCTGTCTCCCAGGTATTCCATACAGGAAAAAAAAAATCAAAGGTCTAATGAAAAAGGTAGAAAGCAAGAGTGGGAGCAGCTATACCATAAAGGCCTCACGGTGCAAGCACACAGCTGTGCTTCAGCCTTCCCGCATGATCAAGCACCACTTTATTGCAGGTCCCACACCGAGTCAGCTTCAGTCAGCTGTTCGACAGGTCCATGAAGCCCAGCCAAACGCTGCCCTGAAGCACACTTCCCCCATGAGGATGAAAAGCACATCTCTTTTCAACATGCTGCAGCCAGTAGCAAAATACACAAAAACACTGATAGCGTTACTGAATGAGAGGCCTCACAGACGTCACAAAGCAACAGGCCCGTCTCCGCGGTCCATTATGCTGCTGCTGGCCCAATAAACTCAGCAATACTCTGAAGTTTACACTCCGACTTATTTGCATTAACGTCTTTCAGTTTGACACACTGCGCACTCTTTGAAATGATTCCTTTTGCCTTTAGTGTAGAGCAGACAGATCCTGCTTGCCATAGACCAGTTTGATTTGGTTCTGAATCACAGCAAAGTCGTGTGCTGTACCATGAACTCCAAAGATGAAATAGGACTTGGAGGGGAAAAAAAAAAAAATACAGAGGGTAATTCAAAACAGTCAGTAAACTCTTGGAATGCCTAAATGCCTTGAGAAAGGACACTCATACAACCATCACAAACCCTGTGTTCCATCAAACAGCCTAATAGTCAGCATATCATTTCATTTGTTTACTGAACAGGCCTTTAACATAACAGGAATGAAAGAAGCCATGACAATATAATAATATACAAGTAAAAACCTGATGGGGGGGTGGGGGGGAGATGTTACTCAGTGTTCACTTGTGCTTCATGGCATGGGTAGTGTTCCTTTAAGAACCTCAGCTGACTGATTGGGCCTTGCTCATGAAGGGGGGGGCCAGCGTGATTTTCAAATAATGCAAAGAAGGACCTAGGATGGAAACCTCTTTATTGACTTTCTTCCAACCTGATACAGGTTACAACATGACGTTTAAGTGGGTCTTAACATTTTAATACGTGCATCTTAACATTTCACCACTGGTGACGAATATCAGGTTTTTAATATATATTTTTTTTTAGCTCTTCTTTGGAAGCTGACAACGCTCTGCATCCTGGGTCTTCCTTTGCCTACTGAAAACCATGCTGGCGTGAGGTGGGCTGGATGGGCACGTTCTGTGCCACACCGCTCTCTGAACAAGCACCCAGAGAGCCAGACCGGTGTTTTCTACGGGAGGTGTGTAAGGCACGCCAGGGCTGCTCCCACTCCCCGTTGACAGACACGCAGACACACTCACACACACTCTTACAGATGCATACATGGGACGGCACCAGCCAGGGCCCAACTGGGACAGAGGGGTGGAAACGGTAGGGATGCAAGATGAGGTTTTTTGGGAGGGGAGTGGAGGGGGGGGGGGGATTAAGGCCGTGACTGGAGCTGCCCTGTCATGTAGACAGTGGAATGGATCATTTCTGGTTCTTCAGCTGATTGGAGAGCCAGTCCAGGCCCTCGTAGAGACCATCTCCGCTAGTGGCGCAAGTAGCCTGGATGTACCAGTTGCGGTGGCGAAGCGAGTGCAGGCCGAGCTTGTCTGTGATCTCCGCTGCGTTCATGGCGTTGGGAAGATCCTGACGAGAAGGGTGGGGGTTGGGAGTGAGGACCAGCACACAGGGGTGACTGTGAGAATAAAGGCAAATGGGTCACATGGACCCAAAAGCTCACCTGTTTGTTTGCAAAGACAAGTAAGACGGCATCTCGCAGCTCATCCTCCGCCAGCATTCTTGTCAGCTCCTCTCTTGCCTCATTCACTCGCTCTCTGTCATTACTGTCCACAACAAAGATCAGGCCTGAAAGGAGGAGGAGGGAATGAGTGAAGAGATGGACTCCAGGTCTTCAGAGCTAACAGTCTACCTACAATGACAAGTCTCACCTTGTGTATTCTGGAAGTAATGACGCCACAAAGGCCGGATTTTATCCTGACCGCCGACGTCCCAGACTGTGAAGCTGATGTTTTTGTATTCTACAGTTTCTACATTAAAGCCTGTAAGGAGGAAGAACATGACTAGTCACCACCATATCACTGCTGGCCATCCAACTTCTTATTTGGTTAAACCCGTGAAGCTATGTTAGCTACAAACCAGCAGAGAACAACCAGAAGCCAGGAAGAAAACTGCAATTTTCTTGGTGCATTGCCCTATAGATCAACATGGACATGACAGACATGTCATGTCCACCAATGGTGGGAGTAGGACTCACCAATGGTGGGAATAGTGGTGACGATCTCTCCCAGTTTGAGTTTATACAGAATGGTGGTTTTCCCAGCTGCATCCAGCCCCACCATGAGGATTCTCATCTCTTTCTTCCCAAAGAGACCTTTAAATAGGTTGGCGAAAACATTCCCCATCTTGTGTTATCTGGTAAAACAGATATTGCAAAAGATTAGCCACTTCGAAATGCTTCCACCAAATTGTGCAAATGCAAAAGTTGATCTGAACCCAATCACTGAATACTCTGGGTGTTTTAAACTAAAATTTAAATAAGTTGTACAAGAATGCATGGTACAGAACTGCTTCGATTGATTTCCCATTACCGTAGTTCATGGTTTCACTGCTGCTCCTTTAAACAACCCTCAAGATTGGAGACCATCTTGTGACTTATGTGGCAAACGTAATTCATTAAACTCTAAATCTGTTTCCCATGGGGAAAGACATCACGAATTACAAAGAATTAATTAGGTGAGCATGCTATGACCAAAAAAAGGGGTCTGATGTAATGTGGACTGAGGCAGGTGATATTACAAGATACAATGGTCCTATAAACCCAGTTACTAGTCTAACTGGGTACTGCAGTATAGCAATGATAAATCTGAAATTGCATCATCCAAAATTAGTGGGCTCTCCTCCCACAAAGTTGCAATCTGCTATGAAGCAGATTCATCATAACCATCTCAATGTCATGGGGCTGCAGTAAGGGCAAAGAGCAGCCAAACAGTGTTGTTAATTTTCAAAGGAGCACAGACACAAGCTTGTGAGATCAAGAAGTGATCACTGCCTCATTGACAATCCTTCGCAGTTTAGAAACACTGATGATCAAGTAAAACAAATCTGCGTTTAAAAAACACTTCATTATGAATTCGGAAAATACATCTGGAAATTAATAT
This sequence comes from Mormyrops boulengeri, assembly GCA_026781065.1. Taxonomy (NCBI): domain Eukaryota; kingdom Metazoa; phylum Chordata; class Actinopteri; order Osteoglossiformes; family Mormyridae; genus Mormyrops; species Mormyrops boulengeri. Next base: position 13,074,480 of record JAODLD010000051.1, on the reverse strand, counting down.
GAAACAATCTGGAAGATACAACAGAAGATAATGACTGAGGAACTGAAAAACAGTTCTCTTCATTTTGCATTAATGTAACCACGCCAGCCATAGCCCTGCTGTCATACATGTTATAAAACGTTTTGTACAGATCTATTTATAAATTGCTCAGAACATTTTTGTGCATAGAGAGGACAATACAACCCTCAATACAAACCCCTTCATGTTTGCAGTCTTAATAATCTTTGCATCTACAGGTGACAATGTAATGTATGAATTAAGTCTGACACACTAACTAGATTTCTTAAACAGAATGCATGCATATACATGCACAGATTTACACAGAGATCAATTTTAATTCATGACAGTCCACAGAGCATTCTATCTGCCAAATGATATCCATAAGACCTAGGTGGAGACTCCTAGCAAACTAGTAAATTTTAGTAGTAGATTATGCTAATGAAAATGTAGTTTGAGTCGCTTTATTCATTCCCCTTGGCTGAATTTTGAAATCTGATACCAGCAAGCACTGTTTCCCTGCTCCAATAGAAAGTGCATGGACACCTTTGTGCCCTGCCAAACCTGGCAAAACCAGAATACATCAATGCATACTTATGTATTTCTCTGCAAAGTTCTTCAGCATATATCCTGGGAATATTTTTAAGAATGTCATTATTGCCGTGACCTTAAATTTGACCTCCTCTGCACAGCATCAGCTGTCACTTTGCTTCACACTTAATTTCATGAAATTTTTTAACTGTACAGTTTTAAGACTAGTTTTGAAGTGCATAATGGTAATTAGCCTATTCATCATAATAAAAGGTTGTCATATTCTGTTAGCAAAAGACCTGCTGTCCTAAATACTGAAACATTCCCGTTAGCTACATTGTGATTCAACAATCATCTGTTTTGAAGGGTGCCAATGGCTGTGTAAGCCGCTAACAATGCACTGTTTTTTCAGTGATGTATAACATGCCAACTATGACTGCTGACCTGCAATTAAACAACGAGCAAAGTTATCTTAGCACTTTTACATTATAACAGACCATTTTAAAAACTAAAACAAAACAGGTAAAGAGGTTGTACGTGGAAAAACACTTTGCATACCTGAATGAATGGATGTTCAGAGCTGGAAAAAGGCATTTTACATTGACTGCATTTTCCATATGCAAGGTGCTAGCTGGTTAAATCGTTTTAGATATACTTCAGTTATTTTAAACTCTAGTCAGTTGGAAGAGCCCACACACACACAGGAGTAACCTGCGAATAGGTCTCCCCCCATGCCCATCAACAAGTGATTCATGTTCATATTCAGGAAAGGTGTACAGGTGAATGTAAACTGATATCATAGTACTGCTAGGTAACCAACACATAGAAATATTATCCAACTCGTGACACAAGCTTTAATGCACCATTAATTTTAGAACTTGCTGACAAGCACACTCAGACATTTGAATGCTCCATCAGACATATACTTTGTCTGTTCATTTGTAGACCCAGGATTATGAAACACACACCATCAAGCAGTTCCAATATTTGTCATCCTTCGGAAAGATGTTTCTGTGCTTTTTAATCATCTGATCCAATATTTTACCACCACATCACTGGTGGAATCCATCATCTGGCTGACTAAGATCACATGGCTCCTACTCCAGGGAAACTCATTTCACAATATTCCATGTTACTCAAAGATGCCCAATAATATCTAGAAGCATTGAGGATGACCAGTCACACTTCACAATCACTGCTTTAGATGATTTCACACTAGAGAATCCATTTTGGATTTTAGTGTAATCAAAGAACCCTTGCTTCCCACTGCTCAATGTTACTGAGGAAGAGAACAGCACAACTAAGTAGCTAAGGCAGGGGTGTCAAACTCCAGTCCTGGAGGGCTGGAGCCCAGCACAGTTTTTGGTTTACCTTCATTTAACACACCTGATTCAACTCCTTCTGCTAATTACCACAGAGCTCATAAGCCAAGTCATTTGTGGCAGAACAAGGAAAGAACTAAGCTACACAGGGCTCCGGCCCTCCAGGACTGGAGTTTGACACCCCCGAGCTAAGGTCAGAAAAATCTTCCAGTAACTGATGTGAATATGAAGTGGAATGAACTACACCTGCAGAGTAATCCAGCTGACTGAATTATTTACAAGACAGCCAGAGAGACCCAAAGGCAACCAAGCCAGCACGCTAAGGTAAAGTTAAATTTACTGTATATAAACTGAACACAGAAATCCAACAGTGAACATGCCAGTTACATATATGCTGCTCATACAACAACCTGTCAAAATTGCATAAGATCAGAAGGGCAATTTATAGATTAATTCAACTGATAAGTTAAAACCATATTTATTACATTCGCAAAAAGGTTTTCTTGAAACAGTCGACCCACTCAAAAACTGGATAGCCTGAAATACTGATTTTTCCACCAATACTGATCATATAAGCTAAAATGTGAAAGAACTGACAGTCAAAGTTCTAACTTAAAAATAAAAACTTAATACACAACTGAAAATAACTAAAGAAGCCAGAAAGTTGTACCATATTTGCAGTCCACTGTATCACACATTAACATAAACAATACCCATCAGTTTCAGACTGAACACGGGGGAAATATCTACCAAATTTTTAAATAAATATTACATAAAAAACCATTTAAAGTTCTTCCCCATGTATGTTTTGATAAGGATTCTACCAATAAACACGATGAACAGGTTAGCTTCTATTTCAATTCACTAGATGAATTTGTCATACATGTTAAACACTGACGAACGATATTCGTAACATCCCCCCACCCACTAAAGATCATCACCACTCAAGCCAACAAATATGAATTATAATGCTGGTGAGTAATTGGATAGTCAACTGGTTCTGAGAATGTGATCTTTGATATGGAACGGCATCATTACTCGAGTTCTCAATTCAGGCACTCATGAATAAATCAGGTCCCTACAAATTAATTATTGACATAACCTAATAAAGATAGGGGCTGTGCATGTTCTGCTCCAGTATGATGGTCACACTTCAGTGAAGTCGTCAAAACTATTTTTCTGACCTAATACTCTTACACCTGTTAGTACCCTGATGCTAACAGGAAGAAAACTGGACAACTTAATGGCCTGACCGTACCGGTAGCTCAAGTTTCTTCTGCTGGCTAATATACCCTTATTCCCTGAGATTCACTGAATTCAAACACCATGTCAAGTACTGTACGTTACCAAAACTAACCATTCCCTATCTTCAACTCTGCACTGAACATCATAATTACTAAACCAATAATTTCTACAAAGTAAGCACACAAATATCACTCTGCTGAATTATGCAACACAACAAGATGTGAACCAGACATCTTAAACCTGACAACTCTGGAAACTTTTCAAGTTAGTGATAGATGATACGAGTGTGACTTGGTCTTATATTCAATAGAGCCAGTAATATATTGATTAAAGACCCAGACTTGTAACTAGGCTGACAGTTCAAACACCTCAAATGTCTCTCCATGGTATCCTTAATTTCAAACCCTTTTACAACAGGCTACTTAGCCAACATTCAAGAATGTTTAATGTGAGCAAAGTAGCACTGGAAAAGATGTATTTAAAGTACATAATACATTTCACAACCCAATAAAGAGTATCTACAAGGGACAAGTGTGTCAGAATTGTAATTTTTTTAAAATCTTGCAATGCACTGGTACACTTCATACTTGAGGAGCTAATGCAAATAAAGATCAGGTCCCCTCAGAAACCCCAAAGACATTCAAATAAAACAACAGTGCATCTCATTTGGGAAAACACACAATGAAATCCTTAGGCAAGATAGATATTTACAGTAAACATTAGGTAACCGTGGAAAAGAATGACATTGATATGTATCCACTACGGCGCCCTGAGCTCAGCCATTGTCTTGCTGAAAAGAAACTCAGTTTCCTAGACTACTAAATGTATATATGGTGATCTATATACCATTCAACATGCATAGACCCCCTGGACTACGAGAAACTTCGGCCCAAGGAAGCCAACACCAAACGGAAATGAAACAGAATGTTCAGCGGCTCCTAAAACAGATCATAAGGGAAAACACAAAAGGAATCGGTAAACAGAAAGGATAAATACGTGGCATTATCAAGACAATCTTCGGAAGAAATAACTCGGTTATTATTATGGTCTTGTTACTGGTGTCAGGTGAAGTTACTTTCAGAGACTTAATGCTGACAGCCCGCCTAGCCGGCGATGTAAGTAAACTAACATGATGGACTTCTCATTTATATGATTATAAAGTTAACTAACTAGCTCTCTGTAGACTAAGGTTACTTCGCCTATGGCTATAAGGACTGGGCCTCAAATCCTACAAGCTTCATCACCACACTCAGACGGTGACACCATATTTCCCAGCTATCGAGAGCGACCGACGACCTATTTCTTACAACACGGTAATAAATAAACAATGACGATACCCTGATTACTATTCGATTCTTCAAGTTAATGTGTAGTGCCCTATCATGAAGGGATTTCAATATCCTGGCCTTCAGATCATCAGTTATGCAAGTGACTCGCTAAGAACAAACGTGACTAGCTAACATTTCACTCCTGCAATCACTTTTAATGTGTTGACCAAACAAACTGCAGGTTAAACACACCAAATATACGTTAGATATAACCATTATACCTTGCTGAACATTATAGGTTCCAAAAAGTGCCTAAGACTACACAGCTGGCTATCCCGGTAAATGTCATCAGGTACACACATAACCCTTCTCGGGTGTCGCTAGACGAGTCAGTAACAGTATCAGACTACATCCAGTCAAACAAAACTCAGTGGAGGCCATATATAGCACATAAAAACATAGGAGGATAAAACCTACCTATACTAAAGTAATGCAGATAACTGCCAATTTATAATTACCTCAGAGCTGTTGCTTCTCGATCTTTCTCTAGCACTCTACTTCACCGTTACCGACAAAATGGCGCCTTTCACGAGCCACAGAGTGTCGCGTCATAGATCCGCTCATTCGCAAACTCCGTCCAATCGGATGGTCCTCAGTGGGAGAAGCACCGCCCACTCAGAATTGTGGCGTATCACCGAGCGCGACCGCGTTCTGTGGGCGGTGGACTCGAGAGACCGCTTCAGGGTTTTCCAATAAAATGCAAGAATCCTGATGTTGTAATTTTCCTGTCCCCACCCTAAATTATACTTTCCGGTCTCTTGCAGATGTTTGAATTGGGGAAAGCGTTATGCTAAAATAGATGATGAATATGAATTTATAACATCGGCGCAAGGTTTTAATGTCGTTATTATGTGGAGATGGTTTGCATGATTGCGTGTTTTTACGCCCAAGAATTCAAGCTCGTCAGCATCGTGACCAGCAAATTCGAAACTCACACCTTAATCTCAAAGCGATGTTTCGATCTGTGAATGATTCCAGTTACGTGTACTTTCGGGAAGCTGTGGGGAGGGCGACGTTACAAAAGCCTTTCCCCCCTTTCATGTCGTTTGTTTTTCCACTGGAACCAGGAGCACGAACAAATGGGTTGATTGTAAGGTCTTATATTTTACAAACGAATATCTTGGATTACAAGCCAAAATCCACATATAACGCCACTGCGCATAATAAACCGGCAGAAGCATTTTTTACGCAAACGCTGCATACATCCGCATTCAGATAGTGTCCTTGTGTAACAGGTTTTTTTATCTTCTCGTAAATCAACTTGTAATGTTATGCCCAAAATATTATTTCTATAAGCATTTTATACTAGAAAATTTACTTAAATGGACATACAAATCAATATCAAAGTTAAGGTTGGAGATACGTAATATTACGTA
>JAODLD010000051.1:13057932-13068581 GCA_026781065.1 Mormyrops boulengeri | reverse complement strand
TGAGTGACGTAATATTTAAAATGAATACATTTATATGAAAATACCGCATACATTTAATAAATATATGGTAACTTGCGTTAAACCTAGTTTTTTTATATTAAAGTGTTTTTATAGTTTGCTTTTTATCCTTGAATTTGATCGATAAATGCTACCTAGTAACGTGTATAAGACAAGGCTTCTTGTAACGCAGGGTGGGGTAAACCTCGAAGTCAAAGATCTGGTTTCTGCTTCTGGGAAGGATGCTGAAATAATAAAGAAACTGAAAGTAAACTGAACAAACTAACGAAGAATTTACTATTGCTATACCCCATCCATGCGGTTTCCAACCACTGATCCAGTACAGGGTTGTAGGGCATGGTACATAGAGCTTAGCTCAGGCAGGGGAACACCCTAGACGGGATGCCAGTCCATCACAGGGCATACATATAGACACAATAATACAGTTAAAGGTCCCACATTTTATCCTAGTTAATAATTCTACAGAGTTACAGGTCCACCTTGTGGGATCTGACCATGAGCTCCAAAGACATTTTAAGTGGTTTTGATTTTCACTTGGTTTCTTTTCAAAGAGCATGTCCATCAATGTTTCCCACAGTCTATTTTTTTAATTGCTGTTCAATAAACCCCTGTAGCCATCAACTGTTTCGTTTTGAATGTCTGCCTATTTATGACCACCAAGCTGTCCAAAATCTAAGCTGTCAGTGGCCGCAACAGCCTAGCCACTATAGCAGCTGGTATCTGTGCAGCTGTCGGTGATGTTTACTGTATAGCTGCTAGTGGTATTGGTGGTCTGTATGTCCAGAGTTTCAAAGGGCCAGGGAGAATATAGCACTGAAAAGTTTGCAAGATTATGCTAATATTAGTCTGATCTCATTCGGTAGAAACGAAATCTCAAAACCACAGGGGCCAAGAGTTAATGTCTACACTGTCACCTCTCCTATTCGTCAGTGCTACACAGCCTGTATACCAAAATACATCACTTTTAGTAACTTCCCTACTAATATACTTATATAAATTGCACAATCCTGTATGTCCTTTGCACATTGGATTATTTTCTTTTTTTATTGCACTAAGTTTATGTTTAGACTGTGGTCCCTCAGCTTCGCCATTTCGTCTCTCTGTATACTTGTATATGGTGGTGATGAGAATAAACTTCACTTTGACAAACATTCTCTCTGCCCAGAAATTTCTGTTCACTTTTTATAGCTCTGAATGAGTGCTCTGTAATGCTGAGGAAAAGTAGAGAAAAGGGTCAGGCTATTAGGTCACGTTTCTATCCCCAAATCCACCTACACAATTTGGTATGCCAGCCTGTATCTGAACGACTGTTGCAGCCTTCCATCTCAATAATCACACATGCTGCCACCAAGGTTGTCCGTTCTTTACAGTGCAGCAAGCATGATTTTGCTTGTGTGTCCTCATCTTTCAAGGATTCGATAGAAGAATCCACAAAAATGATGCCGTGTTCAACGACATTCAGCTTAATCTCCTGTAACGCAGTCCAGTGTATTTCACCTGTTTAATTGTGAAGTCTCTGATTATTAAAAGATAAAAGGGTTAATAATTTATTGTGGTTTTCTTTTGTCAGTTACACAGAACACAAGGCAGAATAAGTCTATTTCATTGGTGTAAAATACTATATCTTGCACGAGCGAGCCCACCTCTGTCAGTACACTGTGGGAAAGGAGTTCAGCTGCCAAATTTAAAAGTATGGTGTACCAGGTCCTGACCCCTCTCCCTCAAATGAAACAATGATTGGAGGTGTACTGATATTAAATTAGCCGGTCTGTTATTGTGCACATAACAGATGACGATCAAAAGCAAAACGCCCCAGGCAAATGCACGCGTGTGTGCATCGGACTCAATTCTTCCACTCAGCTTTTCACAGGATCTACTTGTGATCTGAACCCTCATTGTGGGTTCTGGGCAGCTGAAGATGACCCGCCTGTTTGTGACTCTACTCCTCAGAGGGGAATAATTTGCAGATGTCTCTGATGTGCAGTGTGTAAAATTTAAAGAGCCGTAACCTCTTCATTTTCTCTGACAGACGGCTGGGGCCCAGAGGTCTTTCAGCAGTCTAGCTGAGTTGGCTAAGCAGACAAGAAAGGAGGAGAGTGCGGTTAAAAAAAATAACGGGAAAATAAATCTGAAACCTTCCGGAACACTGAAAATGCGAAGTGTACAAATTACATTACTGGTCCAGGCCACAGAATTACCATACATATTTTTATTAAAAATACTCAAGTATTTTTAACAGGTTTATTAACATACACACACACACACTCACACACACAGCCTTATGAAGTTACTTCCATTGTGTTCATCTCAGTTAAGCCCACGCAGTTCTTTCTGGTGGGTTGTCCTACTGGCAAATGGGCTCATCCATTCACTCACTCTCTAGGTTCAGCACTGTCGATAACAACTGAATTTGGGTGTATGGGGAGGGGTGACAGTCACCCGGCCCACCACAAAGCAATTTTTCAAGTTTTACCTTCATCCAGCCAATTAACACATCATTAGTGATATTGGTAGATCTGGCAGCATTTATCAGAATCTGATAAACTTCTCTAACCAGTGAACCATTATAAAAATGTGTTATAGCATAATGCTGTCATTAATGTTCCAGTCACACATACACACGTTCTTTCAATCAAATGTCATTCTCGAAATAATTTAAAAACATTAAAAAAATGCAATATACTACAATCATATTGTTACATGCTATCGAAGCAGCATGTTAATGTGGAGATTTCAGTGCAATTCACTATAATGTGGCTGCTGACACAAATGTTTCCTGTGTCATTCTGCATGTTCACAGTAGAGGATTAGTGGTGCATGGAAAGTCAGTTCAACTTGGTTATTAACTGCCCAGATGCTATTGCAGTTCCCAACATTCAATTGACATTTTTGAACAAAACCATATATTCCCTCTATCATGATTAGTACTTTGTTCTGGGCCAAGGGTTCCCTCATTTGTAACTGCAATATGACTACAGCACAGTAATTTGCACTTTCAGTTCACTTCAAGCCAATTTGAGTTTCCAGCAGTGGAACATGTTGCCGATACAAAATCTGTCTGATGAGGATATTTTGCAAGTTCCTCCTTTACAAATCCAGAACTGCAATAACACTTTGCTTTAGCGTAAAAGGAAACTAAGGGAGAAGGGTGGAATAACAATGACCTGTTGGAACAATAAAATCTTTCCAGATGTGACATTTCATTATGGAAAAAGGATACGGCTAATGGTGTTTGAGTCAGGGACCGCTGTTGGGTAGGGGGACTGCCTTCACAAAACAATACATAACAGACCACATAGGTGGTTTCAACTACTGCCTCTCTGTGATTCTAGGAAACAGTTAGGGAAATTTTACAGCTTGTAAGACCACAAACTGTCCTCTGGCTCTTTTGCAGGGTGACACAAACAGTACTGCACTGACATCTGTCACATTCAATTCCCTATTCATCTGGGAAGAGAGACCAAGGGTTCTGGTGAGCTCAGTCCTTGAGTCAACGGCAATGGGCTGCAGTGTTGCCACACAACCGGTTCAGTCTCAAGGACCTCATCAGGAACCCGACTGCTTTGGGTCACTTCAGCAGCCTTTTCAGGCTGATCAATTTTTGGACCAAACATCAAAGTGAAAGCAAACAAATGAGCCCCAGGGCTGACGGCCAAAAGCCTTTTCTGTGAAGAACCTCATAGTTCTCAAGACCCGTGACCTGGCGGGTGCTGCAGGTCTTGTCCCGAGAAGATGGGATGCAGGAGGGGATGGAGTTGCAGGGCAGCAGCGGTGGCCGCCGTGGCAGGGCGGGGAGTGAGGAGTGCTGGGTAGAGGGCAGCATGGGGCACATGATGAAGGGCCAAGGGGGTGTGGTGCAAGGCTGAAGCCGGGATAATGTGAATGGGTTGGCCCGAGAGAAAGGCAGTGGGGTGGGCAGGAATGAGCCCGGCATGGCCCAGAGAGTGGCCCAGTGTGTGTCCCAGGGAATGACCAAGTGGGGACAAGGAGATAGGCGTGAGGTGATGCTGGGGGATGTGGTGTACTTGAGCCAGCTGGTGTGGGTGAGGGTGGGGGGCATGTGGATGAATGCCAATGGCAGCAGCAGCAGCAGCAGTAGCAGCGTGGTGCTGCAGGAGTGTATGCTGCACCGTGGTTATCGAGGTAGCAGAGGCAGAAGCGGGAGGCTGCTGGATGTGAATTGGCTGGAGTGCAGCGGCAGGGGCCACTGGGGCCAGGTTGGTGGCCGCTGCTGCTGCTGCAGCCACGGCCACTGCCGAAGAAGGGAAGGACTTCACCTGCTTGGCCAGCAGCTGCTGCTGAATGTGCTGTTGGGCTGCCTGCTGCAGCTTGCTGTACTTCTCTATTTCCTCGGGAGTAAAGGTGATGGGCTGGCTCTCCAAGGGAGCCAACGAGTCACCATCTTCAGCCTCCAAACCCATGTCTTCCTCCAGGCAGGAAGGCGGGTATCTCGGATAGGGATGGAGGGCTTGCTGCTGCTGGGGTGCATGTTGTGGCTCGAGAATGGAAGTGGCTCCCTCCTCTACAGGTTCCCCCTGGTATGGCTGGACTAACAGCCCAGAATTCTGCTCAAACAATGGAATACCGGTGGATGCTTGTTCCTCTGTATTAGGATGTTGGACCTCCTCGGCTAGAGCACTCTCTACAGTCTCCTCCAGTTTCTGTGGTGCTGATGCAGGGACAGGAGGTGGTGGAGGAAACTCTCTAATAGGCTCCACCAACACTACATCTCCCCCAGCCTCTGTACTTTCACTGGTAACATTCTTCTCCGCCTCCTCTGCTTGCCGCATACAGGGTTGTGGGGGCTTCTTGCCAGCTGGCAGCTTGCCAAACAATGGGAGCATGGTCTTGCTCCCCAGGGATGGAGGGAGCTTGGGTCCAAAATATCCCTGTGGGGGATCTTTCAGCTTGATGCCTGCTTTTGCTCCAGCTGCGGTATCATCCAAGCCCTTGCGGGACTGCACATTCTGCAGGAGTTGTCGAGCTGTTAGGGAATTCCTCTGTGCACTAGCCCCACTACCCCCTCTGGACCCCCCAGCAGCACTGACTCTCTGCGTTGAGAAGGTGCCACGAATACTGTTCCGGGAGAGATCCTTGTGCCCTGATGCACGGGACTGGCGAGGCGACTGTGAGCGGTAGATGCGGGAGCGGTTGAATTCCCGCCGATGAGGAGAGTTGTCCCGGCGTCGGTGTGAAGAGCCCCTGCTGGAGGGGGAGCGGCTGGCGGAGCTGTGGCTCCGACTGTAACTGCTTCTCCTCCAGGAGCGCCTGCTGCTACTGCTGCTGGAGCTCCGTGAGCTGCTATGCCGGGCCCGCCGGCGCCGACGGCTACGGCTCCGTGAGCGGCTCGAATCAGCCGACGAGGATGACGAGTAGCGATGCCGGTCGGATCGGCGCCGACTGCTGCCCCGCCGTTCATAATCAGAGTCAGAGGAGTGCTTAGAGCGCCCCCTGCCCTCATTGCTGTAGTCGCTGGAGCTGTCCGAATAGGTACGGCGACTATAGCGGCTGCCACCATCTGAGGATTGATCCGAACTGCTGGACGAGGACCGGCTGTGGCGCCCTCCTCGGCGAGAAGAGCGGCTCCGGGAGTGTCCGGAATCCTCGCTGTGGCGCCGGCGGTGTCGAGGGGTGGACCGGTGTCGACGAGAACGCTGGGGGGAAGAGGAGCGCCTCTCCTCTTCACTCTCACTGCTAGGGTGGCGACTGTCATGCCTTTCCCGACTGCTCGGCGACTTCAGCACCGAGGTGGAGGATGCCCTAATCATGCTGGTAGTGTGTGGGGATGTAGTATCAGGGTCTGACCTCTGCTTCTTGGAACCATTGAGCTCATCTGATGAAGTGGTTTTCCCAGGACCTTTCCCTACTGCCCCCTCACCCGACCCGGGCCTCTGTCTCTCTTCTTTGATGGGGTGTTTCCGCTTCCTAGCCCCGGTACCCTCCACTGCCCCAGCTACCTGCACCTCGGCAGACTCCTTATCCTTCCCGCCTTTCTCTTCTTCCTCACCTGACTTTTTGGTCTTACTCTTCTTACATTTATGTTTCTTCTTCTTTTCTTTTTGACATGAAGTTTCTACTTCCTCTCCAATAACCTCCCTCCCCTCTTCCTTTTGCTTAGAACTCTTTCCAGATTTCTTATGTTTCTTTTTTTTCTTCTTCTTCTTCATGGAAGCAGCACTGTTCTGCTGCATCTGCCCATCCTTCCCGCCCTCAGTTGGTTCTTCTTTCATGGAAGTATCATCTTTCTTGACTACACTAGGCCCAGCTGTCTCCATTTTGCTAGTCACTGCTTTGGATATATCACTGTCTTCCACACTAGACTTCATTGTTTTAGCTGGTTTCCCACTCTGGGCCCCTTTGTGGCGGGACAGCTTGAAGTCAAAGTAGAGAGGATTGCAGCTGTAGGATATTGAAGGCTGTGTGCGAGTGAATTCCCGCAATTCTGACGGCCACTGCAATACAGTGCTTTCATCCTTGCTTAGGACCGAGAAGAAGGCACCAGTGGAGAGCCGGGGCCCTTGGGGGGATTCAGCTGCTCCTTGAAGACAGTCAGTAGGGAATTCCTTGGGTATAGTGCTGCTTTCAGGGGAGTCCTCCATGCCTTGCTCCATCTTCACACTGGGCAGGTAGGTTGGAGGGTCAGACACTGGGGCTTTCTGGGTCTCAGACTTGTCTGGCTTCTGTGACTTACCAGCAGTAGCTTTGGGTTGTTTGTCCTCAAGCTTTGTTTCAACAGCCTCTTCTTGCTTCTGAATCGCAGTTTGGTCTGAGGCCTTCATGAAAAGCAGGAATTGAAAGTGGGGCTTGACTCGACAGTGAGCTGGCGGCACATAGTGGTAATACTGGGGCTCCTGCCCAGAAAAACCCTCCTCTTTTTTCATCATCATCATCTTCAACTTGGAGAGGGTGGAGGCTAAAGATCCACCCTCATCAGATGGCTGTTGTTGCTGCTGCTGTTGCTGCTGCTGTTGCTCTTCAGGAGGTCCATTGTTTGGGCTTTCTCTGTTGAAGGCCGAGGCCTCCTCCTGTCCCTCCTCCTCGAGGGCCTCCTCTTCCCCCTGGTCAGCAAACACAGCAGCAGCAGTCTCAAGCTTCACTGGTGCCTTTTTGGCTAAGGAGAAGGACACGCTGAGTTTAGGTAGCACCGCTGCTGGAGTCACGGAAGAATTTTTCTTTCCCAGAGTGAAGCTGATCGATGGTTGCTTGGGTGACGCAGATCTTGTAAGCTGGCCAGAATTGGAGAGCATCTTGTCTTCCCCTAACAGCCCTTCTGGCAAAATGTCTGCAACAGATGTGCACTCAGGATTAGGGACTCCTGACTCACTGTTTTCCCCATCCACAGCTACAGTAGTAGCTTTAAACATTGGCCCACTGCCAGGAGTTCTGCAAAAAAAGACAGGGAATTATACAAAAAAAAAAAACAAAGTTTGATTAGCATGGCTGCAGTGCTATACAGCAGATTTTGATCCTTTGGCATAGACAGAGGGTTGGCCCTCTGCTGACCACAGGGGGTAAGTGCATCCTTACTGGTTTTGCTGCTTGCGCTGCTCTGCCAACTCATGCAGCCGGCGCAGCATCTTCTCCTGCTTCCTTTCATCCTTGCGCGAACGTGACGACACGTTGCGAGCAAACTCCCTCTGCTTCAACTCCTTCAGCCTCTGCATTGGAGGAGTGGGGGAGGGAGGGGGGAGGCAGGAAGGAGGATGATGGGGAGGGGGATAAAGGAATGAGAAATGGATGAAGAAGGGTTAGAGGACAGTAGAGGGGGCCGGGGGAACGTTACACAAAAAAAAACCCCCACAAACACTATATAGCACAGATTGTTTTATCTGTGACCAAGGAGAGGTATGCCAAGTGACCTGCCCCGGCAAACTAACCACCTGAGAGAAAATGCAGCTACTTTTGGTTTGCTCCATACACGGGACAACCAAAATCAGTGTGATTAGGATGACTGAGCATTTACACCAACATGGCGGCAAAGGTGACATTAAAACACACAACACAGAAGTACAGGATGCACACAGTAAATCTGTAGGTCTCGGGGCAAATCAGCTTGGCTTTGCTTACATTCCTCTACAATAGGCTGATTTGGGGCAGGTGATCACCACAGTAAGAACCCCCCTCCCCCAGAGAGGCACAACAGTTTGTTGAGACAGGACAGCCCCCTCCCATCTCACCCCAAACATCCCCCCATCCTCGGCCCGCAAACCACAGCACTGTTGCCACCACATCACAGAGGGTCAGACGCCAGATACCTTACCTGTATCGCAAACTACACCCCTGAGGAAGCCTCTCACTTAAGAGTGTTGGGTGGTTTAGGGCACAGGGTTATTTAGCGTGGACCGTGCCGTATGCGTGTAGAGATACAGGCGTGTGTGTGTGTGTGTGTGTATATATATATATATATGTGTGTGTGTATGGATGTTCGTCAGTGTGTTTGCAGGTGTCTATTCAAGGGATAGACATTACTGGCGTCAACAAGCAGCAGATTGACAAAGTAACACAGGCACAGCTCAAGTCTACTGCACTCTGGCACGATGTGTGCTCTACTGCAGAGGGCCGGTATGAGTGAGTGGCGAGGTCGGGGGTCGAGGTGGGGTGGGGGTGGAGATGACAGAAGCTTTAGTACTTTAGACAGAGCAACTACAGGGGTTAGCCACTGCCAACAAGCGAGAAAACTAAACCAGGATAGAGAGGGGTAGGGGAAAAGCTCACCGCAAGGAGACGATTTATGGGAGTACCGCAATGTCCTGTAAGTCAGAGTAATGGTCAGAAATATCAAACTACAGTCAATAGTATATCACCAGTTTGTCACATATGTTAGATGCACTATAAATTAATCAGGAATGGATGGTTCTTGTGAATCATTATATAGGAAAGCATAATTTAATTAATTTCCTAAGCATTACGTGCCCCTGGGTCAGTGCCATCGGCCACTGGGACAGGACACATCGCAGAATCCCAAGCGCCAGCCCTCTGTCATACGGGACATTGCCTCGGGAATGCGGATATATCGGAGCGAGCAAGAGGAGGGATGTAACGGGGGGGGGGGGGCACAGTTGCTCACGACAGGAAGTGTGGGTGGGGTCAGACAAATCAGTAAAACAGCAGACAAGCGAGTAGAGAGAGACTCACGCGGGAAGTCTGGATGGCCACTTTTATAGAGGGGTTTGCTGGCAATACATCGGCTGAAAAATGTTAAACAATCGCAGAACAAAAAGAAAAAGAAAAAAAAAAATAAAAACAGGAAGGAAGATGTAAAACATCCTGAAATAGGCAGTAATTTTTTTTAAAAGTAAAAAAGGAAATATCAAGCATTGCACCGCAGGCAGTCTCTGCACATGGGGGACTCTGCGCAAGACTTAATGGGTTTGGCGGGAGGGGGGGGGGGGGCTGGTGATGGGGGCGGCAACGTATGGCTATATCCTGCTGCAGTTTATCCTTCCTTCTATAACAGCTGCGTGAAGGTGGCACTGTGAGCAGGGCACTAGACAGTGTTAAAACAAAGCCATGAGCCGCTGGTGAATGGGAGCGCCAAGGAATTCCCCCTGTGGACATGCACGTGTGTACACGCGCGCGCACACACACACACACACACACACACACACACAGCAGTTAAAACTGAAGTCTGCACCTAATAGGAAAAGGCAGCAGAAACACGAACTGTGACAGTCACAAGCAATCAGGCAGTCACGACGGGAACAAGAAGGGAAACAAAGCGGAGGCGAGGCAACACCCTGGATCCACCACGCCTAACTGGATGCTGTGGGATCTGCGGAACAAGTGCGCCGCATTCTCTTTCAACAATCCCCTCTGGCCAACCCCAACTTCAGCTCGCCAAGATGGAGAAACACCTCTGCGTTGGCGGTACTAGCTGCCTATGCAGACTTCTCCTCAGAATCAAAATCAAAATGCGCTCACAGAATACACCCAAATGATAACGTGGCTCCAATTTCCAGATGTAAAAGGATTTTCAGAGTGAGATTGGTATGGTCTTCACGGGTGTCGAGGCCCGTCAGACTGCCACAGATGGAGCAGCATGTCAGAATGTGTGAAGCAAAGCAGGACCAGTGCTTGACACATAGGGCGACGTGTGCAAGAGGAGCGGGTACGGAAAGGTCTTCACGGTGGAAGCTTGGCGGAGGCGAAGCCCGTAATTTTGGGACATCCACAGGGGATGGAGGCAGGGCGGGAGGCAGGGCAGGGGGGTCCTACCTGCTTGTGCGCATGGTCGTAGGAGTTGATGTGGTTGTCGAACTCCTGGTGCTTCTGGTACTGCTTGTCACAGAGCTCGCAGTAGAAATTGGCCCTCAGGTCCTCCAGCGCTTTAGCGATTGCCTTCTCCTTTTCAGCATAGTCCTGCAAGCCACATTCAAAATTGGTACGGAGCGGTCGCCTATTTAATACCCTATTAAGAACATCCCCAGGGATAAGGAGTTGTTAGAATGACAGGCCTGTCCAAATCATATGGAGCTTGCATGAGAATGAGCACCAATGACACCAAGAGAGAAAAGCCCTGCTTAAGGCAACACAGCAGTCCTATGCAGGAAAGAGCTGGAAGCCCAACAACTGTATTAAAAAAGAAAACCGAAACGCCCCATCAAAAGAATCAGTCATTGGACTGTACCATT
>JAODLD010000051.1:12998192-13047414 GCA_026781065.1 Mormyrops boulengeri | reverse complement strand
CACACCTCACACCCCAGCCCTCCCCCGCCCGCGCCCGCGGCCCCGCCCCGCCCCCCGCGCCGCGGGCGCGCGCGCCCCCCCCCCCCGACACAACTAAAACCACAAGCAGCTTTGGCATTAGCAAAAAAAAATTAAAAATTGAGGTTAGGCAGGAATGGGTCAAGCTGAGCTGGTTGGCGGGCCAGTTACTGGCTAGCAGGCTACGCTTCAAGCTGGGCCAAAGACAGATACAGAGAATCCTGTTTCCACCTTGGGGGGTGTTTATCCTAGGTCAGCCATTTAGTGTCAGATGGGAGCCTGACTGACAGCTCTCTCCCCACCCTCCACCTCCATTACAGTGCCTTATTCCACTTCCCTACCCCCCGCAGCCTGCTTCGTAGAGTGACCAGTAACCAGCTGTATGGATAGCACCAGTAGGACATGGTTCTGCAACTTGATTGACAATGCTACTAAAGATAGGTTCAGGGCAGGGGCTATTTTGTTGGGATTCGATTACAAACACTTGTGGCAATCCCGAGAATACTCTATGGCATGTACAGGCAATCAATTAAGAACCACAGGGTATGGAAAGAGAGGGAAGAGGTGGGGGTATGGTCTGTTAATCAACACCCACCCATCAGTGAAACTCAACAAATTGTAACCCACACCTACTTGGCTTTAGAACTGCCGCAACCAGTGAATTTAGAGCCAGGGTTCATCTCATGATTGCACCTCCCACCATCTGCGATACTTGCACCCGAGACAGGAGAGGCCTGTATTTCATGGCAGATCTGTATTTCAGGGTAAAGCCTGCACAGGTCCTTCATGTGACATTGGGGAAACTCACTTTAAAAGAACTGGGGAAAATTAACAGCATCACATTAGCCATACAAAACTCTGCAATTGGGTAAAACCAACCATGGAATTAATCTTGAATGGCTATTCATAACACGGACTGAAAAATGAATCAGTTTTGACTTCAATGTCGACTGAGCTACCGCCTCAAGAAATGTCAGCGATTCGAAGATCAATGGGATCTTTAGCTGCAAGTCCTTGAAAAAGTTTGGTAAGAAAAAAAGAAAAAACAGAACAGACTGAAAACATCTGCTGACCTTGTGACGTAATCCCTGCTGCCAGAGTCTGGGAATTGAAAAGCCCGTCTTGCATCGTTTCGATCAAGGCGATGCAGTTAACGGCAAGTCTATAACAATAAGTCAAGGGCTGAAGGCTCTCCTGTCATTCAGAATCCATTTTCACAGTGATTTAGGATAATCTTATTCGTGCACGCATTCGACATATCCAAAAATGTTACATCACACCGATTCTCAATCTAAAGCCATGCAGTGTACAGTTTTATGGCTAATAAATATATGCAGTGTGAACAGATTATGTCCAGTATGCAAACATCTACAGCCACACTATACGATTTGCCTTGAAAAGACCTCAACCAAGTTCGCATCACATTGGGAGGAAGTCGACCATTAGCCAATAGGTATGGTAAACAGCATCCTCGATGATACATGGTTCATCATAGCGCTGTTGCCCCCACCTCCATGATTGTGGGTTCAAATCCCACCTATTCTCTGTGTGGTGTTTGCACATTCTGCCCATGTCACCAGCTTCTCCTCTGGGTACTCAGGTCTACTCCCACACACCAAAGACATCAGACTGAACATGATCTCCCAAATCACCCGCAGTATGTGTGTGTGCATGCGTGTGCCCTGTAGTAGGCTGGCATCCCCTGCCTTGTGCCGTTGGTGCCCATAAAAAGCTCCAACCCTCACCATTCCATCCAAGACAAGAACTTGACAAATAGATACTTGTCCATTACGGTCATTACATACAGCTGTAATTAACCTTGAAAGATGTGCGGTGCCCTCTTTACCAGGTATTATACTTTTAAAGTGGTTCCCTGATGGCACTTTCAATATACCTTTTTGACGGAAGAGGGAAAAGCCGCTTTGTAACCATGGTAACATATAATGTAAGTACTAAACTCGCTGAATTGAAGAATAGGTCATACCTCATGATCATTCAGTAAAATGAACGTCATATACCAGGCCTGAGCTTCCGAAACAGACACTCCAGAATCAGGATTGCTTCCTACCCCCGATGTATACCATGTTTATTCCTGTATGGATGTATATTGTTATATTTATTCTCTCACACTATTATATTGCACACGCCAAACTGAATTTCGTTGTCTGAGTACTTGCACTTTGAGCAACGACAAAGTTGAATCTATTCTCATCTAATCCAAATCAATGGCACATTAAAAACACTCAGCAGACAGCAAATCAAGTTGAAGTAGAGACCACGCCTGTGAACCAGGGAAGCTCTCGCTCTCTTTCTCGCTTCGTCAGAGAGCCAGCAGAAAAGGGGGGACGCCATAGAGCAGGAGCTGCTCTTTGTGCCAAAAATGGGAATGCGTTACCTTAAAAGGTAGACATTTATTCCGGGCTAAAACACATGCCAAAATCTGTGAGTGGAGGCGGAGTGGTGCAGGGAACAAGGAGCATCTCTGCTTTGAGGTCTGGGCCACGTCCAGCCCACGCAGCTTAGCAAGGATGGCGCCCTGAAAACACCACATTCTTCCACAAAGGTTGGAGGGGCCTGACTAAATGGACACATATGGCCGAACACCCAAGAAAAGCTCTGTGGCTTGGAATGACACTCCATACTAAATGCGTTTGAAGTATGCAACACTCTAGTGTAAATAAAGGACCGGGGGCAGTTTACAGTTCAGGTGTCAGAGTCACATTTCAGAGGAAAGAATCTCCCACCCCCCTTCATGCCAACTATGCATGACACCTTTGAAAATGGGGCAAAAGCCTCTGCTAGTTCTACAGCTTCAAACATATCAGTGTTCCTCAGCTTCAGACGGTTCACAACGGCGCCCTTGTGCGCTACGGTTAACAGGGCCAGTTAAAGTAAGAGCCGCTCAAGACCAATACAGAAGACAAATAAAAACAAAGACTCAGCGATACAAATGAAAACCTGACTGTGTTAATTACAGAATTAAAAGTTTGATAGCAAAACAAAATTCAGGACAGACAGCTTGCTATCGAACACCCATCATTTGTAGCTCCACATCACCTTAAGAGCAAGGCCTTCTTTATGATGGAACCATTTGCTAGCAGACGGTTTTGTAAAATTTAATTGGCCATTGTTATGTTATTTTGTATAGGTAAAGTTTATATAACCAGGTGCAAATGACTAATATTAAACAAAGACTCAGTCCAGCACTAACGATATTCCAAACCAGGATTTTGTTTCAACCCACCATTTCAGTACTCGGTGACTGTGACTCTTTGTGCTCAATTGGTTGGTTGAAACAAAATCCTGGTTTGGATTTTTACTTTCTGGACCTGAAATGTCGGCCTCTGGCCATTTGGCTGTCATTCCGTCTCCCTGAATCAGCACCCTTTCTGTTCACATTTAGACATTGAATAGCATTAGTGCTGGACTGAGAATCTTTGTTTAATATTAGGTCCTGAAATGTCCGCCTCTGCAAATGGTGATGAGGACATGTGCGCGAGTGGGGTCGGTGATGACAGCCATCGGATTACCAAAGCCTGCCTACCAGCCCCATTAAAGCTGCGCATGGCAGCCTGGCCCCCACCCCCTCTCCACAGACGACACCCTGGTGGCAAACGCCGCGTCTGGCTGGCTCAGGCTCACCCTCTGCTCTCTCTCACCTCCCATTAAATGTAGGTCGCAAATTCTCATCGCTGCCAGGTCGTCCCTGGCCCACACCATTTACCCTGCACAAAATCTGCACTGCCCAGATTAAAGGCAGGTGTCACCAGCCGACAGCACTACCGATAACCAACACTGATAAAAACTTCAGACCCAGAAGTGCGCCTGATTTCCAAAGTAAAAATTGACTCACGTAAGATATTGTTTTTGTGCAATTCCCATTTAACTTTCATATTAGTGTTAGAAATTTTTATCAGAGAGTCTATGTAAATACTCTATATACTCTATTTACTTGATATGGTTAAAACGGTACCGTGAGGTATCCTGAGCAAGGTTCCGCCCCCAAGCATTGGTCCCTGGGCGCTGAATTAGCTGCCCCCTGCTATGTCACGATGTCATATATGGGTTAAATGCAGAGGACATATTTCATTGTTGTGCGCACTTCACCTTCTTTTTTTTTTTTTTTTTTTTAAAAAGTACAATGTGTACAACTTGTGCTGAATCCATAGTGACACTGCGCATATACTGAATTCAGCACATCACTTCCTCCGTTTTCCCAAATGGGATGACCACCAATCTCAGCAAGTGTTGCTAGGTCGCAAGTGTCCTATTTTACAATTTTGCATTGGGACTTGGTTTAACTGCAAAATAAAACATGAAGCATAAAAGCAAGCAAAAATGGAATGTGTGCACAGGAGAGAAATGGCTCAATATTACTTTGAGCTTAACTGAGCAGCATTAGAAACTAGTTAAAAGTCTAGTGACACACAATGGTCTCCAGCAAGACCAGCCTGGCAAAGGTGTAAAACGGTAGAACATCAGGTGTCCCATGTCCCCCATCAACCACTAGACTCAAAATGGGCTTCCTGAGGCTTATGATGGCTGCACAAGCTGTCCTGACCCCCACTGCACTGCTAAAAACAGCCTCGTTGGCCAGGTTCCGGCATGACCAAGCGACAAGTGACACACCACAGGAGCTGGACTGACTTGTTACTTTTCTACAGTGAAAGGCACCAGTACTGTATAGCAATGCATGTAATGTGTTGTAATGTGATTGCTGTAGAGTGTCTTCATGGAAGAGAGTCACTGGCAGAGAATTTAGCCTGAGAGAGACACAACCGCAGTGTATGGGGGGGGCAGAGAGGGTGGGGGAGAAAAGGAGAGCAAGGGGACAAAGAAGACAAAGTGAGACAAGGTGAGAGAAAGTAGAACGAGGGACCCTCGCGGATGGAAGGGGAAATAGGGTGTGCAAACGCAAGCAGTGTCACTGAGGCAGTGCTCATGTTTTCCACACTGCTAGCTGTGCTCTCATGCCCTGGACTGGACATTGGGCTTTTGGGTTTGGGATCTCTGGCTTTAAAAAACCAAGCCAAAGTGGACAAATGAAACAGTGCGCGTGTTTCGGTTGTTGTTTTTCTTTTTTAACGAATCAGATGCCACAGGCGGAGGGCGACAGGACTTCCGAATCAAGGAGACATACTGGCGCAGTGTCAAAGAAGAAATCACCCTTTGTCGCAGCTGGTAACTGCAAATTACACACCTCTGATTTCCTAGGGCAGGAAGTGGCGGGTAAGAGCCCTGGCTGGTTTTCAGCAGCGAGCCATTTTTAGGCTGCATCTGCATCCCTTCCTTCTGCTAGGCTGCAACATTTCCAAATAGAATTATAAATAGCGCAGGTGCCCATCAGGGAACAAAGGTTCCACAGAGAGGGTTCAGAAGATTCAGAATCGCCTGATACACCAGTCACTAAAATGCTAATACTAACGACATCAATCACCTCTTCCTGCCTCTTCCACAGTCAGAACACAGATTGTCCACCAAAAACCAATTTAATGTTACCCGAATGCACTCCAAGAAAACGTCCTTCCTTGAATTATGACTTGAGATTGGAGAAAGACAGCAACATATGCATTGACTGCCATGATAAAGGGGTGAAATTCTGAGAGCTGCTGGTCGGACATGTGGGGTTTTTATAACTGTGCAATACTACTCAGTGTGGTGGGTCCTTGCCAGCCATACTCACACACCGGGTCCTTTCAATGGGGCCAGGGGTCTTACCGATTCGATAGGCTTATCCAGCGAGGCCTGCTCCAGGTCCAGCTGGCCCTCTTCATACTGGTCAAAGTGATTGCCCCCCTGCAGAGAGAGAGAGGGGGGGAAAAGAAAAAAGAAAAAAGAGGATTTATATTGCGACACAGACCAAGGCAGTGTACTCATCGAGGCAGTATTCCCACACAAATCGTGTTTGTTTCTCAAAAGTTAGGACTGCTCTCATGACCCTTCCATTCACACGAATGCATTTAGCAGACACTTTCTCCAAAGCTATTTATGGATCACAAACAAACGGCCAGGGCAAAAGTATAATTATCCTTGTATCTGTGACGGCTATCTTGTATCAATCCGAGTAAAATGCCATGCATACAAGCCAAAAGTCAGTGTTAAGTCCAGCAGAAGAAAATCATTACTATTCAGGAATTAAACTCAAAGCTGAGAGGTCCTGACAACATTCAACTCGATGGTAGGCGAATGCTGAAACCCCCCCCACCCCCACGGCTACAAGGGGCATCTCTGCTCCCATGTGGACATTACTACCTTCCCTACTCGCAATAAACAAGTAGATACTTCACAGTCAAGAGCGACAGTAATCAAATCTCTGTGTAACACCCACATGCAACTTCATAAAGCGCTCCCAGGACCCAGTTGCACCACAGGTTCACCAAGCCCCCTTGAGTGCCGTGACAACAAGTAAAGACCTATACGACTTCTGGAGGTCCAGGCCAGTGGCCCTAGCATAGTCCATTGGGGGACTCCAGATAGCCACTGCTTGTGATAGTTACATCTTCTTGCTGTGGTTTATGATGATTCAAATCCTACGGCCAAGTTCCTATCTTTGGAGTTTGAGGCCAAGCAATCATTTATTTAAATAAGTCTGGATTCTGTTCATTTATGGGCAAAATATGCATTTTCACTGGTAACAACAGTAAGTAGGGATGCACAGATAAGCAAATTTCTTGCCCATGCCGACAGTCAATTGTTTTGAAAACTATCACCAATAATGATACCGTTTGTTTGGGAAGTTCTGCTTAAATAATTTCAGGGTTTAAACACTGGCACACAACAGTCCCAAAGCCCTATTTTATAACTCTATACATCTTATATACTTATAACATTTATAACAGAGAAGGGCTGATCATCATCAAGTATGAAACTCCATAATTTTCCAAGTAATATTTTGATTCTGCACTGTCTGTATGGCATTTTCTTTTGCTACTAAATGCTTGCGTTACTGACAGACTAGCATTATTCTACAGTACTGCAGCCTTCTTCATTGGAATGAATTTGTTTTTCAGAGACTCTTCGCCCTTCGCCTTAAGGTGAACAATCAAATTTCTTGTGCTGAAATGTTAGATCCTGGTTGTGAAATTTCAGCAGGGCAATTTTTGCAAAATGCATTTCTAACACCATTTTTGCTGAACTTAAAATAATTAACACACGGCGTTTTTTCTAACCATTTTCTAACCGTTCAGTATGCGGGCGTGCAAAGCAATATGGGTCATCATTTCTCATTCTTAACCATTGGCCAATGGCTGATTGTTGCTGTATCGTCCGATACCGATAGTTCATCGTGCACCTCTAATAGTAAGACAAGGCCACAAAGAAATACTTCTACCTGGTTTCATTAGGGAAAGGTATCATTCTATCCTCAAACCCCCTGCCAGATTCTAACCCACCACCGAGTCTTCACCCAAAATAAAGTTACAAGCTTCCCCCAAACTTTGACATGCAAAATACATTCCCCAGCCTCTCCCGTTACTTCCGACATGAAGCACAAACTCTTGTTGAGCCATCAATCCACACTATGGGTTTGCCTCCAGGGTGTTAGAGAGCTGCAGGCTGGGAACAGCTGGCCTGAAGGATCGACTCGACTCAACTCAACCCAACCCCCCCCACAAGGAACACAACAAGCCTCCCTCAACGATACGAATAAATATGCTCCAACTTGCATAATAAATTTGTATCTTACATACGAGTTTTTCATTTATGCAATTTACGCAAAGTCGTACAAAGTCCTGCTTAGTAGCAATACACAGAGCGTGCTACATGCTAATGTGGGGCAAGTATTACAAACCGATCCATTTCAGAGCTTGCTGCAAGGAATTTCAAAACAGCTGAAGAACATTACTACGTTCCCAGCCTGTGAAAGGAAAAGACACTCCAATCATTTTCCAGTGAGAGGCCAGAGGTGCCGTGGCTTTGAGCTTGCAGTACATGGCAAACATTACGTACCCCATCAGTACACTTGAGAACCTAGCTTGACCAAAGAGCAGCAGTTACAGCCATTACTGCATAGGGAAATGTATTCATTTTAACCGCATGGTTTTCAAGCACATGTCTTACAGAGACTAATACTTGTGACTAAGGCACAGACTCCCCCCAAAAATATTACAGGAGTTAGCTCTAAAATTAATGCTTTTACAATAATGTAGGCCAAGTGCCTTAATTAGAAAGAATAAAATCAATCTTAAGTCCCTACTATTAAACCAGGTCTCTGGGACACAGTCAGAACACTACTCATCAATAAAAAGGATTACCTCTAATATCTTGAATAAACACACTCAACAATGGCACCAATTAAATTAAACTTTTCCATTCTAGGATATTAGACTTCGCATTGTCAGCAATAGACAGAGCGACTTGGTTGAATGAAGGGGAGTAAACATGACCCAACTGAAACAGCCTGACCCTCACAGCTCCCAGCTGGACGAAGCAGCAGTCTGGAATGACAGCTGCAGTCATGCGAGATCCATGCTGTTTTCTGGGTACATCTTAAGGCAATGCATTATATAACCGAAGACATCAAAGCCTTGATTCCATGGGATTTTCATTTAAAAAGTTGAAATTGGTGGCAGATTGGCCGTGGTGGTAAACAACTTCTTGAAGATGCTTAGGTCCTTCAAAGTGTGCAACAAGATGTTGCATATCTTCTACCACTACCAGTCTGTCGTGGCAAATGCAATTTTCTTTGCAGCCATCTGTTGGGGTGATGGTATCAGAGCTGGCAATGCTATGATGCTGAAAGAAACTAATAAGAAGGCTGGCTCTGTGCTGGGAACGGCTCTGGCGCCACTAGACTTGTTTGTGGGGAGAAGGATGTTGCACAAACTGCTCAACATTATGGACAATACTACACACCCTGCTGGTCAGACAACAGAGCGTTTTCAATCAGAGGCTCCTTTAATTCTGCTGCAATAAGGATCGTTACAGGAGGTCATTCCTACCTCTCCTCCTCTGAGGCAAAGCACACTGCACATTTACATTTATTTTGCACACTAGAAGTATATATATCAGTTGTAGTTTTTTTTTTTTTTTTTTTTTAAATCTAGCTTAGTACTGTAGTTTCAGCATATTTGTACCAATATATTTTTGTCATTTGTAATTCTGTATTTTGTCTACCTTTATGCCTACCTTGTGATTCTGTTATTTATGGGAATTGCTATTGCAACACAAAAATTTCCCTTTGGGGATAAACAAAGCACTATGAATCTGAATAACAAATATTTCAAATACCGCACTCATGGATTGTTTAAATACTAGGTCTTCTCACAAACAATCCACTTTATACATGAGCAAACCTACTCAAAACAACAACAACAAAAAGCTTGTTATCATTATTATTCCTTCTGGGACAAAATGCGCCATTCATTTCGAGGGAGAGCATTCTCATGTGTCCTAACCCGAGCACATGTTCCTGTCTGAAAAACACCAACCGACCAATCAGAGCAAACGGCACAGGAAGTCCTGCAACAACACACAAGAAGAGAGGCGGGGCGTCCAATGGCAACAAGCAAAAGAACAACTGTCAACCATGACCACATTTTTCCCCCCCTGCATGAACATTACGTGAGCATATTTTTCAAAACACAAAAGTTCTCCCAATGGAGCGATCCACAAACACAGCAGAAGCATTCCTACGCGTGATTTCACCAATTATATAATTTTATTTTCTTGAGTTTTTATTTATTTTTATTTTTTTAAACAAAACATTCCTAAACTGCTATTTCACACAATAGAAAGTGGATTTTGCTGCCAAAGAAAGCTCCAACTGCATCTGACTAAAGCACCTAGACAGGTCGGCCGCGAAACTAGATAGAATAACAAGCATATCAGGTTTGGATACAAATGACGAAATACGGGTCTTCCCGCAGCGCTTCGACAGGTCCAAAACATCGAAACAGATGGCTATTAAAACGGGATTTTCCACCATATCATGTTATTCCAAGAAGAACGGTAAACCAGCCAAAACACACTTTTTAAAAATGCCCTGATCAAATATACATGTACCCTACAAAGAAAACCGAGGGCAACAAGACCATCCATCGGCTTGTTCAGTCTCTTCTAATCCAGCCATTGTTTCATTACATGCAGCGGACCTCTTCTCTAAAGCATCTCTATACTGCTCCGAGAAGAAAGTGTCACCGAAAGACCATTCTGTAAACCAAACAATTTAACACTGCACCAACCGGTTTGTATCATCCATGAAGGAACAAAATACAAATGCACACCCGAAATATTTTCAGCGCTACCGTAACACGGTCAAACCAGTTACCATACATTCCCGTCTCGGACAGCGAACTGCAAGTACGAGGAAACTTCCTCATAGATTTCTAAGGGTTATAACTCATAATGCATAACCTGTTGCAACAAATTAACGCAAAGCCGCTGATTTTAAACGATTAACTATTTACTGCTAACGCGTTAGTCTGATAGCAGCCTTGTATTATAGCTGATTTAAGGCGGCCCACAGGCGTGCATTATTCTTAACAGATATACAATTCTTTTACATTCAAAACTTCACAGTAAGGTATAATACCTTAACGTACCGCTCGCTTAACTCATTCACAAACTGTTTTACCTGGTAACTGCGGTCCTCGTTGAAACGAGAGAATCTCTCAGCCATTTTTTTTTTTTCTACTGCAACTCCTTTGCCTTCACTCCTTGTCTGGCCTATCCATAATGCCGTGGGAACGCCCACTAAGGTGACGTCATGACAGCAATGTCCAATTGAAGCTCAGAAACCATTTAAGTGATTAGTGCCGCCACCAATCATCCGTTCCGTTAAGCTCAGCATACTTTCCGAATTTTCACAACTGGTTCAGGAATCAAGATTGAATCAGAACAGCCTGTATCATTCCTTATTGTCCATTGTAAATCAGCCAAATTATGAATCTGTATTAATTAGTATGTATTAATTATCTGGTCGAAAACCCAATAAGCGGTTAAAATATTTACTTTCTTGTGATTAGTCAAATGCCAGTAGATTTTCGACTGACTGCCCGTATCACTCATCCAGTGACATTTGTAATGAAAACTGAATCTTTACTTCCAGTATTTAAGGTTAACATTTCGAGGCCGGTGCATGTCCCTGAGTGTAAATCGATCACAGATGTCGGCGACAATATCGGTTTGTACTGAAAGCATTACAGATAAAAATTGTTATGCCTTTTAAATTACTTATATAATTACGTGTGCAGTCTCACATTATTTGCCTTTAATTTAAGGCATATTTCTTCGTATGCGAGATCTTCGTTCCTAAGTAGGAGGGGTGGGATGTTGTATGAACTACATGCAATTAAACAGAAACTGCTACCAGCAAAGAAGGGCAAATGCACAATTTCAAAAGCTTCACATGAACACTGGTAAACTGGATTTGACATGCACAAGTGGTACACACTGTTTGCGCATGTGTAATTCACGTGCTCACAATAAAGTACGTCGTTTGCTATTTCATTCCGTTTAATACGTAGTTTTTTTCATTCTTATAGATCTCAGTGCCCCCTAGTGGTCATACGGTGCATAAAAACGAGATATAAGAAACGTTTTTATTTTGTCCCTAACTAGTAAAAATGCGCATATTCTGATATTTTGATCATTTTCTTTTCTTTCGTTTTAAAATAAGTGAATAAATCACTTAATTGCTAAGAAGGAAGAGGATGCAAGGACAATTAAATGACCAAACAATCGCACCAGAGTGCGCTATACTGTATACATTAATAGAAATTTATTGAATACAAACATTTAATCGAAGACTAACATGAATTCGGAATTTACTTGGTTATAGCTTCAGTTATCGGGAATTGTAATATTATTGCGACTCCGAGAAGGAAATGAAGTTACAGGTATCTTGGTAGTGTGACTTGCGTCCTAAGAAAAAAATGATACATTTTCTGTTAATCTCCATAATTATGAAATATATGCCTCCCTTAAAGCGGCAGTTTGACTTAAATGCTTTTCATAAACGGTAAAGACGCAGAAAAGGTATTTCTCGCGCGAATGCAGGCTACAGGGTAACTAATTTGGTAGTAGCCTACATATTCTCAAATCTATGTACAGTTAAGAAGTCAGTTATAATGACTTATGTTTCAAGCATTACCAAGTTTGATGAAGTTCAGCTTGTTTATACTTTTTATTGAAAATGAGCTTGCTTTCTCATAGAGGGCGAACTGAGCCTAAATCTACTGATGCCGTTTCCCACGTTGTTTCAAATTCTTAACATGCTGTGGTATTTTACTAGAATTAATGTTATTCTGCAATTATCTGAAAATAAACTTTTTGCTAAATCGGTAAGGCATTGTGTATGCGCTAACCACAATTTTTTTTCTGCAATGAACGGGCGTCTTCAGACGTATTTTCGCTTTCCTTTCTACCCAGAGTTAATGCTTTTCTATTCGTCAGTGGTGATGTAATCCCCGCGTATCCTAAAGAAAGTTGTTCAGACGACCTTCAGGGACGATTTCAAAAGGATCGTAAGGACTAAGAACTAAGGGTAAGTACACTGGACACCTTTTTAAATAGATAGTATTTATAAAGCACGTGATAAAGATTTTATTACTGTACACTAATGACTCCCTAAAATGGCGGCTATTATAAAAGCGGAAGTCAAAGATTAAAATGTACGAGTACAGCGATTTTTGGACCTTTAGGCAGTAGTTAGAAATACAGCATGTGAGCTTCGTTTTGTAAATAATCGGACGGGTTTCTCTCTGAACAAGGCTTGGTCGTGCAGGTGTACCACCGACATAGATTTTAGTTTAAGGGATATTGCCATACGCAATCATATGGTGTCATGTTTGAAAATTACACCCTTGTTAAGTAAAATCTTCATCCAAGTGATAATAATATTTTATAATAGATACTAGTCTTGTTTGACAAACAAAACACATACAAAGTTTTACACTGGCATGACTTTATTAGACAAATTATTTAAGTAATCAAGGTAATTATTGAGGAAAGCAAGTGAGCCCTTATATGGACTCTTATCCTCAGTAATCTCAACCGGATGTTTTCTGTAGCTGCATGTCAGACCTGCATACCAGTTAGTTTTTATTTTAGATCATTCCTGTCATGACACAAGACACTGTAACAAAATAAATAATGTAGACAAAATAACACTGCAAGTCAAAATGTGTATGATTGCAATGCGACAAATAAAATTTGAATTCGACATACAGGAAGAATGACTTGAGGGCAGATGTTTGTTTGGCGACCCAAAAGGGGTTATATTGAATGCAAAGAAAGAAAGACTGTACATCAACATGATCACGAGGGATCAAAATGAGAGGGCGGGCACAGGAGGAGCGGCGTTAATGACTGAACTGGGGAGCACAGGACTGGGAAGCACGTATATATGGGACAAACGAGGGAACTAAGGAGAGGCAGCTGCGAATGATTAACACAAAGGTTAGGAATGAGAGGTAAGACAAACAAGTAACAGGCGTGGCTTGGTAGGGTCATGCTAGGGAGGATACAGGAGGGTCAGATAGATATGGCAGGCAAGATGTGACAATTCCCCTATATGACATAACACTGCAGTTGGATTTCGGTCAGAATTCGTATTTGGTCACTCTGAAATATAGAATTTCTTCTCTCTCAGACATTTTATTTCTTCCAGATCAGTGTTTCCCAACGTGGTCCTTGGGGACCTACACACACTCAGAAAAGGGTAAAAATTTGTACCTTTGCTTGTTACTGGACCTGTATCCTTGTAACTCTACCATTTAAGTTACAAAAATTGACTCTGAGGAATATCCTAAAGTTGCAAGCATGATAATGTACCATCACTGGTACAGAAATGTTCCTCGGAGCCCATTTCTGTACCTTAAAAGGCACAGTTACCTACAGCTAAGGGTACAATTTCCAGACCCTTGAGGGTACAGCCCCAGTGACAAGCAAAGGTACAAATTTTTACCTTTTTCTCTGAGAGTGCAGGTGATCCATGTTTTTGCTCCCTCCCAGCGAGCAAAAACATGGACTGTCTGCGGGTACCTGAGGACCGGATTGGGAAACACTGTTTCTGTAGATCTTTATCATGTTGCATGATCCCACTTCTTTTAAGTTCTAGATCACAGACGGACACCATGATATTATGCTGTAAAATTTCCAGATACAACATGGAATTCATTGGTCCGTCTGGGTAGCAAAACAGCCCCACGCCATGCTTAGGATCAGGCTTTGGTGTCGGTTTGCAATGTATAGTTTTCACCAAACATAACACTGTGTATATTTGCCAAAAATATACAGTGTCCACACCAAATTGCTCCAGTACTGCTATGGAACATTCAGGTCATCTTTATCTAGGCTGAGATGGGTAGAACAGTAGTTTCCTCTGTGGTAACCTCCCATAAACACTATTCTTTTCTTATGGTAAACTCACATACACAGATGTTATCAAGTGCAAGAGATGCCTGCAGATACTTACAGTAGCTGTTGCCATGGGTTCTTTGTCACTTTGAAGATTCTAAAGCCTGCTATTGCACCAATCTCTGTAAGACACCCACTACTAGGAAAATAACAGTGGTGCTGAATTTCTTCCATTCGTAACCTGTCTAACTGTGGACCGGAGAATGAAGTCGTTAAAAATCCTTTCCAGTTTCATGAGATTCAGCTGCTCTTCTTTTGAGGTCTTGTGGAATCTGGTTTGACCTCTTGATGTATATAAATTGTGTAGGTTTTTTTTAGGGGTATGCAAAAAAATCGATTGACAAAAGAATTGCGATTCTATCTCTACCGATTCAAAATCGATTCATATAGCACACAAAATCGATTCATATTTCCCATTTTGTAACGGCGCGAGTTTAATTGGTTTTCCGGATAGGAGTTTGCAAATCCTATAGATGGCACAATGCCGGTTTCTGCTCAGATAGTAATCCTTGGTGTGAGCAAGAAGAAAGTGAGTGTTCGCACGTGCGAACAATCGATGGGCGAGCAATGGAAAACGCGATGGAATAGAACATTCAACCTGCCCCGTCCTCATTTAAGACAGACGTTTGGGCACATTTTGGATTCTACAACATCGATGGCAAGAAAGAGCTTGATAAAACTCATGTCATATGCAAGCTTTTCGGATGTTACAGCACTTCACAGCCAAATGTAGCAGCAGTGGTATTTATTCTGATAATGGCACTTTACAACCAAATCTAGCAGCTTGTCACGACGGCGGTCAGGCGAGCAGGCAAGCAAACGAGCCGAGCGGTCAATACGGGTAACTCGGGGTTTATTGCGGGGAAACAGGCAAACAGGGAGCATACGGGAGACAAACGTCAACTAACATCAATGACAGATCTGGGGAAGACTGACTAGAACGCAGACTAAATACACAGGACTACAGGCAAGGAAACTGGAACAACAGGTAAAACGGCAGGATTCCACACGAGGTTAACGAGGAGGCGTGGTCCACATGAGGGCGATCGGGGCTGGACGTGACACAGCTCTTATTTGGTTTTATTTAATCTACTTTTATGTAAAGTGTTAATTTAAGTTGTTTTATTTAAGTTGAAGGCTTGCAGTTTATATTTGCAACAGTTTATATTTTTGTAATGCAACTTTATTATCTCAGGGCTGTATTTCCTATCAGACTGATGGAAAATAAAAAATAATGGACGTTTTGAATCGAGAATTGTTTTGACTCGAGAATCAGTTTTGAATCGAATCATGAGCCCAAGAATTGAAATCGAATTGAATCATGAGGTTTTCTGAATCGTGCACCCCTAGTTTTTTTTTTATGGAATACCTGACTTCAGGGGACATTATCCTAGAGGTTCATACTTTGTCCATCCATGACCTTGATTGTGTAAACCATGTGTTCAGTAAAGCCATGGTAATGTAAAATGTTGCTTTTATTGTTTGATAAATTTCACTGTCTATTATTTTGTCTTGGATGAAGATGACATCATTGTAGGAGATTTCCTGATAATGTTCAATCAGCAGATGATGCTATTAGCACTCTTTTAAAAAAATATCACATAGATATTTTAAGTGAACTTCATGATGGTTTTACCCTAAATGTAGTAGCAAAGGCATTTATCAACAATCCTAGAGATGCTAAATATGGCTACAGGCATTAGCTCAGTAAAATTCGTCAGTCAACTGGATAACTAAGCTCCACTGAACACAAAAAGTCAATCCTCAGTCCAGGCATTCAGATGCAGCCAGGGAGAAGCTCGTAAGATGTTTGTCCGCTGATGATGTCAAGCCTCCTGCAGCGAAAAGGCGTGTGTGTGGGGTTTAAAATGACCTGGGCTTGTATAGAAAAGCAGGATGTCGCTTTTCCGGGCCAGAGGAATGCAGATAGACTTACTGGGCATGGATGACTCAGAGGTCTGTGGCCTCTATGAGTCAGTGTGTGTGTCTATATTCCTTTCACTGCAGGCTTTTTCAAAGCAGCCGTTTGGGCCCCTTGAGGACCCAGACACTGACTCCATTCTTTGAGAATCTCAGGCGTTTCTCTACAAAATTGTCCCAGCAGTTTTTTCACTCATTCTGTTTTTCTAAGACCCCATGGATAGCTGCCTCCACATACCAAACTATGCGACCACGTCAGTTTCTCTCATAAGTTATTTTGTTTTCGATTAATTTTACAATGCACAAACCTGGTTTTAGTTCTTCGCTTGCAGGTGAAGCCATTACTAATATAGAATTAGTGCTTCATCAAATATCACATATTGAGTTGAGTTTGAAGTTCTGGATTGCTTTTTTGATTGTTGAGTTACATCATGCCTTTCTCATATAAAACTGTTGTCAGCATACATTCTGCATTTGGACGATATATTTAATTGCCACGGGTCATTTGAGGTGAAGTCTTGCAAGGTGCAAAACCTGCATGCTTTTCTTTCTGTTCACTGCAGCTGCACAGGCTTACAGAAGACATGTTCTTATTTGTCGTGCAAAACATTATCAGGTGCCAACCACAGCATAAAAAAGATGAGCTTCCCGGAAATAAGAATGTGAATCATACTCTCATGTTCTTCTCATGTGGTTGGACTATGATAAGTTTTAAATACTTATACTTAAAGTGTGACTTAAAGACTTTGCATGCAACTTTCTAATGTGTTGTGGGTCTAGGTTGTTTAGTTAACAGTGTAGTCAAAGTGACATGTCAGGAGATGCCTTGGGTCCTGTCAGGCTGGGAGTTTATAGTAAATGCTTAAGCATGAAGGATAAAGTCATAGAAAGTTGCATTTCAGGAAATAAGGTGTAAGGATTCAAAAGTAGACAGGAGATAATGTTTGTGTTAACTCCACTCTGTCTGTCTGCTTGGCATGGTGTCAAAAAGTATGCACTGAACTGAAACCACAAGAAGCTGGTAGGCTTGAAAGATATTTTGTTTGCCATTGTGCACAGTTAAACTCACTATAGTCCATGTATTTACTAGATATTTTCTTTATAAAACTCAGATTGACAATTTAAAGTCAACTAGAGACGTAAATGAGGTTCAGTTTGGCCTGTCCAGAAAACCTACAGTGTTCATGTTAATGAACTTATTAAATAAATGAATTAAGTGTGCTGGTGGTGAAATTTAATAAATACATGGAATGGCTAGGGAGCCCCTGAGGAGAGGTTTGGGAACTGAAGTGGTGTTCATCTAGCTGTCCAACAAGATATCAGTAACTTTTTGAAGAACAGAAGAATTTTTTAGTAGTTTTTATTGTTACTCTTAATTTGTATATGTTCTAATTGTTCTAATGTTAATTGTGTGTTTTTCAGCAAATGTGCACTTTCTACTTACATTTAGCGCATTTAGCAGACGCTCTTTTCCAGAGCGACTTACAAGTGCTTAGTAGTCTATGACTGTTCTTCAATTTACAAGCTAAACGTAAAATCAACAGCTGTCAAGATCAATTTACCGCTATGAACGTTGTATAAAAGTTGTTAGGACTGAGTGCACAGTACTTAGATAAATAGCTTTAAACATTTCTTTTACTGCCTAAGACTTGTGCACAGTACTGTACATAAGGAAAGAGTGCTAGGCAAAGCTTGTCTCAGCCAGCCCTGATGCAGGGAGGGAGGGGTTGCTGGGAAATGGAGGTAGCCTTCCTGTAAATCGCCTCCAGCCAATGAGAAAGCCGGCTCATACCCAGCTTAGCTGGCTGAGTGCCAGCCGGATCAGCAGACACAGAAACGAGGACCGTAGCGGGGAAAAGAGAGAAGCCGAATCAGAGAGGAGGAAGAGGGGACTCTCTACTGAGGAAGCAGGAGCAACGTTTATGAAGATGTTTCTGGAAAAGTAGGTCTGTGATCCTAATGGTGCTGTTGTCGTTTTTGTGAAAGATAACAAAGCTGACTTGCAGTTGATGCAGGACAAAGTAGGAAGCAAATAAACTTGTGAACAAGCAGCGAGCTGTGCGCGCAAATAGAATGAAGAGATGGGTATGTTTAGGTTAGCTTTTTCTTCTCCTGGAAATCTGAGGGAAAATGCAAGCTGCACTGTGTAACTGAGAAAATGCCATTCTCTTATGCATTTCCATGGTTGTTTTCAGTTTTCTACACCAAGGAAAACAGAGACTAAGTTAAGACAGACAAGCATTTTGTGTATCTACGATGTGGCGGTCCCGTATGTTCAGCTGAGCAGCATTTGTTTTGGAGTTTTTCTGTCACCTCTGAAGCGACGTGGGGCAGATACCCACAGGGCTTTTCCGTCACATCACGCCGTCCTCTAGGGGGCCCGTTTTACTCGCTCGCAGAGCAGAAAGGAGTCACCGTTTGAGGTCTCGCTGTCACTCTGGCCTCAGCGTGGCACGTTTCTTTTGCTGATGTGAAGTTTGGGTGCAGCTACTCTTATTTTGACTGTATGTTGTCTGAAACTAGGTGGAGAGCATGGGTGTGCACTTTTTGGTTACCTACAAACAGCGGGCAGTCATCAGCTGTAATCGCATGCAATCCCCCCATGCAACCTTTGCTTTTTTGAAATAATAATAATAAAATAATAATATGCTATTAATTATTATTATTTGAAATGGCGGACTTGAGCAGTCATGTTTGCAGCCCTCGCTTTCTCTCACTATTTTTCTATGCAAGTTTTGTATTTTTTTTGTTACCTTCAAGATGTTTAAATTGGCTTTCTATTACTTCTTTGCCGGTTTCATACGTTCTGCCACAGGGTGTGCACTCCTCAGACTCTCTTGTAACCAAGTCCAGTCTAAATACGACTGTCTTCCCTACATCAGAAGCAATAGCAAGAAATGCTGGTCATAAATAATATGGGTGCCACATTTAGATCTATCAGCGACTTGCAGACGTGCTCAGTGCTAGCCCCACACTCTGTGACAAGTGGTATTGAGAACGAGTTCCTTATATACTATTAATGTTTCTCCTTTACAGCAAGGCCAGCCTTCTCCAACTTTCCGTTTCTGCTGATATGTGGTATTAGCTATAATTTAAAGAACAATCTGTCTGGTGATCTTCCAGGTGATTGTGTACTTTGGTGTCAAATGTCTGCCCGTTGTGGTTAAGTGCCTCTTACTAAAAAGTATAACCAAGGCGAGAAGGACATAAAAGCTTGATTGATAACAACTAGCACACATCTTCAAGCAGGTGTGTTGCGCTACATTCGATCCCCAAGGGTTTTTTTTTTTTTTTACTTTTCAATTACTGCTAGCATCACCATGAAGCTTCCTGTGAACACAAGTTTTGCTTGATCCTTGAAATGGCAGGTGTCTGGTCAGATTCGCCTGTGAATGAGTTTCTTTATTGTGGAGCAGATGGGCGTTCAACTGTCAAAGTTGGTATTGATTTCTTAATGCGAAAATGATACCCACAACATTAACGTATTAGCCAAGCTCTGACTTGGCAATATAGAGTTACGGCTCTTTTTGTCAACGTCGAAAAGCATTATTAGTCAGTTGGCAGTGTGAATCATGATGATGATATCAGTCCCATTCCGGGGAATTGGAGCCCCACTGAAGCACCCAAGACTTGCTGACAGCTGCAGTTTCACTGAGGTGTACTTCTCTCCACGCCCAGGGCACAGGGAGGAGAAATGGCTGTGCGGAACAGGATCCTCAACTCAACTATGCCTTTCACTGGGGGCCACAAGGAGCACAGTGACCTGTTTGCAGTGGGTTCCAGCCTAAAGCAAGTGACAGGCAGTGAGGAGAAGAGGTGTGAGGTTGACCAGCAGTCCAGCAAGATTCATCCCTTGCTGTCTAAAGTGTTGATGCGTGGGACTGCTGATCAAATAACTGCCGGTCAGCTGATCCAGGAAAAATCGTCACTCTTCATCGCTCAGGCAGAATGTAAGTAGAACATCATGGAAAGAGAGAGATGTGCCTCCTTATCTCAAATGGGTCTTTTATGAATGAATTGTTAAATTTGGAAAATGACTCGATGTATTGATGTTCTCCAGGTGAAGGACAACAGGAGTTTAGCCCAAGCTCATGGGAACGCCCCTATGTTGCCTCTCCAAGCTGTTTCCAGAGCAGGTCTGAGACACCTGTTTCCATATTCCTGTTTCTCATGTTTTTGCTCTACAACCAAACTCATTGTCCTCAAACCAGCCTTCTCTCGTCTCTCATCTCTTACATGGGGCTTCCGATGGGCCGAGTCCTGACAAGTCATGTTTTGCAGGGTCTCGATAGAACACAACAATGTGGCCCGTAAAGAGACTGCCACAGAACGCCCAAGCCCTCAGGTCCACCAGCACTCCAGGAGAAAGACAAAAGACAAGAGACAGCAACGGCGGAAGAAGAATGTGAAGCAGGGGCCGAGGCAGAGGCAGGGGCCGAGGCAGAGGCAGAGGACACCTTCAGGAGTCCCAGAGCAGGAGAGCAGCAGCGCTTTGCAAGTGATCCAGGTATGGATTAGACTATAGCCCTGATGAAAGCCAACAGAGAACCCAAAGTAATAGGGATTTCAAGTGGTTACTATTAAGTAGTCATAGTAGCTAAGAGCAATTGACATTTCCAGGCAACTATAAGCATGAAGGTCATTGACAAAATAATCTAGGTGAATCTAATGATTATTAGAATTTTTTTTTTTTTGCTATGGACCTACTTTTGTGTCTTTAATAACGCGAACTACTACTACTAATGAATCTAATGGTGTTAATATTCTAAGATTTCAATTTCATTTGCAATTAACTGCAAGTTTCATGTCTATTGCAAGTCATCCAGGGCCTATCTGCAAATTCTGCACCAAAGTAATGGGTGTAACAGATTAATGTTCAAGATGAGACAAAAACGCTGGAGCCATTTTTCTCCACACTTCAGTTATGGGTCGTTTATGTCTTGCAACAGAAGGAAGAATCAGAGTGTATCAGCAGCAACAGCAGAACCAGCTTCATCTACAACGACAGCACCCACACTTTGGGGATACAGGAGACGGCGGAGCTGCATTGGGAGGGACAGATCAAGCCTGTCTACTCTTCCTCAGCTCAAATCCGGGGTCCCTCATCCTCAACCCTGCCTTGGGGCTCTACAAGCCACAGCGCCCTCCCTGACCTGTCCTTCTACAGCCAGGAGTGTGGCTCTGGCTCGGACTCGCCCTTCAACTGCAGCCTTGCTCTACGTGGTCTTCGTGGGAGTGTGTGTCAGGAGGACCGTTGCTTTGCCCCTGCCTTTTACCGAGAGGTGGAACGGGAAGCAAAGATTGACGGTGAAGGCACTAAAGCCGATGTGAAGATCAATGAGGGTCTCCTCTTCCACCCTGAGGAGGTGAGAGACTCATAAGACAACTGCTATAGCTATTAACTTTTGTTCAGTCTAGAATAAATCATATTTCTGTATTATTTTCCTGGTCGTAAAGAAACTCAGTATTTGAAGAGATTTTCCTAACATTTCAGATACACAAACCTACTTTTAATGCATTTGTCTCTACTTTTAGCTTTGTTATTCACCTTAAAGTGAAAGGCCTCATGGCAATGAAGTAATGTCAAATACTGCCAACCAAGAGAAGTCTTTGACGTCTCAAAATTTTCTCAAATATTTGACTCTTCCAAATAGCCCCCTTTGGCTTTGATGATAGCATTGCAGATTCTTGGCATTCTTTCAAACAGCTTCCAGATGTAACCACCTGGAATGCTTCTCCAACAGTCCCGAAGGAGTTACCACAAGTCCCGGGCACAAGTTGGCTACCTTGCTCTTACTCTTCGATCCAACTCATCCCAAACTAGCTCTAGAGGATATAGGTTGAGAGGATTGTGGGGGCCAGGTCATCTGTCGCAGCACTCCATCTCTTTGCTTGTTCACAAGATAATACAGTACTTGCATAACCTCGAGGTGTGCTTAGGGTCATTATCTTGCTGAAAAACAAATGATTTTCAGCAGGTGTGTCCAGACTGACTGGTCCAATTTAGGTCACAGCTCAGGTGGAACCCTGCTGTTTTCCTGTTATAAATTTCACTTTTCATTTGTGTGTTAGCCTGTGCGTAAGGATGAAAAGCCCATGTTGCGCTACACAGCCTTTGCTTCATTTTCTGGCATTCAGAAACTCCAGCCCAACGATTACGAGTACCGTGAGAACAGGGACTATATGGTGCTGAACCACATTCAGAACGGCTCTTTTGGTGAAGTGTTCCATGTGCGGGACTTGAGGACCAGCTTTGAATGCGCTGCCAAAAAGGTAATGTCTGGGCTCAGCCTGGCCCATGCAGCCCCCACTGGGCACCCCATGGGTTAGACTAAGGCAGACTAATGCTGATTTCTTGCAGATACCCCTGGACTGCTTCAGAAGCGAGGAGGTGGGCTCGTGGAGCGCCCTGACCTCCCGGCGCGTTGTCGAGCTTTTTGGGGCTGTCCGCGAGGGTCCCTTTGTGGTCCTGTTCATGGCTCTCAAATCAGGTGAACCTCATTCCTCTGACTCGGGTCCTTTGTTAACTACAAAATCTCAAGGGATGGCTGAAAAATGTATGACTTGCCAAATTGGACCTACACCTGAGACCTGCACCTACTCAATGAATTTCATGCAAATGAGTCATTCCCTTTAAATCAACAAATTGCCTAAAAATAGCATGCACAGCTACTTTCTTTTAGCATTAGACAATGGCTGTTTTGTAATGGAAAAGGTCAGCTTTACTCCAGTCACCACTGAACATCATAAACCAAGGAAGAAAGCTTATGACTCACCCCAACTCAGGTTCTGTGGGAAAGTTGCTGAAACAGAGGGGACGCCTCCCAGAGGACCTAGCCCTTCACTACCACTGCCAGCTTATGGAGGCCGTCGAGGACCTACATCGGAAAAGAGTCATGCATCTAGATATCAAAGGTAAATCAGCATATAAACATACAGAGTGCTGCGAAAATATGACTATAGGCCTGATAGAGATTCAATACCAAACAAAATTCATATATAATACATACAGTGGTACCTCAGAACTTGAACTTAATCCGTTCAGAACTCGGGTTCGAATCTAAAAAGTTTGAGTTCTGTTCGAATTTTCCCCATAAGAAATAATGGAAAACCAATTAATTGGTTCCCGGCCCCAAAAAATTACACCTAAATATGTTTTTTTTAGCATTTAAACACAAAATGAACAGGATAAAACAAGAAGAGCATCTACTAAACACATCTAAGCACATTTATCAAAACAGTAATTTGTAAAGTAAGTAAATAAATGTATCCAAACAATGTGGAAAGTTAAAATATCATTTTTCAATAATTTCTTTTTTTAACTCAACTGTGTCACACAGTCTTGCTCTTTACCACTTTTGGTGCTGCTTTTGGAGCCATGGCTACCAATAAAATATTAACCTGGGAAAAAAAAATTAGCAGTCTTAATTTTTCCCAAACACTGTGCCAACACTACGCAGTGCGTAACATTTTTTTCGTAATGGCTTCCAAAACGATAAAGAATGTACCCCAACACTTCCCCAAGCCATGCCCCAACACTGCGGCAACAGTAGACTATGCTGTGCGGTCCATTGTTTATTTTTATTATTACTCCGTATTCGTTAATTTGTTCGTAAATCGCAAACTTTTAGGTTGTAACATTTGTTACCCTTTGTTTTCGCTGAGAGACGTGCCGCGTGACTCATTTCCCCGCGCGTACAAGTTATCTTAGGTCGGCGTTCACGGTTCGACTTCTGAGATTCAGATCGAGTTCTAGGTCATTTTTTTTCGAACTGGTTGGTTTGACTTTTAAGAAATTCAAGTTCTAATGAGTTCGAGTACTGAGGTACCACTGTACTTAACTGAAATCTCACAGCTTTTCAATATGATGCAGTTAAATTCTGCTGCTCCAGATGTATTATGGACAGCCTATTCTTAATGCATTACTCTTTTTATATATGCAATTACATTATTAATTATGTTGTATAAGCTCGTGTCTGTCATCAAAATTGGAATACTCTGGAGCTATTTAAGCTTAGTCCTGGAGAGCAGTTTAGTCCACACAAAACATCAGGACCCAAAAATGTTAGGTATCCACTTGTATATTCATGAAAAACAGAACAATGGTGTATGACTCAAACACCATATCACTCTACAAAGTTCAGCACTGACGTGCCACATGCAACATTTTCATCTGCAGCAGACAACATGCTCTTGTCAGAAGATGGGAAGGACACTTACCTCTGTGACTTTGGACATTCTAAGAGACTGGACCAAAATGTGAAAACTGCCAGAATCTCTACAGGTAACTACAGTATAAACAGCTCAGAACTTGCCAGTTATTACTAAACATTCCGTAATGAGGAGAAACAAGGTTAGCAAAAACGGGAATCGCAATGTAAGCAAAATTACATCTATCTGTGTTATACGGCTCATTGGTTTTTTGTTGAATCATTGTAGTAGCCTTAAAGCTTGCCATTTTGGCTAGATGTCTCTCAAGAAAGACGTTATTGGTACTGAAAGAATGATCTGGCAAAATACAAGATAGATAGAGACAGATTGATTACAGCAAATATTTCTTCATCTAAAAAATACTACAGTGGGATGGCAAAGTACAGTTACGATTAAACTTATTGGATTTTCCCAGATCCACAGACATTCAAATCCATTCATATCGCAACCATTAAGCCACGCCCCCTGATTTCTTGATCAGTGCTTTTTTAAAACGAAAGGGTCAAAGAGTCAAGCTTACAGTTTTTGTTCAATCTTTGGATGCCTGGTGCAGGAGAGGAGTTCCATGGCACAGAGAGCCACATGGCACCTGAGGTGGTCAAAGGGGAGGCTGTCGACTTCAAGGCAGACGTGTGGAGCAGCTGCTGCATGCTTCTGCACATGCTGACTGGCTGCCCACCATGGACGCGCTACTACAACCACCCGCTGTGTCTCACGGTGAGCACAGACACTCCGAAATATGACGGGCAGCATGGCCTGTGCATTTATGCTTGAGAAGGAAGTTCATAGCTATAGCATCCATCACCATGTCATGTAACTGTTAGATCATGGGTATAAATTATGGGGGATGGGGGAGTTGTAAACCCCCAATAATCAAGACCAGCCAATACAACCCCCTGGACCCCCTTAAACGGGTGGAGACCTCAACCCCACCACTGCTCAACTCAAAGTTATGCCCTTGCGTCAGTTAGTAGGTTTGCCGGTGTCTGCAAACCCA
Source organism: Mormyrops boulengeri (assembly GCA_026781065.1). NCBI lineage: Eukaryota > Metazoa > Chordata > Actinopteri > Osteoglossiformes > Mormyridae > Mormyrops > Mormyrops boulengeri. The sequence continues at coordinate 13,021,910 of JAODLD010000051.1, read as the reverse complement.
TACTCTTTGTATTTGCTGGAGTGGTCTTCTTTGTTCAGTACGGGAAGCAAAAACGTGGGCTGTCTGGCAGGGAGCTGGGAGGGAGCAAAAATATGGACTGTCTGGAGGTCCCCAGGACCGGGCTGGGAAAAGCTTCACTAATGAGACAATTGCCTTCCCCAACCTCAGATTGCCAATGAGGCGCCACCATTAAGAGAAATCCCGCATGACTGCAGGCCTGAAACTGCTGATGTAATCAAGGCGGGACTTGTTAAAGATCCAGTCAAAAGAGCCTCTGCTAAAGAGTTAAGAGAGAAAACCATGAGAGCCCTGCAAGAAGGTGAGAGCCTGCTCCTATACTCTGTTATATTCCCTTCGGCAATGCTAATCAGCAGTAGTATAATTGTACTTTTCTCATTCTCATTAATTGTTTACCTAACAAGGGTTGTGTGTGATGTCTTTACTTTGCATTTAGGTAGACAGATTCTCCTGTGATGCTCAGAGGTGGATAGTTCAGGTCCAGGTCAGATCCAGACCAAGATTTTGTTTCAACCAACCACTTGAGTACTCTGTGACTGTGACTTTTTTTGAAACAAAATCTTGGTCTGGATTTTTACTTTCTGGACCTGATGTTTAACCCCACCTTAACTCAACTATGGATTTGTTGGTTATCATTCACAGTGGGTGGACTCACCAGCCCGGTCCACGGAGACTATTGGGAGCCACAGAAAAGCGAGCTCATGGAGAGCTCTAGGGTGGCCTCCAGGTCCATCCCATCTGGCCTGTTCACTTCAGACATGGTCCCGTTGAGAGAGCACTCTGAGCAGGTGCTGCAACCTCAAAGCCCCAGGAGGAAGAAGGTGCATGTGGATGACAGCGTAGAGGAGGAGGACAACGCAGTATTGTCTCCTTCGTCTCCGGAACCTCTCATCTCCCTGCAGGCCAAGGAAACTGGACACCAGAAGAACAAGCGGACTGAAACTGTCCTCACGCTGTCTGAGCAGGAACTGCAGAAGCTAGAGAGAGGTGAGCCTTCATGTCGAGGCACAGCGATGAAGGCTTGCCAAAATGTTTTCGGCAGAGATGGCCAACCTGCTGAAGAACCTTAGCCTTTTTTTACCTTATAATTTCATAAAAGCATGTTAAACAAGGTATGAGGTTTGCTTAAGTGATGACTAAATGATGAATATGAATTGAGGACCTATTCCAAAAAGGAACAGTGTAGTTCAAAAGGTAGAGCAGGTACATGAGAAGAGATCCTAAATTAGGGGCTTCAGTAGTAGTCTGTGCTACATGCCTGAGACTCAGCACTGTGGTCTCTCTCTTTCTGCAGACTTCTACCTGAGCAGTCTGTCCCAGCCATACTCCCCCGAGCTCCAGGAACAGATGCTGTCCTGTCTGAGTAGCAACTTTTCCTCCTACACTGACCCCGGCGACAAGGTTAGTTCACATCGAAACCAGTGCTAGTTGGTTGGTGCTACTGTTGTTCTACCTTCAAAACTGAACAGTAAATTGCTCGTCTGAAAGTTTAGGGATACCGGTGTGTGACTTGCTGTGCAATTGGACCTTATGTCATTTCTTGCCTTGTAGGACTTGGTCAGGTGGTCGGTCAGCACCAGCGACGACCTCAGTTCCGGGGTCTTCTCTTACAACAGCCAATCAGAGGGACAGAAGAGCTTCAGCAAAGACTGGTTGGGATCCTCCAGCTTGCCAACGCCACGCTGTTTTGAAGGTAAAGATATTTATGCAACCTTAATTCAAAGCTTTGAGAGAAGTTCATACAAAAAGCAGAACTAAACATCACAAATGTAGAGAGCAAATGTATTAGATGAATTGGTGCCTCTACATTGCTCATAGTATGTTATTGTGTGATTGTGACTCGAAGATGGACTGAGGTCAACATGTGTAGGATGTATTCTGTGCTTCATGGGACAGGCTGAAGTCCCACCGTGACTAGATAAGCGGTTATGGAAGATGGATGGATTCATAGAGCTAAATATATAGCAGCAGATCTTTCAAGTAGTTACTCTGTCATGACATGTGGATTTTTACACCCTTACCTTGATTGTTGGATGCAGGGGTGGACGTGTATATCAAAGACCTTGAAGGCCACTGTCTGAAAATCCGTGAGACCCGCAAAGTGAAAGTGGGACACATCGCCAGAGGGATCAGCGAGCAAGTAGGTGCTTGTCGTACTTGGTTAGCGAGCCTGACCTGAGGGCGTGAAGTCTCATCTCAATCCATTATGTACTGCTCTCCCTCAGATCTCAGAGCAGGCCTTCAGCCTGGAGACCCAGGACGGGCGGCTGGTTTTGCCCGACGAGGACGTGCAACATTCGGGCCTCTACCTGCGCTGCACACGAGCTCCCGACTGCAGCGATGGATGGACGTGGCGGGTCAGGGAAGGATTGCTGGAAACACGGAACTGAGCCAGCCAGCCGACCAAACCTCAATGGCCACCATAGCATCGTCCACATTGGTGTTCCTGGTCTGTCAGAGATCTTTGAATAGACTTGTGAATCTATTTATGCGAACATTGCTGTGAGTCAGCTGTGAACACATCAGCTTATGTGAACGGTTTCATTCGTATTGTAAAAATGTGAAAATAATGTAAATTATCAGGTTTTCTTTTAAGCTCAGCTACCAGTCACATTTTAGAGCAGGCAGGCAGGGTGGGGGATGCTGGGATATTGGAGTGTTGTATGTGTTGAGGCAGGGCAGGCAGAGAAGAACGGAAGCGGGCGGGGCCACAGAATCTTATCTCACTGTAGCAGAGTTGACGCCACCTAAGAGCTAAGAGACCCTATATGATGAAATTTGAACAGAATGGACTCGACCGCCTCCTAGTGGCAGGTTCTGGTTTGAAGTTAAGACAGAAATCCTTCTCCTTCCTTGTTCTCTGCCTGCCTCTTACTTAACTGAAGATCTCTGATGAAGTTCAAGCAGAAATAAAGCATCTGACCATTTCTGTAAGAATCCAAGCAGAGAATGAAATTAATTCTTCATATGGAAAAAACTGCTCTGTTTTACAGTCCTGTCAGGTATTTTTTTGTAATTAGTTGTAGCCACTATAAATGTTACTGCCAATATTTCTCCCTTGTGTCAAAGGAGATTCAGGTCCGCATCAAATCAACAACCGGTAATTATACGATACAGTAAAAATAATCAAACAAAGCGATTGTAATGTGTATTCATTTTCATAAGCACATGTACCAGAGTCTGTCACATTAACAGGTTATTGTAACACAAACAGCCGCACACAAACAGCCGCACACAAACAGCACACAGACCAGCGACGCAGAAGGTACATTACTGATGAAAGGAGCAGGATGCGTTCTATCCCGTTTTGGACTCGTATAATCAAGTGTGTATCACTTATAGGAGGAATTATTTCTGAACAATATCTCTTACAGAGAAGGTAAAAAAAATCAAATTGCATTAGAAAAATGGACATTTAACATTGAATTTGTTATGCAAGACGAAATGCTCAGAAATTCTCTAAAAATATTCCTCAATCAAAAGACAAGTAGAATTACGTGGAAATTCCAAAAACAAATATTGTAATATTTATCTATCTTGAAAAACCAATTGTTATTGGCTACCATTCTCAACTTCCACATAAAACATGAAGTCCAGTTCCGTCAGGCCCAGTGAACGAGATGCTTTCATAAAGATCCACAGACAGAACTGGGCTACAGACTTTTTTTTTTTTATTATTTGATGGAAGAAACCAAAACATGACTGAATAGATAACAAAAGACTTCAGTATTTGTCTCGGACAGCAGGCACTAAATATGCATATATCTTAATATAGTAGCAGGACAAAGTATCTTACACCCCATTATAATGTGATGCATTAAGGACAGCCACTAAATCAAAACTAAGAGAAAGGGGGAAAATATTGAGTATCTTCTTTGCTGGGATTGAAGAGTATCATGCCATAAACAGGAGACCTGAACAAATGATGACCTCCAAACAGTTCAATTGAACTGATTTGTAAAATATCCATCCATGCATTTTCTGTACCCACTTGTCCTAGGGTAAAATGCTCGTTACCCAACTGGGTCATTTCTACTGGTAGATCATGGACTTGGACAGTCCTCCAGGAAGACGGCCAGCTTGCGTTGACCAAGGGGGTTGTAGGCGATGGCATCAATCTCACCACCTCCGTTGACGGCCTTTTGGAAGTGGATCTCCAAGTGGTCCTGCAGGTCTTCCTGCTCCATGACGGTGGGGATGCCAGTCAGCAACACAGTGCGTGTCGATTTGGACGCGCGTGTCTGGAGGCATTCAGTGCAGGTATGAGAAGAGGGACATAAAGCACAGGTATGGGAAGAGGAAAGTCAGACAAAGGCAGATACGGGGCTCAAGAAGCAGCCAGTGCAGGTTTTATACAGTCACACAATCATCTCTGAAGATAAGAAAATTACTGATGCACCAGGGGTGAAATTTCTGTTGTCCAACAGTAGATAAATAATTCTCAGCACAATAACATCCATCCGTTCATCCATCCATCCATCTTCTGTACTCATTTGTCCTATGCGGGGTCATGGGAGTTTGAAGCCCATTCCAGAAGCCATCACAATACCGGCAAGTAGTAACATTTCATATATTTACTTTTTAAGTACGCTAACAAAAAAGAATTTACTCCATGCTGGTCATGCAGGCAGATGAATGAGATGAGTGAGCCTTCTGACCTTTAAGGCTGTGATCTCCCCATTCATAAAAGTGTTTACATGCACTCTTTGCTTCCTCCCAGTTCCAAAATCCACGTCGTGGAAAAGAGAGTCAGTCAAACCCTTAGCAACTGAAAAAAGAAAAATTCCAAATGATCTGTGGGGCTCACAGAACAGTACTGGCTGAAAATTTAAAAGGATAAAACTTGAAAGAAATAAATAAATAAATAGTTCAGGACATGGTCACGGTAATCTGCGCCGTGAGAGAAGGCTCCGCTAACGGAGATAGCACCAACCAGCATCCTGCACGAACGTGATGACGACATTGCCGGAGTCTTGCAGGAACTCGATGGCCTCCACTTCTCCACCTCCGTTGCGACTCTTGGAGAAGTGAATTTCCAGCTTGTCCAGCATGCGGCTCGTGTCAGTCGTCGGCAGGTTAGACACCAGAATGCGCTTTGGGCAAATGTGGGTGCTCACCTAACCGTGCAACGCACCCACAATCCCACTAGTAAGAACCAGATGCTCCAACAAATTAAAATGCAAGTTTTAAACTTGGTGCACTTTTTAAAATTCTACTTGTGCCTACATATGCATATAACATGCAGTGCTCAAAGAAAGTCTTGGGATGCTTGCTTAAAAACACTGCAAATTTATTGATTTTCTAACAAAAATTATTACTTCATGTATTTGCTTGCATACATCTCATATTAGAAGTGACCAGCAGTTTAAAATAAAACATTAAATTTCAAGAACTAAATAAATTTAAACTCAGAATTCGGAGTCAAAAAGTTCAGTGACAAGCAGTCTCACTGGGCGCTTTTCAATTAGCAACACCGTTACGATAACATAAAATTTGTGTTTAGTATCCCTTTGAGAGCCAGTGATTACAACTGCAATTAATAGCCAAATGGCAAGAACAGAACTGAATTAAAAATCAGCCAAAAACATTATGATGCTTCATAAAAAGAAAAATGTTTTTGTGGAAGATATGTGCAGATATATGTCAAACAATGCCTGTAAACTGACTTTTGCTATAAAACCAATAAATCTGCAAGCATCCCAAGACTTTGTGAGCGCGGCACATGGGTTCAGGATGAAGAAAGGTAAACACAACACTACTGTACCTCTATGTGACTGGGCTCCAGGAGCCACACAGGCTCTGCCTGTATTCTGATGAAGCACTCCCCTAAACTGACCTCATGGTGCTTTCGACTCAGGATCTTCTCTGCCACTGTCAGGACACAGCACAACACTTTCATCATCCCGTGCAAATAACTTGACACCTTGCATTTCCATTCTGCCTTGTTTAACACCCGGTGTACCCATACATCCAAATACATCCTTCCATACTTCAGCCAAATATCATTCATCCAACCAGCATTTGTAGTAGGCCCAAATATAGAGGTAAAAGTATTTGGTATTATTTAAGCTATAAAGATGGTAAACGCCTATTTTAAATTCTAAGGTATATTAGTACTTTTTAGATCTATCATCAAAGAACATTACTTCTGTGATCGACTTAGAATGGTAAAGTAAGCATAATTATTTGCAAATCTCACCTTCCTCCTCTTCAAAGGTTAATAGTCCTGTGCCGCCATCCATTGGGTATAAAATACGGGTCTTGATGTCAAAATTACAGGAGACCTCATTACTGACGGCTCCAGTGAAAATGACATTCTTCTCAGGTGCGGCAGTGGGCAACTATAAGAAATTAAATAAGGTCAAGGATGAATCTAATCTCGCCCGATCCGCTCTAAAAGTGAGCGTACCTTACCAAGCAAACTTACCTGCAGCCTTTTTTTTTTTTTTTTTTTTTACTAATACCATTACAGGTCACATGACCAGCATGACATTACTAACCAGTCTTATTTACAGTATAATGTGTACTGCAGTGTTTCCCAATCCAGTCCTCAAGGGCCTACAGACAGTCCACGTTTTTGCTCCCTCTCAGCTAACTACTAGAGCTGGAACAAAAATGTGGACTGTCTGGCCGCGAGCTCAGAAGGAGCAAAAATATGGACCGTCTGTGGGTCCCTGAGGACCGGATTGGGGAAACAGTGGTGTACTGAATTTGGAAAAGTAATAAATGCTCCTTTGCCATAAGATAATAGATTGGATGTTTTTCATGTTGTGTGTTGGAATGCAGTAGAGTTGTCAGAATATTGTTCTACTTCAGACATTTCCCCCTAATAGATATAGCAATGTATGGTGTAGTTATGGCTATCCATTCATATGTGCAGTACAGCTGCGTATCAGTATGGCAATACTTGTGTCTGCTGTCCAGCAGTGCCAATCATCTCTTCCAAATGATGCAGTGCTTGCTTGGCCTTCAGTTCTTTTTCTTCCAGGACGGACGACTTCTGCTGCAGGAGGAGCAGTCTGCCCTGAAAAGCACAGGAACGGCACACATGCCATCAAGCTCAGTGGCACCAATGGAGGCCCTGCGAGCTCATTCTAAAATGCAACTAGTTACCCAACTCAGTTCTTCATGCTTGCAGCTGCATCTAAGGCCCTGCCTACAGCTGCTTTTAAAATACGTCTTGGGTGATCGGATCACAAATGAACAACATTAAGTACGCGTGTAAACGACCAAAAAGATGCATTGTGATCCGATCACTCAAACCACTTGCTAAAGTGGTCTGGGATGCATTTGGCCACATATCTTTTGTACTTTAAACGCTAAAGCGACCTGATGCATCCCTGACTAGGACATCACAATAACTGTGTCGCGGGGCAGTAAGGAAATCTGAACACAAGTGGTCAGCGGGACACCACAGACATGCATGAAAGACACAGGTGTAAACAGCGATGTGTCTCGGCAGCCTAATCGTGATTCGTTCCCAAGATGCAATTCAAGATCAAGTATAAACAGGGTCTAAATTTACAAGAAGGAATACATTATCTCAAAGAATTGACAATATTGTGACTGAGAACTCAATAGTGGCACATCCCCGGTACTGAAATTGGTGACTTTATAAGCATGTCACTTTGCCTTCCTGCAAGTCCTGCTACCCATATAGAACAAGCTCAAATAGCTTTAAGGGAATTCCCGCACCTGGAGAACATCCCGATGCTTGGTTTGCTCCTGCTCGTCCTTGAGCTGCATCTCCCTATTTTTGATGGCACGCTGGCGAAACTCCTCAGCGAAGTGTTTCGCAGCTTCTATGGCCTTAGAAATCTCCTCCTGGTCAGCAATCACCTGCCTATGTTTTTCCTGAAAAGTGGCATTTCAAAAAGAGCACAAATAAATTTGCAGATCATATACACTCATTTACCAAATTCTTTGATCAAGATACTTTGTTGTAAATTTGGACCAGATACTGTGGAAGCAGACTCAGTATTGCACACAAGTATTTCTCCAAGTACACACACACCTTGTAATTATTTATCTCCTTTCCGATTTCCTCCAAAGACTGAGATTCCAGGCCATTATCAGATACTAGAGAATTGTCCTGAAAGACAGTAAGGTAGAATTTAGGAAAACCTTGTAGATTTCACTAAATTGCCATCTAACTAGTCCATCTCACAGCTTTAATATGACCAAAGGTATAAACCTCAAAAAAGAACCTTTACCTCATCAGATAAAATGCTGGAGAACATCCCGATGCTTGGGATATGTTTCCCTACAGGGAAAAAGAGTTATTTTTATTTGAGTAAAGACATGCAACTATTAAAGTGTTGCCAAGCAAACCGACTGATAAAATGAGAAAGTGCAAAGCAAACATGGACCCGTAAAGGTTTTCATAATAATAACATAGCGTCATTGACCATAACCCCAATCAAATGCACTTATCATGTATACACATATAATCGTCTTGTTATAAAATATAGGCAAGTCACGCGTTTCCATTTCCTTAATTTTAAGTTCTAAGAAACGCGTTTCCGTGAACTTCAGTACACTTTCAAAACTTTCGCGAGTATATAGCAACGTAGCTTCGCTACCACACACTGCCTGCTCTACTGGTAAAGCAGAAGTCGATTTATGCCTGAGTTAACATGTCTATAAAACACCCAGGATTCAGTTCATGAACCGAATTTGCATTTAAATCAAAAACAAGTAAGCAAAAATACAAGACCCAGACCGCTTCTTACCGACACAGCTAATACAAACGACGCTTTCGTTCTCTGAGTGTTTCGGTTTCGTTTTCACATTTTTAACTCTACAGACATCCCACCTGAGGAATATTGATCTCAGGGAGGCCAATTAGGGGCGTCCGGAGGGGCGGCTGCTGGCCAGTGCTTGGCTGGTATTACGGTAATACTGTATATGTATTGCTGACTGGGGCGGGGGAGGGTGGAAGGATAAAATTTGCTGACCAGAGCTGAAGTGCGGTGGTAAAATTTGGGGTGAGGTTGCAGCGGTAGAACATCTTGCCGGCCAATTCTACAGCCGCTGAATCGTGGAACGACAGATTTCCGGGACACTGGGCATCATTAGCGGGTGTCAGGGAGCTGCTGTCAATTTGCGGGACAATCCCGGAACTTCCTGGAGAGGTGGGACGTCTGATTAAATTAGTTTTATAATTTTTATTTATTTACTTGTTTATTTATTAGTCTGAAAGCGTGTCACGCCACCCTGTCGCGGCATTTACATACATTTAAAACAAGTATCATAAACATAGAACATTTTAAATGTCCTTACCTTTTGATAAAACAAAAAAGTTAAATCGAGACATTTAAAAATAGTTCTCCTGACCAAGTGGTTAAGAGCTTACTGTAAAGTTTATAACTACCAATGCATAATTAAATCACTGGACATGGAGAGCGCAAAATACCACCATTTCAGCGTAATGCTCTTTAGGTCTAAAATACAGTACATTAAAGCGAAGCTGTAGGATGTTCCTGCAGTTTTAAAAGCTGGTCACTTGTTCATTTTTTTACTCGTTTTGCTAATTCCCATACTTCTCTGCCTATCAGTTTTCCAATATTACATTGAATTATGAGCCAGTAGGTACCTTAACCTTAGTGAACAGTCCAGTTCATCAGCAAACAGTTAAAAACTTGTGTACAAACCACAAGTCTCAAAATTATCTTCATTTATAGATTTTGTGGAAAACTTACAAGTACAAGGAGGTCCAAAGAATACATAGCCTTTGGACAGGATGAATACTTCTATATGCAATTGCAAAGCTAACTGGAGTGTGAGATTAAGACACTAAGCAGAGGAAAAGTTTATCCATAAAAAAAGTGTTATTACTTCTACATTGAAATGAAATGAAATGTAATACAAATAAAAATATGGTGGTATCCAATATAGATAAGGTTATTCTTTTTTAAATTAATTCTGTATGAGGTGGAATGATCCCAACATACAGCTGAAATACAGAGAAAGGAAAAATACAGACCCATTTTTTATTTTACACTTTTATTATTGATGCACATGCCAAATTAGAATCTGAGCTTCTGGAAGAACCACTTATTCTTGCCTGTCTTGTACCTGTGGGGGGAGGGAGGGAGGGAGGGAGAGAGAGAGAGAGAGAGAGAGAATGTGTTAAAGATGGGTATCAATTCTCAGGGGCTACATTCAGCTCAGCACAGGGACATGGGTAGGACCATGTTCCACAATATGTCACCCCCTCCCCCCAACTGAAATGTGTATTTCAGCCTGTTTTACCAAACTTGTAATTCGGTGATTATTTTCGCAGCCCCAGTCTAAAGGCGCTCTCCCACCATGGAAGTTTTTTCCCGGAACCAGAAACTTGTGTCGCATTCTTACTACAAAAACTTGTTCTGATTGTAGTTCACTGGAGGCAGTTCTGGAACCTTTTTTAGTCCCAACCCCTAACTAGATACTCTTCCATCAACCACCAACTACTGGAGTGGGGCTTTTGGCTATAAGCTTGCTGACTAACCACAAGCAATGACACTAACATAGAAGTGATGCAGAAGTGTGGGAAAAAGACAAGTAGTGGAGCAAAAATTGAGCAAATGGAATTATTTCTGTATCTTAATTAAATGCATCAATAAATACTTTTTTGCTTGCGTCTCCGTATTTCTGCATCAGATAATTTGACTGAAAACTGATCTAATTTATGCTCCTGTGCAAAATGACGTTATATTTTCTTCTTCTGGGAAATAAAATTGACTGGCCAGATTTAATAATGAATCAAACATGTCACAGGTCATATAAAAAGGCGCTGTCCCGTTTTTCGAACCAAGTGATCACTAACAAACCACTTGTTCATCTTCCATCGCTTTGGGGTGTAGTTTTGCATGACATTAGGTGTAACGTTTACCCCATGAGATTCTTACATCTCCCACAGTTATTTAGCATGCATGTCATAGTTCCTGTTATGTGAAGGGAACGCGATACAAGAAAGTGGCCAGGAATTAGGAACCAGTAAGCGGATTCTGAAAACTTCGCTGGGAAATTACCCTAATACTCGCACCCCCACCGATTCTTCTTACCTCTCCTCAAATTTGACCTTGGCCTCCCGCCTGGCTTTGCGTTTTAGGGCAGGGTCCCTGAAGACATCCTTATTAACGACAGTCTTGTCGAAGGGGATATCGACAGAGTACCTACATTTTAGAATGAAGAGCGGTAAGTTGTTAAAAACAGGTTATAGTATGAAGAACATTTGAGAAATTACTGATGAATGACACCCCATTAACATTATAATGATCTATTCACTAGCACGGAATAGGCTAAATTCCTGGTCATAATTTCTTTTTCAAAACAAATGTTAAACATTTACCACAACAACGTATAAAAAGCTGAAATAAGGCTATGCATTACACTTGCTGAACGTGAGCATTTTAATTACATTTTAAATAAGTGCGATATGCAGAATCAGTCCATCGCAAGCCAATAAAGACCAAGTAATGTCACAGAAAGCCTATTAGAGAGATTCTCTGGCATTATAAAGACCCTGCAGTACAGATGTTTTAGAGCTAAACTGCAAGAGTGGCATTTTCAAACGAATAATAGTACTAAATTAATTCTTACGCCCATTTGAAATATTCATGAACATTCACCTCTAATAGAAAATGTTGCCTTTAAGTAGAAAAACAACAAAAACCACTACATTTTACCCACTATATGAGAAAATTAAACTATCCTTGAGAAAATAATATGTCCACTGCCTGCACATTACAGTAATGTGAAAACAAAAACGGATAACCCAAAGACACATGGGCTAAAGCACTGGCTTATAATCAGCACCCCGTGGTCTCCATCCCATGCACTGACCTGGTGGGCATCAGATGGTTGTAGTTGAAGACCTTCACGAAAGCCTTCATCTTGGACCTCTTGGCAACCTTCTTCTTGCTCATCTTCGTGGTCACTTTGCGGGGATAGCGGTCAATGCCGGACACCAAGGCATGGCTGTACGGGCGGTCCGCAGTGCCATCATCGATATTCTGCCAGAGAAGGCGAGAGCAATGAAACACCTATTAGCAACAAGAGTGATTCCTGACACAGAATAGCACAGGATAGACTTTCAGTGGAAGACAGCACGGGAAGGTATTTCCTGTATTTACCTTCACGATGACCGCCTTGCGACCAGCGTAGCGTCCAGCCAGCACCATCACCACCTTCCCGGGTTTCATGAACTTGCCCATTTCTGTGCAAACAGATCACTGGTCAAATTCACCTGGCAGCAACTTAGAGAGGACGTCGATTGTAATTATACGCATGGACAGAAAGCAGAGGCTATCAAATGTAGGCTGCATAACCGCAAATACACTTAATTTTCACGTATAACTCCACAATGCTAAAAAATTCAGGAAGTGGTGTCCCTAACAAACTGGCGGAGCCCTGAGATGAATGTATTAAGTTTGTATAATATAGCTAGTGAAACACGCGTTCAGATACCCAACTTCACTATCTAGTGTCTCGTTTCTTATTGTTCTGTTGAATGATTATTTTGAAATACATCCGCAACAAAATTAGAGTAACCCAGAAGTACATCGATATTTTAGGTATTCGAACAAGGGAAACCAGTATTTTGTTACCAACAACACACGTCCAACCAACTTATATGAGCCAAACAACAAATCAAAAACAGTTTAAATAAATCACACGATACGGCCATTTGGTTAAATCCTGCAGTGTATATGCGAAGGAACATGAGCGGATAATATGGGGATTTTCTTTATCAATTCAGCAAAATTAATAACAATGGACGTCAGCCAAAGTTGCTGGATGCGCACATAACAATGAGAGACCAGAATTAGATCGCTCTTTATAGGCACTTTTAACGATGGTGAACGATTACTTTGCTGGGTAGAATACTCACTAGTAGTGCTCAATGGCTGTCGCTAACAGGAAAGGAAGTAGAAACATTTCGCGTGACCTTTCACCCCTATGTAGCGACGGAACTTCCGGTTAACAGATTTAACCTGACGCTGCTTCCTTTTGAAAAATCTTTATTTTAATGTCAGCATAGCTGGTCGCACGTATTCTTTCTATACCATTTTAGCTTAGCTTAACAAAGCAAATAGCTGGATTTTTCTTATTTTTCCATTCTTATAGATCTCACTTTATCGTTAACCCGATGTACACTTAGTGTAATGTTTCTTAGAGTAATGGCTTAACATGAAGGTAACACCCCTTGTTGCACAAATTATCTCAATCGATTAAAATGCAGTGGCAGCAACTGTAGCAACATCCCAGTGGTCGTGGTTATGTGCTGTGAGTCATATGAGGACAGTTATGGCAGGCTAGCCCTGAAGAGATCCAGTGATACGTTGTGCTGTAAATGCAGGTTTGCCAACTTTGGTCAGTTTTTCTTTTTTACCTTGTAAATGGTCTGTAAGGTTTGCAAACTACCCCAACGCCTTTGATGTAGCTAATTTTATATTTATGATGGAATAATGTAGATCTGCTGTAAAATTTCTCGCGTGAGCGTTTGAATTGTCGCGCGGGTGCATGAGAGCTGGCAACACTGTAGATGCAACAGTAAAACAATATACATTATAAAGTATTAATAAAAAGATTTCAATTCAACCTTTTGTTATGCACAATTTATCATGTAAGGCATACCCATACAGTACTTCATTTTAGTTTACAGTGTATTCAAGTAGTATTTACTTTTACACAGGCTAAAAGAGTAACTAGATCATTCACAGGTTTATATTTTATACTGAGAATAAAATGTTAACAGAGCGGGATAGATTTTACAGATTTGGTCATATTTCACTGGTCTGACCACAAAGTATGACATGAATCAAAGGGAATGATGCACATATTCTTGGGTAAAGTTACAACATATGCTGGAAATACCCAAAGCACAGTGTCATTAAACCAAGGACCATATGCTTCAACACTAGAGATCAAGCCTCTATATAGTAGAAAGAGATAAGTAAATGGATTTATTAAAAAAAAAAAGGTACCTAGACAAATAGCAATTTTCATCGAGTTTGACAAAATCAGCTAAGGCAAGCCTTGCATTTTCTTGAATTACTTTTGATGCAACTACTAATCTACAACCAGGATTGCTATTTAAACATTTCCATCACGTAAACCAATAAGAGGACTTTGTGTTTCAACAGTTGAAAAAGAAAAGAAATCCTCACTCTGTAGTTCTCAAGAACAAGAACGTGCTTTTCAAAGTGGGGCGATGAATAAACAGCTTTGGAAATGTATGCATTTAAATCTTGTTTTTTTCTTATACAGCATATACCATTGGTACATTCAGATGCACTTACTGATATGTAAATAATGATTCAGTCCCAGAAAGACTTTCTTAAACTTCAAAATGAAAAGAACCAGCAGCAAATACAAATTAACTTAAATATTGAAATAATATGATTATAACAACATTCATCGAATACTTCTAGACCATTCCACAGAATCAGTACAGCCCTGGTTTCCCTGGATTTGAATTTACTTCTGCTCAAAGACACACACTGATTATTTATTAAAAGTATATATGCCATGGACCTCATAAAACAGAAGCTATAAAGTCAACACTTAAAAGCTGACATGCTGAAACTGCTCATTTTCCAGATAGCTTTTATACATTCAGAATGCAGGTATGTACAAGCTTCTTCATCTCCTGAGATTATGCCTACTGATGGAGATCTTGTGGGGTTCTTAAAGCAGTCCCATCATTACCTACATACTCCGTAAAATAAACTTCGGTTAAACATCAATAATTTAAAGACAAGCACATTAGATCAGGGTTCCCACATTCCGGCCCTGGAGGGTGAGTCTGACACGCAGTTCGCACATTTCCGTGCTCAAACACGCCTTATTCAGCTCACCAGCTAATTGTCAGGTTTAGTAGGTGTGCTTGAGCAGGGAAATCTGCAAACTGTGTTGCAGACCAGCCCTCCTGGACTGGGACTGGGGAACCCTGGGCTAGATGTACAACAGATTCAGAGGAAATGATATACAGAGAGTGGTCTATTCTCTGCAAGGTCTCACAATGGGTGGTCAGTGATGTAAATGGCATATTTTCACCGCTAAATGTCAGAACAGATTTTTTTTCAATTTTTGGTCAGCTCAGAGCCACCTTACCTATCTATCTCATCCCAATGGGGACAAAGTGTGGCACATCGATTCATATGTACAAAAAAATTAAATGCTGTATGCTTTTCAGCGCAACTATGCAAGTGTGTCACATCTCACTTTAGCAATACATTTTTAAATCATGGAGAATGGTACATGTTTGGCAAGAGTTATATATGGACAATTGGCTTTTCGGCCATAACATTACCCATGTACCAGTTACCTTGCATGGGACTCACTGAACTTTGGTTGGCAGCATGCAGCGAAATTTATGCAAAATGATGCACTTCAAGGAAATGACTACTAGCATTATAAAGAGCACTGGTTCTTTTGGAATGTTGCAAGAGGGCTACATATAGCCCAGGGATTTTAGAGCTCACTCAGAGCCCTTTGAAATGAGTCTAGAATAAGACACTACACACTAGGCCCCTCTACTCCTCCTACAGTGGGAGCCAACCCATAATCATACACCATTGGAAAATGTGGTTCATTCACCTTTATGCAGCAAGGAAGCGACTTCATAAAGAATAACATTCCAGTGATGCACTTGCCCTGATTAGAGAAATCAGTTTGAGTTTAAAAAGCATCTTTAATGTTTTTTAGCTGTCGGACAGCCAGGTCCACGGGCAGATTGAATTTCAAGTGGCTGAGGCGGCCCAGGATGCGGAGGGCACCTTCGAAACCTGTCTGAATCATATAGCCCCAGGGCTGGTAGTGCGAATTGACCAACGTGCTGGACTTGCAAAGGAGATTGACCCAGGAGACCAGCCGCTGCTCATTGAGCGCCATGCACACCAGAGCCTTGAACTCGGAATCGGCGCTCCTCTTATAGGGGTTGTGCTCCTGCAGCACGGAGTGCACAGCCCACAGCAGCGACTGCTTGGGTGTGATGGTCACCGGTCCAGCTCCGACGGGCAAGCTGAACGACTGCGAGAGCTGCCGGGCCGGAGATTCAACAAAAGCTTGGCCGTTTTTGGAATGGTAGTACTTGACAAAAAGCTCCCAGGGGTGCAAATCCTGAGGAGCAGGGCTGAAAGGCAACAAGCAAGCAATGGGGGCCAGCACCAGGCTCATGCCTTGGGACGGGGAGTAGAGGCCATGGGCTAGTAGGTCACGTAGCGCCAAAGCGAGCTCCTTGCGGACGGTGACCGTCAGCTGGTCATGGGCCCCGCAGGGGGCGCCAGTGTTGTAACTGACCACATGTTCTTCGGGGGCTGGCTTGCCGAGAGCTTGCTGCCGCACCCGGTCCACAGCGGCCTCAAGACGCTGCACCAGGGGCCCATAGTCCTGGCTTCCATCACCCTGGGACCACACCTTCTGGGGAACGTGTCCGGCGGCACACCCGAACTGACTGACGGCGAAGATCTGCAGCACCGCCACAGCACGCTGGATCAGCTGCAGGCCCGTGTCCCGCATCTTCTGGGCCTGCTCGGCATCCACTGGGAGGAGATGGGGAACATCAGAGCAGTGAGGACACAAAGCTGAGAACATCAGTGAAATGCCACAGTGATGGCTACCGGAGAAGCTCAATCACATTTTTCAGTAAGCTGGCAGAAATGCTGCTTCAACTAGGCTAGAACACAGGCAAGGTGGAGCCAAACTGACCTTTTCTTCTTCCAGCCATGCCTCGCACGTTAGAACCAGATAAACCTGCTGGTCTGTTCTGATTATTCTCAGATAGAAGGGGGTTTCCAACCTCATCTGGGCAGGAAAATAAGGAAACGAAAGAAGAACGCTCAGCACAAAGAAGGACAGGCTATCTATTTCTGACTGAAGAGACCTAAGGTATCTTTGCTATAATTATGCAAGAGAAAACTTCATGCATCACTGGTGAAGAAGTAACTCACTATGCTGCAGGAGGCATGGTTGATTCTAGATTAAACCCTCCCAGTAAAGAATGACTGGTAACTAGTAACCTGTCATGTGACATGACAAATATCCAGATGTAGGCAGATGGCACCTTGTATGAAGTTGATGAACATCTCCAGGTCCCGGATCTGGGTCTTGAGCTGGTCCACCAGCTGCTCTTTGACACGGGCGGGGTTTACAATCTGGGAGATAGCGGCATCCACCCTCTGCCTCAGCTCTTCAGGGCTCAGATTCCCGATGTCCTCGTTCAGGTTTACATCAAGCTTCTTGATCAGCTCGTCAATTATCACCTGCAAAGTCAACACAACGATTTGTAATGGACTGATTTTTTTCTAGTTTTTCTGTGTGCAAATAAACCCCAGTGTTTATGTTCATGTATTTGAAATGTTGCATAATGTTAAATATTGTACAAACATGAAGCAGAAAAAGAGGAAATAAGTATTTAAAACTTTTACCCAGCATGAGATATAAGAAAAAACTATTTCATTCTTGGCATAGTCTTCAAAACAACAGAATAGTGGTATACTGTCAGGAAAAGGGTACCAATTTGTGCCTTTGAGGGTACAATTACTTATCACTGGGGTTGTACCCTCAAGTGTCTGCCAAGTGTACCCTAGCTGTAGGTTGTTTTAAGCTGCACCTTTTAAAGGTACAAAAATGGACTATGAGGAACATTTTTGAACCATTGGGGTACATTAATGCCGTTTGCACTTTGGGGTACAAAACTGCAGTATTGCTATACCGTGTTTTTGATGGCGTCAGGACCTCAGGATGTGGGCACCTACCTTCTGCCTCTCCATGACCACCGACTGGGGCAGGGAGTCGTAGCTGCCCTCCTGGTAGGCAAACCTCTCCAGGTCGTCCAGCTGAGTCTTCAGCTGGATGATGAGCTCCTTCTGCTTCTTCCTCTGGGCCTCCAGACGCTCCCTCTTCTCCCTCTCACTCTGAGTAAGGCAAGAACACAGAGCGAGCGTGCAGTTAGGCTCAGGGCCGGAGCACCCTACAGGCGAATCAGGGGTGCAGGGAAAAAAACGCCAAAAAGAAGAACAGGAAAAATGAAAGCAATATACAGGTATTTTATTATTACAGCTAGTTAGTTTGATTGTTTTAAATTAAAAGAACCTAATGGTAATACTTTACTTACTGTAAGGCACTCATATAAATGCATTATAGATACCTTCATAATGCATTAATAAAATATTATAGACACAACTATAACTATTTATACAAATGTATAACACACTATATCAATGTTTATTATGCATTATGGATGCTCTAAGACGCTCTCTTCTATACTGACCATTATAATGCATTATGAAGGTATGAGCAGCCAGATACCGTGTGCTACTGAAATGTTAACTCAAATGAGCTGACAAAAGTTGTTTTCTGCTGCTCTGTACGGGGAAGTTCATTATTTCAGCATGCAGTGCGTAAATATAGAAGTCGATGTGTATGGAAAAATGCATAACGCATAAAGACAAAATTG
This sequence comes from Mormyrops boulengeri, assembly GCA_026781065.1. Classification (NCBI taxonomy): domain Eukaryota; kingdom Metazoa; phylum Chordata; class Actinopteri; order Osteoglossiformes; family Mormyridae; genus Mormyrops; species Mormyrops boulengeri. The sequence goes on along the minus strand of JAODLD010000051.1, from coordinate 13,003,444 downwards.
TTTTTAAGCACTATCAAAGAATGCCTCCTTTTCAACAGTTATAGCCATCAGATTTCACCTTAATATTCTTCATTGCTAGCTCCAGGTCAGGATAATTACTCCGTATTTTAATTTGCATCAGATTTTAACTTGGAATGCACCTGAGAAATCTCAAAATGTGTAGAGGACCGTCTGATTTTTGCAAAGAGAACCATATGATTTTCAAAACACGTTACATTTAAAATCCGGTGCATACTACATTGCCAGGCCGAGTTTTGTGTGCTTCACTGCGTTGATGTCTGTATTCGTATCTTTTATTTATTTAACAGATTTTGCTCTTTTTAGTCTTATTTGTTGTATTTCATAACTTTTTGTTTGTATTTTGTTGGCGTTTTGAATACAGAATGACGTGGAGAAGGATCTTGTGTTGTATATATGTGCAGATTTACTTATTTATGTTGCTGCTTTTATAGGCAGAATGGGGGGGCGGTGGCTCAGCAGAATCTCCCCTCGGGCGCTAGAACACCCTGGTTAGGCTAACCGGCATGTCTAAATTGCTCGTAGCGTATGAGCATATGTGCACGGTGATGGACTGGCATCCCATCCAGGGTGCACCCCCAGCCAAATACTCTGGGCTGCTGGGATAGGCTCCAGGGCCCTGTGATGATGACCAGGATGACAAGATGGACGAATGAAAGCATCTGGGGCCTGCATCACGGAACAGGATTTCTTGCTTAGCCCGGTAACTTGTCGGATTTAAGGCACCCCAGGTCAAATAGACTTTATTTTCGTTCACTTACGTTTAGCGTTAGATCCGACAAGTCGTCTGCTTCATGATACAGGCCCCTAAACGCTAATATGAACTTTCCTAACACTGCTTAGATAAAACAAACAAGGTTAATCCTCAAGCACAGTCATACTCACCAGGCCCTCCTTACAATGTTTGCACATGAGGAAGAAACAACAACAATTTAGTTACAGCAGAAGATGGAGGTAAAGAGGGAAACAGGACAAAGCACCTCACCATAGGCTAAAACAGGCACACCCACTAATCCTTTTCCAAATAACTCTTGTTAAATATTTGATGTCTGTATAATTTGACTGGGCTATAATTAATAACCGTACAAGGAGTTAATGTTTTTTTTCCAGTGCAATATATAAGTTATTCAGATTCTACAGTTATCGGTTACACTTAAAAGTTCAGAATTAACTCATGTGTCATTTGGCAATGTGAGGAAAACATTTATTCCTGAGTACCTTGCAGTGCACTAACAGCGTCATGATTGGTGACGGACAGGTTATTTTCGGGTCCAGTGAAGTGCACGGTGCTGCAGTGATGTAGAGTGCTGAGGCTCACCGAGTTCTCCAGCAGCTGGGCGTCCTGCGCCCTGCTGCCCAGGACGTGGGGGCAGCCCTTGAAGGCGAACTCCTCCAGCTCCAGCAGCATCCTCTCCTTCTCCTCGCTCTGCGCGTGCACGATCTGCTTCAGCCTGAACTGCACCTGGGCGAAATGCGACGTGAGCGCCAGCAGCGACGAGTTCAGCTGCTCCTGCTCTTCCTCCAGCTTCCGCAGCCTCGTCGCCATGTCAGCGGCGCCCGTGGATGCAGAGCCTTTCCGGCCCGGCTCCGGCTCCCGTTTCCCCGGGTCCTCGTCTTCGGGGCTGGCTACGGCTCCCACCGGCGCCCATCGCTCGCCGGCACCTGCCAGCGCCGCTTCGCTGTCTGAGGTTGATAGCTCTTCTGTCGACATGCTGCGTCAAATGAAGCACAATATAAGTGTTCCCGTTTGAGCTTAATTTAGGTAAGCCTACCTGGACAATGCTTTTAAATATAAATAGATATACGGCCACTATTGAGGAGCACTACGCCATCTTGGAGGAAGTGTGACGATGAATAAAGGTTGTCAGTGACGTCATGCTTAAACAAACGCAGCGTGCCCCCTGCCCAGGCCCACATGATGGCCACCGTGTTGTTTGCGTTGATTTAAAAATATTTATTTATTTTTAAGGCGAACGCCCACAGGCGTGCCGTGTGCTAGGCTATTCTTAAATCCACATATTTTACACCACACTACCGTGCCTGCTTTAGCGCACAGCACAACATACACCTACAATTCAGTGGCACCCCATCCTGGGTTGTTCCCTGCCCTTCACCCATATGCTCTAGAGCCCCGCGACCCTCAACATGATGAGCAGTAACTGAAGCCCTATGGGTCCTGGTGTCACTGAGACAAGTTCACTGCCCGACACGTCATAGAACATATTTAACGAGAGAGATTTTTACCTAAGGATATAAATGTGTGTGGTGCGTCTTTAATAATCTGAGGGATCAAAAAGAAGAGACTCCTTTACTTGTTTATAAACTTAAAGTATGTCATATTCTCGTAAACTACCAATTTATATTAACAAGTATTTATAAATGAGCACAACACAGGTACACCAAGATTAATATTAAATATGTTGATATTATTTAAGTGTTCAGAGTTTTAATGGATGGAATTATTTATATTTTGAATTGAGATTGAAACTGGTACAACAAAACCTAAGATCATCAACATAGATGAATGTGTCTCATGCTACATTTATGTTCAGGTTTTTCATAAAAATTAGATTAGTAAAGTAATTGCATAAATTGTCCTTGAATTTTATTTTGATACGAAACAACAGTGGTAATAAAAGCAGAAATCACAATCATTTTACATTAAAAATGTAAAAAGTTAACAAAGTGACATCAACAAACATGACACGGCCCCAAATCATGGATTTTGTCAGTAGTCTTACATCTGTTATTTTACATTTGATTCTTGTTTTACTTTTATGTTAAATATAAAGGCACATTCTGTAAAAACTTGCACACAGCCTGAGTTGCATGTGAGCAGTGTTGCCACATTTATCAGGCATCAGCAAAAGATAATGGATTCAGATCATTTACCCATGAGGTTATTACTGTGCTGTAAATTTTGATTGCCTGCCACATGGAATGAACCTGCAGGAAAGTATGATTACCCTTGAAATCAACTACATCTTCATTCTTCACCCTACCACATCCGGCAACTTTAGAGACAAAGCAAGTTTCACGTGATCATCAGATCAGTTACTTAATTAGTAGCTGTCAATGATACGCTATGAAACCATAAAAGAAAACAAAAATCAAACCCTTTTGAATATTTAAAATGCCCCCAATCAAACAATAAGAACTCTGTTACAGGTAATTAAGTCATGTATAGCAGATTCATTAGTGTGTGACAGACTGATCAGTGCAAGCAGAAAATCTCAACACAGCATCACAAATGGATGAAAGGTTTTCGCTTTGTGATGAATTCATCCCAGCTGTCCCATCTGTGGTCTGCCTTCTTGGTGCAGGATCCACCGACGAGATCACAAGTGTAGCCACTTGGACAACAGTGCTGCAAATCACTACAGCATACAGCCTGCGAAACAATGAAAGTACAGGTAAGGAACAAAGATATTATCTGCTGTCAATCAATTGTAAAAGATATCCTTAACTGGAAAGATATCTTTTGGTATAAAGCTACCTTTTAACTAAGGCTGTCATTTGGGCTGAACATTGATGTGAATATATCTAAGTATGTCTACAATCACATTGTTATCCATCCATTTTCTGTACCCACTTGTTATATTCAGGGTTGCAGGGGGTCTGGAACCTATGGGTACAGGGAACAACCCCAGATGGGCCACCAAACCTTTGCAGGGCACTTTGACACCTACTGGCAATTTGGCAACTCTAATTCACCTTGACATGTTTTTATCAAGGTGGGGGGGACCAGAGTACCCAGACGAAACTGTCTGTGAACTCCACACATAGATTTGTAGTGGGGGGCTCAAACACTGGTCCCTGAGAGGTAAGCCAACAGTGCTAATCACTGCACCACTGTGCCAGCCTACCATGCCATGTTTTTACTGTTTATTCAAAGCTTTATAATGCAGCTATTTATTATATCAAAGGTAGAATGAAAAACAAATTTATTAGTGCAATTATATGCAAGGTTTCTACTTTGAAAAATTCTTGAAGACCTATATCATATGAATCCATTATTTTATCTGTACTTTGTCATTTAACTTCTAATGTCATGGTGGCAGAAGATAAATGAAGATCCTTTTACTGCAAGCTGTGATGAAGCTGTACACACCTTGGCCAGTGGGCAGTAGCGTAGCTGCCCTGACGGAAGCTGATAGCAGGGGGTGCCCGAGGCACAGCCGTCCTTCTTATTACACTTGACAGAAGTGTGAGGTACTTGATCGATCTGGGCTTCCATTTTACTATACCAGGGAATAACCAAGGTATCATGGGAGCAAGTGGTCCGATTCACATTGCACTTGTATCCCGAAGGACAGCAATTCTCCCCATTCTCACAGCACACAGCCTAAGAGAGACACTGTCCATTACCAGCATACCCCTGCAATTTGATGAAGAGCGACTTAACGTAAAAAGAACCTAAACAGATTTACTGAGATGCAATGTACCTTTGGCAAAGGGCAGCAGCCCCACTTGCTGGTTCTATTCATGTAACAGCAAGTTGTATCCTTGGGGCAGCTGCTGTAAGGGTCACATTTATGGCGGAAAGACTCAGGGGAGCTGGAGACAACATCTGTGGGCATCTCCTTTAAGGCAGGTCTCTCCTGCTCCCAAGGAGAACTGGGGCTGCCTGATTTTCTGCAAGTCTGCACAAGCAGGTCACAAACGTAGCCCATGGGACAGCAGCGCTGTTTATCGTCACAGCATATTGCCTAAAGGGAGATGGGAGAATGCATGGGGAACCCATGTTCAGACAAAGGCAAACATTATAGACTACTTAAAAAGACTGAAAAGTCTTGGATATAATGCATTAAAGGTACACATGCTACAGAAAAAAACTAAAGGATGACCTCATTCACAAAAAATAATCTTTACCTCTGGCATGGGGCAACAACCCCAGCCTCCTGTAGTTGTCTTGCAGCAGGTTGTATCATCAGGACAGGCAGCGGTATCATCACAAGGGACATCACGTGCTTTAGCAGACTGCCTGTTCATGGTGGGCAACTTCTCCGACCAGGGTATGGAGCTCGTAGAGTTATCACAGCCTGTGCCAGCTGGGTTGCACGTGGTGCCATGAGGACAGCAGTGGATGTGGTCATCACAGCACACGGCCTGTGACGGGGATCAAGGGAATACTTCACTGCGATCTGAAAACCGTCGATGATTCCCGATAAATTCCATGCGATAGATGGAAATTAACCATATACCTACAAAACTTTGAAGCACTTCCTTTTCTA
>JAODLD010000051.1:12985757-12998092 GCA_026781065.1 Mormyrops boulengeri | reverse complement strand
CGGCTGGCCTGGGAACGCCTCGGGATTCCCCCGGAGGAGCTGGCTGAAGTGGCCGGGGAGAGGGAAGTCTGGGTCTCTCTACTGAGACTGCTGCCCCCGCGACCCGACCTCGGATAAGCGGAGGATGATGGATGGATGGATGCATGGATGGATATTTGTAATTCGGCCGATATGGTAAGGCGGGGAGCCGTCAAAGTACCCAAGTGGATTTCAACATATTAATTTTTTACCTCTGGCATGGGGCAACAACCCCAGCCTCCTGTAGTTGTCTTGCAGCAGGTTGTATCATCAGGACAGGCAGTGGTATCATCACAAGGAACATCACGTGCTTTAGCAGACTGCCTGTTCATGGTGGGCAACTTCTCCAACCAGGGTATGGAGCTCGTAGAGTTATCACAGCCTGTTGCAGCTGGGTTGCACGTGGTACCATGAGGACAGCAGTGGATGTGGTCATCACAGCACACGGCCTGTGACAGGGATCAAGGGAATACTTCATGGCGATGTCAAGATTGTCAATGATTCCCAAACTCGACCTGACGTCCATTGCCTGGAATTACTGTCAATGATTGCCAATAAATTCCATACAATTCATGAAAATCACCGGGAAAATGCCAGGGAGATGTCAGTACAAAGGACATCAGCTAGGGGCGACAGTGCCTGTGATCCCAGTTCTCTAGCGAAGCGACCTCTCAACTTACGTGAGGCAGCGGACAAGAGCTATAGACACCCAAGGTGCTGAGGCAGCAAGTGCTGCCATCCTGAGTGACTCTACCATCGGGACACGTCAAGGCAGCCACCAAGGTCAGGAGGGACATGCATAGCAGCATTGACGGCAGCATCTAGGGGAGGTGAATGAATGAATGAATGCCTTTATTGTCATTGTACAAGGTACGATTGGAAGACATGTCTGTGCAAGAAAAAGAAAGAAAAAAATACTAATTACAGAAAAAATAAAATGAATAGAATATAATATAAACAGAATAAACATGAATCACAATGTAGATAAGTAAACAGAAAAGAAACTTGACCAAAAAATAAGTGTAGAGAATAAAAATGGAAAAATAAGCAGGAGAAACATGACAAATAAGCAGGTGTTTAAAATACGTGGTATGTTACAGGTACTGCTCTCCTTGTGATTCAGATTCACAATAAATTTTGCACATTACAGCAGAGTAATTAAGAAAATATTGCACATGCTAATATGCAGTGAGGTCATAATCTGAAATTAGGGCAGATATGTTTAACAAGAAATCAAGGGCGTAAGAGAGGGAAAGAGCAAGAGGGATGGGAGTACAGCGATAAACAGGGTGAGAAAGAGCAAGATAGAAAGGACGTGAAAGTAACAAATGATCTGGTCGCAGACTGAACAATTAATGTACTATAGTTATGTTTACAAGTATTTCTTCTTTCCATGGCTATTGTCACAGAAAATTTAAATAAGGCTAACAGCAGACTGCACTTTCACTTCCTCTTCTAAATAATGAGAGTTCAAAAATACCCCAGAAAAAGGCAGTCAGGATTATTTTTTCTCTAAGACAAGAGATGAAACATGCGTACTCAATAGAAGAACAACAAAATCTCATGTACGCATGGACAACGAAAAAGTGATTGACCTTTTCAACATATAGATATGGTGTGAATGAAATTCACACTTAAGAATTAGTATGAATTTCACATTCACGTAATATTTCCCTTTCTCTACCTTCTTTTTTTTAGCTCTCAGAGACTATAAAAAACCCTAAAGCAGACTGTAGGAACTCCCCGTTTAGTGTAATGTAACGTTGGACTTCCTCTTCCCTCTTTAACTTTTCTGTGTAAAGTGGACTGTCATCATACTTGAATAATCCGTAAAATCATTATAGTATATTATATATATCCGTATAATCAGTATAGTACACAGATTTATGTAGCATAGCTAGAATGCATTCACAGAATCAAATCGCATTCGTTTGTTGGAGATTCGATTGGTGCACGATATTAAAATATTTTAAGCGGAGTGGGTTGTGGGTTTCACTTTATACTTTACTTCGAAATACATTGCTTAATAACCACAATGAAAATAAAAACAATGCTAATATTTTGTGAATTAGACTACTATGATGCACTTTTGACTAGACATCTTGTTGTAGAATATGTTTGTTGCTGTCGTTTTGTTTCGTTTTCTGTAAGATTTACATTAGGCTACATCCTGATTGTAGATTGTTGTGTCAAGAGTTGCAAAAACGCACACGCAGTACCCATAAACAAATGAGTATAATTTACAACCCCCCCCCCACATATATTTTGCAACACAATCGTAACATTTTAAAATTATTATATGAAACATTTCATTGTATCATCAGAGTAACGAGTTAGTATTTTTTTTAATAGCTAGGTTTTTGAAAAGTCGGTTCTACATATCAGCATTAATTCAATCTAAAGCAATATATGAACAGTCGATTATGCAAGCCTGTGATAAAAAAGTCCATATTATAATGTTCTTAACGTATTAAGCAAGACACCGAGATCTCCTCCGTTTTATCGCTGTGTACTTAATTAAATTTCGGCAAAACAAGAGTGGACTTAAGACTTTGGCTTTAGGGGAAAGTATATTTCACTTCTTCCACTGTACTCGTAAAAAAAGTATAAGTATGATCATATCAGTATTATAAATTATAAATGAACTGTACATTATGCATAACGATTACAATAATCCCGACACAAACGCATAAGTCAAACCATATTGCTGTGATCTTACCTCCGTTTATAACCTCCCGCAGCCAGGACAGAGTACTACCTGATCAACAGGAATATCCTAACATTAGTATAAAATATACAGTATAAAATAATTGTAACTTTGTTGATTGGCGAACGGACCATTAACAGTGTTTGAATCGTCGAGCGAGCTGTCAATCGGGACATCACGTGACATCTCCTATTTTTAACGAAGGGATGATTGGTTCGTACATTTTCTCGGAAAATGATCTTTAAGATTTAAGTACCGTTTCTCAAGTAGTGGGTCGCGACATAAAAGTGGGTGTGGTTTAGAGAAAAAGGATCCCACACTGCTCGACAGCTTATCGTGAATTTGGGTCGCGATCAAGGGCGTATATTTGTGTATGGATGGTAAGGACAAGCCCCTATCAATATTGTGCGAGCCCCATGGTGCTTAGAGGAGCGCTGCTGGATCAATGCTGGTTGCAAACCTACGCCCTTGTTCGTGATTTACTGATCAAGTGAGAATGTGGGTCCTGAGGCTAATCCAGTTTAGAGCAACTGATTTAAGCTGTTATTCTGAAATTTGCAAATCCAGCACAGGGTAACGGCAAGCATGTGAAACTGTCACGACTGACACGGCACGGACCGGGAAAGCAGGCAAAAGAGAGCAGGACTGGGGCAAAATAAAGGGATTTAATAGGTAGTTGAAGGGGCATAAGGAACAGACAGCCTAACAAGACGTGACAATACAATGACAGAACTAAGGAAACAAACTCTGACGTGGACTTAAATACACCGAACTAACGAAGACAACTTGAAACAGCTGGTAAACACTGGGAATCCACACGAGGGCGTGAGACAGGATGATTGGTACAATCTGGGTGTGACAGAAACACAATAGAGGAACCAGGCACAAAAATGTAAGGGCACTGCCCCTTCTAAACGGCAAGTCATTGGACTGCAGGAAGAAAGTAGAATACCCAGATGATAGTCCCGTGAGGGAAAACACGAGTTGGGCTGTGCACAGAAAGTGCATAAACTTTGTATACTAAAAATGAAAGTATACTTAGATGCCTCAGTCGATACAGCAATTGAACTGAACTTTAGTTACTTCAATTTCTCTCCATTTCTGAATAAAAAAACAAGAGATTTATAAATTTGATATTAACCTACAGAAATGTGACTTCCAGCTTTATGGTTTTCATAGAATAACATCACACAGACTATCCTTGGTGATCCTCGAACACCCCAAAAATGCAGAAGATAAATCTTCTGGTGAAAAGGGTATAATTAGTAAAAAATTGTGCAATAATTCACTTTTAGTAGGTATGGCAAATTCCACACTTTTATTGTAGAATTAGAATGTGTTTCATTCCACACAAAGTTGTTCTGGAAAACACATTTACCACTGATTAAAATTACAACAGGTGGGGACATTGTGAAGGAGGGAGCACTGCTGGATTTAGGCACCCTGCCAGGGGGGGCACCGGGGCACCCACATACAAAAAACAACATGGTTGTGACATTTGCATAATCAGTTTTCTATTGCTCGTTGGCATGAGCACGTCAATGATAAGATGGACAAGATGGGCAAGGGGGTGTTGACAGGCTGCCCACAGGTCATCCCACTGGAAGGCCGAGGTAGGGCGACCTGAGGAATCTATCAATTAGCACACCGCTAACTTTGTACATGTCACCACCAGCGGGAACAGAGGTAGTGGGTAAACAAAAAGGGTTTTATTACTCTGAGGAAAACCAAACTGGGGGAGTGGGAAAGAATTTTTTTGTTGGGGGGCGGGGACCCTGAAGGGTAGGGATGGCCTGTATTTATGATACATATATTAAATACAAAATTGTATTTTATAATTTATATTTGACTTACTTTATAAAAATCATGTCGATCATATTATTTGTATCAAAGTACTTGTTCAGTAATTTTTGCGAAAATAAAAGAAATACTTCCTTGTATATGTATATAAGAAATACTACTGTATATGTGATAACATCATATGTGCAGAACACCTGTATATTCACAAAGGGGAAGTTTTTTCAGACATTTTAATAAATTAGAACCAAGAGTTGATCACTTGTGTTGAACCAAAAGACTTTTGAGCTCCATTTAAGCCCATCCATGCATTTTCTGAGACTGCTTATCCTATTCTGGGTCATGGGGGGGCTAAGAACCTATGGACACAAGGCAGGGAACAACCCAGGATGGGGTGCCAACCCATTGCAGGGCACATGTGTGTGTGCGTGCGGACATATACACACAATTTGGTAACTCCAATTAGCCTCAGTATATTTTTGGATTGTGGGGGGAAAATGTTGAGAACATGCAAACTCCATACACATGGAACCCTGATACTTGAACACAGGTCTCAGAGGTGGGAGACAACAGTGCTAACCACTGCACTACCCCATTCAGGCCTGTTTGTGTTTAAAGTTTTTAAGATTTTGTTGAGCGAAGCACTTAAATTGTTTCATTTTTCAGTTTAAATTTTGTTGTTTTGAATTATTTGCAACTTTGATGCAAAAAAGGAAGTAATAATAATTAAAAAAAATTATATATATATATTTCTGAGTTTGTTATTATTAGTCGATTTACCATTATTTGAGTGTTCACGTGAGTAGTTGGGATATATTTCAGACACTTCAGAATATTTGATGTCTTGTTTGCTTTCACATTTGTATTGTGTCTCATTAAGAAGTGAAAAAACGTTGCTCTTATGCTTGGCCATTGAAATCAGTGTGCTTGTGTAAGAACGTACAGGGCGGTGGGTTCACCACACAAACTAGAACCACCACTGGGTGGGAAGCTGTGGTCGACTTCCTGGAGGTGGCATGGGTAAGGGACCACTGCATGAGCAGCACAATGTTTGTGGTCATGATACCATCTGAGGACAGATAATGACCCCAATTCTGTGAAACAGTAGTCATGTGACAACTGTCTTTGAAAACGGAACTGTTTTCCTGAAGTGAGAGTCCTTTGTGCTGTGCAAAAGTTGACTGGCCAATGCTGAATCAAGAATTTAAAAAGACTATTGAAATAACAAAACCAAAAAATAAAACAAGCGTAGCATGCCTTCCACTGAAAAGCTTAACATTTTTACTTGACTAAAGGGTCTTTGTTAAAATTCAGTGATGGCAATGCGCCGGATACCAAAAACAGAAAGAGGAAACGTGGCGTCCCAGTTCCTTAGCAGGTCCGACTTTGTCTAGCCGCCATGATACTGTTAGTGCATCACTTACACGGAGCCGTTTACCATCTCCATTCCAATGGGAGCTGTTTCAGGTGTGGCGCGCACAACAAATTTCATAATAAAACATAACAACACAGTGATGGGCAAAAACAATGCTTGAATCATCTACCATTTAGGACTCAATGGTTCTGTTCAAGATGATAAGACTTATAAATATTATCTGTGTTTAAGTGCATAATTTTGATTGACCCCAACTGAAATGTACGTACCTATCTGATCCTATATTGTTGGCATCCAGATTTGCAGATCCATTCTTTTTAATACAGCACAATATATACTTTTGATTAATGATATTTAGGTTATTTATGTATTTGTGTCCATGATGTATTTGTATTTGAGATTAGATTACTGCGTTGAAACATATGTATATGTCGTCATATTAAGAAGTTATGCATTCTAAATATTTTGCTTGGGTTGATTTATACACACACATGCATGCAGACACACAGACACACAGACATATTACAAATAATGCAATGTTATCAATACTGGACAGAACATTAAATACTGTACCATTTTCACATTAAATGGACCAAAGCACTCAGATTACTTGTTAAATGCTTTAATCTTTGAATTTTAACGTTTTTAATAAGAACGAGCATAAAGTACTTCAAAGTTCACACACAAAAAAGGTATCTTGAGAGGGAACTGAGTGGCATTTGTCAAATCAAGCATACAGGACATTGTTTTGCTTTCTGTGTTGCCAGCGTATGGCGAATTACACCACACCTTCTTATTATACAAAACAGCAACATAAATTATACAAAAGTACCAATCAACACCTTCCTCCAAGTCACAGAACCGCCTGAAACATTCCGTATTTGTCCAATTTTGCCCCCTGGTGGAGAATTTTGACGGAGTAATATCTCCTCAGAAATTGCTCAGTATTTTGCTGAACAGCGAGACACCAGTGATTCAACCACGAAGGACGAAAAAGAAGAAAAAAAAAACCAACACCCCTTATAAAATATATACAACTATCCCTGTGAATTTTTAACATTATAATTTTGTTACATTTATGGATAAAAAGTTTGTTATTGTCAAAATATTTAAACTTCCTTGTGGAGTGGCAATTCTATCAAGTAATGGTTGCTTACAGTGTCTAGATAATGGCAAAAAAAAAAACTATTTCCGTGTGCAGGCTGGAACAGGCACATATTTCGGTTTTAATCTGCATGGAAAAAAAAGTTTGTGTGTGACGGGGGAGTAATCTGAGTACAAGTGGCTGGAAACTAAGGCACCAAAATGCAGATGGAGACCTACCAGTGAAACAAGGTCTGCTTCATTTCAGGTCTCCAGTCAGAAAGATGGCATGGGGCGGTAATTTGGCACTGTTAAGTCAGATTAAAGCCTTTCCCCTTTTGCTGAATGGGGTATGAAGGTCGACGATATCTAAGAAGAACGTGAAACCCCTTCTTGAACAATAAAACACCACTTTTTATTATGCGTTATCTTTTGCAGCAAAAACGGTCAAACATTCCGCAATAACATTTTCCTTTGGCGTTTTTCTCCAGCTGAATTCAACAGCTGGACAAAATTACACGTGATAGCTTATTAGCCGTGTAATCCAAATGGGAAACAGAGCGCTATGGTATAGCCATGAGGTCACTATTCTGCACAGTCCTGCACTGGTGCCGTGAAAAGGTCAACACTTGCACACGTTGCAGGAGCATTGCCCGGGAACTCATGCTGACAAATATTTCCCCTTCTCGTTTCTCAACAGTTTCTTTAAAAAAATAGAGCCACAACTGTTGATGGTGATAAGGAGTTAAAAAATTAAGTACATACAATTGGAATGGGAAATGGGTTTACCTGCCACAGTGACTCGAGAGAGAAAATGGACTCAAAAGACCATGATCCTCAGCTCCATGGGAGACCCATAATGCACATGGTATTTTACTATACTTTACCGTAATGTGAAAATACTTCATCTCCATGATGCCTTGTTAAAGGCTATGCAGCCTGTGTAAAACTACTGCTGGTTTTACAAACTGGCCCATTATTCCAGGCTAGTAATGTTGAACAGGCAGTTCTACACATACACTACATCAGTGTTTCCCAACCTGGTTCTCGGGGACCCACAAAAACAGTCCTTGTTTTACTGGGAGCTGGGAGTGAGCAAAAATGCAGATTGTCTGTGGGTCTCCGAGGACCTGGTTGCAAGACATTGTACTATATGGTCAAATGCATGTGGAAGCCAGCATGTCCAACCAGTCTCTGTGCATCTGGAAGGCTTTTCCATTAGATGTTGGCAGGCAGCTGGTGGAATTTGCTGTCCTTCAGGTCAGGTATTAATGTTAGATGATCAGGTCCCTTTCTGTGAGCTTGTCTCGCCCAAAAGTCTGCAACTGAATTTGCCCCCAGATGTTTTGACCTACACAATCAAGTCACTTGTAGGTGACCAGGGCAGCCCAAACAGAGCAGAAATATGGTGAATATGTGCTGGGTACCTGAACACCTAGGACCAGTCCTACCAAAAGCTTATTTTAAAATGTAGAAATGTATACCTTTTTTTTTTCCTTTACTGGTAAACCATACCAATTTTTAATGGAGCTGTATGTGCTTATAATTGTATTTCAGCCAATTACTTAATTTCGGGACAAACAATTCTCCTGTTACAAAAATGGGTTAAGGAATTCCTGGTTGTAATCTAAATAATTGTGGTAAAGACCTTAGGTACTTCTGGTCAAAATTCATTGGTTGTTTCATTGGAGTTTGGCACCCCGCAGTCCTTTGTGAAAACGAACTGGGGAACACGATTTTTTTGGGGATTAAGTTCCATAAACAATTCCGAAAGAATTTCAGACTGTCCTCTGCTGGGCAATTGGTGCATTGCAGCATTTTGGCATTTCAATTTTGTAACATTAACCATGCTACAGAAAAGTACAATATTTTTCCACATTTAAAATTAATGAACACATCTTGTGTTTAACATATTTATATCTCAAATACTATCTAATCCAGAATCTATATATTTTAGCTGTACATCTTTTAAGAAACATAACAGATAATACAGCTTTGACTAACTGCTATCAGCGGTTTAATCGCATTAGCTGGGACTTAAAGAAAAGAGGACAAAGGGGTCGCTATTTTTTTGCAGCCAAAAAACTTCTTGCTGCCCGTCTAAACAAGCGGGTTTTAGTGGTTGTCCACCTTTTATCGAATTTTGGAAAAGTCTTTCGACACCGACCGCTGCGTCTCCACCCGGGAAGGCACCTGGGCTGTGGGTGAGAATCCGTCGCAGCTTCGCGGGGGCAGCGGGGGCGCGGTGTGGGTGAGCAGGACCGCCCCAATCTCAGGCTCCGGTATCAGCTCCTTCTCAACTCCCGGGACCAGGAGAGGAGCAGCTGTACAAGCAATTGTTTCCACTCATTATTAGATTATTAGCATTTTGTCACTAGTATTTACTGATGACTGACTAGAGAAAGGCAGGGCTTCCGGGGCTCACTGTTATGGTAAATGGCCAATCAGTTCCAGGTAAAATGATATTCCCGGTTACTTTTACTTGTAAAATAACCCCCCCCCCCCCCCGGTAAATGAAAACCTAGGCATGGTACCAGTTTTAGTCCTTGCACAGCCTCTTGCCTAAAATGTGCTGGAGGAGACCCGACAGTAAGATACATTTAGCCATTTCATCAGGAAGGGTTACTGTCAGTAACCGAGGCAACAACTGTAACGAACAGAGACAGTTTTAAGCGGCTTTGTTATAATATTAAACTGAACCACCCAGCCCGGCAAACAGGAAATGAAGGCGTTTGTTTCCTTGCGTGTGCGTGCGTTGACGCCACCAATACTAGTAAAAAAAATTCAGTTGAACAAAAGATTGAGCAGACCTTCCAGTGTTCCCTGCAGCGCTTCCAAACGAAAGACCCCCCCACCCCCAGCAACATCAACCTGCTACTCAAACAAAAAAAAATCACGGGACAGCCCGGTCTCATAAAAACATATCTTCACTTCTTTAATCTGACCGGAAGTTCCTTGCTCTCTCTCCAATTGCTCAAGTCATTTAGCTCCAGTTACCGAAAAAAAATGCCTAAAAAACTACAGAACTAAAAAAAAAAAAACAGCAATCCTTAAAAAAACTGGATTATCTACAATCCTTCCTTCGTCTGCTTGCTGACAGCTTTGTCTTTCCATAGGAATAAACACGTGTATTAGTCCTGCTGCTTGCTCCCAAAGTCCATACAAAATGTTTCACCAATGAGGTGAAGAGCAGGTTATGTTTTAAAAAAAACTATGTCAGGTGATGAATTTTCAGATTAACATGTGGCGTTACCTTGAAAAAGAGAAAGTTAAAAATGGCTCACATTCTGACAGACACTTCGAAAGTTTTCTATTTTATTTCTTGATTTCCTCTCATGTCACGCGAACCCAAAGCGCAAATGCCAACTTTGCTCAATTCTGGTGGCCACAGAAATGACGACGAACAAACAATTCGAAAGGCATCCAAAATACAGGGGTGCATGTAACGTGATCAGTCCCCAGAGTGAAGGACAACGACAATTAGAAAGGAAGGTTTTCAGATGTTGGTCCAGTTCACAGTTGTGCTTTGTGCCTTGGATTTTAGTAAGTGCGATTTTCTTTATTCTCCTTTGATTTAACTTACAGACCATTTACAGCAAAGACTTCAATGACACGATTGAAGGGCACGAGGTTTGAGATGTTCCCGAGGGGATAACCGTAAACTTTTATAAAATGGCTTCTGAAGACCTTACTTGACGTTGAAGACCATGAGGGGCCTTTCCTCACGCTTCTGCCATGGACTCTTCTTGTTCTCGCCCTCATCGTCCTTGTCATCCCCTTCGATGTTCTCCTCAGGGCTAGTGACGGAGCCACGGCGGGTCTCGCTGTCGGCGCTCCTGGAGCTGTTGCCCCGGCTGCGACCCGACCGGGGGAAGGTAGCCCCTCGGGGCTCGGGAGCCTCGTCTAGAAGCGGGGTGAGGGAGTTGTCTTCCGGCGAGCACATGCCAGTACGGCTGTCGCTACTACTGGGCTCTGTGTCGTCCATGCAGGCCAGCTTGGAGTATGTCTTGCCTCCATGACCCTTCCTCTCTCCGCCGCCGATTCGTTCCTCCTTGAGTTTTCGGGGCTGCGGTCTGCCGTCACGTGTCTCCGGCCTGGACTCTGAGCCACTGGTGCCACGTTCATTACCAAGCTCGATGTAGGAATGCCGCACTAGAGAATTAGACCGTCCATCCAAAGACACGAACCAGGCCCGAGGGTGGGGCTTTACCCCAAGCTCCAGCAGTTTCTTCTCCGTCAACGCTTGCAGCTCGCCGTTCATCTGGGCCATAGTGGAGTCGTCGAACAGCACGGGAATACGAACAGACCCCGACGGTTCGCCCTGCTGGCCGGTTATCTGCTGCTGTCGGGGTAGGGTCATGCTCACCTGGATCCCTTCTCGGTCATGCTGCTGTTGCTGCTGCTGCTCCAAAGCTTGCTCCACACCAGAGAAGTCTGTGGAGAGCTGCATGTAGTGGGCTGGAATGACCAATGTTGGCACCACGCTGCGGTACATGCTTTCCTTCATTTGGTCCATGGAACTACAGAAGATGAGCTGACCGGGTTGGGTGTTCAGCGAGGTGGGACGGACCATGGGTTCTGAAGCCTGCGACATGGAATACTCAGGGGGTCGGCCGTTATGACCGGGGTCCTGGTAGTGGCTACTGAAAGAAGGAGGAGAAGGGGGGTCGGAGGCGTAGCCACGGTTATCGTTTGTGATGTGGAAATGATGTCTGTCATCTCGCCGTGGGGCGTCCAGGTTGTTGGTTTCAGTCGAGCGAGTCACCTTCATGGGGAAATTCTCCCCGTGTCGGGCCGCCACATCCGCATTGACCGTCGATTGACGCACCTTCTGAGTGGGGATGTGGCGGAAGTATTCCTCCCGTGAGGAGAGATCGGCCTTGCCTGCGTCCAGGTTGCCGTTGGAGGAGGCCGACTCGATATGGCTGCTGCTGATGAGGTTGAGGTGTGAGGTTGACGTGCCCTGGTCCTGCTTTAAGGCCTCCAGCGTGGAGGCAACGTGCATCTTACGGTGCTGCTGCCGGGGCTTCAGACACCTCCTCCTAAAGAAGGATGTAGGAAAAACAACTCAACCCTAGAGAAAATGGCAGGTGAAAAAAACCCAGGCGCACACACTCAGACTTTTAAGCCGGGGCAATGAGGGATGAGGAACTCTAAGCAAGAGAAAACTTCACAGCAGAGGTAGATAGTTCAGATAAAGAAGGTAAAAATCCAGACCAAGATTTTGTTTCAACCAACCACTTGAGTCACAGACTACTCAACCAGTTGGTTGAAACAGATTAACCGCATATTAAACTGCAGTATAAAACACTGGTATAGTAGCATAAATGTATCATATGTACCTCTCTACCCATC
>JAODLD010000051.1:12971854-12985699 GCA_026781065.1 Mormyrops boulengeri | reverse complement strand
GGAGGTGGAGCCAAGACATCTTGGTCCCGCCTCCTCTAGCTGCTTGGACCCACCTCCGCTACAATCTGATTGGTTCAGAGAGATAACCAATCATTTTTCATTTTCCATAATGTTGCAACAGCCAGGCTTCAGGAATTCTCCCAGCATGCCTGTCACTGACCCTCCAATTACCTGCAATAGTACAGCAGCAGGCAGAGCAGGATGAGCACCAGCAAGGCCAAAGAGCCCAAGATGGCGAGGAGAAAGATGGTGTGGTACGTGGTGATGTCACGTAAGCCAGAGGGGTTCAGAGCCAGACCTGCTAAAAATAGGGATTTCCTCATGAGGCCCTTGTTCTGAACAAAGTCTCCAGATCTCTCAGGGCCATATCCACCAGAACAAAGACAGAGAAAGCTGTGAATTTGATGGGTGATTATTAGAAATGCTATAGACCAGTATTTTAGTGTGCAAATCAAATTCACACAAAAGCACATTTTAATGCCCTCTTCAAATGGAATAAAAATAAAAATAAAATAAATACGAATGATTATAATTAGACTACTAAAGATCTGAAGGCACTATGTGCAGTAATTTTCTTCAAGTGGCTAATAAAGTAAATACCATTTTCAGTCATTGATATATTAATAAATAAAGCAACTGAATGGTGGTGTTTATCCTTAAATTATTAATTATTTATTCAAAAATGCCAGCCAGTTTTTAAATATGCTTAGATGGGCTCATTTAGAAATGACCACTACTGAGGTTGTTAAGATGTAATCAATAATATGGTTTTTATGTTCCAGACAAAATTCTTGTTAAAATATGCCAATCATGTAAAGGCGATTATGCATAAATCAGCCCTTAAACTATAGTTACAGAACCAAAAGATGCTGGCAAAAGCCGGGATCATTTTTGGACTTTGGAACACGCCATAATAGCGACATGTCGAGACGGAGCTGTTGCTATGAGCTACACGCAAGGACGGGCGCTCTGAATTTTCGATTCGTTGAGTACAGTTTAATCCGTCGAGGAGATGAAAATGTCAGGCAGTTGTGACGGATTGCAGTTACTTAGCCCGTTTTCTCACATTCAGCGTTTTATATTTCGCAGGAGAATGAAGGTTTATGGGTCATGGAATTATTCAGCCATTAAAGGGATTTAATTTTATTATAGTGCCTGAATGGGAATTTGCCTACAGCTATCTTGACCTTTTTAACTTACTGGCACTGTGATATTTTGCTTTTGCAAAAAAAGGTGACGATAACCTTACTCTCAGCCTGAATGAGACATTATTTCTTTTTTATGGTAATCTTGGGCTTTCATATAGCATAGTTAAATTTTTTTCCAAAATAATAATTGATACTTTATTAATCCCCATAGGGAAATTAATTAATTTTACACCTCCTTCAACTTGTTCTTTGCAGAGTAAATTGTCCACAAACGGCAGCCACCTGTAGTGGCACCCAGGGAGCTGGGGGTTAAGGGCCTTGCTTAAGGACCCACAGATGTGCTAAGGCTGGGTTTGAATATTAACATTAAATACAAAGAAGAAGTACATGTACTTTTCACATAAATGAGTAATAAGAATGGGATCACTAATGTGTTAAGCAAAGAATGGGATCACTAATGTGTTAAGCAAAGAATAGGATTACTAATGTATTGTCAAAGATGTACACAGTTGACGGTTTTATGTGTTCAGAATTTGTAATCATAGCAAAAAGTTTATTTTAGGCTATAACTACAAACCTTATTATTTTCTCTCTGAAAGTATACCAGATAACAATCATTAAACACCTTTAAAAACCGAAAAAATAGATATTGAATTGCATTATATACCCAATAAGATGTAAACTGCATCACTATAAACTTGAGCAAACTGAGCCAATCAGGCAGAATCATATTTGTACATGAATTTTATTTTTAACTATTAAGAAGCAAACAAGAAAATATGAGTGATTTGTAGCGGTTAGGAGTTAATGACCTTTATTCCATCCTACATCTTTTAGTTTTTATTGGTTGGAGTTTGGTATATCTATATAAAAATAAAACAACTAAACAAACAAACTAAATTGCACGGGGCCTCATACACTGAGATATAAAGGCAATTTGCACAGTTAGAACACAGGGTGCAAGTATTACGCTCATTGCTGGGAAATGAGGGTTTATTGTAGTTTTGGTTAAATGTGTCACAGGAGAGGCTGTAGTCACCTGAGGTTGAGGGGAAGGCTGCCAGCCAGTAACCCAGCTGAGGGGCAACGAAGCTCCAGATCATCTGCACTCCCTCTTTCTTAATGTATCCTGTGCCGTTCCTGATCCAGAGACCTAAAACAGCACAAGCCACCGTCAGCTAACGGGGATCCATGCGATAGTAACGCGTGACAAGAATGCATTTCCGCATCCAGACGCCAGATGGAGCCAAAGTCAGGGCCAGCATCTTCACACTTTTGACAAATATACTTATATACTGTGCAATTTACATTGCTTCTATTTCCAACTATCAGACCGTGTCCTATAACTGCTTATGCAGTGCAGGGTCATAGTGACCCTGGGGTCTATCTATCCCAGGATGCACAGGGCAGATGGCAGAATGTAACCCAGGACAACATACTGGTCCATGTGTACCCATCCATCTATCCATCCATCCGTCCCTCTGTCCATCCATCTCTCCGTCCGTCCGTCCATCCATCCATCCATCCATCCATCCAATCATCTCCCTATCAACTATTGTATTTGAAAATTGTATATTTTGTTAATCCCATCTATCGACCTTCATAACAGGTCCAGGACAGGACAGGATGACAGTGAATTTTGTTAATGGATTTTTAAAACACTAAAGGATGACAGACAATATTAGAAAAAAAACACCCTGACCTTCATATTTAATATATAACTTCTGGTATTATGGATAAGGTCCAATTTCACTGGAATCAGAACTACGTTTGGCCATATTTTGGCTTCCATTGGCATTTAATTTCATGATTGCACTATGCACTATAAGGCAGCCTCTCATACTGACCCCGTCCAACCCCAAAATTAAAACAAAAAAAAATACTTTGATTGCTTCCAGTGCTGACAGACATGGCAAAAATAAATCCAACCTGTTGAATACTCTGTGTTCGTGACTCTTTACACTCAACTGGTTGGTAGAAACAAAATATTGGGCTGGATTTGTAGCTTCTGGGCCTGAAATGCCCAACGCTGGTGTTTGCACTCCTGATAGATCCCTGATAGTCGTGTCTGATATGACCAAGAAATGAAATCTATGATGGGGCGGTAAGCCAGCGATCCTCAGTATTACGTATGGAGAGCTCCCTTCGTTCGTAGTTCCTGAAGAATTAAAATGCCAAAAGAATGACATTAGGGCTGTGCTTCTCTTTTTCATCTCGACAGCCCTTGCCTGGTTCTCAGCTTCCACACAGCAGGTCCATTAGTCAGACCTGATAATAGCTGCAGCCTAAGCAGAACCTAACAGCCAATATGTTACTCTCGCTTCAGCCACACGGCCCGAACCCTCGATCGACCGTCGTCCTCTCTCCAAGCTCTTTCATATCCTGTGCGGTGACGAATCCCAGTGGGATCCTATTAAAATACTCCTTGGATTAGAAAAAAATCCAGCATTCAATAAGAATGCAAAGGACAGGCACAACAGATAGATGCCCTGAATACAGCGGGCTCTGCATGTTATTTAAGATTCCGGGCACAAGAGGGCACTGTTTGAGTGGCGGTAGAGGAAGGTCTCATCACCCAGTGGGGGAGAGGGCCTTCTTAATCATTATATAAATATATGGCCTACAGGTATAGGAGTATTCAGTTTCCTGTTTTCTAGTCACAAAGCTTCAATTATAACGGAAATCAACAGTCTTTCACGTTGACTCCAGAGTCCTAATGATATAATACAGTCTTTGTAATAGAAGAAAGTGCCATTTTGGATTTTTTTACGCACACTGGAGGGGGTTCCTATAACCTTCCCACATGCCGGCCCCGGTCGCCGTCGGAGACGCCCCATTTCAATTTCTCGCTGGCTCTGTGCTCTGTCGCCAGTATCCCTGCTTTTGCCCAGAGACACACACTGAATACTGATTCCCATCGCGAGCTGCTCTGCACGTGGCAGAGCCCGCTGAAATGAAAAATCCTGAACGGCAACTCCGGGCAATTAGTGGACCCGAAAACCACCGGCTCGATCCAACAGCGAGATTATGAAAAATGAGCTGCAGCAGATGATCGGAATGAAGTCTCCTTTTATCCGGACTAGATGGGATAAAAAGGCAGGTGTGGTGCGGTATCCTGAGCGCCCCCTATCTGACAGATTGGCCAGTCGGTTTGGCATCTCAAGGCGAGTATTGTCTTGTGGTTTATTAAGTATGTGTTATGAAAGGGGACAGGGTCACTATGCAGGGAGAGTGAGAGATGGGCAGGGGGGAAACAAACAGAACGTAAATCCCAGTCTGGCCGCCCCCATCGGCTGGTCATCCACCTCGGAGCTTGCTCAGACAGCCCCTCGCTCACGCTCTTCTGTGGAGGTGTGGCCACACTGCTGCTCTGCTATTCTGTCATCTTCTGTGGAGGTGTGGCCACGCTGCTGCTCTGCTATTCTGCCATCTTCTGTGGAGGTGTGGCCACGCTGCTGCTCTGCTATTCTGTCATCTTCCGTGGAGTTCATGCTGACGCCAGTCAGCTAGCTGTGCGTATAACTCACGATAACGTTTACGGAGAAATGAAATCCTCTCTGTGTCTGTTTTGCCGACTTGAAAAGCAAAAAGGTTCATCTCACTCCAACATATTCATTCATTTATATGATACCTTTATCCAAACCGACTTATAGTACAGAGAAGGGCTACAATTTGTGTTATACACCCTGGGATTCGAACCCACAACCTATGCATTATTAGTGCTGTACTTGTTGAGCTACAGAAGCTACAGAAAATATACTCAACCTATTAATTTGTGGGGGTGGGGGGGAGTGAGAGACTAACGAGGGGGCTGACATTGAGCTCTGCTGACATCACCCACCCCGATCACTGATTTACTTATAACTACTAACTGCTCTGCTCAAGTTTATAGTGAAAGATCCAGTCAACAGAAAGAAACATTGTGGTATTAATTGCCCAGGGACAGCAAAAGGACTTTTTTGGGACCTCAAAACACGACAGAAACACAGCTTCTTTTCCCCTTTCCCGTCCACCTACGCTCCACTAATTTCCACCCTTTTTTTGTCACCGAGCAGGTTACCATGGCAACAGTGTCCCTACGACAAAAAACAGGAAGGTGGGGATAATTTATTCGCCGTTCGCGGAGTTTGCACCACATCTATCGGCGAATCAGACCAGATTATTACGGCATCCTGCTATTTTGTGGACGGAGTTTTAAACATCACTTCCCCCTCTGCTTAAATATGGAATTTAGCAAAGGATTAACAAACAGCTATGGACCCCCCAGGCTGAAATACAACAGCATCAAAGTGGCTTTAAGAGGCCGTTTTGTTTACTGACACATCGAAAATGGCGTCCACAAAATCCTCCATTGTTGACTAACTTAAAGCCGTAGCGCTCAGCCTAAACAGACTCGATACCACTGAGAAGATAAGTGTGACGTGAACATCTGCAGGGAAGCGCATTTCATTCATCCCGCAAAGCATAGGGAACCGTGATGAGATTCTTCAGATTAAATCGGATTCTTCAAAATGAAATTTGGATGGAAGGCTGCAAACACTCAAGAGGCCCAGGCTGGCAAACCTCTCATTTCTTCAAGCTGACGGGAGGTACACAAAAGCCCCCGTTATACGGAAAACTCTGGTGCGACCTCTCTGAAAGCCTTCGAGCTCTCGCACAAGGGGGCTTTCAGCCAGGCGAAGCACGCGGTGCGGCTGGAGCGGTTTAACCCTTTGGCGCCACGGTCCGGACAGGAAAAGCTGATGGCAGCATCTTCGAAGCGCGCCGACGGCCCCAAACCTCAAATTAGCGGTCCTTTCTCCCCCTGCGTGCCATCTGTCTGTCATGTTTACCGCAGTAGGGGGTCCACATTAAACGAAGTTTCCCTGAATAATAAAACGAGCGCCGGCGTGTCCTGTAGCCCCGCGTTTAAATTGCAGCCAGGTGGTCAGCGGTTTCTTTAAACTCGCCATAAGCCCGTCCCTATAATCCAGAGCAGAGCTGCGCTTTTTCACAGCGTCAGTGGTTCTGAGCTGATAAACTGACAGAAGACGATCAGGAATTCGACAAAAGCTATCAATATCTACAGCTGAAATTCAATCAAAGACAGCATTTACTCTTGGTTTTGGTTGTCCCCCGCCCCGGGCCTTGTGTTTCACCCCACCTGCTCCAGGCTCCCCCTCCGGCCCCCCCCCCCCCCCCCAGAAGCATGAAGGAATTGCAGGAGGGTGCAGGTGAGGGGAAAAAAAATATGTGGGGGGGGGTTAGAGGTTGAAACAGACCTATTTGAACACATTATTTGCTTGGACACATAATATGATGATAACTAATTAAAATAATTCAAGGATATTTGGGGTCTGTGTGTGTGTGTCTGTGTGGTCAGACAATCCCTGGAACAATTAGGAGTATAGGGCTTTGTTTATTCTGTGGGATTTGAACCTATGATTTTCTGATAACAGGCACAACGGCTGTGTGTGAATTCAGGAGCTGCATCCTTAAGCTAAAGCTGCATTCAAAGACTGAATGTGCGACAGCGATGCGACATGGCCGTCCCGTTTCGAAGGCCCCTCCAAATACGGTCTAGAAAAGCGCCCATCTTTGGCCGAGTTGCAAAGGACTCACCCGATGGATCCTCTGCAGCCCAATATATCCCAAAATCCATTGCACAGAGGTAAAGTGGGCGTGTCCTTGCTAGCTAATAGGACCAGCACTTCGTGACTCAAGGGTAAGGGTGGGAACAGCTGGTGACGCAATAGGAAATTATCTGTAGACCATTTGACCAGGCTTTCTGGTCAACCTTCAAAGGACTCTACAGCTTCATAGACCGCGTCATTTGGAGGATCCAACCCCTGAATTTGGACGCAGCCAGCATGCTAACTCACTGAGCCACAGACTGACCCCAGGGACTGTTTATGTCTATTGACAAACCAATGCATGATTACTATGATATAATCCAAACCGCCAAGGAGGTGTGGCCATCACAGTCACATGACCCATGCTGTGGCAGCTCTTACCTGTGCTGGCTTCAAATCTCCAAACAGGCACGCTGGTGGCCCCCTTGAGGGGCGTGTCGGGGGGCAGCGGGACGGAGACGTGCACGGGGTCCGACACGTGGAGGCTGCTGCCGTCGCGGGTGGAGAGGCGGGTGCTGACCGCACCCACCGCCGTCAGGTCCACCCAGCCGCCATCTCCGCCTACAGCCAAGCACACAAGTACTTCATTAAACCAATCAGAATCAAGTACTTCATTAAACCAATCAGACAATATCCAACTGAAACATCAGTGCCAAAAATGCTTATTATTAATCAAGAATTGGATGTTTTATGGGACAACAACCTGCTGCTTGTGCTCACTTCCTTCCCTAAAGGCCCCGCCCCTGCCCCACTTTTACTTTTGCCCCGCCCCCTCACCTGTGCCATTGCCCTCCCGGCCCAGCGGGTAGGGAAAGCCTCCGATCTCGTACTGGCTCTTGGCCGCCGTCAGCATAGCCACCAGGTCGGTGTAGGAGGAGTTGAGGGACAGTCGGATGGCCTTCCTCTGAAACTGCACCCAAGGTTGGCTTCTGCCTCCTGGGTTGGCGGAGTGGGACAGAATGAACAAATACCCCCCCCCCCCCAAAAGATTAAATATAGGAAAAAAGAAGCAGCCCTACTCTTAATCATCACCAACACTGAGGGTTATTATCCCTGAGATTCACAGAAAAGTAGGACACAGTTCTAGAAACCTACCTATTTAAAATCGGTCACTGACCTAGAGCAGTCACGGTTGCGGTAGGGCAAAAATGTGGACCATCTCGGGACCCCCGAGGACCGGCATGAGGAACACTGACCTAGAGGGTAGGGGGAGTACCCTGGGAGGGTAACTTAGCAAGTGACTGAGTGCTCCTAAAAATGGTAGGTACCACCATCAACACAAGGCAGCCCTACATCCACATATGTGTGGATGTGCTGCAAAAGGATAAATCAGAAGCAAAGACAGAACAACATCCGAAACGAATCAGGACTGAGCTCTACTCAATGTAAAATAATAATAAAAAAAAAAATTAAATGCACGTCAAATCAATAACACTCACTGTTTAATCTACAGACTACAATGCTCCCAGAAAGTCTTGGGCCACTTGCTTAATTCTGTAAAAATGTTGCTAATTTATTCGTTTCATGACAAAAGTCCATTGACAAGCAACGTTTAACAATTCTGCACATACCCTCCGCACAGAAATTTTCTTTCTTTTTTTTTTTACTTACTCATTCAGTTCTGTTCTTGCCATTTTGCTATTAATTGCAATTGTAGACACTGGCTCCCAAATAGATACTAAAACCAAATGTTTGGTGTTTCGTAATTACAAAAGGTGGTACCAATTAAAAAATCACCCAATGTGAACAAATGAATACATTAAGCAAGCATCCCAAGACTTTCTGTAAGCACTGTATCTGTCGTGGATCAGAGTTTCTTTGTTTCATTCCCAATTTTCTTTTTGCATTACTGCTGTTTATGCCGAGTGCTCCTGGTGGTGTCATAATCGGTCTGAACTGCAGAGGGAGACATAGAGCTTAAAAAAAACATCTGTTCCCATCATCCTCACAGTTGTCTTGACCAATTACCATTTCTTGGTGCTCCTGTCTGATTTGTTTAGACAGTGCCGCTTCTGTCTCCATGCTACCCTTCGACTGCTTTTCCGTCTCCCCTCCAATCTCTTTCAATATTCAAGGCATTACCACACCCCCCCCCCCCCACATTGGAGCAAGACCACAGCACCAATCCCACAGGGAGTAAATCTTTAATCACGCAAGTCTCCAGTCGTTCAGCTTGTATTTCACTTGACCCTGGTGTCTTATTCGCCTTTTGAACTGCGTATCCGTGACTCCATTAGAACTGGTAAACATGCCATAGAACAACGAGGACGTCATTCTGTGAGCGTCATCAAGTTCCAAGAAAACTTAGTCTATTACAAACTAACAGAAACTCCTCTTACACAGCCCGCACATTACACAACATTATACAACACAACAAGCATTAAAATCATCAAATATCACAAAGCCTTATTTTGAAGCATTTAAGATAAGCTAGTGGTCAAGGGAATAAATGACTTTTTATATGTTAATCTTACTGACCAGAAGATCTGTGTGTGATGGTGAAGGGGATGCGATGTGTCCTATATTATAACAGTAGCTTTTCTAGAGACCGACAGAGGTGGTCTTCAGGTTCAGAAAGTAAAAATCCAGACCAAGATTTTGTTTCAACCAACCAACTGAGTATAGAGAGTCGCAGTCACAGAGACTCAACTGGTTGGTTGAAACAAACTCTTGGTCAATAAGGTGATCTAGAGACCAAAGTTTAGACGTAAGGGCCGTGACGTTTTGCCGCTTGCGGTCAGTTGAGGTCGTCTCCGCTGGGCCCTCTTGCCACCAGCTGTGCTGACACAGCTAACAGAGATCAGGCTGAAGTGACGTCTGTTTCCAATAAAGACCCAGTGTGTCTCCTAGCTAGTGACAAGAGTGGCGACACAATGGGGAAAGGTCCCGGCATGTGCGTGGCAAGGTTGTTTCAGGAAGTGCAAGTTTCCTATTTCTGATCTTCTTTCCAGCCGAGTGATTTAATGAACAATGCAGATACAGTTAACAACAACAACAACAAGTGTTCCCCAGCCATTTAGGGCCCCCACAGCGAGCTTGACTAAAGAATTAACAAGCTGTTAGCTGACAAGATAAGACAGCCTTCTTGTGAGAAATAATTTATGACACGCCCTGGCATAAATATCTTTCTGAGCTTGACTGTAGTCTCAGAAGGGTGTGGGAGAGAAAAGACCAAAAAATTCCAATCTGCTCAGACCGCCTGGAGATTATGCCATATCTAGGTCATTCCTCGATACACTCAACCCCAAAATAATTGACGATAACGTTTTCAGAAAACATGGCACAAGCACTGTGTTCAATATCAACTGCATTGACAGGCCTCTGTGCATGTCTGTGGAGCCAACGATAATCTACCATCCAACACAGAGCATGGTGGACCCCGGGAGCCTGTGACCGCAGCAAAGGGAGTGCGTTCATTCCTGGGGTCTTAACTACCCACAGCTGCACACTGGTACTGGTCCATCAGCTGTGCTCCCCGCATATCTCTGTGCTCTGCAGCTATTTTATATACGGCCACTCGATCACTCAGTGACGCTCCTCTGAGCGGACACATCCCTGTTCCTCGTGTTTATCTATGAAACCTGAACAAGTCAGTAAATCTCTTCCTAGGCTGTTTCCCCCACCCCACCAAAATGTGCCAAGGGAAGCAGAAATATTGTAGCCTTGCAATCTCACAGCGGCAGGTACCGCGCAATTCTCTTTTGCATACGGTTACCCTGCAGAATGAGGCTGTGATTTCCTGCGTTATTTCCCACAGCTACTTCCTGTTCCTCATTCATCTATGAGCTGTTCCCAGGCCCTCGTCAAATCCAAAGTTGGAGTCTCAGAACATGAATCGCTCCTTTAGATGACCAGGGACCTCAAGAGGGCTCTATTCCAAAATAGGGCCTGCCACTCGCCAGCGCCGGGGGCCCGGTGCCAGGAGGAGGGGAAGACAAAGCATCCAGAAGAACAGAACAGTCCAGATGCCTGGGAGGCAGAAGACAGGAAGTGAGGTCAAGAGATTCTTCCAGTTTCTTACAGCCGCCCCTGAAGGCTGCTATGGAGAATTCCAAACTTTAAAGGCAAACAATAATCTCAGGAGGAAGGTCACACATATCAAAGGCTTCATCCATTTATTGTCCTTAAAATCAAGTAACAGGCTCAGTTTTAAAAGAGGAATCTATATACAGCGTTCACAGAAAGTCTTGGGACGCTTGTTTAATTCAGTAAAGATGCAATTTTTTTGGTTTTACAACAAAATCATTATGTTATTCATTTGTTTACAATAAATAAATCACATTAGACACAACCAGTAGTTTTAAGCAAAACAAGTAGGTAGTGAATTGAAACCTACACTATAGTTCTAAAGGAGCTGTTCTGAGTTAAGTTCATTCAATTGCAGTAAATAGCAAAACGGCAGAGACACAACTGAATGAGTCAGTCAAAAGTGACACTTAAGAAGAAAATGTCTGCAGGTGTTTAACGTTGCTTGTCAATTGACTTTTCAGTCTTTCATTATGAAGGCAATAAATGTGTGACATTTTTACAGAATTATGTAAGTGCCCCAAGACTTTCTGTGAGCTCTGTAAATCTTCCAAGTGTTTCCCTCACAGATGTATCAAGAAACTGTATTTAAGTCATGTACATCAACTCAGACAGAGGACGCCTGCCTTCCCACTGGACCAGAGTTGGTCACAGGTCAAAGAGTAATGGGGCAGGCAGTTAACATTACGGGGCATCGACTCACTGTATGTGTCTCATCATATGATGCCTTGAGGTGAGATAAATGGTTACTGGTCTTCACATTTTGGCAGGTGATGACTGTTAACCCTCTGTAGCAGTGTTTTCCAATCCAGTCCTTGGGGACCCGCAGACAGTCCACATTTTTGCTCCCCCCGAGCTCTTTGTAGGGAGCAAAAATGTAGACTGTCTGGCAGGAAGCTTGGAGGGAGTAAAAACCTGGATCATCTGTGGGTCCCTGAGGACCGGATTGGGAAACTCTGCTCTATATACGTATGTATTAATTATCTCTATGGTAGAATTTCAGAAAACATTTCCATGTGCTTCTAGAACTCTCACACAGTGGAGCAGCACAGTCAGAGTGTCAACCCAGTGTGACGACGACCAGGCCTTTGACAGTGGGCCGCCAGAGGCAGCATCACGCAGCTCTCTGCGTTACTGTGAGCGTAGGGCCGGGCAAACCGCGAAGACCCGCGAAGACCCGCTGCGTTCACATCTAAGGCGCCTCTCCCCACTGTGCTTGCTGGGAAGGGTGCAAAACATGCAGTGCGAGGCCAGAGGCTCAGATCTGACGATGGCCCTGTGCGCTATTCACGCTAAAGGAGATGCAGCCCAGGGCATTAAGCACGAACAAGAGGGGACTGGTGCTTCCTGAAAGTGGGTCTACCCTTAATCTTTCTGGCATCACACCCTACTGACAGGATTTGCTCTCCATCCCAGTGGTAACATATAATATTCACAGAAACACAGTGTTTTCATTATCGTTAGTACCAGAATATAAAAATAATACTTTGAAGTTTACTCTCCAGGAGTACCGGCTGTAGTAATCTGTCAGTGAGTTTTTATTGCCCTCTCACATGCATTACAGATTGTTTTTTTTAAAAAAAAACATGCCTACTGATCCATTTTTCAGCTGGCCGACTGCCCACCTATCGGCGATCTCTGGGGTGGCGTTTTGGGTTACCGACATCGGTGTGCTCGAAAAATTCCAAATTGCAGTGTTCCATTCTGATCAGCCACTGCGGTTCGGCCTTCAGGCCCAGCTAAGATGCTAGAAAAAGTCCCCCGAGACCGAGACAAAGACCCCGGAGATGGCAGCTGTATCGGTTTCCTGTGGAGACCTGCATCCTTCTAGGCAAATACGAGTAAAACTGGTGATAATAAAGTGCTGGCAGAAAGACGAAATGTTATCACAAATCACAGACACACATCTGAAACCTAACCGCTACCAGTCATGTGCTTCTTTTGAGAAACGTGCCAATCCTACATACACAAGGCAAATTAAACGCCTTTTTTGAAACGTGACCCGTGCGTAATGCGGCCTCTTCCTGCACATCGAGCCCCAGTAAGCCAATTCTCTTCAGCAAAATTCTTCAGGTGATACAGATGGAGTCACGGCAACCAACTTACCCTGTCATGTAAACAGGGAAAGGAAGTGACATCATAATAGCAGCGACATAATCACAGTCAACTTCCTGCAGTCTCCTGTACATTGACTGCAGCTCACCCACAGCCATGAATGATGCACTATGGCCCAAAAATTTTATGTTTAATCAGCATATTTTTCCTCCTCCCCCTACTGTTCGACAGATTTTTCCGCCAAAAAGACCCCCAACCCCGACCCCTCTTGACGTGTTACCTCTTTCATTCATTCATTCATTCATTCATTTTGTGACTGCGTTGTTCTTCCTTATCCACCTCCCTGAAATCAGTACTCCTGTGGTGGGATGTTTGTAATCATCCGTTTGCTTCAGATATTTGATCTTTAAATAACCGACTAATAGTCCAACTCTTGCATCATGTATGTTAAAATGGAAGTCTCTCAGTCTTAGAATTCTCCCTTTTAAGGGACTAATGAAATGAAATGTCCACTAACAAGGATAATAACGTTTACAGCTGTTGATGCTAATATTAGTTGTAATGGGGCGGGCCTTGAGTTCCTGGCATTCTGCTTGATTAACATATTTTAAATGTGTAAGTGAATTCCTTCCACGGCAACCTAAAGTGGGCCAAGGAAATCCAGGAACATTGCGATCAAAATGAACAATATATTAGCATTCAAGTTTTTTACGTGGATGTAAAAGTGCTTAGAGCTGGTGACAATTAAGGCACACTTCCTTTTGAAAACCCTCAAAACATCTACCGAATACATTATCTGTCACATTATGAGTCATAAACCTTTATTTGTCATGACCTGTCAAATCTGCGGTAAGAGCATGCGGATGGCGGACGTGACGGGCCGTCTCTATTCCCAGGGCGACTTCCTGACAGACGCCCACACTGGGGGGCGGGGGGGGGGGGGGCGGCGGCGGGGGGGGGGGGGGGGGGGGGGGGGGGGGGGGGGGGGGGGGGGGGGGGGGGGG
>JAODLD010000051.1:12954885-12971754 GCA_026781065.1 Mormyrops boulengeri | reverse complement strand
CAAAGCCCCCGCCCTCAGCATTGTGCCACTGTCTCCCTAGAAACCCCCCCCACACCACCAAATGCAATTGCAAATTAAACATGACACAGACAACAGCTTGCTGAGAAAAGAAAAAAAAACACTTAGCTATCTTAATTTAAATTTCACATCTAAGCTTGCAAATTATAACGACCTGAACCAAATTCGTACACGGAAAAAAAGAGCAGAACATGTGCCTTCGAGGACACTGAAATTAAATAAAACACTGAATAACTAGTCGTTAGCGAGATAAAGACTGTCTTCACTACCTCATTAGGAAATTCACACCAAGCCTCCATCACCCTTTGCGATCAGTAATCCTTGATTCTGACATTGCTCTCCATCACAGGATTTTATGCACTTGGCTCGACCGTCCCCCCCCAACGCAGATAAGATGCAGATATTTACACTTTGCATGCAGATGGACGACTCTCGCCGCTGCTGTTATGTGGCTCTTATTGATTTTGTTCTAATATACACATGCATTTTCAACCCTCCTACTGGAATCTGCTACCTCAGCAAGCTCTGAGGATTTAAATTATCTTCAGAAATGTACAGAAACATCTTGAGCTGTGACAATGGGATGTGAACAGCCAAATATTTCCCAAAACCGAGTGCCATTATATTAAAGATCCCAACACAGTATCTGACATGTATTCTGACTTCCCAAGAGAATTACTTTACGTAATTTTTTTTTTACTTTAAATTTCTACTTGTTTAACTAAAATTCCCAAAGAGCCCACACACTCCATGGCTCAAGCGTTTATCCAATTCCTATCCTGCCTGCTTTTTAGCCGCAAAAGCACATGACATTGTAGCGTACAAAAACATTTAGACAGTTAATTTAATTACGATAAAATCACCAGCTGGAGACTCGAGCCCATGCGTCAAAATCTCGTAAATGGTCTATAACAAAAAGACAAGTCACAGCTTTCTCGTTTTCCTGCAAATTCTCTACTTTGGTTTCCGGCTGGCGACAGTTGCAGGATCAGCATTTAATGGGGGTCTTTAACGAGGAAAAGACTGCTGAATACCCATAGCACCGGCTCGCTTCCGACCAGCTGCCCTCACTTCATGCTTTTGGATATCCATCAAATCTACTGGACAGGATGCTCCTCGCCTAAATCCTGGAAGACGGTCTCACCTGGTGATCCCAGCAGCATCTGGACCACGTCGTCGTACAGGATGAGCGTGGCCGGCCTCTGAGGCAGAAGGTAGAGGCTGACGGAGGCGTATACTGAAAGAAACAGAAATGTCTTGAACTATCTACTTGTTAAGTTTATGCCTTCCAAGATGAAGTCTTGGGACACTCGTTTCATTCATTCATACTTTATTAATTTGTTAACCACAGACACACACTTCTATCATCCTATCATTCTAAAAAAGCTGTTCTGAGTTAAAAAGTTCATTGCCAATCAGCCTCATTGGGTGCATTTTAATTAGTAACACCTTTGCAATAACATGAAACACCAAACATTTGTGTTTAATATCCCTTTGGGAACCAGTGACTACAACTGTAGTTAATAGCTAAATGGCAAGAACAGAACTGAATGAATTAGTCAAAAAAAATTATGACGCTTCATAAAAAGAAAATGTCTGTGTGGAACATATGTGCACTTGTGTTAAACATTGCTTGTCAATGGACTTGAGTTATAAAACCAATAAATTTGCTATTTTGCAGAATTAAGCAAGAGTTCCAAGATTTTCTGTGAGCGCTGTATGTAATAATACAGCTGGGTATTTACTGAAGTATTTGGTCACAAATCCTATTCCAGCCAACTCATACGTGAGACTGAGGGAGGGGTGTAGCATTTCCTCACCCCCACCGATACCCGACAGGTATAAACACGTCCTTGTCCAGACAAACTACAAGCACACTAGTGAGGGAAACCTTAAATCTCTCATTGCCAGGATCTGGCAGCCCCAAATTAAAGGGACAGCCACTCTCAGAATGGTTCTAGGCTAAAGTGGAATCCAGATTTGTTACGACGGCAATAGAGTGAGGGTGAGGCAGGGGGGCAGCTTTAATATTTTTGCCAACCCGCTCTCAAGGCTGGGCTGCCACGTCTCTCTTTGTTTTTGTGCTTGTGCGGCGCCCGGGGTTTTTTTCCCCCCCCCCCCCCCCCCCCAAGTTCACGTAGGGCCGATGTAGCTCACGCAGAAAAGGGGGCAACAAGTCAAATGTCAGCTAGCGGATAACAAATCGAGGAGGGTTGCTTAATGTTTAAGAGCTTTTCCCTCTCCTGGCGACGGTGCCTCTGAATGGGCCTTGCAAAGCCGACAAACGCGGAGAGGGAAACTTTTAAAAATGAGTAAAATTTAATTTTACTACTGCAATTGGCAAGACTGCAATTTTGAGTTATAAATATACTCGTACTTCAGGAATAATTACGTATAACTCAACCTGCACCATATGTCACTGAGGGTTTCTGTATACATTAAACACCCATCTAAAAAATTCTCAAGTGTAGCTGTTTACAGAGCAACCGATCCTAACAGCGCAAATTCTAGAACCAAGCTCCTTCCAGGAAGAAGGACCTAAGTCAGGGATTGCTAAAGCAAGGTACATGCAAGTGTGAAAAAATAAAGCTAGTCATCTGAAAAACTGGAGAGGGTAATAAAGAATGTTTCAGACTCCTTTTTGTGCATAAAGGCCAATATACAGACGCTCTCCGGGTTACGATGGTCTGTGTTCATTAGGTGTACTGTATAAAAATGCATTTTCGGCTTACGATATTTTCGACTTACGGTTTATCGGAACGTAACCTGGAGAGAGGCTGTACGTCCAGATGCAACGTTATGTTACTTCTAGTCCATTTGATTCCAAAGGTATGTCGATCTGGTTTCCTTCATGATTCTCACAGGAAATGCACCCCGCATGCGCCCTGATGGCGCCAACACTGGGCTTTCCATCTCACCATCTGCTGGGCAAGCTTGCGTTCAGGTCTCCTAAGGAGCGGCAGCCCAGCTTCAGCCAAGCCCTGACCACACGCAAAGGCCCTTTGTCTAACTGTCGCCAGACACAAACACGGAAACATCTACAGAACAGTAAAACCAGAGCCTCAACAAATCGGTATTTGCTGACAAGAAACACGTGTCCAACAGACACTCATGCATGAGTGAATCACTCGAGCAGATTCTTGGTGAAGCGGGAAGGAATATTAGTCATATTTTACACAGGAAATGTAACAAAAATGTAATGAAAAAGGTGCTCAGATTGGTTAGAAGCTGATTTTGTAATAGGTCTGTCAGCTATCACTGCAATGTTGTGAGGGGATGAAATCCAGCAGAGGAACTTTGAAAGACCTTTTCAAAGAGCACTGAAGAGAGACCACTCTAGGGCAGTCTCCCTCATGAATGGTAGGCCATTATAAGAATGAGATATGCTGGTCATGTGGCTGCAGTGTTTGCTTGTGAGACCGATCCAGTTCAGCAGAGCAGCTCACAACATGCATGACACCAACAGGCTTGGGATTAACAGACAATGTCATGTCGACGTCCTTTACACGCAGCGTATCTGATATTTTACATAGAATCAGGAGCTTCGAAAAAGAAATCCTCTTCAGAGCCACATAGCCAGAAATTTTATTAGTGATCATTGCTGATCTGTTTTTAACGATCGGTCCTGCAAGTCCGTTCAAAGAGAGCCACACCCAAGATCGTCTGAAATACTCATCAGGTGGGCTGAGTCACTCTGTGGTGCGTAATGTAGACTTGGCCAGTAATCCTGGCTTGGGTAATTGAATAATATGTATCGAAGCACAGCTGAATTCCAGAAGAAAGTTTGTGCTCAGATAATGAACATACTGTAGGCACGTAGGCCTTTTGTAAGTGTAAACATGGCTGTAGATCTGTTGGCTTGGTAAATAAGTGAGAAGGTGGTGACTGTGTCAGCCAAAAAAATCACCGGGTGTAGAAACTGACAGAACTTTCATAGTTAAAAAGGCGCTGGCAACAGATGAGACAAGACGCAGCTGTTTCCTACCCGCAGAAGTCTTGGCTGCCTCCCAGAACCTAAACCTGGAGCTTTATGAAAATCGAATCTACAAAACTGGTGTTTAATGGTAATTATTTTATGGCTTTTATAGTTGCGGGGGGTTGGGGGGGGGGGAGAGAGACCAAAAAATGAAGTGTTACAGATATAAATTAAGTCACTTACAGGGGACACGGTTGGCATGCCAGGGGGCAGAGTTGGTGACATAGCCCTGTTTAGCTGCGGTGACGATCACCCACGTTCCCGGACGGTATACAAAGGTAGCCATCACGACACCATCGCTGCCAGCCTTGCTAGATGCCAGTGTGGACTGGTTCCCGTAAATCTCGACAGCAGCACCCGCCAGAGGTGAAAGGTCACTGTTGTCAAAAACCTGAACTTTGATCAGCACCTCTGTGAATAGAAAAAAGGGGGGGGGGGGGGCATACCTTTAGACTCAGAATATACATGGCATTTCTATAAACACAAAGTTTCCGGTTACACCTTGAAGTTGATGTTGGCAACAACTTAATGAATAATTGATTGGAAAATGGATGGATGCTTTTCTAGCTATTGAAAATATCAGGGGCTAAGTCAAGTTTACCTGGGGCTTCACATTCTTTTTTTCTTTTTTGAAGGAATACTGGCATCAGGGCCAAAATACTCAGGGCTTTAGTCCCGAGTTATCAGACCTAACGACTCCCATGGATGGATGGATAAATCATTAAAAACATATCTCCTGATTATTAAGTCAAATTACCAAACATGGATTTCCCTTTTCTTCATATGTATGCTTGTTTCTGCTTATTTGACAGATAAACATTCATAGTGAAATGCAAAAATAACTTAACAGATTAGCACTTTCCTGCCCTATAAAGTCTATTTGGGACATCAGCCACTGAGTACTATTGATACTGAAAGTTCTGCCAAAATGCCTGGAAAACAAGCCTTGGGATTGGCCAGCACTGGTCACATGTCCTCTGGTTTCCACGGTGATGACCTGGTTCATCAGTCCTGAAACCAACAGTCAGGATATGGCTTTCAGACCACTGGTCCTTCTTAAGATTGTACCGGCTCCATTTTGTTAGATAAGTCATGAACCATTGATTTTACAGTACTGACACTCGCACATTACTGCGACAAACCCATTATTTATCTGTTAGCATCTCTTTGTTAGTCTTATTTATAGATGGGATCGCACATAACTGGTACGCAAATAGACTTACGCACTGTGCGGCAATTTCTTGTCGTAACAGCGCGGGTGCGTAGTTATTCTATGTGCCTTTGCGCTAATATGACAAGGAATTGTTGTGCATTTTAACCTTACGGCTAATTCGTACTTCATTTGTGATATAAGTATTAAAATGCGCGGTAACTTCTTGTCCTAGCAGGACAAATCCAAATATATTAAGTACGCATTTGCGCTGTTACAGCAAGGAACCGCCGCACTTATCGCTCCGGCGAATATGTACTTGCGTGCCAGTTATGTGCATCCCTGTCTATAGAGGAATATCTCATCGTACTTCTTGCTGCGCCTACCTCACCCTCAAGCCATGTTGGTTATGGATGTTTCATGCCCTTAGAATATGCACAGACTATGTTCTTTGTACACAGCATCAAAATTAAATTAAATAATTTAAAGATGACTTTCAGTGAGATTCTGATCAGTAAGTGCAACAAGTGATACAACAAATCTCCTATAAAGCTAGAGTTAGTTGCGAAGAAACGGGGTGAAGGTGAGAGAAACAGTCCGCGCCAATCACCGCTTAAATTGATCAAATTATTCACACGGTCCTTCCAGAAATGCGTTCATTATTCTAATTAGATTATTTCCATGGATGTTAAAAGTTGTCCCTGAAAAAATAGAAGGATAAGTGTGACTTTTTCGGGGGGGGTAAATTCGATGTAACTTAAAATTCCAATCCACTGACGTGTTGCGTGAAGACTCACCCATTCCAACTTCCCGCACCACTTAAAACGGATTATTAATAACATCATCATTGCGGAAGATTACCTCATCACACCTCCCAGATTCCGGAAAAAACACACCACCAGTTAATAAGTGCTCATTCTTTTTAGGTCTTTGTTGTATTCGTTTTATTGCCGTGTTTTTATTTATTAAATCTGTGTTCGGTACATCTAAAAGATTTTTGGTAAGTGAAGAATCATCTTTATTCAATTCCCTGCTGGCAAAAGGAAATATAGAACATAAAAATACGCTGACAAAATATGTTTATTGCGCGGCATTTAATAAGGTCCTGATTTAAGTTAAAATTCCTTGCACAAGAAGACAAAAAAATCATCTATGGCAACCAGGGTTTTGATGTTGGAAGCGTTTGTAGATTTTTGGGGGAATTCCTCAAAACAAATGGGTAGAAATACAGTTAACAGATGGCATTTACTGCGCTGTATCATGATTGGTACAGATGAGGCAACAGAAGGGTCAGGCTCATATTAAGATATACTCCATGCTTTTATGTAAAACTTGTCAACTGCAATGTCAGATTCAAGTCATCCGGACGTGACTTTGCTAAGCTTAACCCTGAGGCTTAGGGGACAGCTGGAAGACAAGCAAACAGAGCCAGCAGTTAAAAGACCATTTCTGTGGTTAGACACTGAAGGAGTAAAAACGGGGAAAGTGAGACAGACAGGGGAGGGACGACAAGAACTAATCCTTTTGAATCATATGGGGAGGAGCTTAGAAGAGGGGTACGGACGGGTCACAGAAATTGCTCTGTGGAGCAGAACAGAATGCTTCCTCCAGGATAATGGAAACGCAGAATCAACCACCAATGGTGTAATTAACTTGAATTCCAGCAGTGCTCACTCAAGGTCCTGCGTTTCCCTATTTATACGTTTCTGTACACAATATCCCACCTATTTACATCTTCTTTACTTAGCAGTCACCTTTATGCAAAATGAGTAAGCAGGGTCAGACAGTCCCCGTCACGTCACTCTGCTGAGCCTGGGATTTGAACCGGTGACCTTCCGAGCACGGCACCTCAACCGGCTGAGCCACACACCGTCCCTACACTTCTCATCCTAGGTAAACCCTACTCAGAAAACCCAGCTATTTCTGGTGGACCTGCCTGAGGAAGCGAAGAAGAGCCGCAGATGTATCATTCTTCATTCTTCCTCATCTTGCTTTAATGCCTAGAAAAATTAAAGGGCGGCACTGATTTCGACACTGTTATTAAGATGAGGCCCCCTATCAACACAACAGCATTCGCATCCTGTCCACCAGTGGGGGGGGGATATTTGAGAACAGCGTTTCAACATGAAGATACGTGTTCCCACGTGTCAGAGCACATGGATGGCTGAAGCTGTCTATGACAACTCCTGCTGACCAGACTTGGGAGGGGGGAGGGGGGGCATGGCCCGTCTGCCAGGCGGGCCTTCGCCAGAACACCTGCGGCCAAACACAGCAGAGCACGAGGCGGAAAATCCGCTAGCCATCAAATTCCAGACTTCTCCCGGCTGACGGTCCAGCGCGCTATGGCAAAACAAGGAGTTCTGGACAATCGTTTCAAGAGATTCTCGCGATTTTTATTTTCATAAGTTCAGTCCCTACCACAAATTCAGTAACAGAAGATAGACATGCGTGTAAAAAAATACTGTTTATAGAATGACACAAATTCCTTCAGTTTATTGAAAACATTGATATTGCATCATAAAGGCTATAACAATGAGAGCTAAAGCAAAGCTAGCATGGTAATCCAGATAGTGACATTTATTTATATGATTAAATTTAATTAATCATCTAATTGTCTTAAAGACAGTCCTCTGTCATCTGTCTGTCCTGAGATACATACAGCCTTCCTGTGGGCTACATAGAATTTTCCCTGAGGTTCATTCGGCACCCGCTGCTGTAATTTGACTCAGTGACACAGATTTTCTGAAACACCGAGGTTAGGAAAGGGCAAAGCGCCTATGATGGGACACTGATTCCCTAAAGAATCCCACAATGCTTTGTGGGCTACTTGTGTTCTGTTGTAAGAAGAAAGACAAAGAGAAATGACTGGTTCTGCCAGCTGGAATCAGCTTCACTCGTCCTGATTTGTCTGACGGCACCTGCCAAATCGGTTTCTTTAGCCTCGTACCATTGAAAACTTGATGTTCCCCTCCAGTTGATCTTGGAGGTGGAAGCCTGCTTTCCCATAAGATAAAGGAGATACATCACCCCAAAGCGGAGGGTTTCTTCTGGTACATTAGGAAGTCAATCTTCTCTTGTCTAACACAGAATCGCCTCTTGGATATAGGGTTCTCCTATCCTGCAAGCAATGTATTATTACGCACCAGTGACAAGACTTATCCAACTGACCAACCGGATTCTACTTCTTGTCAAAAATAAGCCAGGAATTAGTTAAGTGGTTACATAGCTTAATAGCTGTCTACCTTTATTTTAGTAATTTCTCATTTTGATTAACATTAGCGACAATTAATCCCACTGGTCTTTTAAGAAGTTAATCCTCATCTGGCATCCAGAGATCAACATCTTGACAAGTGAGTCACCTCCCAAATGTTTAAACAGTGACATCATATATAGAAATTGATAGCAGCAAATTATAATTAACCTGAGGCAAGTTCTTTTACTGCTTGGGGATTAATTACAGAATAATGAATTTTCAGTTAACGTCTCAGAATTTAATTACTAAAGGACGAGTTCTGTTCCAAAGTGTGCTGTCACTGAATGGTGATTCCACACTAACACAGATATTTGTTCAAAATGTAGACAAAGAACTAGATCTCCACAGAGCTGTGTACGACTGGAGTTGGGTATATGTTGTTATCGGAAAATCACAGGACTCTGCATTCTTTCGATTCTGTTTTCTTACTCCTGCATGAAGATCTGCCACCCATTTCCTTGGAAAATACAGTGATGTGTAATCTGATAAAAATATTTCTGGAGGGGCATAAGGCGGTCTGAACTAGGGCAAGGATTCTGAACCTTTACAAACACAAGGCCCGGCTGCAGTCCATCAAAAAGTCAACTCACGAACCTATGGTTGCGAGACATCTCCCTCCCAGCTCAAGGTAGGGAGGGAGCAAAAATATGGACTGTCCAAGGGAGCCTGTGGACCGGATTGGGAACCACTGGTTTAAAACAGCAGCAATATGAATTGATGGAAATTTCAAATGATAGTTCTCTTCTTTTAAAGGTTAAAGAGTGAGTAAGACAGGTTTGAAAACAACACACGGTAATGTGACACTTGCAAGCCACACAATTAATCTGCACACATTTCCTTTCCTGAAGGAAGTAGCAGGGAAGTGGAATCCTTTCAGCCAAGGTTGCAAAAATATCCATTGTTATCCTTCCTATATTCAGTAGAAAAGCAAACTTCATTTAGCCTAAGGAATACTGTATATTGAACCTTAATGATAAGTAATGACCAAAAACTGCAACTTTCCCCCCATCATATCAGGCACTTTAATATAGGTGGCAGGACTTGGCTCTGGAGAGGAGCCCATTGATTTCACATGTTCTTTCAAAGTGTCTGTACGGAGAAAACTTCAAAGCAAACATGACTCATCATCCTCTTGCTTCCAAATATTCTAATTTCAGACTTCCACAGAAGTCTTCTCTCTCTCTCTCTCTCTCTCTCTCTCAATATTCCCCAGAATTCTTTGTTCCAGATGGTGACAGCTTGGTTAGATCAGTCACTTGTTCACCGTGCAGAAAGACAGACAAGTCAATCTAGATATAAAAAGGCCAACTGAGACATAACCAAGGCAGGCCTGCTCCGTCTGACCACTGCAGTCCTTATCTGTGAAACCACTCGGTCAAAACTTTTGTACAATAACCGGAATTGCCATGACTGTGAAGGACACAGAGGAAGCTGCAGGGGAATTAGTACCTACAGCAAGATCACAATCTAACAAGCCAGTCTGCTCTGACCCTTAAAAAGCCAATTACCCTATATGGTAAAATTAAGCACTCTTCCTGCTGTTAATTAAAGGCACATCCTCTTCATTATAAGGTAACTGTGCCGAGCGTACCACAATGCAGAGATTGAAGCTTCATTGTTGAAATCTCTTGATTTCTAAACACATCCAGGTACGCTTCTGTAGATGCTAAGGGTTAGCGAGCATTTTCCTGCACACACAGCAAGCCTTTTAGCTGGAAGTGGTGCGGCTGGGCCTGCGCCTAGTGTCTCATTTTTACATAGAAGTCTTGGTCCTTCACGCCAAGAGTCCCTTGCAAGAAACTGAGAGCCGAATTCTGAGCAGACACCATGTTCTCTGTGAACCTTCTTCTAATCCAATCAGTGCTTCTCCCATCAGCAAAGGATACAGGGTAAAACGAAAAACATCAGGTAACTGATAACAATCCTCAAGAGACAGACAGGCTGAATGTTAAAGTAATTGCAGTTAAACTTACATTCAGAATGAAACTTTTCAAACTGAAGCTCTTTGCATCAGGAGTTGGACTGAGCTAACAGCCATCTGGACACTAAGCATGCAAAAGGGGATTCCTTTAATTTCATTGTTCAGCCATTTTGTTTGTTCTAGTACACAGTTAAACAAAAACTGTTTAACTTTAATAAGAGATGCCAACCAGAGGGCTAGTGCGGCATAAGTCATCGTGGCAGCAGTAACAGTTAGCCTACTATATGGTTACGTGACCGTGGTAATTGTAGGCCGCATAAGCTTGACACTGATCCTTTGGAATGGGGCGTGTTGGAGTTGCAGGAGTTCTCAGGGAAGGCAAGACGGCAGAGATGAATGGTCTACCTGCGAGGCTGAGAAGCCGTAAAACACATAATATACATTGCTGAAGGGAGGAGGGCACCACTGGTACCTGTGTACACTCATTGCCTGGAAGCGTAAAAGGAGTTCAGAAGTTGTTTTTTTTTAATGCATTTTTGAATGGGTGGTAGGTCTGCATGGTAGGTCGATTTTATGATATGACAAAATATTAATCACATAATTTTGCTATAAAGCCCTTAAATCTAAGCTGGTAAGCAACAACAGCCATCCATTTTTGGTAACTGCTTGTCCTATTTGGGGGGAGATCCAATCACAGAGCACACTCACATACACAGGTAATTTCGTAACTCCAGTTAATCTCAGCATGTTTTGGACTGCAGGAGGAAACCCCTAAACAACATCATGCAAACTCTGCACACAGGGAGCCATGGCAGAGACTCAAACCCTGGTCCCAGAGGTGTGCGACAACAGCGCTAACCACTGCACCACCGTGCCACAACTGTAAGTCAACATTATTCTACGCAATGAGCACAACGGAGTAGCCAGGAGCATGAACTTCCATATACAGGCTCCAACTATGACCATCACAAGGAAAGGCAGTTTGAAGATGGTCGGATAAATGGATGGACCTTATAATATAAATTACTTGGACACCATCACCACCAAAAGGAAAGACAAACTTTGATCTAAACCGCAAGTAAAAGACAGGCCTGGTGAATTCTATAGGCATGGATGTGACTTATTGGGGTGGGCGGGGAACCGCAGGGAGAAACCGGAGTACCCAGAGGAAACCCCACAACAGCCAATACACCCCCTTGGACTCCCTTAAACGGGTGGAGACTTCAACCCCCTCCAATGCTTAACCCAAAGCTATGCCCTTGTCTATAGGCAACATAGGCAGCTGCCTAGGGAGCCAACTTCCAGCCAATTTCACTTTGCTTCGGATGGGGGGCGCCAGCGGTGATGCTCGCCTAGGGCACCACATCGTGACCCCATAAATCTCCAAACCGTGAAATCAGATCGCATTTATATTTTACTTACTCTGAATTATATACTATATATGACTTAACCTTAATATCTTTAAGCCCTCGTTTGGTTCTATAGCCCCGAGATACACCAGCTACTCTTTAATAATATACGACATTAAAGAATATGCAGATATAAAAAAAAGTCTAATTCATCTATCCGTACAATTAGGTAAAAATGGAACAAATGCCGTTCTTTGTCCCTTCAATTAACAAAACGGGGCGTGAAATCAATAAGACCACCGGCCAAGCCAAGATTATATCGTACGCTTTCATATCACCCAAACATCTTCATGCTAAATAAAAAGCAAGATAATGCAACCAACATTTAAACAGCAAACTGATAATGGAATATGTGGGTGCATTGATGCATCTGTCGGCACAGGGATATTATATTATAAAAGGTTCAGGATTATCACAGTGAATCGCAAAATTTTATTCATTTCGAGCGTAGAAGATTTGCTCATTATCTCTAAAAGGACATAACAATAAGCGCCCCTTTAGACTGACTTTATAACGTATTGAGTTTATGTTCTGATGTCTGCATTTAAACATTAGTCATACGAATATTAACATTTACCGCGCCACAGCCCAGAAGTTCAAACTGAAATCTTTGTTTCCAAAGTGTAATTTAAATTTTTAAGTACACGGTTATCAATCTTACTGACACTATTTAATGCGATATAAAATGCGGCGATTACATAATCGAGAAACCACGCCATCCACTTGCCAATATTAATGCACGTTGCAGGAAAAAAAGTACGGCATTTCTTCTAAAGCATCAATTCCCTCATCCGCAAAATTACTCTTAATGTCTTTTAAAATCATTTTTAATGCTCGATCTCAACACCAGACTTACCAATCGCTCCCAGATCCGGGATGGATTTAGCAAGTGTTTTTTTCCAGAGGTTGTTCAGGAGGAGGAAGAGTAAAAGAAAACGCGACATGAGCAGAGCTGACATTCTCACGGCGACATCAGCATCGTCGA
Source organism: Mormyrops boulengeri (assembly GCA_026781065.1). Classification (NCBI taxonomy): domain Eukaryota; kingdom Metazoa; phylum Chordata; class Actinopteri; order Osteoglossiformes; family Mormyridae; genus Mormyrops; species Mormyrops boulengeri. The sequence continues at coordinate 12,959,042 of JAODLD010000051.1, read as the reverse complement.
GCAAGCAGCCATGCGTCCATGTTGTTTTTGCGGTCGGTACTGAAAGCTCGCCGATCGCTGTCTTGCATGCCCACTCCCTTGCATTCGCGCTTGCACTCCCATTGTCCTACGTGGGAGGGGACCGTGGGGGAACGGTGTCCGCGTACGCCCCCTCCCGGATACCCGGTGAGTCGCAAAGCCGGCGCTTCACCAGTTAAAATTTTAACGATGACGAAATCCTTCGCTTTTATATACGCAGTGGGATTAAATTTACTGATCGCGACATTGGTGGAATAAAGGCATTTCACGAAATACACACGGTTGTACATGTACTTCCTTTTTCACCCATATACAAGATACACGTTAGGTACCACCTGCAACCCTGACCAGCAATAAGTGTTTAGAAAATAGATAGACGGATGGACTGAACACAACCGCTTTGTGCAATTATATAGCACCGTATCTCACGGTATAGCCAATATACATTTGGCAACTGCATTGTATATAAAACTTTTCATTATAGTATATAAATTGCTACACATTTAACATCATTTTACTTTATTCCAAGTAACAACGTAGGTATCTAGTTTACATCACAATGAATCTGAAGTAAACTGGAGAAAAACTGGAAAGGGAATGAACATGTTTGTCACATCGCCTTTACAATAATAGGATATCCTTTTAGTGCACAAATGCCCTTTCTTTGTTGATGTTAGGCTGATTTCACAATACCCTAGAATTCAATGTATATGATGACACATTGTATCTAATAGCTCACATAAATCTTTGTAGAATAGACCATTAATGGGACACATCCAGGGAAGTGAAAAACAAGGAATCTATGTATTTTATTAATTGAATTTAAGGAGTTGTATTGTTTTGAGATGGCTCAATAAATATTTAGCCAAGTAAATGTTCAGTGTTACCCTTGTTTGAGTTCCCTGAATACAGACAATACAACCAATATCTAACATGTTTCAACTTTCATTTGTTCATTTTAGCAATAAAGCGATATATTTCTGGATGTAATGTAACGTACCACAGTTGTGGCCTGGTGTTCTTTCCTGTTTTTTCTATCCTGCTTTTTATTTTTTCTCTCCTTCATCGCTAAAGTCGGAATTGGAGCTTTCAATTAGTTAAACTTACTAAATTAGGAATCTATTATCACTAATATTCTGTTCAGTAATATAGATGTAATTGTTACTGTTACCACCAATACTCAATCGATAATCTAAACCCATACAAATTTAATGTATATGTGTCTTGTATGAAGAGAACTTTGAAATCATATATGTTCATAAAAAAGGTCGTAGTTTTCTATATATTAAACTATTGCAAACAAAATATCACCTAAATAAACAATGAATGTTCTGCAAGACATAAATAAAAACTAGGCTGTAGAAGGAAGATTGAATTTAAGGAGTCGTATTGTTTTGAATGTGAGTCTTGAATCTTGAAAAAAAGAATCTTGAATAAAGAATCTTGAAGAACAACTTACAGAATAGAGACACAACATCTAATTCGTTCTAGCAAAACAAATATGTCTAAAATGTTTTGCGTCCATGGATGCTTTGTGATGTTTTGACCAGTTTAATCTAAATTAGACACTTCAAGGAAATATTTTTTACTGTGCTTCACGTAATATTAGATCTGATTACACTTCTAACATTTACCACATGCTTTGTGAAAAAAAGAAACATTTTCTCAGGAGAAAGATACGCATTCATCACCGCTTCAGCCAAACAATAAATTCAATTGTGCTGCCACTCACTGTTTTCTTTCCCTTTAAGCTTTAGCTATGGCCATTAAATAAACACTACTTCTTTCTCTAAATGTCCGGCGCTTTGATCTTTTAAACGGGTTCCAAATAAAAATTAATTAAATGTACCACGCCCATTAGTCTCTTGTTGTCATAGGGATGGGTCCTGACATGTTCATTGTGTCTGCCTTGTAGGGCAAACAGTACCTGACCAAAGTTTGAGTACCTCTGCTGAAACTATTTTTATTTATGCATGCATGCATTCATTCATTCATTCATTCATACATTCATTCACTCACACACACACACACACACACACACACACACACACCCTTGTCTATTAACATGAGTTGGTCTTATGGGTTAATTAATGGAGGAGGCAGTGTTACGATCTGTGGTGGAATGGCGGCTTCGACACTGATGACCTTTACAAAATCCAGATCATTGCTAACTAGCATGAAAGGGGGAAAGTGATTAGTTGTCGTTGTTGACACACTACAGCACACAGTGCACAACAACGAAATGTGTCCTCTGCATTTAACCCATATGTGACATCGTGAGATAGCAGGGGCAGCTAATTCAGCATCCGGGGAGCAGTGCTAGGGCGCGGTACCTCAGGGTACCTCAGTGTTACTTTGTTGGTCAGGATTATGCCTGATGGGGCGGTCCTTAATGCTTCAGCAAGATCATGATCCAAAACTTTTGCAAGAACTGCATGGCCAAGAAGGAAAGCAGAAGACAACTCAAACTAATGACCTGGCCTGCTCAGTCTTCAGATCTGAGTTACATACAAGTTCTAAGGGATTGATTGGACAGAAGAGTCAATGAGAAGCAACTTATGAGCAGCCTATATCTGCGGGAATTGCTGTAGTTTGTGAAGTTTTTCTTGAGCGCTGTTTTGGTACTCCTATGTTTTCTAAGTGTTTATAGAAAAATGATTGATGTCAAACATCAAGCAAGTGTACTCGGATGTTTGATTGATGCTCTATGCTAACACTGACTGACGGTTGTTTGCAGAGACAAGCTATAATTGTTTTGCACAAACTACAATATCTGCGCTTATAATAAAATCATTGCCGAAGCCAGCATGCCTATGGGGACACCTTGAGGAAAATTGCAGAATTGCAGGCTAACAAAATCAATTCACAATATTAGGAGAATCCAGGGTTCCGATGATGATATTACAGTTAAACAACACACACTTACTGGCTGACACATCCTAAAATAAATCTACGTTCAATGTCTACACCTGAGGCGGCTCAAATGTCAGTTGAAGTTTTCGGCAGTTCTACTAAATATTCTTTCTGCTCAGCGTTGAGTTCACAGGTGTCGTCATTATCGCTTGGAGGCCTGATGCGCTTGAAGAAGCCGATCTGAAAGGCAAGCATTTTGTGAAAATAAGCCACGGGCAGATTTGAACACACCTGTATATACATACTGGGATATGCCTGTTCACTTTTCTCCCTTATTTATACATCACCGGCTACTATACAGCATACTACAACTGTGATTGAACTGCGCACATATGAAATTGGAAAAAAAACAGCCAAAATAGATCGGAAAGCAATCAAGCAGTAACATAATAAAACGATATGTGTTATTTGATCGATCAGTGCAGTCTGGTATATTGAAAATGCAATGTGTGTTGCAAAGGCTCAAACCTTTAAATAACACTTTTTGAATTACAGCCCAAGGAAGCTGAATTTAATGATAAAAAGATACTAAATAGGAATAAAGTGCAGACCTGCTATATGAGATACACAATAGACTGGAGTACCTTCCAGAAGATGAAGTTCAGCAGAGCGAGGAGAAGAAGACCAGCGACAATGGCCACCACAATCCACCACACTGGCACCTTCTTCTCCCCATCAGGGCTTCTCCACACCACCTTTGTGTGGGTCTACATCAGCACCAGCACTTATGTCAGTATTCTATTGATCTGGCTACTTCCACATACAGGGTTTGGACAATGAAACAGGGACACCTAGTTTTAGACCACAATAATTTGTTAGTATGGTGTAGGGCCTCCTTCTGTGGCCTGTTCTGCATGAGGTTGTCTTGGGAATGATAGATTTCCTCACTCGCTCCTCCAAAACACTCCAAAGTGGCTCAATAATATTCACATCTGGTGACTGTGCAGGTCATGGGAGACCTTCAGCTTCACTTTCATGTTCATCAAACCACTCTGTCACCAGTCTTACTGTGCGTATTGGCGCATTATCATCCTAATACACGGCTCCACCTTCAGGGTACAATGTCTGAACCATTGGGTGCACATGGTCCTCCAGAATGGTTCTTTAGTCATTGGCAGAAGCGCACCCTTCTAGAACAAGTAGTGTACTTAGGGAATGCCATGACATTGCAACCCAAACCATCACTGATCCACCCCTGTGCTGCACTCTGGGTACGCAACAGTCTG
>JAODLD010000051.1:12930903-12951202 GCA_026781065.1 Mormyrops boulengeri | reverse complement strand
CTGTGATTCTTTATACCCAACTGGTTGGTTGAAACAAAATCTTGGTCTGGATTTTTCCTTTCCGGACCTATCCACTTCTGGAAATCAGCTTTCCGCAGTCAGCACTGGTATTGATTTGAATACATGTAACTCAGTCCAAAGTTAATAAGAACACATCCTGTCAGGCCTTCACCTTTTGCCCTTGCCTCATTGGGTTTCCCAGATCGCAGATCACAACGACCGTCCCATTGTCCTTCTTCTGAGAGCACATTAGACGACTGAAACCCTGGTGGAGACAGATAGACGTATCACTGCAAAAACACAGCTTAGCCGGTCTTCTGATGCTAATCTGAACCATTCAGAGGTGTATGCATGTTGGAACACATCTTTGTCCCTCGTGACAAGAAAACTAAAGCCCTGATCCCTCAAATACAGTAACTGCTGAGAAACACCCTTATTTCCCACATGGGGTCAGTTCCTTTGGTATGAACTAAGCTTGCTTGTCATAAATGTCAAACTGGTGACCTCACACTCTATTTATATGGGAGCTCTCAAGTGAATGGGGTTGCAATTCTATGCTTTTCTTTTACCTATATCTTTCAAAGAGCATTCCAATTGAAACCACATTTTAAGAGTCTGCATGCATGCATAGATTTTAAAGTGATTACAGGTTGCATTTCATACAATATTTGAAACGGATTATATTTCTGTGTAATACTTTTGAACTTAGCTGATGCAAACTTATAATAATACAAAATGCTAAAATCCGTCAAGCAATCGATTACGGTACCAATCAATCGGTTAGTTAACCGATTAATTAATCTTGCAGTCATTTCATTGTGTGGTGCATGAATTTTGATAGAACATCTGGATGTAGGTAACATAGGCGGGGGTGAGAAGATCACGTGGATCCAGGCGTCACCTCTCTGTTGAGCACCCCCTGGTAGTGCGTGTGAGGGGGCGGGTGAATCTGCAGCTCTGTCTCGTAGGAACCCTCCCCCCGGTTCTCTGCATCAATGAGCAGCAGCACTGGGTTCTCATCTCCAATTAGCAGACGGTCATTTTCCCTTTCAGACCGAATCACAAAACCATCAGCGGAGATGCATAAACATATATTCCGGATGAAAACTAGTGCCGAGGCCGTATGCTGTCGCCTTCAACGCAGGCAGCCGGCAGATAAAGCTGCCAATTCTGGGCACAACTCTCTCGGCCATTTGCGGTAGCAGTTTAGGTCAAAGTGATCAGGAACTTACCGCAAAAGCGGAAAGTCATTCACACATAGACCCTACACAAAGAAATGTGGCTTTATCTGACGTATACAAGATGCGCTGCCCACTGCTTACGAATTATGGTGTTTCCTGGGTGCTCTTCCAAGACATAAGACACAGCGTCTTCAGTGAGCATTACTGGTGAGAAAATACTTACGCCTTGGCCGCCAGCTTCAGATCAGGTACACACACGTTGTCCTCGCCGCAGTCCAATATAATGCGGGTCTGTAACACAAGATGAAAAAAGCCAATAACCGATATGCATCCACACCTTCTTTCCAGGACCCGTCTACCAACATATTTTAATTATAACATTAAACCATCCTCTGCAGTTGTTTTGTACACTGTCCTGAGTTATTCCCTGCCTTGCGTCCATGTTTACATGACCATGCATAGAACAAGCAGTGCCTGTAATCGGAAGGTTGCTAGTTCAAGCCCCGGCCTTGGCAGAACAGTCACATGTCCGTAGGCCTTTGAACAAACTCCATGGGAGCTGCCTATTGGCTGTCCCTGTGCTGTGACCCCCAAGCTATGGCAAACAAGATGGCGCAGGCGGAGAGAAGCATTCCAGTGTACCTGTGCTTGTGTGAATAGCAAAATAAAGGATTTATAATTTATTTATCACGTTTCTTTTAACAGCTTTTTGAATATGGGGTCAGGATGAGCCTAGAAACACAGGGCACAAGGCAGGGGACTCCCTATATGAGACGCCAGTCCATCACAGGGCACAAGGCAGGGGACTCCCTATATGAGACGTCAGTCCATCACAGGGCACAAGGCAGGGGACTCCCTATATGAGACGCCAGTCCATCACAGGACACAAGGCAGGGGACTCCCTATATGAGACGCCAGTCCATCACAGGGCACAAGGCAGGGGACTCCCTATATGAGACGTCAGTCCATCACAGGGCACAAGGCATGGGACTCCCTATATGAGACGTCAGTCCATCACAGGGCACACATGCATGTACACAATCTTACACTTCGGGCACTTCAGAGATACCAGTTGACTAAAGTGCAATTGCAGGAGAAAACAAGAGTACCTGGAGAAATCTGCACAACATGGAGAGATCATGCAAACTCCGCACACAGGGTAGGAACAGGAACCAGAACCACAGCCCTAGAGCGGTGAGGTGTTACCCCTAAGCTACTCCAAAACCATTTCCGTCCATACATCAGGAAGGATCGTTTAGGCACAGTCACATGACCACGTTCAAGACACATGCTCACGGAACCATTATTCCCTCCCTTCATATTTTCCTACAACGTCACCTGTGCGACTGCTGACATCTGGCCCTGTAGCACAGCCTGGGTGGAATTTGCCAGCCTGTAGGTCAGGGCGATGAAGATGGGACTCAGCTTGTCCTTGAACTCCGACTCATGCTGCACAGAAAATGCTCAGGTAACATCAAATAAAACTACAAGACTTTGTGATTGGTTAATAAAAATGTTACTGTCTACTATTGAAAATCAGTACAAACAGGAAAATTCTAAAGTAACTAACGAGTAATAAGTACAGTACTCAATGCAGATTTCAAATAGTGGATTAAACATTGCTGTGAGGTTTTGCAGTCATTCTAATTGGTTGAAAATCAGTGCTTTAGTTGTCCATGTGTAATTATTGAAGAAAGAAAATGGATCACAGTATATGTTAAGTATTTCTGGAAACAGTAGTACTTTGCAGTAGTGATGGCCACATGAAGATTCATGAACCATTTGCTGTATTTCTTGACTCCACTAGATGGTGCTCCTGGTTTGCGTTGGGGTGTATTTTGAGTCCTTTTTTGAACAGAGAGCACCATCTAGTGAGGTCAAAAGATACTACAAGCGGATCATGAAGCTTCATTTGTCCATCACTATTTGAGTGTCAACTATCTACAAAAAATACATCAGCATGCCCCCTAATGTCCTAATGACATCTAAAAGTCATCATTGGACCTTTTCCCTATTCAAATAACATACAATTGATGTTTCAGTTGGAGCAACCTACCCGTAGGTAGGCAGTGTGGTTCGTACAGGCCACGCCCACCCGCTTTAGGATATTGAGGGAGAAATTCTCCTGTGGGTGACTGGACTTCAGGAAGAGGGTCCTTCTGGCAGTCTTCTGCTTCATCTTATCTAGCTGAAGCTCAGCGTTCAGGACTGGAAGTGTCACAGAGGTGTCACAATGAGATTGAAGAGAAAAGTAAAAGACGAGAATTCAGTAAGCAGGTAGGTAGCTATTCTTTATTGGTCCTAGGGTAGGGTTACTTAAATCACATAAATGAAATTTTAATTTAAATCTTAAGTGAGACATGTTACATTAGTGGCCAAAATTGTGGAAACACTTACAATTTTTAGAGATTGTGGAAATTTATTCAACTGTTGCTCCAGTTACTTATTTAACCGTCCAATGTATGATATTTGTAACATTCTTATAAACATTTCCTCCAATATTTGTGTAGTAATTTTTAAAATGCAATGCCAAAAATGCTAGATGTTTCCACAGTTTTGGTCACTAGTGCATATAAAACATTTACCTATCTCTTCTGGAATTCTGTGACCAGATACACTGACACACATCTGGATTGTGAAGCTATGTGGAAAAAAATGGAAAATAATTATCAGATTCCTACTATCATTTTACCCTCCTTATCTACAAATAAGTGCTTTCCTGTCAGTCAACACATTGCGGTAATTACTGGGAACAATGGTTCATGAGTCACGTATTTAATGAGATTAGAAAAACAGTCCTACCAGGAGACGTCCCTGGATGTCGCCGGAAGCTGGCAAAGCTTAATGTCAGGGTTCAGGAAATCAGGGTGCAGGGAGATATGGGCTTTGGCTCTCACCACGGCTTGTGCCCTTTGCAGACCAAGAACATACCACACACACACACTGATGGTATTTCGCTGACATTTCTGCAATACTACAACTGAAATACTAACAGCATTTCGACCATTTATGTTAATACTAATAAGTATTCAGAAGATATGCATTTAGTAATTAACCCTCTGGATATCACAGAAATGTAGGTTTTTGAAAAGTATGTTTAAAGTTGATTTTAACAAAAAAATAGAATAATAACATTCTAAGTGGTCGCAGATTATTGGTGCTGAGTTTGTGCTGAATAAAAGCACACGTAACACTTTGGGATAAATCTTTTTTAGATAGGTGAAATATTTTAAAATGTCAAGGCATGTCGGACTACCCCGAAAGTGGCTGAGAGGCCTCAGACTCCAGAGGGTTAAAAGCAATATATGTTAAAAATTAAATACAAAATTAAACACCATTATTAAAGCACACTCATTGTATCTTAAAATGAAACAAAAAAGCCAGAAGCTCATCCAAACTTAGCCATTTAACTAAGAACAATTTTTATAAAACAATTTTTACTTTAGTTCTTTCTTCACTAGATCATTTGCAACAAATACACAGGATAATGTGCAGGTACTGACAACAGATCTGCAAACACAGGGCCTAGTGTTACATGTTACCAAGATTATTCACTTTGATGTTTACTTGAATGTTTTATGCAGGATTCCATGGCCCTGCCAGATAATCCATGCTTCAGTAGCTACACCCTACCTGTACACAGCAATCTTGCTGACACCCCATGCTCCAACTACAAGATCTGTAAAAAGGCAGATAAAAATATATCTTTGTCTTTAGAAATGCTTTGACAGTTATCACAATTATTTGCTCCTCCGAAAAATGTGTGGTAATGCACTGGAGGCCAGTACAGGATTCATAAAAATGTCCTGAGAGTGAAATACTCCTACGTGTAACTTTCACGAGTCCACATCCTCTCTCATTCTGCCTAGGAGATATTTTTTTTACAAAGTTAAGTGCGTACGACCCCTCAAGTCCTCAGTTTTTCTCGTGTGCAGTGAACTGGGCAATTTAATACTTGATCTGCAAGAAAGTAGACGTTCTGATGGAACCATCACTTAGCGCTCACTGTCAGAGAGAGGTGAACTGAAATGTCATTTATCAGGGGAAAGTCGAAGAAATACCACATGTTTGGAACCATGACCGTAGGGACAGAGCACTCTGCCCTAGTTTGGGACGTCATCTAGAGACTTTCATTTCTGATGGGATAACCTCCATGAAGGTGAGAACTTGACGAGTGACAGCCTTTTACCTGTCATTTGAACTGCTGAAATTTACAGATGCTGTCAGACACTGTTGTGCTGGAGACAGACTTGGGTGACACACAGGAAAGTACATTGGAGTTGGCTTGTCATTAAGACAGATATGGATCTGTACTCACTATCTGGTTTTGGGTAGGCAGCTAGGTCCTTTTTAAGAACAAAGAACTGACCATTTAATTATATTTCAATGATATTGTTGCCTGAACAAAAGACAATTTCAGGGTACCCTGATTAAGAGCCATCTACAATAGTCACATTTAATCAAATCAATAAATAATAATAATAATAATAATAATAATAATAATAATAATAATAATAAAAATAATACATTTGATTTATATAGCACTTCAGGATCTCAAAGATGCTTACATAAGATAAAGTAAACAGATAACAAAACATCCAAGCATATTACTGGTAAGGAACATCATAGGCTTGCGCAAACAAAATGGTTTTTAATGTACATTGTACAATGGAGAAAGCAGGGTCGGTCCTGGAGCAACTGGGGACTGGGGGCTTCATTCAGGGGCCCAGCAGTGAAATTACTTTGCTGAGTATGGAATTTGAACTGGCGACCTTCCAGTCACAGCCAAAGCATCTCAACCCTCTGAGACACATGCATATGTACTCAACACTTCCTGGGATCAACAAGAATGAGAGCAAGAGCAAACGGTTAGAAATAACTTCTTCATCTGACCTGGGTAACCATTGGCATCAATGTCAGTTGCCCCCCTCAGGGTGAAGCCAAATGCTGCCGGGGTTAGCAGGTTCTGGAATGGACTTTGGAGAACCTGGGGGTGCTGGGACAATAATCCGTCAGCCTGCCCCATGAAGATGAACACCCGGCCCTCACCGTGCGAGAAGGGCGCCCCTACTGCAATATCTGAGAAAAAACATTACAATTTCAGCATTCTAAGACTTCAAAAAGGCACCATCTGCATTGATGGCTGTGAACTTTATGGCCAGAGAACTATGGAGGTTGCCTGACCATTGAAGCCATCCTGGTCAACGTCTCCCAGTGGTGCAACGGCGCTTCCAAAGCGGCCGTACGCGTCAGCGCCTATTAGCTTCTGATCAGGCTTGCTGGAGAAGGTGGATCGCTCCTTCTGAAGGTACACCAACACCTGCCCAACTTCAAGCAGCTGTTTGGATGACTGCCATTGCATAAAGAGCGGCGCCCCAACCAGGATATCGTCACGCCTGCAGGTACGGGGAAAGGCATGACTTTGTTTAGGGAAAGAGGGATTCATTCAGAGATAGATTCATATAGATTAAGCGCAGGATCCCCAGAGTGCACTTGTGATGCATTTATTATTATTTATAATAATGGTGTTATTGGATTATCATATAATCACATGACTAAACACAGTCATATTTATGGTAATAGCTGTATTGTGAGACAATATATGCATAATTGCTAGTGATGAACAAAATGATGCTTCATGAACAATTTGCTGTATTTTTTGACCCCACTAGATGGTGCTCTCAGTTAAAAAAGGGCACAAAGAATGCCTCAAAGCAAAACAAGAGCGCCATCTAGCGGCGTCAAAAAATACAGCGAATGGTTCATGAAGCATCATTTTCTTCGTCACTAAGAAGTGCCCTGGTGCCTTACCCATCGTTATTGATGTCAGTCACTGCAACCACATGACCAAAATATGAGGCAACCTGAAGAGGAGATTTAAATAAACAATGTTTGTTGTCTTTGGTGCCTACTCTTCATCCTGGAGGGTGTGGGGCTTTTCCAGCTATCTCTAAATCAATAATAACACCAGCAATAATACAGAAGCATGTTCATATCATGTTAATCAAATGCTCAGATGCTGGGCATTGCGAAAGCTTCCGTTTATGCCATGCATGAAGCGTCTCACCTGCATGCCGAAGAATGTGTGGGACATCTGTAAAGAATACCTTGTATTTCCATTGTAGATTTTAACCTAGAACAGCAAATGTCTGAAGTGAGGCTGTGATACACCATAAACACCATAAACATATTGTTCATACAGGTCATTTCTCTGTCTTGTCCAAATGCCACCCATACCCCTGCAAACTGATGCTGTCCTTTCTAATTAAAGTGAATAAGGCTAATTTTACCCTACCCGCGTAGCATTGACAGGAATAACGATCTGACAGCAAAACTTACTGAACCAACTGTGTTCTGATCATTGGGAGCTCCGACCACATAGTCTGAAACAAATTACGCAAATATCACTCCATATCATAGTCTTGCAGAGCCAATAAATCATATTCTCAAATATGATGCATATAACATTCAGCAGGAAAACAAAACCTTTACAGTAGAAAGTAACCATCAAAGTTAGTCGACTTACCAGGGATGGAATCTCCCGTGAATTCTCCAACAGCCACCGAATAACCTGACAAACAGACAGAGCAGCAGTGATATCCACTAATGCGTTTCCTTCAATCAGTGATGATGTACAAAGCAGGTGTACTCAAAAACGCTACTGATAAGTTGCTAATGCCGCCCCCTATACTCTGGAAGACCTGTCCGTGTTGATTTACGGCAGCCTGAAGGCTAAAACTGAGCGACCAAAAGACTCCCACAGCTAACAAATCATAAATATACTTATGTACTGTATCTTGTGTTTATTTTTATTGTCTTTTTTGCAGTCATGTTATTTTCTTATTGTTTATTACTATTTTAAGAGGGGTGGAATTTCAGGAGAGGAGGAAGGATGAACAACCACGGGCTGTAACCCCGCACTCTAGGGGGTCCCCTGCTGATCGTGACTTCATTTTTCCGTAACAAAACACATAGTCCACTCCAAACTGTTTAAATAACAATTTTGGTTACATATTATAATCTATAATCTTTGTTTAGATATTATAATCTATAATAATATAGGCCTATTATATAGTAAATACTTGTACTTAAATACCCATGTCTAACACAACCGTGTTCTGATTTCAATTTTTCATTGCACGTTTCTTAATTAAATTTTAATCATTTATTCTTTCATAATCTGCACAACGTGGTGGTCACCCTTACCTTTATAGACATCGTAGTTACCCATCTCCGGCGACAGGACTGTGTTCTCCACAAACCGCACTGGGTTTGTAGTCTGGCTGCTTTTAATGATGTTAGGTATATCCGCAGCGATAATCTGACCTGCAACACGGAGGCACTGGGCTGTAATTTTCTGAACCGCACGCGGTTTGTGAGTGACGAACACGACTATATTTTCAGTGTCTTATATACACGTCCTGTGACTACTGTTAACCATAACATAACCGGAGTCTTTATGCTATGATGTTAGACTTTTAAAATGACAATAAACAGTTTGCCTCCGGCAGTTGCCTCCTGTCTTTTGCAACTTTCTAAAGCAAGTAACCAACTTAGCGAACATAATTCCTGATTGATGACTGTAGGGGGCGCCAGCCATCTGTGTCTATTTTATCTTTTCGTTTAACTCCTACCTCTTCTGTTTATCAGACAACCCAGATACACTTAAACAGATCAATGCACAATCCGATTCACTGCGAAAATATTAAATACAGGGAACATTTTACTGAATCAATACCCATGACATTTCCTTTACTTTTAAAGAAAAGCTTATTTCTAAATTTTAATTTACCTTCGAAGTAGTAACCACCTGGTGCACCAAGAACAACCTTTCCATCCTTTAAGAAAAAAACACGGTCTGAGACTTATAGCTAAGTATTAAAAAAGGTAAAAGGTAACGATATTACCACTGTACCAATATGTGCGTTTTACATTAGGAAAATACAGTAAACGATCTGCACCTTTGTAACGTCCGAACTAAATCCAGCCTCACAGTATCGCCTGTCGTGATCTGAGAAAGTCAATGCACATGTTAGAAATACATCAGGCGTGTGGTCCCTTTGTATGGGATAGAAATAAAACAACCATTTCGCTCACTTTTGTTTAACAAGAATATTTTAACCCATCCCAGAAAAAGTTTCCAACTTCCATAGTGGCTCTAAACCAGTGGTTCTCAACCTTCTTTTGCACCGCAACCCAATCTTTACCATGTCAGCTCAATCGTGACCCTATATCAAGCATAGGTTTAAATGAACGCTATGATCAAGCGCGCATTGCGCTCTGCAATTGACGCCAATCAATGCCTATCGCACAAATCTGATTGGATGTGCCAGTGAATTTTAAATTAAGCTTCCGTGGTTTGGCGTCTTGGATTGGTTGACTGGTCACTAGTTTTGCGCTAAGCTTTTGCAGACCCAAGACCGGTATATATAGGTTAATTCTAGGATTGGGGCTGGGAAATCTGATCGTGGATCGGCATAGGAGCTTGCTGGTTTTAAAATGCTTAGACTTCCAACTCTGCCTGGCGACCCTTTCAGATCTTGGGTCGCGACCCACAGGTTGAGAAACGCTGGTCTAAACATCTGACTATAGTGTCGTATATGTTTGTTATATTTGTAAAATGAGTCAAGTCAGTTAAAATATTAATGTGCACCTATCTGAAGGGTGATGATGAATTGCCCAGATTAACGTGGTCAGGCAATGAACAGCCGGGCTTCGTACTTACAGAAGTTCCTCTCCTCATACACCTGATCAATCAGCAGGTCTTTGCAGGGGGCGTATTCAGTAAGCTTCCCCCACTGCATGTCCAGCATCTGGCAGTTTCCAACTGGCGTGCTCCCCGATTCTCTTTTGTTTTCCTTTACGTTCCAGTGGTACAGTGGGGCACAAGCCTGGTAGTGATACACGGACCAATGGAGTGAGATCCCCAGCGGGGTACGACTTGACCCTACTGGTTCGTAAACTGTGGGACAAATAATTCGGGGGGGGGGGGGGGTGAAGCGATTTTCTGAAGGCCCCAAAAAAAGAAGAAAAGTTAATATTCTTTCTTCGACACCCCCACCCCCGACAAATATTATCGGTAGCAGTCCTTGAGCAAGTTATACCTTCGGCTTGATTCTTCAGGGGGTTCCAAACAAAAAGTCTGACGACCCCTGTCCTAGGTGACTAGAAGATGCCGGCCCTTACCAAAACAAAGTTCTGCGCAGCCCGCACGCTGGCTCCGAACCATTGGTGTGACTTGGACGCTTCTATGCGGTAGCTGGAGTATGAATAATTTTCATTGCCTATTAAAACATAATTATACATTGCCTCATGAAAGAGTACGCGAGGGAATAATAGAGTATCCACAATTTTCTGATTTTATTCATAATTTCATATTTATTCAGGCACTCCAGTATGCATTTGATGCTCCTTTCGACTACAATTCATTCAATGATTAAGTATTTGATGAGTAAGATAATGAATAATTTTTAGTTTTATGTTTTCACAAGACTGTGCAGAACAACTGTGATGTAACTTGTGTGTTGGTGTAGAGGTGTGTGTAGGGACCTAAATGAACCCATGTCGATGACCGACGATTACATAAAATTTACCAAGCCCCAGCCCCCCCCCATTCAGCACCTGCCCCTCCAAAAGTCTCTGCATGGCACTGCTGTTGTTGCACGACTGGCGTGACCATTTACCTTTATCATCAAAGGCCATTCTGTCACATGTGCTATTCCCTTGAGACCAAAGGCAGTGGAACACTGCACCACCCTCTGTCACTCCAGGCTGGCTTGTGTTGGCTTTAGGGGCCCCCACCACTAGACTGACCCTGGAGATTAAGAAAATGAACAGCTTCTCAGGCATTCCACCATCGAGGCTTCCCGCTCCGAACCCGACGTCAGGCCTGTGAGCTCACGCGGATCTACACTGCTCAGAAGTTTAGACATGGAGCCTTCATCCGTAACTCTAGGCCTAGACAGGATTTGTTAGTATGTGTCAGATTTACACTGAAAAATCTGGCAATGAAAATCGAATGAATTTTATTGAATTCCAGCATTCAAAAAATAACCATTGTTTTAAATTTAAGTTCTAAAAATGATCACAGAAAGAGTACAGTTCAGAATTCTGGCCTGGGGGGGAAAGGGAAGGTCAACAGGTACGTGGGGGCCACTGGATCACTTAAACATTGAGGCATGATGCTTCAGAAAGCCTAGAGATTTTACATTGAGGCATGTAGTGTTAGAAGTAGATACTCACGATTTATTTTTGTCTTCATAAAAGTCCACAGAAAATCCAAAATAGCTTCCCTCCGGACCGGAATAAACAGCAACATTCTCTGCATCCAAGTTTAAGGCAGAGGCAAAATGAGGAAAAGTACTGAACGCAAGACAAACAAGTAGCAACAGATGATACTTTGTTCTCTTCATCTTTTTTTCTGCAGTGAATTTCTTTGGTACTGTAGTGAGAGTTATATTTGAAGATACGCCTCTTCCTTGTGCAACTATTCCATTGTATCTGCATTGTATCTTATTTCCGCAATGTGCCCTAAAGCATTATCTGACGCTGCCTGAAGCTTAGATGAGTAGGAAATGTGGCTGGAAGGTTTAAGTTCTTGACCAAATATGTCTTTGCATACGTAATTGCTTTAGTCAGCTATTTCCCATAAATAGAAATATTCCAGAATCTACATCTTTGAGGAAGAGTTGCATTTGAAGTAGTTTTATTTCAGGCAATTTGAAGACTGCATTGTTTATACGTAATAATATACAACAAAGTAATTCTACAAAAGTATGGTCGTTGAGCACACAAATTGGAGGATAAAAAAAACAAACTGAAAAAGATAATGTACAATTATTATAAACCCAAATACATAATAAGAGCCCGGAAATATACACAGTACAAACAATCTACAATACAGAGTTTCTAGGTAATGCAGCAACATTAATTAAAATACAATCAAGACAAGTAGAAGAATTAAAATACATGAGTCAATATAATAAAAAGGGCCCAAAATAAAAGACTCTGCAAGGTATACAGTACGCAGTACACCGGGAAAGTGCGTGTGAGCAGGCAGCAGTGATGTAAACAACGGTCAGATTATCCAGGGTGGGGAACCAAAACAACTAGAGGCTGAGAGATTAAAGATAATGGGTTTGTGAATTTGTTCCCAAACGGCCGATGTCAGACGCGCTAAAAGGGCATGCATTTGAATAGCCTTTATTAATTGACTGTCGTTTTTGTATTCCTGGAATCTTTTTATCAGTTTTCTGGAAACATCTCAACAGCGGTTTGCTCGTTCGGATCTTTCAAGCCATCGGGAAATCAACTGATCCTGAAATTACCACAGTGTTACATTGCTTCACAGTGGCACAGAAGTAAACTGTTACAAACATTACATTTTTATTTACCTTCACACAGTGGATTTATTGTTGCTGGGTGTACTACATCGGTAATATTTGCATCATAAGTTCAGTTCTGATAGTATATACACATATTGGGACTTATGTAGTTTCCCCTTTTTGTCTCAGGGATCACATTTGACATTTAGCGAGACCTAAATACGATTTTAACTGGCTGGGATTTCATGTTCTACACCCAGAAAAAGGGTAAAAATGTGTACCTTTGCTTGTCTGCCAATTGTACCCTTAGCTGTAGGTAATTGTACCTTTTAAGGTACAGAAATGGACTCTGAGGAACATTTCTGTACCATTGATGGTACATTAATGATATTTGTACCTTTGGGATGTTCCTCAGAATCCCATTTCTGTACCTTAAAAAGTATAATTACAAGGGTACGTCCTCAGTGGTAGGCAAAGGTACAAATTTTTACCCATTTTCTGGGGGTGTATATGGTTGGTATTGGCTTTTTGGTATTGGTATTGAATTTTCAGTAGGACCTAGTATCTTCTAGCTGTGCTATCTTGCTGGATGAAGACCCTGGCACGTACAATGGAAATTGGTGTATAGACAACAGCATACCCATCGGGGTGCCCTGTCTCCAGGTGGACATCCATGATAAACTGAGTAATTGGGCATTTTGGGGGGGGGGGGCGACTTACAAACTGTGGTCTCTCAGAAAGTGTCAGAGGAAATATGCGTTCGCATCACTGTAGTAAATCAATAAGCAGAGCCTTGTGGCAGATATGCCTCGAAGGCAGCCAATTACATGGAGCGTGACTCATGTCAAAACCAAATAAAGGACCGCTGGCCGTCCACAAGTCCATTTGTAGCCGACTACACAGTTCAGCAAAGGCTATGTGTAGCGGTTTAGCGAGAAATTCTCAGTCCCCTGATGAAATGTCATCTTTGGCCCCTAGCCCACATTTACATACTATTAATAAAACATGAATTATAACCAAGAATACTTTGGGTGTTCATTTTCAAAAGCCAGTATGTTAAAATGGTGAAAGTGTGTCATAACCAGTGTATCTAAGGAAGATTCAACGTATACAAGTGCACACGTGATAATGTTAAAGCTTAAGTAAGATTACGTAACACATTAATCTTTTTTTTTTGAGGTTTGGCATTTCACTTTCTCCATAGAGACACGAAAACCAGACTCCAACTTAAACTTACCCAGCGTGGGCTGAAGATCAAATACGCCTCTTGCAGAGTAGGTGTACTTAAGCACCATTCCATTTTTAATTTATTGGCTCGACAAGCAGCACGATGAAGGCAACAGGCATTGTTCTACATGTTTACGGCTTCAGCCATTCTCATTTCTACTCTGTGACAGCTATTAAAGGGCCTCATAAGTTTACAATAGCTAAAGGTAACGTGCAAATTCTGGTCAATAGTTCAGGTCCAAAAAGAAAAAATCCAGATCAAGATTTTGTTCCAACCAACCAGGTGCACATAGAGTCACAGAGTACTCAACTGGCTGGTTGAAACAAAATCACGGTCTGGATTTTAACCTTCTGGACCTGGACTTTCGACCTCTGTTTAATCTGAAAATACAATGCATGATGAAATAGAAAGAGTGCAAGTATCACTTATTATACTTATAATTCTATATCTTGAGTTGGTGTAATTAAACTGAATCCGGTCCAAGTAGTGAGAAGGCCTCCTTAACGGTATATTTCTATGAAATAGAGAAACTGAGAGATATGAAAAGACATTCATTTATCTAAGAAGGTTAATAGAAGAACTGGCCCCCTGGTGATAGACATTTATAATTTAGAGAAACTCACGGGTGAGAAGAATCATTATCCCGCTGCCTGACCTTTGACCCCCAGGAAATCTATTCATCTCCGTGGGAACAGACGGTGTGTGTGCGCTGGGTGACGCTGAATTTTTAGAGAAGTAGCCAGGTGCTGAAAGCATGATTTCATTCATGGAGTTTTTTTTTTTTTTTTAAATCAAATGATTAATTTTACTATTGAAAAGTCAAAAGGGAAATATGGACTCTCCTATGTGCTGGAGTTATTTGCAGTATTTCATCGCTGCTGTTGTGGAGTTAGACACATTTTCTCACTCATATCAAATGTCAAGTGATGTGGCAAAGCGTTTTGATTTGAATTCTCTTTCATGCTGAGGGTACCATGACCTTAACTATATTAAGAGGTAACCGACCCTGGATGGATGGATGGATGGATGGATGGATGGATGAACTGAACAGCACAGTGACATCACATATGCCTAATCTGAAGCATGCCTGTGCAGAGGGGCGGGGCCCCTATTCTCCTGTGTTTCCCAGACTCCCGGGCTGCTTGCGGTGGCCATTGAGAAGCATCTGCTTGAGATCATCTAGCCAATCAGCAGGTCGACTCCAGCGGGGGTAGAGCAGTAGGTCATGCAATGTACCCGCCAACACTGCCCCGGTGCACGGCCCTGCCCAGTACACCTGCGGACATGTTGCGCCCATATCAACGTCTCTTTACCGAAAGTCACCCCGGCCTCAGAAAAGCATTGGCCTTTAATATCCATAACAAAATGACGGAGTCTACCAAAAACCTGGACTTAAATGTTTAGATAAAGAGATTGAACCAAAGAAAAAAAAATGAAATGTCAAAGCTGTTCGTGTCCTGCAGGGAATTAGTGTATGCCTGCATCGTATGCATTTTACATTGTGTCCTTTTATGAAAATAACCCCAATTATAGTCTGCAGAATGAGTCAGGCCTCAAAACAAGGAAAAAGTACCAAAAAACACATACATACAGACATGAGACATAAGTAATATATAATAACGGACAATTTTTCAGGAACAGTACTATAATTGTTCTGAAGTGACACAAGAACACAAAACTATCCATCTATCCATCTTATAACCACTTAGCTTGGTCAGGGGAAGAAAACGTATAACTGTCAAAATACATGACAGGTAAGATAAGAAGACTAACCCAGTGATTATGGAAGTTCAGAGTGACTACAGCTGGACCAAAGGATCTGGCTGGATTCATCCCACAGCCCGTGAATCCAATCTGGAGGTAACAAAGAGGATGAAAGAAATCATGTTTATCATACGTGGTGTTTACGCTTCAGCATTTAGATGTGTACGTTTGTACTTTCACTTAAGGTAGAAGAATAGTCAACAGTTTCCCTACAAAAAGGAATATCTGATACCTCTTTCTGTTCCCTGAATGTTGTTGTATCGCCTTCCAGCCCTTGAATAGTTTTATTATGTTCTTGCTGCTGTAATTCTGCTTACACTTGGAGTTTCATCTTTAAGCTCTGCCTAGCTGCACTTATGTCTAGTCGACTCCATGTGTATCAGAGGTGCGCAGTTCAGGTCCAGAGAGTAAAACTGAGACTCTTTATTCTCAACTGGTTGGTTGAAACTAAATCTTGGTCTGGATTTTTACTCTCTGGACCTGAATTACCCACCACTGATGTATGTTGACAATGTACCATTAGCCTCACTTATACGTTGCTTTGGACGAAAAACATCTGCTGAATATGTTAAATGTATGTGTAGCAAAGGCAGTTAACAACATTTCTGGTTGGCAAATAAATACCAACAAGTTCTTACTGCAATAAGATGTCCCCGAGTAACAGAAAGGCCGACCATGAGAGGTGCGAGATTTTGGAAATGGGACTTAGCTTGACTGGTGACAAAAACACACAGCACTAAAAAGAAGGTAACCACCATCTCCACGGTGAACGCTTGGTAGGGACAGATTCCTGGCGCAACCTGCAGGAAGAAAAAGTCCATTGGCATCGGTGTGCGACAGCGAGATCGACAACCTGGCCTTAAATTGTCGCTGTGAATACCGTGGTATTGATGAATGACATGTAAAAAGCTTCACAATGATAAAAATGAGCAAATAAATCATTTATATCAGATGATGAATTATGGAAATGGCTAAAGGACTTCCTTGCTGCAAATAATACACTAATTATATTTTATGGCGAGCCTTTTTTCAGTGGAGAATTTCCCCGTTCCCTTAATATTATTTGATAATTACCTATGACTCATCAAATTTATGCAACTTACATAATCATTCATCCAATATAAAGTCATAGTGAATCTGGAGCTTATCCCAGAAACCACAAGGGACAAGGCAAGACACCTTGGATGGGATGCCAGTCCATTACACGGCATTATATATAACTCACAGTTTCCTTGTTAGTCTCCAAAAAAGACAGTGAAAGAGAGATCATCTCAGTTCGTAAATTTCCATCACTTAAAGAAACTGCACTTACCTGGTTTAGTGCCCCCTGGTGGCAGAGCGGTGCAGGCCCCAGCATCAGAAGGGCCCCACAAGCACTTACGGCCCCCAGTAACTGCACCCCCACATACAGAATAGCTTTCCAAGGGCTTATTCTTAGACCCGCTGCATGCGCCAGGGTGACTGCCGGGTTTAGATGAACGCCTCCAGGAACAGCAGGCCCAAAGCAAACCAGCATGATGGTGAGGGACATCCCAGAAGCCAGGGAGACATGCAAGGGACCTGAGAGGGAGTCATGTGGGAGGTCGTGCCTGGAGATCGGGGTGGGAAGGAGAGGAGCCGGGCCTGGAGCCTCGTCTGCAATCGCACGGTCATTAGGCCAGAGCACTATGGATGCCAGACTGGCGAAGATGAAAAAGGTGGTGCCCAAAAATTCACATAGGACATCCCGAAGGAAGCTGAGCATCCACATGTCTTTCAGCATCGGCGCGAGTCTGGACATGCACCATATATTAGAAGAATGTTCTGGCAAAAAGAAAGTATCAGTGCACAGCTGCTGGGCACCCATACTTATAGGGCACCATGGCCGGTGACGCGTGGACTGGGGGGGGGGCCAGATTCCAGCAGACCCCGAAAAACAAGGAGGTGGCTTATAGCAGGGGAAGCTCTTTGTTGGCCTAGCCGGCCGTTTTTGCCTTCTTGTTCCTGCCAGTAAATGCCGGATGGTATCTGTTTCCCCTCCCCCCCATGGATTTACGTGACAGTAATAAAGGCCAGCTTACTGCCCATCCCTCTGCATGACTGCACACGCGTCATGGGCGACCACTCTCGACAGATGGGGACTTTTCCAGAACCTGGGTGCTATAGAAAGGGATTTGAAAATGCCAAAGTTCTCACCAGCCATTTGAGCTCAGAAGCCGGAATTCTAAGAACTAATGGATATTGTTTTTAATGCGCCTGTTTATGTATAAAATCAGTAGCACGGCGTTCAGAGTCTCCCGGAAGCCAGAAGGGCTCAGAAACATATCATGAACATTCTTGTTAAGATTTTGCAAAAATCTGACACCAAAATGAACACTTTTACGAATGACATTCAGTCTTTGGAATGACTTTCGGTATTTTTTTAAAGGTTACAGCTGGACACAGGCACAGCGGTCATTTCGAAGGCATCGGCGCCACTCCCGGGTCACTGAGAGACACGTGCCTAGAAACGACACTGCAAGGGAAGCTCGAGAAGATGCCAATTTAATGAAAAGAAAGCGGGGAAAAAAACGGGGATATAAATAGCCAAGGAAGAGCAGGATGTGCAGAAGGGTGGCTGCAGTCCCCCCTCTGGCCTGTCAAGCAAGAGTTACAGATTTCAAACTATACCAAGGTGTGTACAAGCTCAGTTGCAATTTGGTGCTAAACTGGGCCACCAAGAGTAACCCTCAATTAGCAGATCGCTAGATAAATTAGCTTTGTGTCCTAAACTGTATTGGATAAGATCTAATCTCCCCACAACCCTAGACTGATCAAGATTTTGGAAGAAATATGAATGGATGGTTTAAGCAAAATTATAATATCTCCCTTTCTATCACTTCAATGGTGAGTGTGGTTCAGCGGGCTAAGCCTCTGCACCCATGATCAGAAGTGCCCTCGTTTGAGCCTGACCTCGGTAGAATAGTCAGACGTCTGTAGGCCCTTGAGCAAGACCCTTACCCCCCAGCTCCATGGGTGTCACTGCAGGTGGCTGCCCTTCACTGCAAAGCTCACTCTCACATACACATGTGTGTGTGTCACGGTGAGCAATACGATGGTCGGCGAAAAGGGAATCTCCCCACAGGGATCGACAAAGTGTCATTATCGTAGAGGCAGAGTATCACCGAATATCTTCTGATTATTTATAAATACTGCACCATTAAAAATATTATTACACAGGCCAGCATCAAAATTGATTGAAACATTCACAAAACGACATACATTTATTTGATTTAACAACACTGTCCACTGTACTTACACTGTACCAAAAGTGTAAATACAAAGTATACAGTTGAATAATTCTAGAATTACACACACTATTGCTTACACTGCACCATTAACCAGTTTGACTAATGTGTGGAGCAATGAAAGGCAGTTATGGGATCCAGCAAGCAGACCCATTAAATCTGGGACTGATAGCAATCACAGGTAATGTGAGTTTATAGAGGGTAATTGTTTTTACTAGTGGCAGTGCAGATATTTCTTCCCTATTACCTCCCCCTGAACTGGGCCGCAGAGTCTCGCCTGCACACGTACAAAAGAGCCCTGTTCCCTGGGAACCACGTCTTGGCACAAACACCACTAATGGACGGATAAACAGAATGGGGTGGCGGGTAAAATGTGCCATGCGTTGGCGAGGCTGCTCTTGGGGATGGAGGAGTCACCGCTGTCTGGAAAGATGGGGACACTTAATTTGCCCCTAGGGTAAGTCACCCCAGCATGAGTCCTCCCCCTGGCTCCCAGTTCGGCTCACACTCCCTGCCTCTGTCTCCAAACGCCACACGCTTTTCCTGCCGCCCAGAGCTCCCACTGCTCTACACGAATAAGGTGACTCACACGTCCTTAAGAGCTGTTAGAAATGTGACGCTGTCCAAATTCTGACCAGCCGGGGCTCTCGTGAAAGACTGCTGTTTGATCCCTGACACCTAATCATCGTTAATACCAACACTTTCTCCTCCATTCTTCAAAAACAAAGAACTCTTATCTTAACCTTTAACGGTGTGTTCTCGATTGCACAGGAAATCTGTTTTAAATGTCTTTTTGCCCATGTAATAGTGATTCTGTACAGATCTGATGAGGCTACCAGCACTCAAAGCCCAAGCAACATTACCTGAATCATGCCAAAAAAATTCCCTCTTTTCTAAACGTTCTATTTTTTCTCTCCTCAAGCTCTCAACCACGACAAAGGCCCACTGAGTGCCTGACACATGAGCCATGGGGCCTACAATTATCTAGGCTCAGGAATGATTAATGAATGTAAGGTTGCGTATAACTTGCCACCTATGAACGTAACATTCTCAAAATTCCGTCTGGCTCCGGAAACCGCCACTCACAGTGCAATGGAGCTATTTTCTATAAAATTACCCTACACCAAAGTCATAGGATCCTGCATAATGTGAGAGGAACCAAATGGGGAATCCCAAAGGGACTTACAGGCAGAGTATGATCCATAAAAAATATGCTAGATGACAAAAGTGATGGCAATGGCCTGTCTGTAGAATGGATAAGATGCCATTCCATCAGAACTGTCACATGACTGTCTTTATGGATTAAGTTGAGCTTTTAGGCTGGAAGTGGGCGTTAAAATCCAACACAGGATACCAGTCTATTAATGTTGATTGCAAGTCTCCTGTGGCTGGAAGAACATTTCTGAAAAGTCATCCAATTCACTTCATTTCAGTATTTTGACTAGTAATGAACGTAAAAGCATGAATGCACAAAACTTTGGCTGAAGGATCTTCCCTCAGTAGCACCGACCTCCCGATATTTGCAGCGCTAAACAA
>JAODLD010000051.1:12905425-12930893 GCA_026781065.1 Mormyrops boulengeri | reverse complement strand
TGTCACGTTCATTCAAGTTTATTTTTAATCTGATCATTTTTTTTTTTAATCTAAGAGGCAGACGTCTCCGGGGCCGTGCTTGCTCGAGACTAAAAAAGGCGAGCATTAAAAGGCATGAAACATCACTCTTCGAACCCATTTCAACAGCTGGCTAATGATGCGGTAGATATGGAAATCACTCTCTTGACTGTTACAGCCAAATTACACTCGGATTGCTGCACCAGTCAAATAGTGTCATAATTCCTGTAATTATATATATACACACACTAAGATATATTCAGCTGAAGATCTTCAAGCTACTCTGAGAAAAGGCTTTTCGTATGAATGGGTCTTGAAGTCTGCGGTAGGGCTGATAAGGTGATGTGTCCCGGTTATTGCCGAGGGCCGAGGGGAGATAGGAGCGGTGTTTCTGCGTGGACCATTGGAGGTAGACAGCATGGCACCGCTAAAGGTCCTTTTGATTTGAATGGGGACACCCTTCTTGTGAAGCATCTTGCTCAGATTACGACGAAAGCGAGTGATTTGTCGCTATGGACGCACCCTCATTCCTATCAGGCTTTTAATTTTTTATTTGTCATTTACGCAAGACTCACATTCAAAGACCGCTTTATTGCCATTTAAATCATACATTGTTACACATATGGCAGAATGAAACAAAGACGTTTCTCTACAGCCACTAAAAATAGGACAGTGCTAACAATAATTATACTACTACTGGCGAATCAATAAAATATATCTGTCTACCTAATGAATGCAACAATAAAGCGACTTCTGTCAGCTAAGGTAATACAGACGTGCAAACAAGCAGTAGTTCAAAATGAACCGGTTCTCATTAAACTTAATGTACTGATACTGATAGGATTAATGTGCTGGATTCAATTCTCTTAATGCCTGCAGAATAAAGCTGTTTAAAAACTTAATGGTTCCGATTCTATGGTACCTCCTACTTGACAGCAGGCTTACAGAGAAACTGAGCAACACCCTTCACAAGACGATACACTTCACACTAAGTCCACTTCACCTGGACACATTTAAAATCACGTCTGATTAATGAGACACTTTTTTGACACTTTTGACTTGATTCATTTAAATCTTATTTAGCATACTGGGCGCTCTTATCCAAAGTGACTTATAATAGAGAGAAAGGTTACAATTTAATTATGTGCAATAGCTGAACGTTCCACATGCTTATGGAAATTATACTTTTTTAAAGGTGCTTAGTCGGTGCTTTGGACGGAAGTAAGACGACTTTATCAATTCTTTTATTCAGCTGGATCGTTCCTTGGTGTGATGACGTCACCTCCACCGGGGACTATGACCAGGTGTCACCCCTGACTCACATCCTTCGGGTAACAACCCTATCAGCTATTCGGTACCAACCTGATTTAAGCTCTTATAATACTATAATGGTGTTTTATTATGTTGCCTAGAGTTTTCTTAGATATTAAAATTCTATAGCATCTCAATGGATTGAGTGGTTTTATGTATTGGACTGAATCAGAATCCAGCCTAAGACACAAAAAATTGTTGCTTAGGTTTGGGTCAGATTCTGCCGGGCTTAATCAACCCTATACTGAACAGTATGCATTCGTCTCCAGTCTGATATCTACCGCATTTTTTGCCCGATGTGATTTAGATGACTTCTAACACGTACGCCTTCAAATCATAGCCGCATACAGTCTGAACTTGTTGAGCTGCCGATGTGTCTCTGGCATGTTTTATCAGCCCTGTCCCTCCAGGACTCTTTCATTATTCTGGTCTGGGAGGCCTCAACGGCGACGTGCAGGGAGTCACAAATTGAAAATCTGGATGGTGGCCCTGGAAATCTGCCCTAACCTTTTAAACTCGCCCCCACCTAGTGGTGAGTAACAGCTTAGTTAATATCCATCCTTGCATCTCCTAAACCCGCTTGCCTTATTCAGGGTCATGGGGGTCCAAAGCTTATCCTGGAATTTATTGGCACAAGTCTGCGAATAACCTAGGATGGAGTGCCAACCCATCACACGGCAATTGATTTAGGTAATTTCTCGACATCGGCCTTAATAATAAAGTTTAGTACGGTAATTAAAGACTCAGATTCAGTAGAATTTGCCAGAATTAATGTATTATTTAATAAGTGACCCCCTCTTTGTGATTGATACTGTCCTTGTGAAAAGTAAAGTTTGGGTAATGATTAGAATCATTTATCTTCGTTTTTATTACATTTTTAAATGATTTGTTTTGTTGCTCAGCTATGAAATATCCAAGAGACATACAAGGGACAAAATATCATTACTTAGGTCCATACTTAATTTACTACATTTTGTATCAGTTACTAAGATTCACTGAGAAACGCACCATGTATAACACTCATAAAAGTCATTGCGGATTCTCAACAGATTCACTCCAAAGTGGTAAAATCAGACTTCACAGAACCCATTAATAGTAAAATGTTACTAAACAGCACAGACACATCTGAATCTGAGATTCAGGCTGCAAATAGGTTAGGCAGCCTGAATCTCACATTTTCATTCTAGAAGAAGTCTTTATACTAGTATTGGTTCCAGCAGAGTTGTTGGGAAAGCTTGATTGATCAGTTGATTGACTGACAACACGGCATTTCCTTCCTTCTTCGAACGAGAGTTTTTGTGCTGTGTTTAAAGGCATCCTACAAATTCAAAGTATTACTGCAAACACTTTGTGGTGAAGTAAGTGTAGAAGGGCCAGGCCACTTTCTGGAGTAAACATTAACGATCTAAAATCTTTGGGATCTTATCATATGAATTGTATGATAGTTTAGTGATTTTTTTCTCTTAGTCTCACTATATTTCATAAAGCTATAAGTTGTTTCATACTCAATGAGATAATCAATATGACCTTGCAAATACTCTGATATACGAAATGCAGCCATGGGGAAAGTCATTAAGAATTTTGTTTATTCCAGGGGAAATTCAAAAATACTTACATAAACCATTTGTTTTCTCAGAACCTGTCTATCTAATATATCTTATTACAATTGATTTCCTCTTAAGAAACAAATGCTTCTAGAACCTAAATCTATCATTTTAACAACTGGCTAATTTTCTACAAAAATAAGGTCATATCGATTCATTCACAATATGAACAAATTAGTTCTTTTTGACCACAATGAAAAGCTAGCATATTCCGGCTGGTGTCTTTATCTGATACTGGTTTGGAAATGAATATCAGTTTCCAGTGATTCCATCTACAAAGCTAAGTTATTTATTTGTCAATATGTTGTGATTTTTCTGATGGACGTTATTGAATCATAAGCCTTTACATGTATGTAATGAAAATGTAATGCAAGTTACACGTGCTGTGTATGTACTGTATATCATATACTGTACACTGCCCGGCCAAAAAAAAGTTTTTTTTTTATTTGAACTTATCAGCTAATACTTAAGAGCCAATGACTGGATCATTATTACAGCCCAGCAACGTTATGCAGCAATAAAGTGAAGTCAGCTGAATACCTGACTCTACTGGCCAGGTTACACCTCCATCCATCATCAATGGATTTTTCTCTTCCCTGTTGGCATGGGCATATTCCAGGACAAGAATACCAACATTCATTGGGTTCGAATTGTCAAAGAGTGGTTCAGGGGGCATGAGGAATCATTTTCTGTGACCTTAACCTCATTAAAGGTCTATGGGATGTGATAAAGGAGGCTTTATGGAGTGGTTTTGTATACTTCCATTTCAATTAAAAGGACCTGGATTTCACTTATACACTGAGCTCTTGCTCTGTGCTGATTGGTCAGTCTCATGTATGTGTCATTAATGTTAATGTCAAACAGCTGGGTGAGACTTTCAATCAAGGAAACAAACCAATCAAAGCACAAGAAGAAATGAACTATTTAGCCAAGCACAGGAGCATTTCAGATTTAAAATAGTTTGCAAAACCTGAAGTAGCTCATAGTGTCCTCCCTGACATGGATTATTTGGTCAACCTAAATTAGTGATGTGGTAAGAAAGCAAGAATATGTAATATCAGTATACAGCGTAAGATAAAAGGAAGAGAATTAACATTCAACAAAAAAATCCTTTTTCCATTAGAAAAAGCAACATTACCAGTGCAGATACAACAGATCCGCTGGGCTGGTTCACAGTGCAGTGTCACGCCTGTCTGGAGACTGCTGATTCCTCAGTCCTCTTTCCTCAGGACCTTCTGTGTGAAGCGACGGAAACTCCCTCTTGTCTGTACGCGTGTGCACTGTGAAGTTAGATGTGCAGTGAAGTTAGATGTGCACTGACGTTAGAGTGTAGCTAGGTTGGGAAGCTCTGGCCAGTTAGTGATTTCCTTCTGATATTCCGCACTGAGCCGTTTAGTAAACTTTATTGCTTTCTGATTAAATTCTGGGATTTTTTTTTCATTTATAAAATGAGAAAAATGGTTTTTACAGAAGAGATCGTCGTGGGAAATACGGACGTTCAGCTCTGCTTGTTTAGATTTTTCAGTCATTTCAGGCTTTCTGGCTGTCCTCATCTCAGGCAGGGGAAAATGTCGAATGACACTCCGCCCGGGTTGAAAGATGAGGATGGGACATGGTGCGACGCACATCCCTCATGTGCAAGCAGGCAAATTGGGTAACACTATAGGCTCCTGACTGGACTGCAAATGCAGGCGACGGAGCCTCACAGAGAGGGACCCACACAAAGAAGTGTTTAGCTGAAGCCATGACCATACAGCTGCCCAGGCATGACTCAACTGCCGCTGCCCCTGTGACACATTACCTTGGTTTTATTCTGACACCCATATCTGACGTGCTAAAGAAAAAAAGCTCATCACCAAGAACATATCCAATGATATCATTGTATAACTACTTATTAGAATACAGATATACACTTTAACACAAATTTATGTTTCAATCGTTAATAACTTTTAAATGCTTTGAATCTGAATGCTTGTGTCCAGTAAACCAAATCCTCTTAAATCCCGTGGAGAGAAGAATCAGTTATTTTAAAAATACCCCTTTCTAAATAAAGACATTTATTTCAGTAGCTTAAAAAAAGCCTTTAAATATCTACATTTCAGCCTTGATGTTGTAGTTTGACTTTTCTTTGTATGTATTGCTCTATTCAACATGCAAAGAAAAGCCGTTCGGCCGAGTACTGACAAAGTTACTATTCAAATAGTGTTTCAGATCTTATAAGCCAAGTTTTATGGTGACGCTTGTCAAGTTTTAGCTAAACTGGTAACCAGGCCAGGCCCATAGCCAGAAATACATTTCATGAGGTGTCCAGAGTAGGTCCACCTTGGTTGTTTTTGAGATCCTTCTGGGGGGGGAGGGGGGGTACACAGTAGGGTTGGGGCCATTCTGGACAGCCTTCATCAATGCTGCGCAGTTTATACATTGTTCATATTCCTAAAAGAATGAAGTGCTAGTGGATTTAACTGGATCTTTCTGGACTGTCTTATGCACTCAGGTACCATTTGCTTCTCTCACTTTCCCAGCTCACTATTCGTATTCGGACTTGGAATCTGCGCTCAGTGTTCTGTACTGTGCCTTCTGTGGTGCCGTGCAGTTAATCTGCACCAGCGCTCTCATCGGTAAAGGTCTCGTGGGAGAACATCAGAGGTCCAGTAATCATGGACCATATAGCAAAGCTCCCCAATGACATTCTCTGAAGGATTTGCATTACTCACTCCATTGCAGAAACACTAATCACACTCATCGCTTCAGAAAGGGCTCTGTACAAATAATGTGATGCAGTTTTGAGATATAATTCTGACATTAAAGAGATCAGTATAAACAGTCCGTGGAAGGATGTTTGTAATATGCTGTTTGCAAGGTTTATATAATTTAATTAAGGTTTGGCGACTGGCAGTGTCTTGCGTCCCATGCTAACCAGGATAAAAGGCTGGGAGAAGGATGAAAAGTTGTCAAAGATGTGCTTTATTGTTTGATTAAATAAATGTGGTTCAAATGCTTTGCTCTACACACATGCTACAATGAAAAATAACCGTCTTTAAATACAGATCAAGCTAATGGGATATTGAATGACTTTCATGAAACGAATCTGAGTCCGGTTTAAATGAAAATAATACCTCCTTCGATAGTCAGCCAAATGGCGGCAAGCTCATAAGTGGGAGTAAACAATGAGGACGATGCAAACGTCAGTCCGGCTTTTATTTTTAGCATAACGCCGAAGCAGAAGGTTTTTCTGAAAATTCTTGGGAATAAAAAAAATGTTTTTATGCCACCAAGAAAAATGCAGACGCTCGACAGAGGGAAAAACAACCCTGTTAGGGCTTCAGAAAATGGGAAGGAGGAGACTAAAAATCGCATGGGCAGACTGCGCATTTCAGATCAATACACAAGGGGGCACTGTAGAGACCTCATCTAGAACTGCCTCACTAAAAAGGAATCCAATGAATTTGCTTTTACACACAAGGACAAGATCCTAGACTGAACAGCAATGACTAAAGACTGAGACCAAGTCCAAAGTAATGGTCACTCATCGCAGTAACTTTACTGCAATCGTTTCTGCAGTGCAAGACAAAAGAATGTGTGTGGCATCATAAATACCTACATACAGAGCTTGACAGAAAGGACAAGACAATGAATGTGTACAGACATGTTATTGGAGATAATTGCAGCAGTAAAGTGCCAGTCAAAAGGGTAGAAAACTGCAAAATACATCCCAAATGCTAAAAACGTCTTTGCAAATTGTTTCTAATAATGAATCGCGCTTAGAAAATGGTAGGCTTGGCCAAGGAGTGCGGGGCTGGTACGTGGCCATTTGTGAAAGCAGGACTCAGCAATTTTTATCCTATTTAAAACCAAAAGACTAATTGCTAAGGACAAATCTATGCGTTACTTTACCCAGCCAAATTTTACATGTCAAAATACAGAGCAGGGACTTAGCAAAGCTGTAAATTTGTTACATTACAGCAAAATAGTGGCTGTGTGTTTAGGCTGTGTGTTTAAAATGTGGCTGATTAGGATATTTGGTCACCTTCTCCTGAAGGGGATCTAGAGGAAGGGCATTTTGTTGTCAGAAAGGTGCAAAGCCTCATCCTACTATAACTAAAGCTTGACGATTAATGGTTACAGGTCTTGGGTAGAGTGGAGACAATTTTATAAACGGTGCTGAATTACAATAGTGCCTGAAGACTGTAATTATCCAGAAGCTCTTAAGCCAAATAGTCATCCGTTGTTGGAAGCCAATCTAGTGTTACAAGTTGGCTCCTTTGAGAAGAGAGATTGCCAGATGGAGGTGGAAATAATTACGGTACAAACCACTACGATCGCTTGGAGGAGATGGACATGAACACTGGTATTGCGAAACAGGCAAAAGGTTTTTGAAAATAAAGTTTGCTAATGGGAACATTGTGTGGGAAGTTTTCCCAGAAGCTCACAGGCCAGGAGAACACCTTGGACAGGATTTGTCCCTGGGCACATACACTACGGGTAATTTAGATACACCAATTTATGTGACTCCATGTCTTTGGACCACAGGAGGTAACAGGGAAAATGTGTAAGCTCCACCCACAAGGGGGGGGGGGGGATCTGAACCCCCAAACCAGGAAGCATAAGGCAACACCATTGCCCACTGTGCAGCATCTACGTTTATTTAGGAAGTCATTATAAAAGATTATTAATGAAGTGATTGCTGACAAATCACTGGCAAATATTTTCTTAATTATGAATTGGACCGAATTTAAAATCATTTTTAAATCTCCCTTTTAAACCATTCCATTAAAAAAAGTTTTAGAAAAATATTTTTTTGACTGTGAAAGGCAGTGAATGCAGTAAAAACGTGCCGGCATGTTAAATCACAGATTCACCTAAGCCGCAGTTCCTGGCGAGTGAATTATGCAACAAAGCAGAGAAAATGTCCAGAAATGTACACAGGAAAGGACAGAACATGTGATTATATGTGACCTTTACAGTAACTAAAGCAATACTTATCTCTTGAGTAAGTGATCTTTTATACATCTATTTAACTCCGATGTATTTCAATAATTGTGCTTAATGACCACTCACCATGCTCTATATTTAATGGAAAAAGTGAGATACAGATTCAAAGATATGTTTGATGTGGACGGAAACAGTCAGCTTTGAAGATGCATGGATGTTTAGTTCGACATCAACGATGCTACTCCTTTAATCAACAGTGAATGTTAATACATGCCTAATATGAGAAAAACAACCTTTTTGGCTAGGAAAGGTTCGCTAAACCACATTTAAAAATTTAGATATGGGCCAAAGAACAAGATATTTCCCTGTATTGTAATTTACACCCCAGTTAAAAGAATCGGTATAATTTTCACAATGCCAGTCCATGAAGAATAGAAAGACATCTCTATTCCACGTCCCTGTTACTTGTTAACCTGATAATTTTAACATTCTAACTTGAAGGCTATTTGGAAAACTGTGTGATTGGTATTACACCATTAACAGACGCACCAGTCAAACTAAACGTTTCCCTTTACATTGACGGCAGCCTCTAGCTGTGCCTATGATTGGAAGGTCGCCGATTTGAGTCCGGCCTCAGCAAAACAGTCACATGTCCGTGGGCCCTTGAGCGAGGTCCTTAACCCTCAGCTCCATGGGCATCGCTATGGGCGGCTGCCCTTCGCTGCCAAGTTCGCTGTCACGTACGTCTGTGTGTCACGAAGAACAAGATGGGGTGGGTAAAAAGAGAAATTAGAATAAAAGCGTTGTGATTATTAATCCCAAATCCATGCGAATCCCTCTCAGTGAATGAGAACCTCTGGTTCCCGGATGCAAACAGAAGCTGAAAGTGTCCGTCAGACGGCTGACGGGCAGCAGAGGAGCGAATGAAAGACCAGCCGGGAATAATTACGGAATCAGGGATCCATAGCTCACTAGAAAATCACCAAACCATTGGAGCTACGTTCCGAATGGGCTCAGAGACAGATGTGCATGCCTGTCTTCTGGAAGACATTTAGGACTTGCTGGGATTTTATGCACAGGGAACGGGGAAGAGATAATAATGCTAAAGTTACTCCTTTGATTGGCCAGCTTGGTCACACCACCACTGATGTCACAAGCGTGGCAAGGTGATGAGGATGAACTGGCCACCTGGCCGATTGCATTTTGGTTAAATGAAGCAATTTAGGGTTTAGCTGAAGGAAAGAACGACATTTTCCCAATGGCATCTATCAACAGTGTGAGATGTTGAAAGATCGTATCTGTATTTGTCCTCATCATCATTATTATTATTGTTATTATATAGTCATGGCAACATGGTGGTGCAGTGGTTAGCACTGTTGTCTCATACCTCCCGTAATCCAGAATAGCAAAAGTGGGTACAGGGGATGGATGGATAGATTACACACTCATCTATCACCTGACCATTTAAACAGTACAGGGTCACAGAGCAAGCCTAGAGCCTATTGCAGGAAATATAGGAGCCACCCTGGATGGGATGCCCATCGATCACAGGGCACAAAGAAGGGGACACCCTGGACGGGATGCCCATCGATCACAGGGCACAAGGAAGGGGACACCCTGGACGGGATACCCATCGATCACAGGGCACAAGGAAGGGGACACCCTGGACGGGATGCCCATCGATCACAGGGCACAAGGAAGGGGACACCCTGGACGGGATGCCAGCCCTTTACTATGCACGCAGTCACACACTAAGGGCGGCCGACACCCCAATTGACCTGTGAATGTTTCATGTTGTAGAAATACCCATAAAGGTTGTGTGGAGGAAAGCCGCAGAAGGAGTTATACAGCATGTAACGCAGATCAGGAATTGCATCACTTTTTTTTTTGTTTGCTTCCACATGGTAAACTTGTAAGCTGCAAATGACGCCTCTTAATTGCTGTGGGACGGGGAGTTCTGAGGTACTATCAGAACGTGTACGAACCGGTCCCGTCGAAGATAAACATGGCAGGGACAGAATCGAGTGCTTCCTTCAGTGTCGGCGGGGTGCAGGAGTGAGCGTTCTCTTGGTTATATTTATGACTGGGTGACTTATGGAGGCAGTCAAATGATAAAGTGGCTGAGAGCACAGAACATGCTAGAATAAAAATGATGTGCATTTTCACGCAGAAAAAGCCTGTCAAAATACAATGTTATATAAACAAATTGAAATATTATGGGGGTAAGTGCATAAACACTCTGATGTATTAACCTGTACAGGTACTTCTTACCATAAAAAATGTAAAAGTATACTTAAATATTCTTTATTTTTTATATACTGTATACTTAGGAGGCATGAAAATAAACGATTTCTGAGTATTTTTATTATTGGACACTATATATAATGAACCATATACATAATAAATTATATGGCTATATTCCAAATCACAGCAGTATATGCAAAATACTGTATGTTTCATTTGAAATGATCAGTCAATGTGTATATTGGTGTAAGCATGAGTAATAGCAGAATTATGGAGACACATTCTCCATAAAACAGAAGTCCCATTTAAAATTACCTTTGGCTTCCAGCTGTCAGTTAGGGTAATTCCATTTGGGAGATGCAGATGGCAGATGTTCTTGTAATCTGCAGTCTTCGGTTTCAATGAAGTGCAAATAAAGAGATTTATTTTAAAAATTACATTTTTACTACTATATCATTTAAATTTTTGGGGTAACACTTTGTATGAATGTCATGTCTATAAGAATTTATGAACACATTCATGACACATTATAATGCATTCATAAAGCATTATAAAAATGGCGATAAATATTTATAAAAGGCCTAATGCATTACTGCTATGTTTATTATGCATTATGAATGCTACATGATGCTCTCATCTATAATGCACTATAGATACCTTCATAATGCAGCCTTAATTTTTATACTGACCATTATAATGCATTATGAAGGTATCTGCTGTATATAATGCACCACATATAATAGCTTTAAGTAAAGTGTTACCATTTTCTAGTTATCTATGCAGTTATTAATAGTTTGCCAGCCTTATGGGGGAAAATAACTGAACTGAAGAGACTTTGAACTCCATCTTTTGGGTTCACGCCACTGAAACTCCACTGAGACTCCACGAGACCACTCTGGTGGGGTGGAGAAGGAGAGGACAAAGTCCCTACCAAAGGCTCAGGGCCTTTCTGTGAAACATTAGCACCAGTCTGTCCTACAAACTGCAACGGTCCCCTAAAGCCATGCTTCCCAACCCAGCCAAATCACCGCCCCCCAACCCCCCGGCGACTCCCAGGAAGCCCCCGTTTTTGTCCACTCCCAGCACCCATCTAAACCAATCAATCAAGCAAACTGGATACCTGCTACAGGGGTTTAGGAACTGGAAGGGCAGAAAATATACGGACTGTCAGGGGGTCCCCGAGGACTGGGTTGGGAAACACTGGCCTACAGCAACTATATCCTTGGTGACCAGTGTCAAGCGAGTAGCATCGCAGTGATATTATTACTGAGCTCTGCAGAAAAAAACAGTTCTGGGCAAAAATCATGCAAATTGAGTCACTTTGAAATCCATAGATGGATGGGAAAACATACCACATTGTCCACGATGGACACACATAAAAAGGGTTGTATTAAAATCGCATGAATGACACGCATTCACATAATTAAGGGTCCAGAATCTGGACTGATATTAATCAGGGAAAGTTTCTCTTTATGTAATGCTATTTATCTCAGCTAATGATTAAAAAGCAGAGTAAAGACACTGACGTTTTCAAGTTTCAAGAATATACATTTGAGTCAATTAAAATGGACAGAAGATGCAGAACATACTTTTTGCGGCACGTAATTATCTCTGTATTCTAGTAAGAAATAGTTTTCATTTAGCCTTTCTTACCATTATGGATTTTTAAGCATCCAGGTGGTGCTCAGATCCCTTAAGACTGTCGTAAGGAACAACATGTATATGTGTGTTTATCTAGCAATTAAGACGCTCTTGGCTCATTCTGCACAGGCTAGTTTCTTGAGTGTATTTTGGCTTATTTCTGGAGCTGGGGTGCAGATGACAGCTGAACATTACTTTCAGAGAAGTTCCAGATGCTTCGAGAATAAACATAAAACATATGTTACAACTAATACAGTCTGACTGTTCTCTATACATATATAGCAGAAGGGATATTCTCTGCTGATTCTACTAATTAACGAGTCACATGACTCAACCAAGCCGTTTCTGCTGAGCAGCTGGGAAGCCCAGCACAGCACTGCACAGCACTGCACAGAAACCTGGAGTCTCGGGACGGGCACTTCTGGGATTCTAGGAAATCGTGCAAGAGGCGAGCTGGCGCTTTCTTGTTATTGATCGGTCGTGCCGTTGTGAGGTGAACTGAATGGATCTTTAAACATCTCCAAGGGGCAACAGGTGGTGAGCTAGCAGGGTGGCCGGCTAGCCAAGGGCACACAGGTATGGGGCTGTCAGTGATGTGTTGCCGCTATTACGGTACCCTGCATTGCAGTACGTTGGCGGTAGTGTGTACTGTATCTCAGCAGGCTGGGTTTCTGCCTCCGTAATCGGGTTTGAATCTCATGGTCGGCAGAAGCGGTAACCCTCACACTCTGCTGCCAGGCTTTGTTCTCACCTATAACTGTGTGTCTCCAAGGAGAGTACGATGGGGTATGTTCTTGTACTCGTGCGAATGGAAAGTAAAGCATCATTAGGAACTGGTTGAGTTGTACCACTTGCATCCCAGTCTGTGCTACATAGACTAATACATCTAATACGTTTATGGAAAACTGACAGAAGGATGATTGAATGGATGGTCAGACACCCTGGAGAAATAAACTTGGACCTGTCTCATCAAAACAGCTTCTGATTTACTAAAACAATTCAGACTAGGAAGGTGGCTCAGGAGTTAATAGCTGGGATTTTACAGTAGCTGGCTAATGTACATCCATTCCAGCACGATTTCTAACCTACACAGTGGTGGAAAGGTCAGGTTCATCAAGTTCAAATCCAGACCAAGATTTTGTTTCAACCAACCAGTTCAGTATAAAGAGTCCAATCACAGAGTACTCAACTGATTGGTCGAAACCGAATCTTGGTCTGGATTTGTACTTTCTGAACCTGAACTTTCCTCCTCTGAACCTATAGGACTTGCTACTCTAAAATCACTAGTGTTATTTGCCAACATAAATTAACATCTTAACTTTTCATGAAGAGAGAACTGCTGTTGTTCACCACCAAACACATCTTGCAATCGGTTATCTGTTATTTTTTTTTTCTAATGGGCCCACGTTGTATAAAAATATTGTATGAAGCATAGAATATTGAATAGAACTGACAATGACAACATTGAACGTCTTTTCAATTACTTGTCCTGTACTTAAAGGGATGAGAACAGTTAATTTGCCAGGTGGACCCATTTACATAATAACATATACATAAGAAAATTAAATAAATATATACAAATATATTTAAAAGATATATTTAATGCAGGAAATAAGATTTGGTTTTTATCATTATATCTGCATGAAATTACATTACTTAGTGTTAATAGAGAGCTTTAGGGACTAGAATCAGAGAACAAAAAATGTATAGAAATACAGAAAAGAAAGATTTAAAAATAAATAAGGGTATAAGTATTAGAGAAACGTGAATACACATCTTCACTCGCTTTCTTTGTTATGAGTTTTGGGGGTCTCTCAAAAAAATATTACGTAAATTTAAGCAGAAAGGCACAGATGCCAAAAAAAACTAAGAGAAGGGCATTAAGGAACTCCAAGGTCAGCAAGTGGCATGAGAGAATCTCTACGGCATCCTGCATGCAATTACTTCTTTCAAGACACTCATGTCCGATTTTTCACATAAAACACATATTTGCATTCTGCTTACATGATTATGCGCCTGTGAAAGTTTTTCTTCCGTAAGGCCAGGGATGAAGGTCTCCACAAGGACAGCTTTGATATCACATTTATGAAAATAGATGGAGGTAACAAAACTGGAACTGGAATGCCTCTTAACTCAATGTCGGATGTCGAAACGGTCTGTACAATTTTTTTCGACTTGTACATCAACCGAAATCTTGGAACTCGACCGTTTCCTTTTAAAACTTGTATGGGTCAAGACGTGTTCAGCTCTACCAAGTCTGGCCTCGAATGAGTCAATTGAGAAAAATCTAACCACAACTTGATCAAAAACAGAACCGGACAAAACAAAACGGACCAGCTGAAACTTGTACGGATGGAGACGCGTCTCGCCTTCCAAACAGTAACCCCCCCATCC
Organism: Mormyrops boulengeri; assembly: GCA_026781065.1. Taxonomy (NCBI): domain Eukaryota; kingdom Metazoa; phylum Chordata; class Actinopteri; order Osteoglossiformes; family Mormyridae; genus Mormyrops; species Mormyrops boulengeri. The sequence goes on along the minus strand of JAODLD010000051.1, from coordinate 12,916,749 downwards.
CTCCTGCCACTTCCAGTATGCCATCCACCTACCACAGTACAGGTAAAGTCCTCAAAAACTGTCATTTAATTCATGATAATTGCTTTTGTATCATTTGTTTCATGTGTGTATTAGTTTTATATTGATTATTAATGCTTTTTATCACTAGTTAGGTAGGTAGATGGGTTTAAGTAGGCAATCATTTGGGGGTCTGGAACTCATTTATATCATTTCCTATGGGGAAACTCGACTTAGACCTCGACCAAATCGCAATGGGACCAGCGTTCTGGAACGAATTAATTTTGTGTTTCAAGGTACCATTGTATTTCTTAAGAGGGAAATCTGGCCCATGCACCCTTTGTAGGCTTTCAGGAAAACATCATGGCATAGCAAATCAATTAATCCATCCATCCATATCTACTTATCCAGTAAAGGGTAGGGAGGAATGCCGGACAAAGATGCAACAACATGAGACACAGTGCATACTTAAATAAATGAGGCCTCTTTTCAGAAACTGTGTCCATTAACATGGGTCACTGAATACTGACCTCCGCCCGCCAGCCGCTTGTGCTTAATTGCACTTGGTGCCACGTATAAACGCGATGGATAAAAGCACAAGCGTGGAAGAGGATGAGAGGCTCACATGAAATGGTATCCCGAGCAAACATTTTTATTTTAAAATAAGAATGCCAAAGAGTCAGAAAACCCACGTGTCTTACATTTCTGTTTAATATTTTACTATTTTCAAGACTGGAGGGGAGAGTATGCAGTTTATGTAATCCACTCTATTTTCAGGAAGCGAAATGTGCACATTACAGTCCTGCAGTCATGTATTATATACCAGTGGTTGGTCACTTGGTGCTGCATGCAAAGACGCGGCCATGACACTCCTTCCTGTACGTTAATGTAAAGCTCTTCAACTTTATCTGCTAAGAAAAATTAGCTGCAGCACCCAGCATTGTATATCCACAGTCCAGGGTGAAGTGTACAGTAAGACACGGCACCTTTCATCATTTATAATGGTATATTAATAATGACCTCGACGTGCATGCCCTGCTGTGTGAACAGCGGCACATCCAGTAAGGGAGCTGAAGAAGCCACTATGTTCCCAAGCCCCGGTTTAGTATCCCCGCACTAGGGGCTCCCAAGCCCCGGCCCAGTATCCCCGCACTAGGGGTTAGAGTTGCCTCTTGTCTCGTATATTAAGGGATTGCCCCATATTGAAAAATAAAAAGCAGAGTTGCATATCGATCCACGAATTGTCCCATATTCCTGTACACCTAGTGTTCTTCCTCCCGCTCAACAAATGTTACTGTCGACTCAAAAATGGGGCATTGGGACCATTTTAAAAACTGGGTTATGGTTGACAGTTCTTAGTGCCCCCCCCAGTAGACAATTGTGGGTCCCAAGGCTAAGTCAGGCGAGCACCAGTGGTCTATACCATACATTAATATGAGTGCCGGTGCAAGCCAATCACGAGCTTCTGATGTCATAGCTCTTAGTGAATGATTTGTTGTACTGTACATGCTGGCGACATCAGAATTAGAACACATGGTCTGGCCAGGAAGACGCAGAGCTGGGGAGAGCAATTCGGTCACCTTTGAAGATGAACCAGTGAAGTCCAACATGAAGATCATTCAGAAATGCACAAAACAGCAGTATCTTTTCTCTCTTTCTCTCTCTCTGTCACACACACACAGAGTCGTGTAATCATATCTTTTTGGGGACCGCTCAATCATTTCTATGGGAAAAATGCTAATGCTAACTATGACAACCTTAACCCCCCCCCAGCCCTAACCATGACCATTAGTAACCAAGCAAAATAGAGTTTTTGCATTTTTAGTTTTTTCATTGCAGTCACGGATTTTTATAAAATAGAATTTCCCCATAAAACTGGTCCCCATAAGGTTAAAAAAAAAAATCAAAAACGGGTATTCATCGCGTTATGGGGACATTTGGTCCCCACAAGGTAAGGTATAGCTGGACCACGTGGGTGCACACACAGACAGGCAGACAGACAGACAGACACACACACACACCCTTTGAGATATCAAAGCAGCTCATTGCTGTGTGCCCCAAAATGCTAAACCTCTGCTGAAACAGCCACAGCACAGTTGATGGACTGTGTTTTTTTCATTCACATTAATTTGGTCGGGACATTTAAGTCACATCACGAAGGAGTCCTATGTAGTGCAGAACAATACAATTCAAAAAACAACACTGATGGCTCAAAGCAAAATGATACCCACAGTCCTCCTCCCTCGCACTGACACTAATCCCCCAAGCGCAGTGCAACATTTCGGATGAAATTTTATTATCTACAAATGCAACAGAAGAAAAATGTCCTTTTCCTTTTTTTCTAAAGCACTTATCAGAATAAAAAGAATCGAACAAAAAATTTACAACTGGCGAAATACCCAGCACGTCTGTAATTCCTTAGTCATGGTTGTTTAGACGCTATAATACGTGAGAAAGCATTTTGCCTTTTCCACATTCACTAGATAAAACCGTATGACTTCAGTCACATTAATGATTTATCCATTTTCGAGTGAGACATGATGAAAAAATCCAATGCGGTCAGTCATACGTTACGCAGAGATGCCTGGTCTTTGATTCCTGCCTCTGTTTAAGCATGATTGCTCCACTTTAGCGCAGTGTTTGTCGAAGCCCATGTGGCGCCAAAGAGAAATCGGCTCGCTAAGTCGCCTGTCTTGCCTAATGGGTTGACCAGTAGTGCTTTACCATTCATCATGTGACTAATTGCGCCAACCTAGCGTGAGTGATTTAGGCTTTCCTTGTCTAGAGGGTTGCGCCTGGATTCACGTAGACATTCTTGTGGTTCCATGGGCCACCAGGTTCTGTCTGGTCTTTACTGCAGCCTTCACAACAGCTGCCTGAGACTTAAGCATAACATGTTGATTAACGCATTGTACAGGCCTTTACATACTTCTATAAGACATCAGGATATTCTTGTTTTCAGATCCTCTAGAAGATTCAGCATCTGTGAAGCCTAAAAGGATGTACACGGCAGCTATAAAATAGTTTCTGTTAACAAAATGTCCGAAATAGGCACCATTAATGTTGTTTTTTGTGTGAATAGTTTGGTACTCTATAGCTCAGCTAGATTTGCTCAGAAAACAAAATTTTTTTGTAAATGCGCTGTGTACTTTATGGTATGAATTTCAACTACGCTTCCTATCCTTTTACCCATTGCGTTTTGTTTGTGACTTGTTTCATTTATGTTGAAATAAGTGGCTGAGGAGTGGAATGCTTTTTCCCGGCTTACGCAACAGATGACTGTGCTGAAGAGAGTAACACTCAGTGTAAAACGGAAAAAAATGAAAACAGGAATGACCTAAAACGTGCTCGCCGGGTAACAAACAGCACTCGAACGCAATATCGCCTCCGTTATGGAGTGAAAACGAGGTGGCCCTGCGGAGCGCTCCGGCAGGTGCTCACCCTAACGGTCTTTGCAGCTAGCTATCAAACCCGGGACTGTAATGGCGTCACAGCCAGCGGAGTCACTAACAGATGAAACGGCACATGCACAAAAGTTAATGCATAATTATGAATTAATTAGGACACTTCACCATATTACAGCCCGCAATATATACTATATTCTGACTAACGCTTAAAGGTCATCAAAAGTTCAAGTGCGATTGTTATTCTGTAAAAACACGGCACGCCATGCGTTAGTAAAGACATCGAGACATGAATAGCATGGCGACCAATCCCATGAGAGGAAAAAATCAAACATGTGACCTGATTCATAGTGTGTATACTTTATATCTGTAGGGAGACATTCTATCCAAGGTAAATCTGTCAGGGGTACTGTGCCACGGTCTCGATCAATTAATCAATGATGCAGCACAAATTTCCAGCTGAATTAATCCCTCGCATTCGCTGATAGTGGACTCGCCCAGAGCACTCTCTGCTCTCCTGTGTGCATTAAAAATTCATACCAATAATCCCAATGAAAACTGGAAACTGGTTTGCTGTATGATTAGAAAAAAGTTAGTACTCGTACTTATAATACCCAATTTATCCAAGCTTTTCATTGTTGTGAAGGGTGAATAGGCACGCAGTTCCGTTGCCATGGTATCCTAAAATCGTGTTTCCTCCACTGTGATTAAGTTCATAATAAGACACATTTAAATTTCATGTACTTTTTGACACTGTCACCCATGGTGACATACCAAGGCACAAATATTTGATGAATGAATTGGTACAAGTATTACGTCATACCGTTAGACATTTAATTTAGCCTGTGGCATGGTGTAAAGAGAGGAGTTTCCACTGACAGATGAGAATAAGCAACTTTTCAGGTCTAAGAGGTGTCTTTCCAGAACTATGTTGGAAAAAAAAGACTTAAATCCATTCATCCATACATCCATTCATCCATCCATGACCAGCTATCCAATATAGAGTGGCTGTGAGCCTAGATTCTATCCCAGGCAGCACAGGGTATGAGAGTGAATGGGAAATTGCAGTACAGTATATTCAACTATTTTTAATCATGGTATCATGGTGGTAAAATCCCCTTGAAGCTTAAATTCTGGAATAATCTGACTTAAACAAATAAACTGTATGGAAATCAGGTTGGGGGAGTTTCATTAATTCTTCTCCTTAACACCCATCTTTGTCAACACAGGGTGTAAAGCTGGAGTACCAGTCCATCATGGGTCTTATACATAGACACAATCAAACACTACATGCAATTTCAGAGGTACCAGCCTAAGTGTATGTCATTGGACGCTGGAGCACTTGGAAGAGACGTGCACAATGAAGGGAAATCATGCCAGTTCCACACAGACAGCACAAGTGGGATTTGAACCCCACCCATGCCCTGCAAGTATGTGGCAACAGCAATACTCAATGTGCCACTGCAGAACCCGGGCTTTACAACACAATAAATGCATTGGAGAAGATGAATATCCAAGAATGGTAGCCTATGATAGTTTGCCATTGCATCCAGCAGGTACCGACACCTTAGGATAGGTTCCAAGCCCCCTCTGCGACTAATGGTTGGAAGATGGCTAGGTGAAATCTAAAAGGCATTGGCTCACACCTCTACTCTAGCAAGAATGATACTTTTAGCAGAAACCACAGGTGGAAAGTTCAGGTCCAGAAAGTAAGAATCCAGACCAATGCTTTGTCTCAACCAAGCAGTTGAGTTCTCTGTGACTGTGACTCTTTACACTCAACTGGTCGGTTGAAACAAATGTTGGTCTAGATATTTAATTTTTGGACTCTGAATTATCCACCTTTGACAGAAGCACAGAAAACGTTAACTCCACATTATCCTTGTTAGCACACTTTCCCCACCATTGAGTACTCAGCACCACAAGAGTTTTCCCTTGATTCTGTTTATTTCCCTCTTCTCATTTTCTGTTTTTAATCTAACTTCCCGTTCCAGGCGGCTTTCATTACGGCTCATATCCTGAACAAGTAGTCGTGTGCATGCAGGACTGGAACTGAAATCTGTCTATCTATGGACTATGGGAAGAAATACTCAGAGGAAACCTATGTGGACAAGGGAAACACATGAACATTCTGCAGACAGATCCAGAGAAGGGAATCAGAGTTACAGGTATGACATGACAATGTTGGATCCGATTCAATGATTACAAATACTATGAGGTATAGAGTAGGGTGAGCAGATAATCCACGTCAGGGAGGACAATTTGAGCAAGGACAGGATTTGTAAACTACCATGTAAATTAAAACGACCTGGATTTCACTTAAGCACTGACTTCTCGCTGTGTGCCGATTGGTCAGTCTCCTATAATTATGTATTGCTGATGTTAATGTGAAACAGCTGTGTGAGTCTTTCAGTCAAGGAAATAAACTAACCAAAGCACAAGAAGAACTGAACTACCCAGCCAAGCACAGGAGCATTTCGGTTTTAAAGTAGTTTGTAAAACCTGAAGTAGCTCAAAGCCCCCCTGACATGGATTATCTGGTCGCCGTACTAGAGGGACACCCTTATCCGGTCAAGCATTCTGCTTTTACTGATCATTATCTAATCATGAGCACAGATCAGTTGGTCAACAGATTTAAAGAATGCTTAAAATATATTCTATGTATACTTTGTATATTATCAAACTGGATGATACACGCACACCCAAGGACACTGTAAGACATTTGTTCAGAGAAGAACAGATTGAGGGGCAGCATGCTGGCTCAGTGGGACGCACTGTTGCCTTCACACCTCCAGAGTTGGGGGTTCGACTCCCACTTCCTGTAGTGTGAAGTTTGCATGTTCTCCCCATGATTATCTATGTACCTTGCAATGTACTGACATCCTGTACAAGATATATCTCACCCTTGTGCCCTGTACTGTCAGAGATAATCTTCAGCCTAAACCCCCCCACCCCTCCCCACAAACCTGGAAAAGATAAATGCTTAGATGATAGATGTTAAGAGCAGACTGAACTCTTCCATTCAGGGCAATTCTATATGTGCACAGCAGCTGCAGAAACTCTATTTCAAAGTCCAGATGGTAGGGTGACTCCTCACATTCAGGCATTCTCCAAAAGCAAGTCATTATGTCACCTTTGGGAGCATTTAATGAAAATGAATCTCGGTAGCGTTCCATAACAGAAATGGCCTCAAGTGTGGAAAACAGAAATTGCTCACTCCTGAGGAGCCAGGATGGCATCTCCAGATGGATATGGTGGGATGCATAAATCAACACAAATACACCTCTAACACTGGACTCTCAAAACCACCCCTGGGAGATTCTCACCTCCTGATGGATTCCATACTGTAAGCAGTGCCAGAACAGAGATAACAATCATCCACCATTTAACATTTCAAATTAAAGTAATCTTACATAAAGAAATCAATCAATTAAAGCACTGCTTGTTGCTAATGTGCCTGCCCTGCATGGTCTGTAAAACTATGCCAATCACTTCATAACCCTGTTAGCAAATCAAGCCCTTTCAGGTCAAGTCTGTCAGAAAATAAATGATGCAAAATGTATATTTCTCATTAATCTTAATTTTTTTCCTACCCTGCTCATAATTGAAGATAAAGATTGAGAACACTGGAAGCAACATACACTTTACACCAGGGCTCTTCAAATCTGGACCTCGAATCCAAATCCTGGCCGTGTTTTCAGTTCTCCCAGAAAGATACTTTAATAGTTACTGATTCTTATTGGACACAGAGGCTTCACACCTGGCTCATAGGTAAAGGATGGCTGGATAATCGGCAGGACTCGGCCCTTGTGGACCATGTTTAGAACAGTCCTGCTCTACACCCACTGTGCGGTCCATAGGCATCAGTTAAATCTATTCTCTTTCCATTTTCTGAAAATCTGGAGCGACTGAACTGTTTCTCTAGGTGTTCCACTCAACACATGATTTCCATGCAAAGGGGGATCGACGGGGATGCACACGTCTACTGACGTATGTGTGCTCAACCACCCACGGCGTCTCACTGTACAGCCCGCAGGCTTCAGAGAGTGACATAACATGCTTGGAGGGAAGCACCATTTGCCTGACATTTTCCCGCGGCTTGGCAGGCGCATCGCCAACTGTAGACATTTGACAGAGACCCTACGACGTTTGCTACCCGATGGAACACAGGCCAAGCTTCGCGTCCTGCGGCTCTCTGGTCACCACTGCTCCCAAAGCCGCTTATAAAATGTCACGGTCAGAATACTTATGCAAGGTAGACCTGGCTATTTCCACCGTAGGGGCAGATATTATTTCCTAAGAAATAAACACGGCCTGAGGCAGAATGTGGGTCTTACAAAGAAAAAGTATGAAGGGATGATAGAAGAACTGGCTTAACCCTCTGGAGTCTGAGGCCTCTCAGCCACTTTTGGTGTAGTCTGATATGCCTTGACATTTTAAAATATTTATAAAACATTTATCCCAAAGTGTTACATGTGCTTTTATTCAGCACAAATTCAGAACCAATAATCTGAGACCACTTAGAATGTTATTATCCTATTTGTTAAAATCAACTTTAAACATATACTTGTCAAAAACCTTAATTTCTGTCATAATTTCTGTCGGCGGGATAGCCGACTCCAGAGGAACTAAAAAACAACACAGCTGAGTGAAGGTAAATAAATGCCAGTCAGTGAGGTTCCTGGAGGGGAGACAGCTTGCTGGCTTCTCCAGGATTATCAGCTACGGCCAACTAGCTGACAGGAGATCTTCAGTTCGAGACACACTCATATACATGCATGTAACAGTTTCATTACCTTGTAAACAGTCTGTAGGGTTTGCAAACTACCCAAACGCTCGGTGCACCTAATTTTAGGTTTATAATGGAATAATGTAGATTTGCCGTAAGATTTCTTGCATGAGCGTGAGAGTCTGAAAGCATGAGTGTTGCAGGAGATGTGTGAGAGTTGGCGACCCTGGCTCTCATTGCATCAGCGGGAGGCAAACAGGCCAATTCAGGGCAATTTGCAGTATCAGGTCGCCTGGTGCATGGAGACAATATACCCTGAATATTCATAGAGTGGAGGACGGGTGGAGGTGTGGAACTCCAGGGACACTCGGCATTTCCAATCAGCCGCCTCTCCCTGCCACTGCAGATAAATCAATCGGCCAAGAGTCAAGAGGTGGTTTTCAATCAGAACCGGGCTGAGTTTTAGACCCAATCCCCGCCCCACTCTGGCATCCACATGCTCGCATGTGTTCATAATTTCTGATTACATTTTAATCAGTCCCTGTGCCCTGTACCTCAGGGGCAAGATTGTAACATCATATAAGTAAACACATTCATTAATTCATTGGGTGGCTCAGTCACCAGCTGCTCCCTAATGTCAAAAGAAGGACAGCAATAAGCTAATAACCCGAATCCTGAAAGCACTGGATGCTGCAAGACGACTGACCTGACAGTTAGGTGAACCGATACACAAGTCAGTGAAACAAGCTTTTGCCAATTATAATGGGGCAATTAACTTTCAGTAATCATCACCCGATGATTTGCAATAGATGATTCATGTTGTTTCAAAAATAAATTTGTGAATGAAACTGCACATGAAACATCTTCAAGAAAGTAGCAAATAAATCAAACTTTTTTTGTGTTTATTTGTTGTATGGGCCTATTTGTGAGTAATTGAATACCTTCATTTATGTGAATTGAAACATTTAATTCATAGCTTGAATCAGAATCTGTCTGAAAATTCCATCAGTGCAAGTGTTCTGAATGAATAAATATTATTAATTAATTAGTAGTAGTAGTAGTATTATGGAAATTTATGAAAATGCTTCAGGGGACATTAGTTGGTGCTGACAGACATAAACAGAGCGTGCTCTAAAAAAAAGTGAAAATGATTAATTGTCATTGCATAGTGAACAATAATGAGATAGATCCTCTGCACTGTATGTGACATCAGGACATAACAGAAGACACCTATTATTTAGTGTCCAGTGAGCACTACATGGAGACAGTACCTTGCTGGGTAGGGAGTTGAACTAGCAACCCTTTAATCACAAGCACATTTTCCTAACATTAGGCTACCATTGCCCCTATAGAACTGCCTCTGACTATATGACATAGTCAACCACCCACAAAAGGTAGATGACTGATAAATGAATGTTACATTTATACAGATCTTTTCAAGAGAAAGCACTTTCCAGAAGCAATGGGGAGCCACTTCAACCACCACCACTGTATAGCCCCCACCTGGGTGATGCGACGGCAGCCATTCTGCGCAGGGCATTCGGGTACCACCCCTACTTTTTCAAAGGGTGCCCAGGGATCTTTTATGATCTCATCTAAAAGGATGGCGCCATGTTTACAGCACAGTGTCCCCGTCACTGCACTGGGGCATCGGGATCCACGCAGAACACAGGATGGACGCCCTTGTTGGCCACACCGGCACCAGGCGTGGCTGCACGTTCAGTCACTGAAAGTCATGGCTGCTTAGTGCCTTTTGAATGAAGGCACTTGCCGTGATGTCGTTTGGGAAATCTACGCAAGGAGAAGCCGGCTGATGAAGGATTTCCATGTACCATTTTGCACAAAGAATTATGTAACCACGGCGTAAAAATGACATTAATCTGGAATTTTCTTCCCATGCTTGACCCACTGTGGCTCGGTCCTATTCTGGGACCGCGCAAGCTTGCCCTCCCACTGGTGGCCCCTGCAATTTTAATTATCCGCACAGAACGGGACTGAGCAAATCAACACTGCCCTTTTTCATTTCAATCAAACAAGCAATTTCACAAAACACACAGCCTCAGCCTAATAGAAAACTTTAAAGTGCCTTTTTAAATGAAATCACAAACGGGGGGTGTCCTCTGATTTAATGCGGACGTCACTCGAAGTGAAATCTATCTAGAAAATTCTGCAACATCAGGATAGTTTTGCTGGGGTGACTTTTAGTGCTGCTAAGGACCAGCTTATCTGAGAAATGAACCTTAATTGGTTCCCAGATAAACTGAAGATCTGAAGTGCTGCGGAAGTGCTTAATGAAAAGACCAGAAAATCTGAACTTTAATTCAGCAGATGGTTTGGGAATATTTGTGTTACATATGCGGAGTGTGGAGTGAATGTAAGTGTGGGGATGCATGATTATGTAACAAAGCAGGACTCCAGAGCTGCTCTGAAACCAAACACTCATGAATTACAATAATTTTGCATTCAAAATAAGCTTAATACCAGACGGCTAAGTACATAAGATAGCCTGCACCAAATTAAAAAAAACAACAAAATTGAACTGGTTTTCCAGGTATGAAACATACTTACCAGAAAACAGAGTTGAATGCATGAGCTCAGCTGGTTGGTTGAAGCAAAATCCCGGTCTGGACTTTTACTCTCTAGACCTGAATTACCCAACTCTGCTGGTAAATAACTTCTGTTATTTGAATCTCAGAGGAATTTGCTTTCCAAAAATCCAGATGCAACACGCAGATTTCGACTTTGCCTGTAAATAGCACAACAGCAGTGTAGGGATAAAAAAAAAAAACGAAACAGACTTTCCCAAAAATAAAGATGATGTAGAGATACTGAATCTGTTGGCACATCCAGGTATTTTTTATTCTCCTGAGCATCTCACACCTTTTTTCTCTAGCTTGGTAAAATAAAAAAGATGAATCAGCAACAAGAGAACATCACTAAAAATACCCTAAAAACTTCTATTCTATTCCTTCTATTGCTGAAAGATTGCCCATCGCCTCCTGAAGCACATCTGCCGTGCTATTTATAACATCCCATGTCACAATACAATCATCAGTGTGCAGGTGAAATGAACAGCCATATTCTGGTTGTTTATATGAATAAACGTGAAAAAAGGTTAAGTGGTGCATTGGGCGGGGCTTAACAGCCCCCCCCACGACGTCATCGCCAATGATTGACAGGGCCAGCTGCAGCCC
>JAODLD010000051.1:12894452-12905325 GCA_026781065.1 Mormyrops boulengeri | reverse complement strand
CCCCCCGCCCCCCCCCCCCCCCCCCGCGCCGGGCGGCCCCGCGCCCCCGCCCCCCCCGCCCCGCGGCGCCGCCCGCCCGACGGTGGGGGGGCTGCAGCTGGCCCTGTCAATCATTGGCGATGACGTCATGGGGGGTGTTAAGCCCCGCCCAATGTACCACTTAACCTTTTTTTAACGTGCAAAAGATGGCCATGCGGAAGTTATAAATACTAAAAGCATACAGCAAAGAAGGGATATCACGGTCCCGGTATTTATGATGGCCAATGTTAACGTGAAAGGTCATGAAAACAGGGTCCATGTCATGTCACTTAAACTATATAGGCGGTCCCCAGGTTACGAACGAGTTCTGCTTCCTGTCTTTAGGTCGAGTTCGTAGATAAGTTGAAAAATAATAATACAGTACATAATAATAGTAGTTATACATTCATTTTAAAAGTAACTACATACGGGACTTACTGTACCTCGAGTCGGCGAACCACTGAAACTGCACAAATGTTTTCATGCGTGCCACAAATAGCATGTGCGTTCGTTATTACGAACTACTGTATTTAACTCAATTTTTTAATATTAAAGTCTTTATGGCAGTTACTTTGTAAGTATTTGTTGTCCGTTCTTAGGGGACGACCTGTACATCAGTTATGGTTAAGCATACAGTTAAAACATGTTGTGCTAACAAAGGGCCGAAACTCTTCTGCGAAGGAATGGGAATTTGATGAAATGGCAGGCAGGCGTGAAAGAACTGAACAGCCACTCTGGCTGCAGCACAACAGAAAATACATTAGAAAATAACATGGGTGATAAGCCTTGGGAAAGGCTGTGATGGAAGGCGGGCTCTGGAGCCGCAGACACACGAGGGAGATAAATGCTCTTCTCACTTGACTTTGCCCCACCTTGGGACACCCACAACCCATCCCCTGGCTGTCTTGGTCTGACAGGAACAGTGACGGTTCAAAGTTTCTCATTTTCACCCAAAAGCCAAGCCCATAAATAACGCACAGACCTGTCAAGACCGGCGCTACCTGCGCTCAGTGTCCGGGCTTTCAGCTCGCGCTTCGCCTTGCCCTCCGCTGCCAGATGCCTGCTGCTCCCGCCTCCCAGCTCCTGCCTTCTGTTTGGGACCCGCCGCGTCCCCTGGCTCCCCCTCCGTGTTGCCTGCACCGTTTGGTATCTTTTGTGGTTCTCTGCTTTGACTCCGGATCCTGCTGTGTCCTGGCTGAGACAGCACATGCCCCGACTGCCTCGATGACGCCAGGCATCCAAGCACCTTCCGTCACGGCCCTGGCATCTGCCCCCGATTTTTTTCCTCCTTGGCATCCTGGCTGGCATGTTGTGGGCCTCACCCACCAATGTGGCTTCCGCCTCAAACATGCCTTTGCCTTGCCGATCCCTGCTGCGGCCTCTTCCGTCGGCGTCCTGGCCGCCAGCCGCAGGCCCAGCCTCCTGCCACGGGTCCCTTGGCCCTTCCTGCATTTCCTTATGCCCCTTACAACTACAAGCAATTGCAGGTCAATCTTTGATGAGCCCTGACACTGATTTTTTTTATTGAAATGCAGAAAACCATGGCAATATATGTTACATTAGAAACAATCTGTAGTTTTAAGTAAAATTTTCATTTCAAGTCGGAATGTTTTGAAACCCAAATTATAGTACTTAAGGAGCTGTTCTGAGTTAAAAAGATTGCAGTCTCATTGAGTGCTTTTTAATTAGTAACACCTTTGCAATAACATCAAACACCAAACATTTGTGTTTAGTATCCTATAGGAAGGCAATGGCTACACATGCAATTGATAGCAAAATGGCAAGAACAGAACTGAGTCAGTAAAAAATGACACTTAATAGAAAGGAAATGTCTGTGTGAAAGATACATGAGGATATGTTAAACGTTGCTTGTCAACGGACTTTTGTAATGAAACGTTGTTACAGAATTAAGCAAGCGCCCCAAGATTTTCCCTGAGCTCCCTATATTATGTGGCAGACTTTGATAATGCCATATACTCCTCTTATTCATTATAGCTGTGTGTTATTTAAAGTATTTTTCTTGCAAATGTATGTGTCACGCCCATGTGACGGGCGGGCGAGCAGGGTGCGGGAAAGCAGGATCCAGTGCACGGAACTCCAGAAACGGGGTTTATTTGGACCAACAAGGCAGACAGGGATCACACGTCACGAAACTACAATGACAGGTCTGGGGAAACAGACTTGGAAGCGGACTAAATACACAAGACTGACTAGAGCAAACAGGAAACATCTGGTAACAAGCGGGATGCACACGTGATTAACGAGGTGGGCATGGCACACGTGAGGGCTGACAGTATGTTTCGTATCTTTTCTTTATAAATACCATTTATTCTTCTATAAAGTTTGCTATCTAGTCCCAGATATGAAAAAGTAAACAGTTCAGATAATTAGGTGTGATTTTACATTCCAAATGATATACAGTCACAGAATCTAACGCTTACCCACCCACATAAGTTTCCATGTAATGGAAGCATTTATACATCGACAAAAATAACATCAATTTTGTTGCATGCCTTTATATCATAAGCTGGTTGTATAATGAATACAGTAAAACTGAATTTAGAAACTGAGAGTCATTTTTCCTATACGGGATGAATGCAGGCCATGTCAGTAGTAAAAAAACCTAATGTGCAAACTGGAATATGCGGCAGCACAATTGCTTGCAATTCTGTGATGTTCCTCCTACAATTAAAAAAAAAAAAAAAGCAATTAAGGTAAACTGGTGATTCCAGATTACCCTTCCGATGCGACTTTATTATTTATAGGACATGCTGAAGCAGACTAATGATTCTTAGCTGCATTTGCGATGTGATATGAAAAGCCTTCCTGTGCCACGCTTTATGAGCGGCCCAAAGCAATGGGAGAAGATTTAAAAAGCCAAACAAACATCTCTGAGTTCTTGGCATCCTCATGGTTGGGGAATGTCTGACAGCTGGGTCCTGGGAATGACTGTCCTCACAAAACATGTGACGTGGAGATCTCCAACTTTTGGTTTTCGCACACCGCGCTGTGGTCGTCTCTCTGTAAGACCGACACATGTCATCTCACCTGCCTTCAAACTTTTGCCCTCTCCAGGCATTTGCAGCCTTGTAGGTCCCCTGCTCATCAAGCAATCTGATACAGCTGGAAGCCAACCAACCACGAGTGAGTCATGCACTCAGGTCCTGTCCATGGTGCTGATTTGGGCAGAACAGTGATACAGAACGACAGATCTCTGCCCATTACTGGTATGTCCTCTGCATTGGCCTTCTGTAACACCTTTGGTTGACGCCACAGGACTAGATGATGTTAGCATCCTATTATCGTCGTCTTTTTTTTTTTTGGTTAAAAAAAAAATTTGCCTACAAAAACGCCTACACTGTACGATGAACCCTTCGACTCACACTGTAACTATTTCTTAAACCAATAGGTCACAATCTTTAGATATTGCCTCTTAAAATAATAACTTCACTGTCTGAACAATTTTGGAGTCCCGAGAATCTTAGATTAAAGCTTGTGCCATTTCCTTGTAGATTGATCTGTCCAAGGAACAACAAAATTACAAGCAGCATTTTAAGAAATGATCTTAGCTTGTGATAGTTGGTGAGAAGAGAAGCGTATCAATTGAATCATATTTCCTTGTCTTGACATCCCTAAGGATGAAATGTTTATTTTTGCTGCTACCTCCATTTTTTTCCTGATGTTAGTTATTTTTTTTTCCTAATTCTGAGTCACACTCCCCTTCCTGACAGGTGCTCTGCCTGCATGTAGAGAGACCAGCTGGTATCTGTTCTTAAACCTCTCAAAACATCTCTATTTAAATTTTTTTGTTGATTCGACTTACATGGTGCTGTGCAGCAGAGCTAAGCACTGATTACAGGACAGACTGGATATGTGCATACGGCAAATGGCACAGGGGCCTGACAAAACTATAAAGTTGTTCAACACTGGGGGATCAAAATATTCCTGCTGGTTCCGGAGTGTCACCAATTTGTGGCTCTGTGCAGGGATTCCTTGTCACAATCAAATGACACAACAATGGTGATCCGAGTTGTATGTACAAATCTGACCTCAGGAGGAGCAGCTTGAATAATTTAGAATCTTCCAGAACATACAATAATCATTGTAGGGCAAAAGGAGCAGAATGACAAGACACCACAGTAGGTTGGAATTGCCTTTCAGCACAAAAGTGTGTATTCTTCTGTTAAACTCCGCTCAGATTCTAGAATCCAGATATCAGATGTATTAATTCATGGTGATTTCCCCTTTAAAACCAATGAACAGGATAGAAAATACAACTCAGATTCAATGGATCTCGAAAGACTGATTGTTAGTTAATTACAATCTCACTTCGACGCATTCACATTGGTCTGATCAACCATTAAAATATTAAAAGTGAACACTAGACTTTGTGCATATTCACATCTGTCAATAGTCCTCAGGATGAACAATTAGCGGGAAACCATTAGATGAGAGTAACGACAGGTTGTTGCCTAATGTTAAACATTGATCATGACTCAATAACCACTTTAACATGAGAGGAAACGTGAAAAGTGAGGTATTATGTACACTGATCAATGCAAAATATTCTTAATATCTGCTTTCTGACATTTATTTGGTAAAGAGGTCCAATCACTGACATGCTAACTTAATTCTAGCCATATTTTACTAAGAATAATGTCTTCCATTTGCTGTTAATGCTGTCCCGCCATGCAAAGACTCACACTTACACATTAATTTTAAATATCGTCATAAAAATGCCATGTCATGGGACGGAACAAGATATAGCAAAGTTTTTGTGTGATGATTCATTTCTGAGAGGACCCAGCTAGATTGTTAAATTATATGGAGGCCCTATTTTCTGCTCCTATTAAAATTTCTAGCCATTTCCTGAAGGTTTTAATCAAACAGCTGTCATTGACTACCTGAGTGACTTTTTCACTAAAGGGCTCGTGGGAACTGCTGATAATCTTTACTATGATTCCATCACAGCTTTTCTCAGTGATGAACTGACAAATAGCATACATTGAGGGCTTTAAGGTCTATGACGTACCTGGGAGTAGCCAGACTACGAGAAAATGCAAATACAGGTAAAAATGAAACGCAGAAGACACTGACCTCCACAGCCCAGCATTTTTCTGGACGATGTTCCATTGCTGGAAACAAGTGGGATGATCTCAGATCACCCTCACAGAGACACAGGAGGAAATGCTGTGCTTTGTGTGCTTCCTTATAAAGCAATATGTGGTGAACAGATGGGTTCGTATTGCCTGGGGATCTGGTGTTGCCCATTCTACCTACAGAGGGCGCTTTCTTCTGTGTTTATGAATATCGTCCTAGTTCCACCTCAAGGAAACACCCACACTGCATTGAATGAACTATATGAGATCACTATTTGCAAATATGCTCATCCTGAAGAAACATTCATCATTACAGACCTTCAAAAATGTGGACCTCAGGAGGTGTCTTAGCCCAAGTAGTTCTACATACAGAGCTAACAGGTTTTCAATGTCATCAACCTGACTCTGCACCTCCCTGTAACACCTTGATACCTTTGCTCGTATCTCCAAATCTGATTGGATATGCCAATGAATTGTAAATTAAGCATCTGTGGTTTGGCTTTTTGGATTGCTTGACTGCTCACTCATTTTGCGCAAAGCAGTTGCAGACCCAAAAATTGTTTACAGTATTTAGGTTAATTCTAGGATTGGGGCTGGGAAATCTGATTGTGGATCAGCATTGGAGCTTGCTGGTTTTAAAATGCTTACATTTCCAACTCTGCCTCGTGACCCTTGCTGAACTTGCCGTGACACGAATTTGGGGCGTGACCCACGGGTTGAGAATCACTGGTGTATATTCTCTCTCAATGAATATTATTACTACCCTTATGTATATTTAAGGGTGCAATGTCATGTAATTGTTCCTTTTTTATCTGCTTTTTGCATGTGTATCTTGTATGTAATTGTTTAAATTCATTCAGTAAAAAGGAGTTACAATGAAGATGGCCTCACTCACAAAGTAAAACTGTCTGGTCAATGATACAGATTGCTTTAAGATCCAGTTGTTATTGAGACAAACATGCTCATTAAAATGCTGCAATGCAAATGGTGAGAGCCATGTTAGACAAGCGACACCCCCTGTTTGAAGGTCAAGGTGGTCTGTTAACATTAGCATGATAAATGGCTGTTTCTTTTCAACAATAAGCATTATGTTGCCACTTTGAAGAGAATCACAGAGGATGGCGCATAAATTTTCAAAATAATTTCTCAGTTTTCTTACAGATGGTAATGGTAGGATGAATGAACGAATGTGGTGTAAAAGTCCAGTGTCCGCCACCAGCTGAGTATGTGTGAATTTCCTTCTGATACTCTGGTTTTCCCTCATTATCCAAAAACATGTGTTTAAGGGAGCTGCTGTTTTCAGATTGTCCATAGCATGCAATTCTTTGTGTGTGTGTGCCCTACTGTGATCGGGTGTCTCTTTCAAGGGTTGTACCCAGTTCTTCCTGGCATGGACTCTAGCCACTCTGCAAACCTATACTATACTATACTATACTATAAATGTTTGTGATAGAGCGAGAGACAGAGATTGAGAGGGAGAGAGAGAGTGGGAGAGAGTAAGAGAGAGCGGGAGAGAGTGGGAGAATGAGGAGAGAGAAAGCGTGAGAGAGAGAGAGAAATGCATGAAATCAATGTGAATTAAAAATAAAATACTGCCATCTGTGATACAAGTACCTACCTATTAAATCAATTTGTTCCTTATGGAATACTCTAAAAGACACCTTACTACATCCCATTTATCAGCATGGGTTCAATTAAGTCACTTTACACTTGTACTTAACCAGGAGCAATCTCAGCTTTCCAAACTCCCAGGCCACCCAACTGGCCTCATTCATTTATAATGAGTTAATTAGTTCTGCAAGGAGGTAGGCTGAATGTGCCATTTCAAAAATTGAATGGAGAGAAACCGCTGAAGTAACAGCATGTTCATTTGCCGCAGAAACGCCAGATAAAGTGTGACCCAGCTGCACAAGTAGGAAACAAAATGACAGGAAGATTAATAACCGCACAGAAACGCCGATGGCACCCGTTTTGCAATAATAACCTCAACCATCAATATTCATAAATTCTCAAAACTGCAAACAAGTAATAACGATAGAGAAAAGTGGGGGAAAAGGCCTGATGATTAAGTTTTGTACGTTATACACGTGGGTAGCTGGAGTGAGCAAATATATCATTTTACATATATGACTGCAGGAGGGTTTTTCAGATTCACTGGAAGTTTTGAATTTCTGCTATGTGTTTTTTTATTTAACGGTTTTTCTGGAGCCGTGGGCTGTCCCCGAAGACCGGGTTGGGAAACACTGCATTGTGTAGGGACTGGGAAGCCAAATCTTCTGTTGTTTACCATGGTTTTTGTTGGACTGCCCACAGAAAAGGCTATAAATTCAGTACCCATCCCATTCAGCGTGTACCCCTGCCTTGTTCCCCGTGCTGCCTGTGCGCAATTCTTCTCCCGGTAGCAAAAACATGGGCTGTCTGGGGGTTCCTGAGGACCAGGTTGGGAAACAATGCCTTAGACCTCAGCTATAATGAGGTTGTCATTTTATCCATTCAAGTCATCAATTCAGAAGATAAAATAGTGTGGTTCTGAAAACAGCCACCAGTTGATCTAGGCTTGCTTATTGGGACATCATAATGGGTTTTCTTAAGTAGAGTGGTATAGAAAAGAGTTAGTGGAGGTTTACCTGGGAACGATCCCAGATGCTGAGTCAAATTCTGTGACAGTCCAGAGAGAGGTAGAGGTAGTTTGAAGCTGAGGCAAAACTCAGGGTCAGAATAACACGCGTTAGCAAATGAGAAGAGGAAAGAACGCCATTCAGCCAATCAGACAATAGCATTTCACGTTTCTGGATAAATTCCAAAATGAGCTGCATGTGATCCTGCTGCAAGCACGGCTTGATTCAATGTAATTTAACCTAGCTGATAAAACACCAAACCCACACAGAAAATATGGGCACCTTTTAATGCAAGATTTAAGGTAATGCTGACTCAGGATCTACTGAAAAGAAAGATAGAGAGAGACAAAACCACATTATGTTCAGATATTACTGATGCAGCAAGGGACAACAGCTACCGGTACCTGCCAGGATATTTTGTAAATGCAGTGACACTCTCGGGGCCGGGTTGAGTTTGCAAGAGTTTCTCAGGCAATGCGCGTTGGATTTTAGTAAGCTGAAGAAAAAGCAAAAATTATTCAAATATACATGGATTGCTAGACTTATAAAAGGAATTTCATCTAATGTGAGCCTGTTTATGTGATTTGTGTGAAAATGGTGGCTCCGTGTCATAAGCACATGCGGCTGGATTTTAGCGTACGCTCTACCAGCTCAATTCGCATCTCAATAACAATGTATCTCCAACCTCTGCTTTGGCTTTATTCTCAATGTCTCCCTTATTTATTTGAAAGTAAAAATTATAAAGTGATTCAAAATGTAACAATAAAATACATGTGTCACTGGAGAGTATTTATTTATGCGCCACCCAGTGGTGGAGCGTGAAAGCCGGTAGAGTAAAGGATAATCATTACACTATGCCAGAAATAGATTGTGTACTCTACTGAAATGCCGATAAGCATCATAAATTTTTTATGACCATATAAAAATAGCCCATAAAGAATAACATTTAAATTTCTTACAGTGGACCACATGTTCCCATAACTCATTGTCGATAGTCACCATATGTTACCATCTTCCAAATAATGTAACTTTCTTTAAATTCACTGACGCACTGAAGATCACGATTTAAAGGTAGCACTTTGTGGGCACAAATAATGTAGTACTGCACTGTTACTTAATGCATTAATTAACCAGAAACTAAGTGCTAGTTATTTACTGATCCCACGTCCATCATTAATGATGCTTCATGTGTTACTGTATTAATTCATGATTTGTACTTGAGTAGTAACTGAGTTACTAAGTTACTACTGCTCCCCCAAGGTAAAGTGTTACCCAGTGTACATAATATGTGGTTACTTTACATCCAATATCAGTTTTACTCTAAGGAAAACACTAAAATATACTATATATTTGTGTTAAATCAGATACAGTATATTTGGAAAGCAAGAACTGAGTCCTGATTAAAGGACCTTTAAGTATCAAAACTACAAGGGGGATTCAGTATTTGAACACTAAGCAAGGGCAGGGTCTTCTGACGTAGTTAGTTAGTGAATAACTCACACTCAACAGATCCAGCTTTCTTGTCCTTGAATCAGTTCGGTACCCTAATCAGCCCAACATTAGGTCATTACTCACACTGGATCCTAAAATTCGTCCAGCGATTTCTGAGAATGATGTTATTTCAAAAATACAGCATCTGGTTCTTATGGTATGCCTGGGTGGGATGCGCTGCATAACACTGCGTTTTGAAGAACCATTAAGTGATTAAAAAAAAAAATTGGTTAAAATAAAATTAAAATGTAAAAAATTTACTTGACAGGGCAAATACTTGGCAATAATTCAGTTCCTACTGAAGTACGAACTCTGAACAGATATAGTTGCTACTTCAGGCAAGATGCGCCACGATACATTAACGATGAACAAACATGAGATCAGTATTTCACTTGTCTTATTCATTACTTGTTCCGTCAGTAGCTCCTTAGTAGTTCCTTCAATAGTTCACCAAAATGATCAGAATTAGATACAGTAACAAATATAGTAGCTACTTGAGATAAAAGATGTATCACAATTCATTAATGACGAACAAACATGAGATCAGTATTTCCCATGTTATTCATTACTTCCTTCAGTAGTTCTTTACAGAATGAAAAGATATAGTAACAAATACAGCAACTGCTTGAGATAAAACGCCACTATTCATCAATGATGAATTAACATGAGATCAGTATGTAACTCAGACTTAGTTTGTGGTTAATTAATGTATAAGTAATAGTGCAATACTATATTATTTTTACCTAGTCAAGTAAAGTGTTTCCAGCAAATTCAGGCATCCTTCCACCTATTACCGCTAATGAAACTACAGTATGTCACAATGTCCCCCACTATACCTCCACCCATCTTCCACCCAAATATCTAGTGCTGGGTCTTGGAATTACCCTGGATCCTATCCCTAGAAGCTCAGCGGTCATAGCAGAACCCCCCTGTATGGAATGCTACTTCCTTTCAGGCATCGTCCGCTATCCAACTTTCCTTGCACAATGTCCAGAAAGCAGAGCTCCTTATGCACTTTTAAAATGGCCACCTACAGTGGAGATCAAATGTCCACGAATGGAAAGACTACTTCTATCATACGCCTCCGGCCGGCATGCTTTGCCTTGTTATCCATAGGTCATACGGGCAAAGAGTTTATGCAACACAAACTAGGATCATTAACTGAGAAACAAAGGCTGCTGTTGCCTTTGTATTGTAACATTACTGAACCAGCATTTAGAAAGCACTGAAAAACAAGCAGTGTAACAATGATTAAAAAAGGGTTATTAATGCTCATTCTAAAACCACTGCATTAGGAGTAGTGGCCCCTGAGGAATGTTTACAAAACACTGTACGTTGTCAATATAACGGACTGAATACAAATATCACTTTGCATAATATTAATAATGAAAGGGGATAAAATTCCGGAATCTCTCACAACGTCCCATATTATATCACATGTACTGTATATGCAATATATAATGCAGTCACCAACTGGTCAATTGTGATTGACGGGTCAGTAGTTAAGACCTTCCGAGTCGATTGCAATAAGCTGACAGCCCAACCCCCAACCGGGGGGGGGGGGGGGCGCGCCCCCCCGCCCGCCCCGCCCCCCGCCCGGGGGGGCGCGGGGGGGGGAGGGAGTGGTGTAGAAGAAAAGATATATAT
>JAODLD010000051.1:12871891-12894352 GCA_026781065.1 Mormyrops boulengeri | reverse complement strand
GCTGACAGCCCAACCCCAAACCCCCGCCCACCCGCCCCACGCTGGTCAAAATCAGCCACTGCGGTCTGTTTTGGTTCAGGCTGAATTTACGTTAAACTGGATTAAAATGTATAGGTCAGTCTGGCCTTTTCACTGTTCTGTTGCCCCTTAAGCAAAATATAATATATTAAACACAGAAAAATGAAACATCCTTTTATCCACATAAATAATCCTTTAATGTGTATTAATAACTTAAATAATTTTTCCTTGAATAGCAAGGTCCACAAAAAGCTATCCAGGTTCCAGTGAACATTAACACTTTCACAATATAGTCATATCATTTACACTCAGGATACTTTTACATTGTGATTCAAAATGTGTTCCATTACTCAAAGGAAGAGCTTTTCTAATATTAAACTTAGTAGGGTGGAGACTAGTTCTGCTGTCAACACTAATGAGAAAACCACACCATTAAACCCCATGCAACAGAAGAATTTACAGTTCAATAACTTTGATGCAAGATACCATTTCAGTAATCTAGCATCTATTCCGTCGATCCTTTCACAGGATACTATTCAGAATACACACTGCAAGCATATGACTGCAGTTTAATAAGGGCATGTTTGTCATTGCACATTTAACAGTCTTTTCAGTTTGGTAAAAAATAGAGAGCTAAATTAATTTTCGAAATGAAAGGACCTGATATCTGCTATTCATTTTTTTTTCCCAGTGAAAGAAAACAAGCCTGATAATATAATTATCAGTGATAAGGCTGCAAATTGGATCCTTCAGTACATTCAGTTATTTCCCCTTTTATCATTGTTCATGACCTTTCTTCTAAGGAAATGCCTTTTGTGAGTTATAAATCATTTGCTTTATTCATCTTACTTATAGAAAGATTAACTTTATTTCATTTCCCAGGAACCTGTTGAGTTGCTTAATTTAGGAAATTGTCCCACTGTTCACAGTCATTCAGCTCATCAGACTGATTATGTGTCATTTATGTGGAGTGACAATGGGGAAATTAAGACGAGATAAATCTTTACAACTTGAAGAGAGCGATAAATATGATTGTCATAAAGGAATGCAATATATAAAGGAATGAAGGCATGCAGTCAAAGCTGAATGGTGGCTCTTGAACTCCCACAACACTTATACACCCATAATATGTTCAAAATCGGCTCATAAACTGTGTCCCAATTCAGGGCCTGCATCCTTTAAATGTTGGACTGAAACGTGAAATGGAACAGTCTGGTCTACAGATAATTCCTTCATAATTCCTATTGCGTCACCAGTTGTTCCCGCCCTTACCTTTGCATCATAAAATGTCGCTCCTATCACCTAGATAGGCCACGCCCACTTTCTCTGCGCAATGAATCTTGGGATATGTTGAGCCACCAAGGACTTATTAGAGCTGTGTTCGAATTCAGGGGCCGAATTCGAAGACTGAATGCGTCACAACGGTGCACCAAAGCCGTCTCATTTTGAAAGCTTCTTCAAATACGGTCTAGTAATGTGTCCTCCTTTTGCCGAGTCATGAAGGATCCACCCAGTGGATCCTTCGCAGCCCAACATATCCCAAGATTCAGAAGTAAAGTGGGCGTGTTCCGGCTAGGTAATAAGAGCAGCGATTCATGGTGACAGCCAGACTGTTCCACTTGACATGGCTTTCCGTGAGACCTTCAAAGAATGCAGCGTACAAAGGCTACGCCTTCGCAGACCGCATCCGTCAAAGGCTGCAGCCCCTGAATTCGGACACAGCTCAGGTGTATCTTTCCTTGCACGGGAAAAAGGACACATTTCTAGGCCAGACTTGAAGTAGACTTCGAAATGGGACAGCCTTGTTGCGCTGCTGTGACACATTCGACCTTCAAATGCAGACTCCTGAACTGTGACACGGCCATGAGCCGCTCAGATCCTTATCCTTCTTAGTCTCAGCTGCAGTTTCAGCTCTTATTGAAGCTCAAGGGATACTGGTAAAGGTCTATGGCTTGTTATTGTACCTAGACCTTACAAAAACATGCTATAAGGACTAGGAGGACGTTATGTCGCCGAAAACCTGTGAACTAGGTCCACAGGAGACTGTCTTTTTACAAATTCATTGTACTCCCAAGTCCTCCATCTGTATCCAGTTTCTAATAAGTTTCAATCAATCTACCTATGGTCACCATGGAGCAGAGAGTCTGATGGAGCATGGGATCAGACAGCATGTTCGTATGCAGTTTGGGGTGTGCCATATTCCCGTGTTCATTGCTTTAAAGATTTGGTGTTTTTTATGTGCTGTAGCTGATACAATATCCTGATTGATCTGGCCCATTTAATTTGAAACCCCGGCATTATATCTCTGTACTGCTCCAACTTACCCCTTTTTCCAAACATTTTCGAAAGTTATACTTTAACTTTGCTGCTTTATGTTTCATCATAACAAAAAATGTCCTGGTGCGCAGGACACTCAAATTCTGCAGATTTACTTTCTGTTCTGCACCTTTTAAAGAATTTTCATTCATTTTCCCTCTTTGGTAATACATGCAGATGTATTACCAAAGATTTGTTACTATATCTTTTAATTCTGTAAAGAACTACTGAAGGAAGTAATGAATAACATGGGAAATACTGATCTCATGTTTGTTCGTCATTAATGAATTGTGATACATCTTTTATCTCAAGGTACTATAAAGACTCAGACAGAAATATGCTACTCCCTCATAACAAAACTGCCACTCTCTGTAAAAAATTAAAATTTCCTAAAATCACCTTCAAAATGTATAATGTTGAGATTCTTATGTCCTTCTTCCATAATGTTGAGATATCTTCCATCCCTTATCATAAACATTTTTATGATTGTCTGGATTTTTTTAAATAACAGTTTCTAAAAACAAAGCTTCATCACTCCTGGGACTCTTACTTTCCTCCATGCCTGTCACTCCTCAAAGCTGTTTTTATACTTTCTTGATTGATTCAAAATCTAATGGCTTCCTGAATGATTGCATCTTCATGGGAACCGAACGTTGCTCCAATTTAAACTTTGGCATGATAATTCTCGAACCGCATATTAGCATAATTCTCTGATTATATCAACAAATCCACACTAACTGCAGTCATTGTTTCACTATCCTCTGTTGGTTTCAGTGGGTTTTTTAGGGTCGTGATTGTAGGCTTTCAGAGTATCGTTTAAAGATCAGTGAAAGACTCAAATGCCCTTTGAATAGTAAACTGTCATTAACTGATTCTTAAAATATAGAATTAATAACTAACTCACTGTAAGAGCACAGTGATGGCTGGGATCAAGGATGTTCTGTATCACACCTCTGCTTAAGTCCACAACTGAAATATCAATAATGTCTCATTTTTATAACCACATCTGCATGTATTACCACAGTACAGCCATCAAAATTCTGACTCTCAGCCTCAGTTCCAATTTCAAGAACTCCCTTATCTCTGTCCCTCTGTCTGCTTCGGAGTCCAATGCTACATTCTACTCAAATCAGCCTGCAGGAATCAATTGCTCATAATTTTATGTGGATGTCACACTCTGTTTTTTGACTGTCTGTCCGTACACTTACTGATTAATGTTTTAATGCTTTTTTAAAAACTGGAATCTGCACTATCCATGGTATTGCAGATAGTATTCAATTTCATGCTCCATGCTCTGGTATTTATTTATTTTTTTTCACTCCTGGAAAATCATTTACAAACACACTTTCCCATCTAGGCAGAAAGAATTTTCGCCTTTTGGACTGGGGACGTCACATCCTGACTGTTCTTAATTATTTGAAGGGTTTCCTATCAAAACCTTCGATCATCAGGGCTTATGCTATGCTAAACAGTTTAAGTGTCTTGGGTGTGCTATATTATCTACTATATCATCCTCTCAATAATCGACTTACTGACATTATAACCTTCTACAAAGTAACCTCAAGTCAATGTACACTATCAGAGAAAACGGCACAGCCCTGGTACAATATTGTTCCCCAGGGTACAAGCAACATTAATGTACCCCTAATGGTACAAAAGTATTCCTAGACTGAAAGGTACATTTACCAGCTAAGGTACAATCGATAATCGATCATGAGGGTACAGCCACAGTGACAAGTAATTGTACCTTAAAAGGCACAAATTTGTATTATTTTCTGACAGTGTGCTTCATTTTGTGTCAATATATAATGTAATTAGGACTGATTTGTTTTAGACTATTGGGGACTGCACAAGCAGCTTTGGTACGGAGCCATAAACACTTACGACGGGTCGAGTAAAGCTCAGGAAATAACATAAGTGTAATTAAAGGAAGTCAGCTAGATAGAGGTAGCCATCTGGTCATCTTCCTACATTACTAGCCCTTCAGCCTGAGGGATCGTCAGATCTACCCCTTTGGTCTGAGGGAACCCCAACAAGGAATAGAAGCTGAGTGACTGCAGAACTACAGGAAAAAGCACTTTCAAGATGACCTGCCCAGAATTAAAGTTCATGTCTGAAGAATGATTATTCTGCCTTCCACAAACTGTGCCGTCAACCTCAACAAGATCACACAACCGGAACCGATGCCTTGTGGGGATGTCAGGGGAAGTGATACATGATGTTATGGTCCTGAATAAAGCTGAGCAGTGTTTACCAGGGTAAAAGCTAGCATTTACACAGCTAAAGCGGTTTCCATCTGTTGGTTGACCTTGCTTACCACATGACGCCTGTATGAGCACAATAATTTTACTGAAGAAATTAAGGTCGCGAAACATTCTCAAGTTGTACTTCCTGTCACGGATCCGGGTGGGTTTGGCACGAGGACGAGGCATAGTGCAGGCAGGAAAAGGGATGACCCACTGGCATCTCTCAGGGTTTATTAACATAACAGAAAACACTAGGGACACTACAAAATAAATGGACCACAAGGGGTCAAAACTAAAAGGGATAAACAAAGACTAATTTACAAAGGGTCAGGGCAACAAAGGCCAGGCAGGTAACAAATAACAGAATATTCAAAACATCCAACCACATTAATGACTCCAGAAGAAACAGAACAGGATCAGGAACTTAAATACAACAGGCTAACAAGGATAAGGCAGGACAGGTGAAAACAATTAACTAGGCAACAGGTGACACTAATAATGAACTCAAGGAACTAAACAGGGAAATTAAGAACTGACAAAGAAACAATTAAAACAGAATCTAACACTGGGAATAACAAAGACCAGTAAAACACAACTAAGGCACAAAGCAAGAAACCAAAACTGAATACAAATCACAGGACTAAACTGATAGAAATGAAACACGAGGAACAAAATACAGTAACAGAGGAGGCAGAATTCAAACACACGACAAAGGGATTTGTAGGTAGCCACATGCTCAACATGTTGAGCCATACTGCTAACAGGTAGCAAGGGAAAACACAAAGACTGACAGGAGAAACAAGATGGCCAGTGACGCCTGCTGGCCAAACGGGGAAGGGACACAAAAGACTGAGACAACAGGAGCTGACCCTGACACTTCCAGGACATTAATCATGAGGCGTTTTTAGTCATCAATTCACAGCTGACTACTACTCTCCTTGTTACTCTTAAGAAGGTCCCCTGTACTTCAATTATAAAAATAGTTCATCTAGGTGTCGGCTGAATATTCGTGATTTATGGGACAATACATCTGAGATTTAATTGTGGATTTACTTTGATCCAGACATGTTGGTAAGGATTTCTTTTTCCTTCAAAATCATCAAGCGGTCAAAAATAACACATACACACACAGCCAAGCAGGAAGATCAGCTCATTCTCTGAATAATATCATAATGGAAATCTCCCTTCCCGTCCTGGCAAGCATCCATTCTGATTCACAGGCATCACTGGCAGCTCTTCTTACAGGTTATTTTTCTCATCCAGCAAACCTCAGTCATTATACCCAGCAGGACAGGGCAAAAATGCCCAGTGTTGCATTGCATCATTTCTATTCCGCAAAGCAGGATTTCTTCATTAGCCAGATAACTTAAGCCAAATGTAAAGATTGTCCAATAGGAATGTCACTTACCTCTCCTCCTATTGGACAGTTTTCACATTTGGCTTAAGTTATCCAAGTAACTGGGAAATCCTGCTTTGTGGACCACCCCCCTGGTCTCCCTTTCTTCAGCGGATGATAATCTTTTCCACAAAAAAAATGTAATCTGATTGCCTGACATTTTAATACTCACTATTTTACCTTCCTACAAGTAATATGTATACCGGCTTTATTTAGTACAACGCAGTTCTTCTCAATCTCTGGAGAAAGACAATACACACACGATCAAACAAATCAGTACTCCTTTCAGTCTCATCCCTATGTACCTCACCTTCTTAACCTACTGCTTATCACCTGCATTTGCTACCTCAACTTTGTCCTGTGCTCCCCATTCTTGCCCTAATCCTAAGGAATCCTTTGCGTCTGACCTCCAGAATGTAATTTGACCTGTGAAAGATAGTTTGCCTTTCATTTTAAGTTGGACACCTCAAAAATGATAAGGTACCATAAAGCAGCGTACCAGTGGTAAATCACAATCAAGGTAGAATTAATCACCTTACCATAGGAATTCATTACGGAATTGGCGGAATCATCTTAGCACATGAATAAAATATCAAATTAATGTAATTAAATAGATAAGCCTGATTATCACCTTATAATCATCTTATATCTTGTAAAATTATGCAAATGAAGCCCAAAAACTAATTTAGGTGCAGAGCGTGGGTGTTGAAAAAAAAAACATTCTGACAGGATCTGAGACAACCAGCGAATTTCTCCTTTTGGAACTCCAAACCTTTATCACTGCCACAATGTAATGAAAGAACCATTTCTTTCTGCTTATATATTGCCTCGTCAGTAAATATGGATTTTTGCTGGAAAATGACTTATGGCACATTTGCCAAACTATACACAGGAGGACCTGAACTCCCCCAGTCAGACTTCGGAAGCACTGATGCGGAGCTTCAACCAGGCCTGCCTGCATTCCTGTGCCAAGGCTTCTGAGCGTATCCTTCTTTTGCTGACGCTTTTATCCAAAGCGACATTGAATCGAGAAAGAGAGGTTCCTGGACCAATCGAGGTTAAGGACCTCCCTTAAGTGCCCAATGGTAAAATGACCTGAGCGACCACAGGATTTGATTCGTTGACCTTGCGATTATAGACACAGCCTCCTAAGTCACATGTTATTTGCTGCGATCTATAGCTTGCCAGGCTGTGGCAGCTTATCAAGCCTGGTCATCCTGGTCGAAAGTGGTAGCTGAAGGTTTCTGCAGTTGGCAGGCAGCTACGGGGAGGTGCGAAGCGTGATCATGTGACCTGCGGTGAGCGACTTATCCCTCCTTGACATTCATTCATCATTGGCTGCTGCTGTGTTTCCCTGGCGCTGCCTCTGAGGCAGAGGAA
Source organism: Mormyrops boulengeri (assembly GCA_026781065.1). Lineage (NCBI taxonomy): Eukaryota > Metazoa > Chordata > Actinopteri > Osteoglossiformes > Mormyridae > Mormyrops > Mormyrops boulengeri. Next base: position 12,886,996 of record JAODLD010000051.1, on the reverse strand, counting down.
TTTAATGCCGTCGTCTGCCAAGGCAAGACTCGAAGTACTGCATCACCCTAGGCTCCTTCCTTCAGGTGAACCAACTAACGACAGATGGTAGGGATGCTGACAAGGCCATAAAACGGCAAAGTCGAATAGAACATATGCTACAAAGAGGTCAATATTTTCATATGTCAGTCACAGGTGGGCAAATCTGCAGTCTAAAATTATGTACTATGGGAAACTATTTAAAAAATGCTTAGGTGAAATGGAGTTACCAAATTGGACCACCCCCCTCACAACCCTGAATAGGACAAATGGGTACAGAAAATGGATAGATGGGTGGATGGGACACTATTTTTAATTTAATTTACCTCAACAGAGTTTTTTCCATTAGAATTATGACTGCCTTGTCACCAATTTCCAGCTAAGATGTACTTTAAAATACCACAGCCAACATTATTGGCAAATATTGCTAAAACAGACAAAAAGGTGATGCAAAAGTCACTGCTTTCATTAGACAGGCATGAACCCGGTATTTTGGTTCCGCTGCCAGTGGTCTAGCAAAAGAACTTGCTTTTAGTACACAAGGTAACTGGACTAAATTGTATAAACAGCACTATTTTGTTAATTGTTTTTTTTACATTGCATAATGCCCCCCTAAAATAAAGTTTTGTAATGTTTTGGTGGAATTCATGTTTTTTTTTTTGCTTTTTTTTTGGTTTGGTTTTGTTGCATCATGTCAGGAAACATTCTACGGCATGCAAATGGTTTTTGCTGAATTCGTCACCAGTACTTCCTTGTATGTGCAAACTTTTTCGAACAAGAGTTTATTCTAGTTTTCTTACAGTCTTTCCTTTCCAAAAGTCATGTGGAACATACACCACCCTGTGTACTCCGGTCGTCGGTTTGCGACAGGAGAAAGTAAGCAGAGTTATGTACGGCGGGAAACGGGACAAAGGAAATCTGATTGACTGCATAGGTGACCACGTAAATAGTATGACCCTGAGGAGCCAGCTGACCTTGACAATTGGCAACAGGGTTTCCAACCTTAAATTTCTGATTCTACTGATGAGACTGTCAATACATGTCGTACTTTTTACTGACACACTCTATTTTTACCTTTTTTGGGGTTTTACGCCTAACAACTTTATTTATGGATTTACGGAGAGGGTGAATTTAATACGGACTGCCCGTATATTTACAAATGGTTGGAAACTCTGGTTGGCAATGAAAAATATGATCATCTAGAATGTGATATGAAAAGGGCGGAAAAAGTAAATGGAAAAAAAAACTTGAAAACACTTGATGTGCTAAATTAGTCATTTAGCTGCTTGGACTTCCTGGAAAGAGATAATTCAGGGACAAAGGTGTTAATATTGACCGGGATTTTATATTATCTATACAGTTACATAGTATAGGTTTTTACCCACAATGTTTGACCCTGTTACCTTGTACTATTTTAAAACCCAATAGCTAGCAGAAATAAGTGGGACAAACCTGGAGGGAGAGGGAGGGGTCAAGGCAAGTGCAGAACACCATTATCAATCTGAGAAACTGGGAAGGCAGAAAATTATATTATCAGAGTTGGGTAATTCAGGCCTGGAGAGTAAAAGTCCAGACTGGGATTTTGTTTCAAGCAACCAGTTGACCATAAAGTTTCACAGTCACAGAGAACTCAACTGGTTGGCTGAAACAAAATCCTGGTCTGGACTTTTACTCTCTGGACTTGAATTACCAAACTCTGTATATATTGGTTGGAAATGGTTGTTACATGGGTTGCATCTATGTCTCTGTAGATGGAAAAAAGAACATCCACCCATTTTTGTAACTGCTAGTCAGGGTCACGGGCGGTCGGAGCCAATCCTATATCTATGGGCACAAGGCAAGGAACATCACTGATCAGGGTGCCAGCCCATCACAGGGCACACTCACACACTATTCACACCTATGGGCAATTTGGTAACTCCTTGCTCACATTAGCATGTTTTTGGACTGTGGGGGGAATCTGGAGTTTAAAAAGAACAGTCTTGTACATTAACAATATTAAGTATCAACAAAATTCCCACAGAATGCTAAGCAATGCAAATGATTATGTTAATGTGATACTGTGTCCCCTTGAGCAACTTAATCTGAGTAGGCTGACAGCATTTAATGTACCTATTTGCATTTTGAAGAGCTGCACTTTTGTAATTATGGGATGTACTCTTTCCAATTAGGCATCAGCATTTTTTGCACTTAAGAATGAGTCATATGAAGCACAAAAGAATGTGCGAAGGTGTATTGTGGAAATTGAATTTGAAATATGTGACAAAAAAATTTGTAACTACTTAATTTGTTCCGTTCATTCTTTGGTGTATTGGTAAGATTTGGTAAGACTGCCTGAGTTCTACTTGCGTGGTTCCTGCTATCAAACATGGGAGAGGCAGATGTCATGGTCTGGGTTTGCTTCGCTGGTGATGGAGTTGATACTCTTCAGCAAATGCACAGCTGTGGCATACTTTAGTGGTATGCCGTTCCATCAGGATTATGGGTGATTGGGAAGTCCTTCAGTCCTCGGTAGGATAGGATTCCAAAACACCAGAGGTGGAAAGTTCAGGTCCAAAAAGTACAAGTCCGGTCCATGTTTTTTCACAGTTAAGTACTCTGGATTTGTCTGGATTTGTACTTTCTGTACCCGAACTTTCCATCTCTGCATGAGCTATAAGGTGAGCTTGTGGGAGTTTTACTTACGCAAAAATGTTCTGAGGGCAAAATGAAAAATGATTGGTTCAGAGAGAGGACCAATCAGATTGTAGAGGAGGTGAGACCAACCAATCAAATGTGTAGGGTCTCACAAGGCAAATTGGTCCTAAGTGAGTGGCCAGACTAAGTCCAGTTCATAGTTACCCCTATGACGAAGAAAATCAAGGAGGATCTCACCCCACCTGGACTGGGGAGACCGGGGCCTCGCCCAGGAGCCAGGCCTGGGGCGAGAGCTCGTATGCGAGTGTCTGGTCGCCGGGCCTCCACCCAAGGAGCTCAACCGAAGGGGTAACATGGGTCCGTCCACCTGTGGGCCCTCCACCTGCAGGGGGAGCCATGGGGGTCGGGTGCAGTGTAGACCGATAGCCAGAAAATTTTTTCAGTTACATTCAGACTTTTGGCTGCTACTGCAAACTCTTAGAAAAGTTGCTAAAATTTTCAATTAATTTGCAGCCGATTCTCTCTTTCAGTTGCAGCACTTCGTGCATCTTAATTAAAGCATCTGAGATCCTCCATTTGGTGATTAAGAGATTCTTGAGACCTGATTCTCCTTTCAGAATAGCCACTTGTACTTTTAATAGATTCTTGGAACTTTAAAACTTTCAAAAGCTTTTATGTACTGCCCAGGAAAACAGAGTAACAGCTGTTTGGAGAATCAACTAAAGAACGACGTAAAGTAAAGTAACATTCTTTTTTGTGTTCACTAGCACTGCCCATGAAAATGTGAAACACAAGCCTTGGTGTAGGTTATATGCTAGGCAATCAGGGCCAGGTCCAGGCAAAGGGGAGCCCCGATAAAGTCATGAAATATATATGTGTGTGTGTGTGTGTGTGTATATATATATATATATGCTGTCAGAAGAAAGGGCATAACCCTGGTACAGTTTTGTTCCCCAAGTTAAAACAACAATGATGTGGCCTCCATCCCTCCATATTACAAATATTCCCTTTCTGAACTTTACATTACACTAAAAGGCACATTTACCTGCAGCTAAGGGTACAGTTGGCAGACCCTTGAGGATACAGCCCTAGTGACAAGTAATTGTACCCACAAAGCTACCCTCATAGTTGAAGATAGCCCTCAAAGTACCTGAAATGAATATCAGTTTTCTGGGAAGGGGGGGGGCCTCGCAAGTGAGATTTTTCCTGGGGCGGGCCTGAAAAGGTAAATCCGGCCAAGATGGCAATGCCAAGTTGCTACGCTGGCATGTTTCCAGCTTCCCCACCAGGGACGTGCTGTGTTTTACACACCCTGGACGAGCTACCTCTGCCCACAACACCATTCTATGTTCAGAGAAGAGAGAAAGTACATAAAGACTCACCTATTAGGGAACAGGAACACAATTTGTTTTAATGTATGATTTTAATAATCTGCAGAATCATCTGTGTTTAACTGAGCAGAAAATATGGTCTACAAATTTGAAAAATAATAATAAAATCCTTCACATTATTGTTGGCAACTTGCAGGGACTTTCAACCTGGTAGCTAATAGCTTTTTCCTTGATATTCTCGAACGTAAAAAGCAGTGAGGCCTCTCAGCATATTTTCCCACTTAAAATAGGCAGTGAAACAGAAATTTCTTTTTACAGGAGCCTGTCGGTTTTCTTCGAATGAATTATCAGTACAGTACTGGATGTGCCCATTTACTTACACGTGCACGTCCCTGGAAAAGTGTATAATTAAATAATTTATGCAGGTGCTGTTGAGTCATCTTAAATACTTCTGGCACTTCAGTTCACAGTGAGAGCTGCTGATGTAATGCCAGGCTGCATCCATTCATATCACAACATCCTTACAAACAGTTGCCCTTGATTCTGTGTTAAAATCTGTTATTTTTCGAGTGAGAATGAACCATTTAACACTCACAAGGTCCCTTTGAGTTTACTTATGTTGTTACAGACCCCTATTTGCAAGATGGGTGGCGGAGAGCGTTGGATATCATCAGAGATTAGTATAATTTTGCCAGTAGTTCACACTAAACAGCTATCCTGTGCCTTAATACAGTGTATTACAAGCAACTCAATATCCTTGAATAGTGGCAAGCACATTTTGCAAGGAATTTCCAGTGATACACAGAAACAGACGTTCAAAAAACATAACTGAATATTATAAAGGCATGACAGACACTCTGTGTGACAGAAGAAAGGACTGTTAAAATAAAATCTCAGTTTCATTCGTTTTCACATGAACTTTTCAGATGATTTGATGAAATCATAAAAAAGCAAGTCTCGTGTACATCTAAGCAGCCTGTTTCAGGCAAAACTTAAACCACAAATTCACTTTAGCCTCGTTAAGCAGAAAGAATGCTCGAGGCCGGAATTCGAATCAGAGCTGTACTAGCGTTTCATCTCTGTCTTGCAAATAATTTCGTGTTCATTGGGAAGAACGTGAAACTATCGTCTGCAGACAGGTAAGGCTGTATGAATGTGTCAGAATTTTACTGAAATATGGCTTTGCCTCATCGCTCCTCAACATCCACTGCCTCAGTCCTGGCATTGTGAAAGATTATGATCTATGTTATTTTCTTGTTTAGTGCATGGATCAAGAGAGAAACAGCTTATTACGCAAAGAGCCTTAGAAAAGGGTCTTAAAAACCATCAGGGGAAATGGGTAATGAATCGCATCGATTTTAAACTTTCGGTTCCCCCTCATTGATTGAAATGCTTTCCATCTGGAATTTCATAGCTAGAGCCCTTCACCCGTATAATATAATTCATTTTTGCATTAGTGGAATTTAGCGATTTCACTTGTAGCATGTTGTGTATATGGCGAAGGCGCTATAAAATGTCCAGTGATTTATGGCAGCGATGCGGCGCTGGAATCTATCGCGGTGTTTCTGCTGGATAAGGTGCTGGCATTCTGACAGAGTAGACGGGTTACGCTGCAGCTTTAGCCCAAAGCGGTATACAAATAACCACCATGATTACTCTACAATGGGATTTGAACCCATGCCTTTCCCTGCATAGGCACAAATCTCAAACCTGCAGAGCCAAATGTTTGCTGCTTGTCCAGTGCCTCCAATTAGGTTTATATCGGAGTACTGCTGTGTGGAGGCACACAACCACAACTGACTGCACCAGGATCAGGTTGTAAAAAGGCTCATTACCAGACACAAACCCTCACCCAGATTTCTGTACCTCCAAGATTAATGTCGGTCTGCGGAGCAGCTGGAGAAACGCCCTGTAGTGCAACAGTTATAGTGACTCAAATCCAGTGTGCAAAATACGAGGGGGCTCCAGGGGGGTCAGACTCCCCCGATTAGCCCATGAGACCCCCTGAAAGTCTCAAAAGCAAAATTTTAAGGGGGTCTCAAGATTGGCATTACGCAACATAGGGAGATAGGGACCCCCCCGAATATTGACCGGTCTTTTGCACACTGCTCAAATCCGATTAGTTTTTATATGACAAACACGGCAGGATTTAGAATTCAGAGGAATGATTGTATACCAACAACAGGCGCTGCCAACGTGAAGAGAGTAGATGCAACCTGAGAAAAGCAGAGAGAGAGAAAGGAATTAAGGACATTGAACCCGTTTGGGCTGTCTTGACAGTGTAGCTGATCCAAGAGTCCAAGTCAATATCCGCAGGTGAATTAAAGACAGGGGTAGGCAACCCAGATCCTGGAGTGTCGGCATCCAGCAGGTTTTCCATCCTACCCGGTTCTGATGAACCACACCTGATCTCAGGCAGATAGTAAGTCAACAGGTAGGATGGAAAACCTGCCGGATACCAGCACTCCAGGATCAGAGTTGCCTCCTACCCCTGATCTAAGGGTATGAGGTGACATAAAAACATGGCATGACATCCGGAGACCACAAATCATGGGACTGCGCTGAGATGAAGAAACGTGTGGTAGCCTTCCTGCAGCAAAGAAACCCATAAACGGCCTCTCACTACTAGACAACCAACATGTGCTTAATAACAGAGGACTAAGCAGATGTTGTCAACAGTAATGGGGAGGTGCTCAGGCGCATGCTTAGGTCTGGGGGCCTGGCTTGTGGTGGAGTCCTTAAAGTTTAAGGTATTCATTTTCATGCTCTGTTTATATATTTTATTGTTTGCCATTTTATATCATCACTATTTGCCCCAAGCACTGCTCAGTAATGTCTTTTTTGGAGAAAATCCTTAGATTGCCGCTCCAAATATAATGTGGAGACGGGGGAGAATCCAGACGCAGATCCTTGGGCTTTACTTTCAAAACACAGCCCAATAAATCGTAGTTCAAGCACAAGCTGTATTTCATGGGGCAGACTCATAGAGGACCAAACCCAAAAACCAAAAATCCATAGACAGGAAAACAGTCAGAAGATCAAAAGCTAGTAGATACAACTCACGATGGACTGGAGGCTCGCGAACGGCAAGTGTTAACTCAGGAGTACTTTGGTACATTATTGTTGCTTTTATAATGTCAACTCAAAGACTAAAATCTCTTTTTAAAAAGGAATTTTGATATTTAATATATGTGTTATCTAGCTGTATTACATATATAAACCTCGTTTTCAACTGTAGTGATCTGTCATGGTTTATTTAAATCACTATAAATGAATAGTATTTTTGTGTTTTAATAGCCATACAAGGTGAAATTAATCGCTAATAAAAAAACAAAAAATATCAGAATTCCCTAAAAAGAATTCTCAGTACATTTGAAACATTATCTTTTATCCAGCTTTCCCAAAAATTTCAGCGCAAATAATCGTGCAATTTTGAGCTGCTATTCATAGCTCGGTTGTTTCATCCGTCTTTTATTGAGATTTTCCTCTATCCCTTTATTGCCTTGAGAGAATGTGTGGGTAAGTAAGAAAGCAGCTTCGGAGTGCGGATATGAGCTAGGCTGTGAACGGAGGCTCGTTTGCACAGCATGGAAAGAGGAGGTAAACGAAGCGGCCCATTGGCAACTTACAGTACACAAAATCACTATACATTTCCTGTAGCTACTTATTTTGTTGTATTACTCTGGGCTGGCTGGCATGATGGCTTTAGATTTAAAATCGATTGCTTATTGCACATTGCAAATTACAAGATCTCCATTTCGCAATTAGTTTTCTCCAATGAATATTTGTCAATAGCTTCTTGCGGCTAATATATGGCTAACATGGAAACGCTACTTGCAAAGCAGATCATTATCTCCCTGACGTTTCCCAGTTCAAAGGGGCTGATGTTTTTTGGTTCAAGTTATAAACAAGGAGTTTGTTATTAATGTCTAGACACATACATGCCCTCCTTTGGTATCAACCATCCATTTTGTACAGGCACACAAAACGTATAGGCTACCGGAGGCAGCATTATAGAATTAATTACATTAATACACTAATGTCCTTTTTTCTGCCACTACACTTTCTGTGCTTGGTCTCATGTGTTTCTGCAGCTTCCACAGCGATTATGACCAGATGTAATATTAAATCATTCACTTGGTTTGCAGCATATTGCAGATGAATCAGTTTAAGCATTTTCAGTATCATGAACAAGAAGGGGCGGAAATTAATTACATCATGAATTCACGTAGAAGACATCACTGTTGCCCTTGTACAGTTTGCAATAATTCAGTACAATGCAATATAAATTCTTATAATAACCAAAATTGAATCCAATAACATATACAAGATGATATTAAAGTTAATGGAACAAATACAGCAATAGCTCTACGACCACAACTGCGCCTACACCAGCGAACGCTGCACTCGCCGACCAGCGCCTAAGCCATTACATGTAAAGGGGGAAACACAGGTGCAGGAGGAGGGCAATCAGGACTGGATAATCGTAAATGACGAGACAATAGGGAACCACAATGGGCAAATCCAATAGGTAAGCCTGACGGAACCAAAATGCTAATCGTATTAGCTTCTCACAATAAAATGGGCACTAGATAGATAGATAGCAGAGGTGGCAATTTCAGGTCCAGAAAGTAAAAATCCAGACCAGGATTTTGTTTCAACCAACCCCTTGAGTACTATTTGACTGTGACTCTTTACGCTCAGATGGTTGATAGATAGATAGATAGATAGTCTGAACTGAAGTGGGATGACAAATGCAGCAACAGTAACACAAAACATAGGAGATCTGCACTAATCCCTATTTTCAGTCAGTCAGTGCTGGTTAACAAGGTACATTTCAAAGCCCTGTTCCTCCTTAAAACAGATCAAACAGTCAATCTAACGAAAGGTTCTTGCTGCTCTAATGACTCCCGCTAGGTAATAAATTCCTCCCACACCAGTAGCGTGCACCGCCGGCCTGGAGATATGATTCTGACAGACTCATGGCGAGGATAGCTGCACAGAGATACAAAATCCTTTATATATTATGCGTAATTGAATGAAAAAATTAAAACTAATAAATACAAAGAAACATTATAAAAACAGTAGTATTACTTATTATTACTTTATAAGTGCTGGAAAGGAAATGTCTTCTCGTAATTGAATCTTTTTCAACTCACAAAAGGCCCGTTGGATTCGAGGCTATATTTCAAGAGAGATATGGGGGGAGGGGGAGGGGGGTGTTGATTTTGTGGTTCGTCAACTATTTAACGGTTGACTCACTTACATATTCAGAACCGTTTTGTTACTGGAAGGTCAATTGGCATGCAAGGTACTGCAGCCTCTTGGCAGAGAGAACAACATGTGTAGGCCAAATGTCTCAGCACATGCTGAACTTCATGATTACGTTTTTGAAGGACCTCGGTAGCTATAGACACGGAGAACAATAGCCTCACCGGCAATGTTCACAATGGGCAAGAGGGTCTCTTAAATATTAAGAACAATTGTTTACACGCCTCTCATTGGAAAAAAACATACCCAGCATCTTTTCAGATATATTCAGTATACAGCTTTGTGCAAATTAATTGAAACAAGTTGTCACACAGACATCCATGCTGTGGCGTGGGACCTGCTGGTTTGCACAGCCAACAGGGCAGAGAGGATGCTGAGTGGATGAACAGAGGAGGCACTGTGCCTAAAGACAGGCAGGCCTGTTTGGGTGGAGTTAGAGCTGGGTGGATGGACAGAGGAGGCACCGTGCCCACAGACTGGCAGGCCTGCTCGGGTGGGGTTAGAGCTGAGTGATTGGACAGGAATGAGGTTCATATGCTAACAGACATGTGAATATAATACCTTAGAACTGAAAATCATGTATCATTACACAACTTCATTACCTCTTCGCTTTTAGATCTCAAATACAGCTTCAAATACAGTCTGATGTTTATTTTTGTCTCAAATTTTTTTATGCTCCGGTTACAAATCTAAGCCGGGAGTCCTGGGCAGGTGTTACCGCCAGATGATTTGATTTCAGGAACCTGGTTTTATCCGGCAGTTTCATACATTGGTATTACTGAAAAACCTGCAGGGATTCAGATTCAGAAGCAGGGTGGGGCAATAGAGTGTTTGGGTGTTCAGTTTAATCTCTGACTGTAATAAATCACTCCTTGCCTAACTCTCCAATTTAGAAATCGATAGTAATATATCGCGGTATATAAAAGGCAGGAGACGGAAGGCGCACTGACGACTGGTGTCCAGAAATCAGTCACCTTCTGCTGCAATTACGTGTCACCTCTCACGACAAGAGCCGCTAAAACTCACAAGATATATGTCTTCTTATATTTTGGTGCTTGATCCAAACGCTCCCTCTCTCTTGCCTGGAGCGGGGTGCCAATGACGGCAGGATTCCGAAGCGTGTCGTATGAGGTGCACCTCATTTGCACCCGGGCTGGCTGGGCACAAGTGCTCAGTGGTGACAGAATGCAACATACAGTACTGGGAAATAAATGCAGAATAACAATTCACCCAGCAGGTGGCCTGTTTGCATGACTTATCACTTCCAATATGGTGCCCAATGACTCGGGTCATGTCTTCATATTTTTGCCTCCCACGGCCCAAAGTCATGCTGTTTCATGAACTGGTGTCTCTAAATTCCCTATAATTGTGTATGAGTGTTTCCCCAGCAATGGACTGGCATCCCACAGAGGGTGTTCCCCTGCCTTGTGTCCTACGCTGACTGCAATAGACTCCAGCCAACTGTGCCCCCCCCCAACCTTGTGCTGGATAATAGCTGGGAAGAGAGATGGTTGACTTTCCAGTCGCAGGCTGGCCCAGAGAGTAGCGCTATAGGTTTGTACTGGTTAAGGGTTCGAATCCCATCTCTGGCTGTTTACTCGTGTCATTTTAATATGTTCTCTTAGTACATGCAAGGGTTACCCCTAATTCCTAGTCCAAAACATTGAATTACATAAACTGACGATTTTTATTTGATTCTTAATTCTCAAATGTGATTAACCAGCATCCTATCCAGGGAGTCATCTACCATGCGCTTCCTAGAAAAGATTCATCAGTTTGATGCTCATTTTTATGACTGACGTCCACCATGGATGTGGCTTTGAGTCCTGGCCCCGGGTATGTGTGGAGTTTGCATGGTCTCTCCATGTTCAAATGTATTGCACTTTTGACTTTTTTCATTGTCTTTAGACAGAAGTGTCAAAAATGATCGTGAAAATCATCATGATCTTGTTATGTGTGGTTGTAGTCACAACTTTGCAAAGATGGGCCATGACTCAAATTGTGCTGGAAGAGAGCAATAGTTATTGAGAAATTAGTACGCTCGCACACGTTTATTTAGTGTGTTTGGCCACTACTATCAATTTGAATGTTTACATTACTTTAAAAGTTGTTAGGCTTTTGATTAAGCTTTTCAATACAGCAACACATGTTCTTTTCAACACCCTAAATTAGTGTTAAGATGAGTGATGAGATAGCAGCCCTGTATTCAGTTTTTTTCATAAACTGTAATCTATAGCTGCCAAATTGTAGATGCAAAAATTTTTCGGCTGACTGTTGACTTTGTTGTATGAATAAACATTTTACTGAGAGGAGCGTACACTACCCGAAGCTTGCCCTTCAACCATTGATGCACAGCTGCAAATACATTTAATACTTTTAATGGTTTTACGGGATTAACAAACAAAAAGGAGCGAAACAAATGATATTGAATCCTTGTAACTGTTTAACTGACTGTCAATGGCATCAAAATGAAAATATGTTCTACTGGCAAGATTCTAGAGTCTTAGCCTTGGGCTAACAAGGCTTTGGTACAGCTGTTTAAGGCTTCATTCTGTGCATGACGAAAAATTTGCATGTGATCAGCATGTCTATAAACTCACAGGGATAAAAAGATATTAAAAACCTTTTTTAAAAGGCCCCTAAGCCAACAACTGAGAAATAAGGAAAGGTATTTGCCCAGGAGCTGCTACTGGATACATCTGTAAAGGAAATTTATATCAAGCATGTTCTTGACTTGTATCTTCTTCAGGGATATGTGATCTTGAGCTGAACTTTGATTTGTGCACGAGGGGATACAGAGAGAGCGGTAGTAATCTGTCCTTTCCCGAGATATTACGGTTTCCAGACATTTCTGACTAGTCTGCTCCGGCAGGGATGGAAATGACCTGTTTCAATGAGTAGCACAGCAAAAATATCACCATAAAAAAAAAACATGTGACTGAGGGCCACAAGCCAGAGGAGACACATGTTTCTGACTCTCTGTGCTTTATTAGTCTGGTGTGTAAAGCGATTGGTCTCTGTGGAAAAGACCTATTGTGTGTCGACACAGCATCACAGTGAAATGTACCCTAGGGTTTACATTTCACATAAACGGGCTGGCAGAACGTTGGATAAGCGAAAATGTCGGATAATGGGAGGTGTTAAGACAAAGCCTATTGAACGTCAAACTATGTTAGCATTTTACACATTACGAACCTAATAATCAAGTTTTACAACAAAACAACAGAGAGTGTACAGTCGGGGTAACTAATTAGCTGCAGTAGAGTCGGGAGCAACAAAAAATAGATGACGCTCACGCTCGCAACTTGCAGTTCTTGTTGCCGATTGATGCGTTTTTTTTTTTGCGGTGGGACGTTGGATAATACAGAATGTCAGATAAGCGAGACTACTGTATATATATATAACTTATATATGTATATTTTTTGCTAGCTCATTATTCATGTGAACCATAGATTAACAGCATAGAAAAACTCATTAGCACGTCTACCTTGGTACAAGACAACCACGAACCTGAGAAATGAAACTCCTGGTCTTATTACGTAATATGCATTTTAACTGGACCTGTGATGTCACCATTTCCATCACTAAGGGTCGATAAAATTGACACACCCCAGCTAGCTGTACCATTTCGACTTCGTTAACATCAAGACAAATACTGGTGACTGAATGGGCACGTTGAGTGTATGCAAACAAAGTCGGCATTTAGCTCCTTGTTATATCTTAGTGATGGAATGTAGTAGCAGCTTATGAAATATAGAGTGAGAAAAGGAAAACGGATGCAAGTAATTTAAGATGCCTGTTCACAATTGCATGATCCAATTTACTGCCTTTAGATGGATTGGGTTGGTTCAGATTTTTGTAGAAATTGGAAATGAAAAAGCGTAATGCCTCACCCATGTTGCATTTCTGATTCAGCTAGACATGCCCTCGAAGGTCACGCCCCCTTTATCCATAGGATTACCCCTAACAAATACTCACGGGGCTCTGAATGTCTGCTCAGAAATCAAAAGAGCAGCTATGTACCGCCAGGCAAGAAACACGCTCAAACAGGCACACAGACGCACTGCAATGAATGGGAATGGTCTGTTATAGTCCTGTCATCCTTCGAGGCGGCCGGATGCCATTACATCTTGCCAAGCTGCTAGCAGACACACGGCGCGCGCTCGAAGAGATGGAGCAAGCCATAAATTATGGAATAAATTAAATATCCGTTCATACGTCTCCTATCCGTCATGGAATGTTTTGATGAAATGAATGTTGGATTTCTATGTCATGAACAGTGAATGGATTCACGATAAGTCACATGATTATATATATCGTAGATATATATTTGTTTATATTATGTATTACATATAAGAGGCGACTACAGATGTATGGGGAGAATGTGATTTGAATAACAAAACACACAAAACAAAAAACGCAGAGGCGAATTCGCAGACTAAAATCAATGTAATAGAATTTGATGTACTTTGCACGCACCACAGATTCCAGTGTTTGTGTTCTGAGTGTTTATTAAGCCCGATTATATAACACGGCATAACTTCATTTGAATATGGCCAGTGGGGTCTGTGTGGCCCGCAAGTCGCCCGAGCTGCTGCAACAGAAGTTGTGACAGCAGAGTACAACATGTATTTAACAGATTAACTCGATTACCATTAATTATTTTCCCAATCCGGTAAAGTTAAATTTCACCGGTAGAGTTTGCCTCCTAAAAACAATATTAATACAGCATTATTAAATATAAAGGACTATCACAGATGTTACTTGGAAGCAATCGTTGCATAGAAATTAAAATGGTTTGAACAGATTTAAAAAATAAATAGTAAATACCAAAGTATATCATTCTATCCCATTAAACTCACCCCAATAAATTGACTAATTTCTTCCTGCCTAGGAATGAACCTAAGCATAAAGTGTGGGAATCTGATTCTGTTCTTCAGTCTCTGACCCTAAAACTGACAACAAGGAAATATAACCTTAATATTTGCATTCACCAACTTAATCTCCGTGTCTCTGATATTATCATGACCAGCGAGGTAAGAGCCAAGCAGATGTTACTCATCTGCTAGAGGCAGTAATGATGATAGAACTGGCATAAGAAAAACCTGCAGATACAAGTTTCAGTTTGACAATCTGCCACAGCAGCTCAGACTTTTAAACACACGGTGCTGCATCAAAGCTCAATTGGTTTTTGAGAACTCTGCAGTGACACTGTGACAGTTGCAAGTGTATAGCACATATGTGGGTGGCCGGATATCAATATAAGAAATGCCCAGTTTTCACATCATGCCTCTTCTCTGAAAATACCGCCAGGAATATGTTATGATGGGAAGGGCTGGAATCTTCTGGAGTAATGGGAGCCAGCTGGACTGATTTAAGAGGAAAGACAGAGCAGGGTTGGAAAATGTTCCTTTGTGGTTTAAAGCAGGGATGTAGGCCATTTGGACTAGGGGGAGAATTCCTTGTGGGATGCTGTATCCATGGGCCAGGAGCAAAAAATAGCCCCTTTCCCCATAGTGAAAAAACATTATGGAGAACCCTCACCCCACACAAAGCTGACTTTGGTTCCTAGTCTATCCCAGAGTCTGGCTCTGCTGTTTGTGTGTCTGTGGTTTTAGGGAACTGTTTGCTGATTTTCTGTTGCCCCAGTTTTTATGTCGATGACGTTTCGCTGTACTTCTTGGGGGGGGGGTGGACTGCACATGCATCGGTATGATGCACCATGAACTACACCCCCATGTCTACCCATGTGATTTTGTTTCACTTTCCATGGAAATAAATCGTTCTGTTTTGTAGCGCTGTGCTGCTTCTCTGTGGGGGGGGGGGGGGGGGGGGGGGGGGGGGGGGG
>JAODLD010000051.1:12851887-12865424 GCA_026781065.1 Mormyrops boulengeri | reverse complement strand
GGTACAACCCATGTTGGGGGGCCAACAATCGCAGGGCACAAACTCATAAACACCCACCCCCCCATGCTTTGATTTTTGGCAAATTTTTAAATACCATGACCCCCCCCCCCCCCCCCCCCCCATGAATACTTCAAGCTGCCAATTAAAAAGAATAAAGACACTTTTCTAACCCCCACAGGGGAATTCTCCTTACCCCCATCTTACTCTCCATGAGACACAGATGCAGGTGTAAGCTTGTCACAGCGAAGGGCAGCCACCTGGCGGCGCTCAAGGGCCCACAGACAAGTGACGGTTTAACTGAGGTCAAGGTCAAACCAGCAACCTTCCGATCACAACCACAAAGCCACGCAGGATCCATTGTTCTGCGTTCGACTCGTCTTGGTCTGGGTTTGTTCTGACCCGTGACAATACATCCGCTCACCCACCCGCCTTTGATTCCGATATCCAGTACTGGGATCCCGAAAACACAGGGCACATACATGCAGCTTACATACATACACTGTGTGTGTATATCCACACAAATACTGTTAATAAATAATATTATGTGTCTGGTTCTTGTTGGTCAGGGTGAAAACGAAATTCTGTAACAAATAAATCTAAATATATTTTCAGTGGGACGACATTCATTGTGTTTGTCTCGTGACAATATATCTCTAGTTAAAAATGAAAAAGGTCCCCTCTATTGTCAGGACAACTTCATCATAAGTCTGCGTGAAAACAGACTACAAATGTGCCTCGCATCACTGGGAGCTGTCCAAACTGGGCAAAGCTGAAGCTTCTGTGTCTGTAAAAAAGACCCCGAAAAGGGCTGAGACACGGGTGGGCTGTCAGCCAAGGAAATGGATGGTATCGCAAATGCAATCAGATGTCGCTTGCACCGGATCTGGCCAGTCTGCTCTCATCATCTCCTTCCCTGTGTTCCATCCTGCTCTACGGCATGGTAAGCAGAGTTGGGTAATTCAGGTCCAGAGAGTAAAAGTCCAGACCAAGATTTTGTTTCAACCAACCAGTTGAGCATGAAGGCTCACAGTCACAGGGTACTCAACTGGTTGGTTGAAACAAAATCCCAGACTGGACTTTTACTCTCTGAATTACCCAGCTCTGATGGTAAGGAATGTGGAAACCAGTCAGCGTGATGGTTTTTAAAAAGTGTGGAGGACATCTCCAGCCAGCCGAACCAACCAGCTGATAACCACCAAACCCTCACTTCTGACTACCAAACCCAAATTAGTCCACTGATTGGACCCCACCTTCCAGGCATGTCACCTAAAGCAAAAAGCCAGCTGAAGGCATTTCAACACCTGGGACACCGAATAATGATATATAATAAGGTTTGGGTTTCAGATTTACAGTTATTAGAATACGAAGTGTTTTATAGTCATTCTACAATGTCTAACAAAATTGCAGAGCAGCTATCCCTTCAAATACAACGAGGGACAGACATTCAATCATTTACACAATGGCTATAGAAAGTACTACAAATAAGTACTACTGAATAAAAAGTATATAAATATGTGTACATAAAATGTATATTGTGCAGAAAGCAAATACTGCACTTGGCTGTAGTTATTACACAAGAGAATTATTGCACATCCAGGGAGGAGTTGGGAGGGGGGAGAGAGAGGCAGAGACAGAGAGAGAGAGAGATGGTTTTGGAGCTGCAGTGGGGAACAGTGGTCAGCACTGTTACATCACCCTTCTCAGACCAGGGTTCGAGTCTCCGACCCAGTCCTGTGGATGTGAAGTTTGCATGTTCTTCCTGTGTCATTGTGGGGTTTCCTCTTGGGGGGGGATCTCTGGTTCCCCCCCCAAATTATGAATGGTGTGAGTGTGCCCTGTGATGGGTTGGCACCCAATCCTAGGATCCATCTCTATTGAGGACAGATGGTTGAACTAAACCATGTGGCAGATTGGAGAGTCACTGAACCCAAAGCAGGATTCTGGACTTGGACTCCAGCTGTGGCACAGAAAACAAGCACCATGGGCAAACGGGCTCTCGCTATGTTTGGCAAATCCTGCACAATGCATGTCTATTTCTATGCAGGTATGCAAAGATAAAATCACTATAGAAAGCTTAGAAATTGAGGTCTGCAGCCAGAAGAAGACAGAAGAAGGCAAAGTTCAAAATTTTTACGGCATCTTTGAGAACATTTATAGTCCTTAGTGTCAGTCTGAGTAATTAGACATAATAAAAAGACCCCATGCCCTTCTGCTGGATAAGTGCTGGGCAGATGCATGACTGGATGACCGCTATAACAGTTAATTCTGAATGAAGCTGTAGGCAGTACCCCTGCCTTCCCATTTAAGATTAGCTCAGAGAAGCTATAAATTAGAATTATTGTATCACTGTCTACAACCTATCATTGTAAATAAGACACAGAGCACACATTTAATAAAAAAGTCAATGTACTCACTGATGATTATGATTTCCTCCTTTGGCAAGGAAGAAAAGCAAAATAACAATTTGCGGGATGTTGTACGTACGAGTTGACAGTGCTCAGGTGCCCTGCGCTACTCTGTGAATGGCTGAAATCTGGGTCATTTTCTTGATCCTTGATTGGTCAAAAATAACCTGCCTCTGCTACCCTCCCCCACCTTAGACATCCTTACACAGTTTAGACTCTCGAGTGTCTATTCAGTGTAAAATACTTTTAAAGCAAAGTAGCTATTACAATTGACAACAACAATAATAATAATAATAATAATAATATATGTTTAATGGTGCTCTCTAACAATATACATTTGATAAATGTATAAATGATGGAATTCATAAACAGCCTAAAAAAAGTATATGAAATTAATTAAGAGCTCATTTCATCTTAGTAGGAGGAACCATTGCAATAACTCTCTTTAACTTTTTGCGAAACAGTAACCACATCCTTGAACTCTTATTTGAGCCTGTGTGCGCCAGTTACATGGCAAGTACTTCAGTATTCAGAGCGAATATGTCTTCCTTTCACCCTCATTATCCTCTGGGGATTCTTTGCCATCTGATGATGATTCTTGATGCTCTTAATATCTTAATTTTATGACCCCTCATCACTATATTTTTAGTGAATACAGCACTACATCCCGTGCCCCCACCACACTCCACCTCTGACTCCCCTTCTAGCAAGAAACGTATTCCTAAGAGAGAGAGGGAGAAAGAGCTGAGGGAGGGGTAATCTTGCACAAGCACAAAAAAAGATGATCTTGGTTCAACCAAATGCACATATCCTCTGCATTTGAAGGTGTGTGTGTGTCTGTGTGAGTGCATCTGTGTCTATAAGTGAGACATAATGAGAGACTAAAATATTGGAACGCCATTTGATGCTATGTTGACAATCTTGGAACTGGCACTGTTTTTGTCATTTATTATTTGTTGTTACTGTTTATTAGGGTCCATCTATCTATGTGTGTTTTTATGTGCGCATATTTACAGTAGGAGACGAAAACATGGAGAAGGAGAAAAAATTTCAAGAAAACTCTAAATTATCATGGTATTTATCCTGCTTTCCAGTGATAATAAATATTTTTAGATTCTAACAATTCTACTCAGTTTCATAACTGCTGGGTTAAAAATGACCAGAGGACCATCTATGTACCCTTATTGTGCTCTGTTCCTGTTTGGTCAGCAAGTGTCGCTGGCCATCCTGTTCCCTTTGTCCTGTAGCCCTGAATCCCTAGTATGTTTCCACGCTCCTCTGGCTGCTATGTAGCTCAATAGGCTGAGTGAGTCTCTGATGCTCTCATTCCTCCTGGTAGGGGTTCAAAGCTGGCCTGAGACTGGCCTTGCCTGTTACTTAATTACCGTTTTTATTTACTCTGCTTGTGCCCTGTTTTATTTTGTGCTGCTTGTTCTTTTGTTCCTAGCCTTTCCTATTGTATTCATCAGTGTTGGCTATGTTCCCTAGTGCTGTGTAATTGTAATCCGCCGCACCTGTTCCTTGTTGCCCTGTGTCCATGTGATAGGTTAATTGTGTTATGGGTTCCACCTGTCTAGCATCATGTCCTGTTAGTTTGGTATTTAAGTGCCTGCTTTTGTTCTGTCCTTTGTGGGATCATTGTGGCTGTCTCCCAATGTAGTCTTGTGTTTGTAGGTTCTAGTCAAGATAGTTATTCCCTATTAGTCTTTGCCCTTTTCCTATGTTTCTCTTAACTTCTGTTTAAATCTGTTTTGTTCTAACCCCTTGTAGTCCCTTTATTTTGTGGTTCTTCCCTTTTTGTTAGTCTTCTGTTGGATATGGATAGTCACTCCTTCCCTTCTCCATTCCATACCATTACATATTATTACAATAAGAAATGTTCACTTTTACCCAAAAAGGCAACAGAAGGGATAAGACTGCCTGATCACAGCAAATGCATGGTATGACTGCTGATACGTTACTTTGAAAATGAATTTGACAAGACTGATAGGCCGACATAAAGTTAGAATGTATACAGCTGTATTATAACTGTATTTGTGATGGGAGGAAAATATCGTTTGAACTACAACGCTGGTTGCTGGAAGCGGCCCACTGTTGTTTTCAAGTATTGTGGGACACGTTTTTTTTAAGAATATAAATATTTAAGAAGGTTTCTTTACTTTTCAATGCAATATTGTCATATTAACATGCTATATGTCCAATTCAAAGAAATATATTACCCGATATATGTGCAAAAAAAGCTCATGGTATTGTCGCTGACTGACATTAAAATCTCTGGGTCTCACGGTGATGCTGGGATCAAATTTCATGTGTGGACCATATAGAAACTAGTGCACCTTTTGCTGCATGTCAGAAGAGAGAGTTGGTGTGCGTGTGTGTGTGTATAGTGCTTTAACAGATACATCTGTCAGCAGAAAACTGGTGGCAGAAAGGAAGTCACAGAAAAAGCTGTTTAAAAATAAAAACCAGGAGCCAAGTGAATATATAGAAAAGGAGACAGAGGGGGGGATGAATCTGAGCATCTGACAACTGATTTTACCCGGTGTGCAGTGCCGGATAATCGGTAGAATCGGTCGATTTGGAGCTTTGGGTGTAGCGCCTAAATTGCAGATGTGTGCCTGCATTGTGCTTTACAGACACCGTATGAAACTGACTCTGACACTACAAAGGTACTCGGAACACCTACACAACCAGAAACGCAAACACAGGGGATGGTTATGCATATTATTTTGATTGAGTACTTCTGACATGATGCTGTAATCGAATTTTAACGCCCACCGACGAGGATCCTCGTGCGAAGTTTATAACGTGACTTTAATCACCCATTCACCCATTTCTGAAAAAATTATGTAAACACTGAGTTCGTTTGGTGTTTGATTACGTGATTGGATGAGTGATGTTCTTGTTTTATATGCCCATAACATCTGAAGTCTTAAATCGACTTTACCCGAAAAGTGTGACAATCAGCTGCGGCTGTCATGTTTACTAAGTAAATACGCGGGTGGCGACCACTGGTGTGTTGATTTAAAATATTTACGAGGCGAGATCAACGTTTCTCTCAGAAGACGGTGTCTTCAGTAATCGAAACGATGACCGCAAGAAAGGGAAGCCAAACCTGCCTCCTCGCTTATAGTGAATAACGGATCTACATGTAAACCTTAGTTGAAGTGTCTGCGATTACAGGCAGGGCTGAATGTGCGCGGACGTAAGGAGGTGAAAAAGGCACAAGACTTTAGTTAAAGCACTAAAGCGACTCGCATGAAGGACACGGGTCAGTCAATGCCTGCCCCTGCAGTATAGATGTGCAGTTTGAGAACTATTTTATTTATTGGAATTCATGTTTTAATTGGCCGATTTTCTTTTTTGTCACATTACGCAACGGGGACACTGTCATAGTGGCTGCGGATTGTCGCCGTGCGCTCACTGATACCTTCAAAGCCCACCAGCCTAAGACCTGCGCCGAGTGGACGACGCACAAGATCATGCATAAGGCGTCGTTTTCGCAAGCGAAGAAAGAAATCGGTAAAGAAATACTTTAAAGTGGGTCAACATAAGCCGCGGGGCAAAGTACTTCTAATTTTTTCCGTACTCCTTTGACAATTTTTTAAACTATTCGGGGGAGGGGGGGGCTCATACAGAATCTACTGGCACATTCATATGCCCCGAACAACAAACCAAATCCTATCAGAAAGGCTTGGGACCGAACCGATGTAGTTTTCGCTAAACTTGGATGTATTTTTTTTTTATTGCTCCAAAGCAAAAGAGCACATGTAAGAAGGAAAGGACTGTTTCCTTACAGCATTAATTCGTACCACTTACGGATATGGTATGCTACATGTATGAACGTATGTGCGTCCGGATATACTTCATTGCTCCTGGCAATTTAGAAAAGCGATGTAACGTTATCATGTGGAAAAAGTAGCGCCCGTTTGAGCTATAATGACTTAAAGCTGGACGATCTTCTCATCGATGACAGACGACGGACCTCGTACTTAAAGAAACGTTGCGATAGAAAGTTTAAAAAAAAAAGTCGTATACGGTGCATCTGCCTCATCTCGCTGAGGGGACGAAACATCTTTCCAGTCTAAATAAACCCCAACGCGACAGCAGAAAGAGAAAAGAGGGCAACCAATTTGATCTATATCTACAAATAAAGGTTCGGGAAAATGCACAGGATCAATCTGCAGGTGAGTACCTTAATGAAAAGTATGTTCAACTGAAATGTCTGTTTCCAATTGATTTGAGTGGTACAAATCAGATTTCCCCCGTACAATGTATGTTACATGAAATTCTCATAAAATAGTCATTAATCAGGTAGTAATCCATTGGGACTTTCCATTGGGAAAGATATTAATAGGAAGTTTTAATGACTTATATTTTTTCCACATTTTTTTGCGTTGCAGTTAATGCAAAATAAACGCCGGCTATTTAATTAATTAATACTTCTCCAGCATGGGAATCGCCATGGAGATCCAGACTTTGCTATGTCCCAGTGCAAGACAAAATTGAAATGTCTTAGATTTTTGCAGCATTCTTTCATTTTTTGGGGGGGGGTGTAACAGTGTCAGTTTCATTCACTTTAAGCTCATAGATTATTCGAGAAAAAAGAACGTCAATGTCATGCATTAATTCAAGGTGCTTATTGACTTAAATTTTTGTGCAAATTTTTCACGCTTTTCTATATAATTAAAAATCTGTACTGTGTAGATCTTATTACCACATTATTTATAATGGAAACTGCGTATTAGTTGATGAACGATTACGTAAATTTGAAAGAATTATAAATAGAAAATCTGACAACAATATTACAATTTTTTTTTTGTCATTGGTCTATCTGTTGCTGTATTCCGAAGTTATGTAGGTATTACAATATTAATATCGGGCGCATATTCTAATCCGTGATAATGTTATATTTGCGGAAAAAAATAAAACCAGACCGATAAATCGCGTCAAATTAAGCCAAGTGGGACTAATTAACCGTGAACATGTGAAGAGAAGTGGAAACATTCAAAGTGCTTGCGTCGACTAAAAGGTTTTCACGTGCACCTGTAGACCTACTAATTAGGTGTTTAGCTAGTGGATTTTTTTTTGCACAATGGTATTTTACGAAACATGCCTTACAACATCAATGTTTTGATAAGACTTCCTTTAAATGTCAGAAACAAATCTATGTGCTAGTCAAATTAGAACTATCCTCAGACACTAAATCAAGTAAATCGATTTTTCAAGGTGCAGCAAACCTTATGCACGTTATAATCACTGCTACACCTGTTGCCAGTTTGATATTTCCATTTCGTTTTGGTGACTCGCTATAAAATTCATTTCAATAATTTAATTATGGCTGTGATGGGTTGACACCCACCCCTAGTTTATTCCCTGCCTTGTGTCTGTTGCTTCTGGGATAGGCTCCGCTTGCATGTGCTAACTGTAGGGAGAACTTCTAATCCATGCATGGATTAGAAGATGATCTTGCATGGAACATTTTTACTTTTGAATGAGCTGATATGAGCAACTTTTAATACTCCTAAATGAGCTGGGATGTTAGCAGGTACTTTATAAGACCTCAAAGGTGCCATACACAATCTGCTCAGGCCCTTAGGGCCTTTACCGATGCAGGGCTATGACTTAAGAACTATTGAAGATACAGAAGAAGCAAATGTGTAGCAACAACAAATGAATGATCAAGCATGTATTTATTCGTTGTATGATTAAATGGTTCATGTTTCATATGTTTTATAAGGTAAATGGTTTTACTCATACACGGTGTATATTACTGTCAGGTAAAACAACCAAAGACGTTCTATATGAATATACTATGACACAAATCGTCATTTAGTTTCACTTGTTTCCTAGTAATGCATTAAGCCTCTATAAGGGTCATGCATTTTGTGTCACGGTGCACTGATGTTATTGCTTTCATAGGAAGCAATAGCAAAATGACGATGCTGCTGAGATCCCTTGTAGACGTAGTGACGTTGCATGTGTAGGTGCAGCGTCTCGCTCTGCAGCGCTCGTGGATCTGCCGCTACGTGGCCGTAAAAAAAAAAAAAAGAAAAAAAAAGAAACGGGGGGATCCCGTAAGGCCATACCCAAAGAATACCGAATCGAACTGAAACTGAAACTGTTCCTACTTCTTAAAAATACAATAATAGGGTTATCCTCAGATCCTTGTCTTATGCAATCAAAGGAGAATTTTATAAAAGTTGTGCTTTCCTTCTAAACTGCTGCAAGATGTCAAAGCCTTTTGAAATTTTCCAACAGGGATTGTGCATAAATAGTAAAAAAAAAAAAAAACAGTAATGTTGTTTTTTAAATAATTTGCTATAACTAGCAAGCCTTTGCCACGACTTCATTAGCAAACCATTAAAATTGAGGCACATTGTAACCATATGGCTGATAAATATATTGTGAAGTACAATTTCCCCTTGAGAGAAAATCCATCCATACTAAAGAAACTGAGACATTTATAATGTTACTTTCACCAACCGAATCAATTAGTGGTATTTAAAGTGCAAGTGAGAAATCATCAACGTGATCTAAGAGGGGTATACAGTAGACAGGAGGCTCTTTCCACCCCTACATCTCGCATTAATGGTACGATCTGCCATCTCATTGGTAGCTGGCTCCAGGTCGGCTTTCCCATGCGGCGCATATGCAGCATTAGGGACATGGTGTCGGGAAGAGGCAGACCATGGCTAATTTATTGGGTTGCTCCCATGGAGACGAGCATCCTGCTCTTATATCCCATCTGTGCTTTGCTGTGTTACAGTGTCTGCGATGCACTGACGCCGGGAGCTGTGCTGCAGTCACTTAATGCTCAGTGTATCTGTATCCAAGCGATTTAGTTATGGTCCGGTTTTACGTTAGTTTGGTTTAAATCTAAGCTTCTCAGCACTTATCTACTATGTGACATAGAACATCATCATGGTCAGGACATGAACTGTATTTCACTTTGGACAGTTCAGCTGTTTTCCACCCAATACGATAGTCTCACAAATGACTTTAGCTGCTGTCTTTTTGGATCAGTTGTGTATGCAGTTAAGTGATTCCAGCAAATTTGTTTGGTTTATTCGATTCTGTGATGCTGAGAATGAACAGGACAGATGTTGACACACACTTCCAAGGGCTGCACCCCCCCACTCCCATGAATACAATTAAATTAAATTTAATATGTCCTGCAGATATTAACAGTCCTACAGAGAGACACAGTTTGTTTCCTGCTGTTACCTCTGCTCAGGTACCCACCCGAGCGAAAGATTCAGCTACCTTTGTGTGCCAATGAAAAAAGGATACACAATTGCTAGATATCCGGCCGACCTCAAATGAACTGTTTCTTTACAGATTGCTTTTTTTTTTATTAGAGTGACATTAAGGAATGCTATAGAGCACAGGTGTCAGACTTCAGTCCTGGGGGGCCAGAGCCCAGCACATCTTTGGGTTTCCCCTCGTTTAACACACCTGATTCAACTTCTTGTGCTAATTACCACATAGCTGTTGAGCTGAATCATTTGTGGTGGAACAGGGAAAAAACTAAGCTACACAGGGCTCCGGCCCTCCAGGAATGCAGTTTGACACCCCTGTTATAGAGTTTTGTGAGTAACAGAAAATCATGTTTAATTAAATTCAGTTAGTGTCTTCCTTGTGCATATTACTGCATATAATCCAACGCCCAATTACTCATCTTGAGGTGCGTTTTCCACTATGTTAGCAACTTTGCAACTAAATGGGTTCAACTATGTAATTTGCTAATGGGAGATTTTTGGGAAATGTAGCCCTGATTGGGTGCCTTGAGCCTATCCCAGTAAGTAAAGGGTGCAAGGCAGGGGTGCAAATGGGATGAGATGAAAGTCTCAGGACATACACTGCATAAACTATGAGCAATTTCTAAATGTTCATCCTTGTCAGGGTTCTTGGGTGGGCCAGTGACCTCTACTAGGTATAAAACGCTATTACATCATATACAATGCGTACGTCATTTTATTATTTTTTTAATAATAATGTGAGAACAGTGAGCAAATTACTACAACAAAAACACTGGTGGAAATTTGATCCCATTTTCAGCAGCAGTTGGACTCTCCTTAAGTTATTTATTTTTGAGCAACTGTTTGCACCATACAACCTTGTCCGCCAATCTCCGTCGCTTAGCAGCAAGCATTCGCGAGCAAGGTTAAAAGGCCTTCAATAAAAGTCAATCTATAGACTGCAGGCAGAAGAAGGTAATTAGTTACATAACTATGTTCAAAAGCATTGTCCTTTAGCCCGGTTCGTTTCGCGGCCTTCACGCCAATGCGTAATTCGAACAATTTCCAAAAACGCTGCTTCCGTCACCAGCGGCGAACGTCAGCAACAGGTCAGCCTGGGTGCTGAATTAAACTCATATTCTCATCACACTTCAGAATTCCAAATAAAACTCCAGACTGAACACCTTGAGAACATAAGAGCTATAGCCCTAGGATCTCTTTAAAGGAGCCATGAAGAACCAGCCTTGCTCAGCGATACAAAGGGATTGCTCTTTAATTATGTAGTAAGAGCTGAAAGTATCAGAGGCACGTCGTAATTAATTACCGTCATCGTAGGTGAACAGGGATCAAAGAGTTTTTATAAAAGTATTGACGAACCCAACCTATGTCACTTCCACTTATAATAATCAATACCAAACAGCAATACTTTACATGTTCCTCTGGAAGATGGTGCCGAAACAGTGCAGAAATCGGAGTTCGGGGAATGAATAGGTGTTTTCATTTTTGACACAATGAGAAAAATATCTGTCGGTAGCAGCTGAATACCTTGTCATTGTTGTCACTGCTGTTTTCCACGATTTACTTGTCCAAATCCAGGTCCTTCTTTTGAATTTGTGAGTTATCTCTGGCAGTTCAAAGCTTAGGTGACTAAATCAGTGAATGTCTCTTGCTTTACAGGGTAAGCTTTAAATCAGACCTTTCACGAAGGGTATTTGGAGAATATCAGGCTTTGACGCTTTAACTTACATTCGTGTTGCTGTTGGAGAGGAGAGCAGTGCAGTGACGTGTTGTCAGTTTAGTACAGGGAATAAAACACCATGTGAAGTCTTGGGAAGGGGTTTGGAATCAATTCTGGCTAGACTCCAGAAAAAAGTACTTTGGAATTAATTGAGGGTTCTGCTCACGATACTCTAGATATGATTCAACATAGCCTAGATACGACTTAGCCATGTGTACCATTGTTCTATGTCTATGATAATGTTTTGTTGTGGTTGCCAACTCAGTTTTTTTCTTCAAGGAGTAAATCTACGGATAGTTCTGTCCTTTAGTGAGGGCTGGTGTCCACATTAATTTTGATATAAGAATCATCACCAATACCAGCACATCTTACATGTAGTCAGTCTTTGCCTCCAGTGATGTTCAGAGGACCACCCCACACATGCCTGCAGGTTTCAGAATACATTTTATTGAGCACCTGGTTAACGCCTGCTTGCTCTCCACAAAGGTAGCAATAAACATTCAGAACTGTAAACACTGATGATAGTAATGGAAGGGTTGTTTTTTATGGGCTGTTTCCTCATGTACTTCACCTATTGACATGAAGGAGCAGGATGTGGTACTCTATAGGAGTAGCACGGCCAGAAATACAGGGAGGGGGGTATTTTCAGAATCTATCAGTATTCAAACACGCTTATCCCCAGGAGTAAAGACGCTTTTAATCCGTGAGGGGATCATCGTATACATCGATACATAGAACATTCAGTGCACCTTCATAATGCATTCATAATGCATTCATAGCATATTCATAAGCAGCATGCAAGTACACCTTAATATCCTAACATCCCTTAACACCTTTAATATACATTAATAACAAACATTACATGATTATATAATTATGATGTTTGTTATTATTATATAATGTTTGTTATTAATGTATATTACAGCTGATAAGGGATGTTAGGATGTTAAGGTGTACATACATGATGTTTATGAATGTTTTCTGAATACTTAATGAATGCAATATGAATGTGTACTGAACGTTTTATGAATGCAATATAAAGCATTATGAAGGTGTAGTTAATGTAAAGCGTTACCAAAAAAAAAATCTTGTTAAAGCAGACAAACGTCTCAAATTAGAATTTTCTAGAGTGAAAATGGAGCCAGATCTGACTCGGAGAGAGTGATCTTTTTACACACTAGAGCATTCCCTATATACACAGGCCTCCCCCAGCGGAAAGCGATTACTTACCAGCCCATGAGGTCGGCTTTCATAGCACATCTGTCACAGAGTAATAAGGGCTTTAAAATTATGGTATTTACCCAAGTCCTATAAATGTCGCAGCGCATTACGCTGACATTAAGGTGACATTAACCAGTCCAGATTTTTACCTACCCCCCCCCAAAGATCACCATGGGGATTACTCCCCATAGCACAGTTGAAACATTCAATGATGCAACAGCATACAAAAGGGTGAGTCTAAATTGTGGGGTTACACGTCTCCCCTGTACCTCCTAGTTCCTATGCACCTGCACTGATGGTTTTCCTGAATGGAACCAGTATGGGAGTGTGTATATTGGTTGATTTTCGTACTGGTAGGTGGAATCGAGCCCAACGATAGACTCCTCTCTCGGCCCGTTTCCTAGTCCCTGGATGCAGAGAATAACTGAAGAATGTGTAGAGAGCTTTTCTCAGACATGGCAGTCGGTGTTTAAAGCTCACGAGTGTCTCCGCCGTCCAGCAGTAAGGTGATTACGGTGTGATTTGTCAAACCTTAATAGTTTGCTTGGGCAGTGCTGGAATTTGGGAGGACGGGTGTCAGTGTTCTGCTTGTTATTCAGTTCCCACAGATTATGAGCGGTACTGGTAAACAGGACAGATTACTCTGAAGAGAGATGCAGAGGTGCCAGGACTGGGTACTGGCGAGTAGCTACCCGCTCCCAGCACTGAACCTGCAGCTCCTAATGATATTTTTGTGGCCCAAACTTCCTCTTGGCAGGTTTAGCATGGGACGTTATATATACACACACACGAGCTCTTTGTGGGAGAGAGTCCCCCCCAATTTAATCCACATATGTGTTGGCCACAAAAACAAAGGTCAGCTTTTTTTCCCTCCCTGTAGGGTCTCAATATGAAAAAAGAACACCAAACGCAGAGAGGAGGGGCGGATTAAC
>JAODLD010000051.1:12831988-12847286 GCA_026781065.1 Mormyrops boulengeri | reverse complement strand
CCCCCCCCCCCGCGCCCCCCGCGCGCGCGGCGGGGGGGGGCGGGCGGCCCCCCCCCCGGGTCAATCACACAAAGAAGCGTGCTGACCTATCATTCAGTTTCTCCAGCAGATAAGATCCCAGGCCTGATCCTGTCCCCCCTGCAATGGAGTGGCAGAGTACAAAACCCTAAAACATGGATGGAGATTGTTTAGCCCTTTAGTACACAAACACCCTCACAAACAGCCAAAAATGAACTATCACCAATATACTTCGAGCTAACTAGTTTCTGAAAATGTGACCGGGACAGTGCAAAACATCGCAGTTTCATTCAAAAGGACATATCAATTCTTAAGTTATTTACCACAGTGCTACCTGCTCCCCTGGGAATAATGCCTGTCACATTTACAAATGCATTGTGTGTCCATCACACAGGTGGTGTAAGAGATATAGAACAGACAACCATGTATCGTGGACACAGGGAACCAGAGGCAGCCTGTTCAGGTCCAGAACGTAAAAATCCAGACCAAGATTTTGTTTCAATCAACCAGTTGAGTATAAAGAGTCGCAGTGGCAGAGTACTCAACTGGTTAATTGAAACAAAATCTTGGTCAGGATTTTTATTTTCTGGACATAATCTATCCACCTCTGAGAAACACCAATCTGACCTGACTTTCACACAGTGGAGAAAAAAAACAGAATGAAAAATCATTAAAACTAGGAAAACAAAGTTTAGTCAGCTTCCTTATGTTATTGTGATGAGGTCGAGATGCAAGGTTAGGAAAACAGCAAGCAATACTAATAGTTTTACATTAATTTTTCATTTAAAAAATACATTAACATCTTGGACAAAAGCAAGCTTTTTAGTCCAGAGAAATGAAGCCAAGTGTGAAAATAAGTTGTGAATACACTAGAGCACATGTAAATAACACGAGCTTGAGGCTTCCAGGTGAAAAGCGATCCCTTCAAGTGAACGCCCCGTTAGCTTTCTCTCCTCCAGCCCGTATCGACCAAGCGGAGATCAAAGGTCAGCCACCTCCAAGCTGTCGCTGCCATCTGCCTCTCGGTCGATGATGTCAAAGATGTCCTCGTGGATTTTCTCACCCTGAAAATACAACCGTGACTACTGCTGAGACAGTGTGAGACAGGCTGCTTTTTCCATACGCACTTTAAAGGCATCTTACGCTGGTCTCTTTGCCAGCTTGTGGTTTTTGCTATGGATGGACTTGCTTTTTTTTTTTAAAGATTTCCACAAATAATATTAATTATGTCCATCAGTACCAAATGGAAGCGTTACTCGGTGTTTATCTTTAAACCAATCTTTTGGATAATAACGAAAATGAAGATATTCTGCACAAGCATAAACGTAATCTCCCTGCTTTTCAACTCACGGACTTGATAAGTGTCTCAGTTATAGGTGCGAACATGGTGAGTCCGACTCTGCACAGTTAATACCTGGGAAAAGCCGCTGGCCCAGTTGTTCCCAGCGCCCCCTCCGTGTTCTGACAGGTAGATGTTCTCTGGGTTGTACAGGTTTGCGTATGGCGAGTTCAGGATGGAGTGGATGACCCTGGGCTCCAGATCAAGCAGAACCGCCCTTGGGATGTAGTGTTCATCGTCTGCCTGTAAGGCACGCGACGCAACGCTTCATTTTACAAGGAACCACTGCATTAAAAAATGACGTAATAGCTCCGTCTGCTGGCGATGCGACGTTACAAAACGCGAACATAACCACTCGTCGTTTCTGCAGCTTTCCCCAAAGCTCTTCGCATACTGTGCCATAAAATTAAGATGCCTAAAGGATGGACGTACCACAAGTGTTAAAAACGGCGACCAAACCCGGTATCGAGATGCAGAGCCCTACAAAGTCTTACAAAGGTACATCAGAGCAGCGTATAACATTTAAGGAAAGACTTTACGTTCAGCGGAGGACAAGTTATATAGGGATAAAGACCTGAAAAGACGGATCAGACTAATACCTGGTAGAAAAACACATCTTTGCGGTCGGTGCCCTCGGTGGCGAACTCTTCCACAATTCCCTCCGGGCTGATGCCATGCTCGGCGCACAGCTGCTTCCAAAACTCAAAGCCGACTGCGGGGAAGGAGGATGCGGTTGATGTGATATTTGTTTGCCGATCAACGCTTGTAAACGTTACCATTTTAATCATAATATCTAGCCAAGGCATGCTTATGAGGAATACTCGTTGATCTGGCATGCTGACAGCAATGTGAAATGTAGAGTCTTTGTGATCGTCAACAAAATGTATGTTGGGTTAAGCGGTGAAATCTGCATCTCGAACCTGCTATGCTGCCTCATTGCTTAAACGCTCAAAAACGGATAATGTTTTAAAACAAATGTCGGTGTGTTGCTCGATTTGTGCTTCGTGTGTAAGTTAAGCTACAATAACAGGCACAGCGATGTAAGAAAGCTGTCAGTGACATAGATACAGTGATCAAGCGACCCAACCCTCATTCACCAGCAAACAGCCACATTTTAATTAATCGGACGATTACTACACGATGAGACCAGCACACGAAGTTTCTTTTAGAGTGATACGCCGTAAAACAGAAAGCATTAATCATTCTCTAGTCCGTCCACGGTAAACGACACCCGAGAACAATTCACCATCACCGGGCCTAATCCATTGGACAAATCAGAAAATGCAATAAATAAACAAGAGCATACTCTGATTGCCGCACTGTCCTAACTGAAGTGTTATAATCTCCCTGGGCATCTTGCTTCATTAACGGAGTATCGAAGGTAATCAACTGACAATCCAGCGCTCGAAGGCCTGCCCCCAACGCGTCTCAATGACCGGCGCTTCCTTTCTCCCGCCGTGGTGACGTCACAAGCCTGCGCCGCGCGCGGCTGTGCGCGCATGCGCAAAAGATAAATGCGTCGCGCATCGAACTACAGATCCGTGCTTTACGGCAGCTTGCGGTAAATCATAATAAAGGCACATATGCTGTGGTTTTTATTATTGACAATATTATTGTGTTGTTGCTGTTGAAGATTTATCCACCTTTGACTTCTGTCTATCCACTAAAAAAACCATCGAAGAATGAACGACCTTTTAATTTCTGTTCAGTTCAATTTAATTTGGTTGCATTATTAATGCCATTCCATTCGCAAGATCGAGTAGTACTTGGGTAAATAATAGTACATTATTCACAGTAAATCAGATTTTTTTTTTCTGCTTGCCGGTTCTTTCTGGAAAATACTGAAAACCATGTAACCATGTAACAGCTTGCATGTAAACATAAGTTATTTTAAAATTCCAATTTAAATTGGTGAATAATGTATTTAAACCAAGGGGAAATAAAAAAAATCAGCTTTAAAGTAACCACTTTAACAAAGTTAATCTGATTCTTAAATGTGTGTACAATTTTAAAACTGGTCTGATTCAGCCACAAGCAATATCGAGATGTGTCATGGGGATAAAACAGTCTTGAGGCTTAGCAAGCAGTGTGGAATGTAACTTAACGTATAAACACAATCCAAGCACACCCACACACACAATGAAGTCTAACCCTAACCACAGCCGCAGATATCCAGAATTAACCCCCCCACCCAAAAAAACAGCAAGTGACAGCCGTAAGAGAAAAATCCGCTTCCTTAATTTAGAGAATTTTGATGAATATTTCAGCATGCACGTCCGGAAGACCTGCGGGCGAGCAGCCAGGGAGCGGTGACCGGCTGCGGCTGCGCTTACGCGGTAGGCAGGCGAGGGGAATTTAAGCGAGAAAACGGGGGACCGCCCGTCAGCTTCGCCATGTTGGCGGCATCCGTAGGGTAGAGCAGACAAATAAATAAATAACCGGTATCGGCGTGTTGAAAGAGGAGGATCGTCCCGGACGGTGTTTAGTTTAAGGAAGCGTAACAGATGCATGACTTGGTGGGGAGTTCGAGAAGCTGCGGCCGCGGAGCGGGAGGGACTGAATAATGTGTGATTCGGGTTTAGGCTGCTGACATGTTGTTTTTCCCCTTCGCCTGTGTCGGGCGGATATGATGAGCGTCCCCGCAGCAAGTCTCCACAGCGGAGCCAGCGCCTCTGACGTACGGCAGCTCCCTACTCTGTGATCGGGGCATCCGGGCAGCCGGGCCGGACCTGCGCAAGGGGGCGGCTTTTCGTGCGTATCGCCGAAGCATCGGCGGATAGCGCCTTTACCCGTAGCCAGGGATTGGATTGGATTGGATTGGATTGGGGGACGGGCGGTCGCACCGGCTTTAATCGGACGTTAAGATGGCGCTGAGCGGGGAGACCGGAGCCACAAACGAGGGACGCGAGTGTGGGCTGAGCTGTGGCCCGGAGAGCGGATCGTGTCCCGGTGAGAGGGACGCGCAAGTGCAGGCCGTCAAGGCATCGCTCCTGTGCAGGTTAGGGCCGTACGAGCCGGTTGTCACCCGCATACAGGGGCTACTGATCTGGGAAAGGCCGTTTCACAGCGTGCTGCTCTACACGGCGGTCAACGCCGTGTTCTGGTAAGTCGACCTTCCTTCCCATCATCCCTCCGCGTTTCGATCGAAAGGAAAGTTAGTCGAACATTTTTGCTTGTTTTGCGTGTCGGGCGCCCCACGTGTGCGCTGGAAGCGGATGATCCGAAGCACTCGGCTGCCTCGACAGGGGTATCTGCCGCGAAACAGCTGACATCTCTTCATGCAGGATAGGAGGCAGATGG
Source organism: Mormyrops boulengeri (assembly GCA_026781065.1). Classification (NCBI taxonomy): domain Eukaryota; kingdom Metazoa; phylum Chordata; class Actinopteri; order Osteoglossiformes; family Mormyridae; genus Mormyrops; species Mormyrops boulengeri. The sequence continues at coordinate 12,842,629 of JAODLD010000051.1, read as the reverse complement.
CCCCCAATGCCTATTTTTAGAGCGCAGTGGCCGCCTCGTGTTTTCCGTCGGTCCGCGACTCCGTTCCGATCATTTGTTTTGTTTTGTGAGGAATGCAAGGTTTGCTATTCCTAATATCCACTGTAGTTAGCGGATCCTTTTGCTAAATGCAGGCAACCGATGGGGCAAAAAAAGGGCCGACTGGCACTGTCACTTCTGTTATGAAGTTCTCCGGTCTGTTTGCATGGAGTTTTTCGGTTGTATGTTCAGCCTGGGTGAAATATTGATCTAATTTTCATAGTATTTTCCAATCCTGATCTGACCAGGATGATATTAAGTATATACAGAATAACACTGGGGAATGAGTTACTTGGAATGATTAAATATAGACTCATTAACTGACGCACTTTGCTGACATTTAATTTAACAACAGATCGGCAGATATGGTTTCTTGCATTAATGAAGGATGTAATCAAGTGTCAGGTTTCTTGCACATGATACTCTTTGGTGGTGTCCTCCGTCCGGAAGACGTTTACAGTGGCTGGAAATTAGGCTTGATATATCTGGGAGCTATGGGTAACCTTCACGGTCCAATCCAAGCCATCTTAAAGGGGTGGCATGTGGTATAGTAAATGACAGCCATTGCCCCTTAAAGGGAATGTTACACGAGAGGCCGGTGTTCACTGAAACAGGGTAAAAGACCTGACATCGTTACGGTCTATGTACCGTCTTTGCATTTTGTCTGTTTGGTGCTATATGTATGTTTCTCTGTGCACAAGTTCTCCCTGTTGTGCACCGCAATTTCCCCCTGGGATCAATAAAAATCCGTCTTAATCTTAATCATTGTTTAACTGTGATTATTCCAGCTGTGCAGTAATTCTGTTTTAAAATGTACAGCTAAACTTGATTCAGAGGCTGAGGAATTGTGCAAATGTTTTATTCTTGAGTTCATAGTTGGGTCAGAGGAGCTTGAAATTGGGGTCGGTTCAGTTCCTTACTGTTTTCCCCCCTCAATACCTCAAGTTTCAATTTTTTATACAAGTAATAAGCAAAATCTAGGTTTGCCGGTTTAGGCTGGTGGTCAGAACGTCACATGTGCAAAGACATGAAGATGACCCTTAAAAGCCTGCTGTTACGTTAGCTTTGCTTTGTGTGCATGCAGAATAGGAAAGTGACGCTTAGCCATTTGCCAGTGAAAAGTGAAAGTCAGTGTCATTACCGGTATTGTAGATACTCTCCACTGCGTAATTCACCTGTAAACCTTGCAACGGTTTAGAATGTTTGACCGTATAAATTATATAAATGGCCAATGGCCTTTTTTGTGTGTGTTTGCCCTGTGCAACAGGAGTGTGCTTTTATGTTCAGGCACGTTGAAAGACGCCCAATAGAAGAAGATCACTGCAGCTGTTCAGCTGCCTTAGTTATCTTTTAAAGTGGTAAATCCTGTATAAGTGTCTGGCCACTTTTGTTTCAGGTTCACGTGGGAAGGGATCAGTGGATTATTTTCAGGGGGCGGCCACCAGGGGCAACAGTAAAATGGGTCGCCTTTCGAAGAGCAAAGATGAAGGGTGCCACTGACTTTGTTCTACTAAATGCTTAAATAAATACAACACTGTTTGCTTAAGTTAAACAATAATTATAGCTATAATTTCTGGATAAGTAGATGAACATGACAAGTTTAAATATGTTCTGCTAAATTCTTCTAATGTTTCACAAAAAAACAAATCGGACACTTATGATCTCCTAGTCAAAAAGCTACAAGCTTCCCTGTCAGGGCCCTTTTTGGAAGGATTGGCCGTGATGGTTTTCATTGGAGAGCTTTCAGCTACCAGCCCGATACTTGTTGTTATTGCTAACTCTGACTCACTCAGATCTAAGCACCAAGCCTCCACGTATGAAAACATTAGGACTCGTGCGTATTTGGGCAGTTCTGGGAACAACTAAAATTACACTTGCGTCACATGGGATAATTGTGTTCCAACATCAGTCTGAGATTGTGGGGGGGCGGTCTGATTTCAGGGGACCCGGGTGCCCTGAGTGGTAATGGGCAACATCAGCAGCATTTGTGTTTCGAAGCATAATGGCTCCAGTCGTTGTGCTTTTTCATCACATCTATTCATTGTAACAACCATGTGGTTGTTTTGTTGACCTTTTTTTTGTTTGTTTGTTTTTTTTTTTTACTTGCTTATTTGTAGATGTTATCTATATTATCTTGGTGAATGGATGAGGGGTGTGCTTTTGTTGGTGCCCCGCCCTTAACGTCTGCCAGAAGCGTGGCATCCTCAGCCACACGTTACCTGCTGCGGGACCCGCTCTGACTGGTGGTGCTGTGCTCTTCCAGGTTCCTGGCCCTCACCTCCCTGCGCGTCCTCTTCCTGCTTTCGGCCGGTCTGGCCGTGGCCGTCTGCGTCGACACCTGGAGGAAGAGGATCTGGCCGGAAATTAGAGGTGCACAGCCGCCGCTCCTGTTCCGGGCAGATGACAGCGGTGCGCCGGTGCTTTTAAGCCTCGAAACGTGTGTCCAGGTCATTTCTGATGCCGCTATGCTGTCTGTCTTTACAGTGAGACGCGTGGATGAATATGAAAATGAAAGGTAAGTAGTTGTCTACTTGACGAAATGGTCAGCCACTTTAGTATTTATATCCCATCCAGCTGCTTCTCAGGGACCTGGGGAGCATGTCCTGGGCTGGGGGTGGGCACCCTGGCAGGGTCCTTCACGGGGCACATACCCTGTGGACGACTTAAAGATACCAGTCAGCATAACTGCAGGAGGAATCTGGCATAGCCGCAGTTACCAAAGCGAACCTGCAGACTCGGATCACAGAGCAGGATTTATACCCCCAGTCGCCAAGGAGACTGGCAAGAGTGCTTCTCAGTGAGACTCTATACCACCACTTTGTACCTTGTACTGTTTTTAAAAAAAGAGACAGTATTTTCCCGTAAATTTCTCAGTTGCTGGCTTGTTGAAGCTGTAAGTCAGTTGTATGAGATGAAACATGACCCTCAACCCCCCCCCCGACTCTGTACTGCAGGGGTGCCCAATTCATCAGTTGATCGCGAGTTGATTAACGGATAATACTTTATTTCATTTTATTTCATTGTGATTAACTGAATATACCAAAGTTAGACCATCACTCACCCTGGTTGGCAAAATCCCCCCCCCCACCCCCCCTTTTCCCTCCCCAGTGGGCATAAAGTTTGCGATCATGATTTGGTGGTTTGTCAGACTATTTTCTTTGTAAAAGTATCTCTCACAAGTTGTGCACCCCTGCTGTACTGGATGAGCAGTCACGGAAGGTGATGTCCCCTTGAGTTTTTAAAAGGAGATTGCATCTCATCCAGCTTTGAAAGCGGGCTGGTTAACAGCTGCTGACGGTGGTTAGCGTCGTTAATGTGACACGGCACCCCACCTCTGCGGGGACCTCTCCTCCCGTTCCACAGCTGGGGTCTGGTGCAGCCCGGAATACTCAGTGTTCCGGAGCTGTGTCACCACATGGCCGAGCTCTGGGTCTCAGGATCGTCCTTCACCACCAGTCTCGTGGACTTTAAGAGGCACAATCCGGGCAAGGTGAGTGACCTGGATTTTTATAAACTGGATACCTAACAGAGACACAGACCGGGACTGCTGTGGTCAAAAAATGGGAGCTACAACCAAGAGAGTTTTAAAATACTTGTTAAAAAAATTAACAAAAGTAACATTTACATTAAAAGTTATATAAATGTCTGTAGTGTGTTGGGTAGCTAGTGAATCCCTTTAATTAATCCTCAGTGCCTCACCCTGCATGCCATCTACTGTGGGTTCAGTTAGTCTGTGTCCCCTATACCCTGCTTGGTACTCGAACCCTTGTTTGCTTCCCTCATTAATCGAGTAATTGGCTTGTTTTATGCAAATGGAAGTAACCATTAACCCTTAGTAGCTTTTAACCTGCGGTCTATCCATGCTGTTCAGTTCTGTCTTCTAGCCTGTAGCTTCTTCAGCTCCCTGGCCATGCTGGGCCACTACGTTCCTGGACTGGTGCTCTCCTACACTGCAGGTGAGTTTCAGCCCCCCCTCCAGTGGTGGGAAATGGAACACCACTGGCATTTTGGAGACCTATGGGTAAATTGGATAGGTTGGGGATTCTGTCTGCGCTGTGGAAGGTCGGTTATGAATGTCCGCAGATGCACATAGACCGCCTCGGGTTCCGTCTGTCTGTCCCCAGTGCTCATGGTGTTGCTGAGCCCCTTGGCCGCGTACCACCGGATGTGGCAGCACCTGTGCGTGCGGCTGGAGCCGGCCCTGCAGCGGCTGGACTTCAGCGTCCGTGGCTACATGATGGCCAAGCCAATGGAAAACCAATGTGAGCATGGGGCGGGGCCTTGCCAGAAAGTGGGCCTTGCTCTTTAAGTCTCAGCCTCTGACCTTGGTCGGGGGGGTGTGTGGTATCTTTGTGATACAGTTCTCCGCCGACCCATCAGACCAGTTGCCACGGCTGACGCCAGCGATAGCGAGGAAGAACTGGCTGCCTTCTGCCCCACGGTAATTCTACATCTGGTCCAACGCCCCTGATGCACCTGTCTTGTGTTTTATAAATCTGTCAGTGCCGGTTACCCGCTATTGGTGCACCACGGTCAGGTCGTTCTGACCGTTCTCTCCGCTCCGCCAGCTTGATGACGCGGTGGTGGCCAGGGAGCTGGCCATCACGGACTCTGAGCATTCAGACGCCGAGGTCTCCTACACCGAAAACGGCACCTTCAACCTGTCCAGGGGGCAGACTCCACTCACCGAGGGCTCTGAAGGTAAGGGCTGCCCCTGCCTTTGGCACTGGCATGAAGACACGCGAAAGCACAGGAATAGAAATCTTTCAGAAACTAATAAACCCCTTTTTGTTACTTGTCTGCTGCATTTCAAATGAGTGCTAAGTTAGACAGTTGAACTTGGTGTAATTGATTTCATCCATGTTCCCTAACTGCTTCTCCTGCACTGGGCACGAAGGCAGTGGAATATCCTGCCTGGGATCCCAGTGCACCACAGGGCACAGTTTCTCATACAGACAATTAAGTGATTCCGGTTAACCTGACCATGTGTTCCGATTAATCTGGGACTGTGGGAGGAAGCCAACTTAAACATGGGGAGAAGCTGCAAAATCCACAAACGGAAGTGATGGCATTCGAACCCCCAACCCTAGATGTCTAAGGCCACTGAGTCCTACCCCTAACCCACTGTGGCTGATGATATCACTTCCTGGTCCGTCTTGGTATACATCGTTGCAGTATTTCAGTTAGTCCAGTAGGGGGCCAACACAGCCAGGGTGAATCTCAATATGCATGCTTGACTGTACTTTTGTTCTCCTGTACCTGTTTTAAGTCATCATCCATTGGCGAAGACCAGTTCCAATACTAAGAACGCGTACACAAGAATGGTACAAATCCCCGGAAGTTGGTCTTGCTTTGCCCCAGATATCAAGGATACATTGGTTGCACCCTCGCCAAACGAGACCAATCCCATGATTCATTGCGCCCCAAGTTCGTTCTTGGAAGGGGGGTTAGCAAGAAGAAGTGCAGTCTTTGTGATCTTGGTATTGAGATTCACCCCCAGTCTGCTGGCTATCCAGCCTTGGTAGGTTGTTAACTGTCCATCCTTTTGCTCAGACTTGGACAGACACAGTGACGCAGAGGAGTCGTTTGCCCAAGACCTCCCCGACTTCCCCTCCATTAATCCCGACGCCACGCTGCTGGATGACGACGATGACACCAGCATCGGGCTGCCGAGCCTGGCCCCATCGAGCCTTTCGGGCCGCCGGTCAGTACCGCTGGACGTGGATGCGGACGCCCCGCTGGACTCAGACCAGGAGGAGCTGGACACTGAGCTGTCCCTCAGCGGGCTGCCCTCAGCTGCGAACTTCTCGGGCGACATCAGTGGCATGATAGCCAGCAGCATGATCCAGGCGGCCCTGGCGGGGGCCCTGCAGCCGCGGCCACCCAGCGCCCCCCAGAGAGAAACCGGCTTCCGGGCTGGCCCGCGCCGGGCCTGCCGCAAACAGTCCAGCTCTGAGCTGGACACCGACCTGGAGAACGAGGACTTTGAGATGCTGGATCAGTCTGAGCTGAACCAGATGGATCCATTAGGAGCTTCCGCTCGTGGCGCCGGACAACCCCATACCCAGGGTTCCAGCTTCCTGTCCAACCTTCTGGGAAAACCGCAGTGAAAACCTCTTTTTATACGTGTCAACGGAACCAGCTGGGTTTGGATGGGGGGGGTGTGTGTGCGTGCGTGTGTGCGTGTGTGTGTGTGTGGGCGCATGTGATGACAGGGTCCCAGCCACCAAAAGCTGGATTTGGTTTGCCGTTGATATCACTGTGAAGTATTTTACTAGGTTTTTAGTTCAGTACTTTGAGGTTCTTTCCTCCTATGGGGTTTACTCATATAAGATCCCTTGTTTTAAATGCTTTTAGTTTTGTAGGCTGAGCAATAGGACCTTTTTAATCAATAACACAAACGCACAGCATATAACATGGCAAACCCGCTTAACTGTAACACTTGCCAATCCCTTCCCCTCAAGCATCGAGAGAGCAATTCATGTCAAATCCACTTCAGAAACCACGATAAAATGCACACTATACCTTTGCTTTGTCAAAATATTAACTTTACATGGGATAAATGACATGGGACCAAGCCTACATTCCTGTTTGTGAGAATTTGCTGGAGAAAAATCTGAATTTCCCATGATTTTCTGGTTTATAACAAGCTTGGCTTCTGAGGACAGCAACAAAGCTTGTGTGTTTATCGCATCTTATTTTTCTGTTTGTCTGCATCACTCTGCAATGTACATATGTAAATAATACCTTCATATTAACATTTAAGAATCGGACATAATGATTCCTCCAAACAAACAGGGACTGGCGTTGGTCATTGCGAGACGCATCAGGTTTTTCCTCAAGCCATGTGTGACGTGTTCTCGCCGCCGTAGCAACCATCTGAACCGGCTGTTGTCATGCATCTCCGTCTGCGGGGGTGTGCGTGACGACGGAGGCTTCTGCTGTGTTGTCGTGTTAAGAGAATCGGTTTCATTTAATTCAAATGAAGCTCGAATGAAAGCCTGCAGAATTTGCAAAGGGGGAAAAAAATGGAAGAGCAGGAAATTAAGATATTTCTTTGTTGGCCTAGCTCTGAGCGTCAGCCCGTGGGGTAATGTTGAAGTACATTTAAGTTTTTGGTGCTCAGTTGCACAAAGCCAGCAGTTACATGATGCTTCTGCTACATTTATGAAAGTTAAGTGGGATAAAAGGTTAGTCTCACTTGGCGCTCAACTTTTCAAAACATAACTTATCAAACCAATTACTTTTTTCCCCTTGCAAGACCCACGATTTCATGCGCTTCAAAGCACCCTTCTAAAATTACTTTCTCACGGGTATTTTACTCCAGGGGAAACATGGAAGTTTGTCTTCTTGGTTCTTTGTTCATGCTGGTTAGTAATAAAAGCTGGGAATACTGCCGATCCTGGTACCTAGTTTCACTTGCGATCTGAGTTGCAAGCGCATGACATGGAAATGGGGAAACACATACATAGTACAACCGCGCCCAGCGCAAAGGCCATAGATAGAACTTTGTGGCTTTGATTTTAACCAAATAAATTTTAACAACTAGTGATCTAACGAATGCTGGGTTCGTATCATTTCAATAATGCGCTCATTTTAAGGCTCACAATCATCAAGAGACAAACTGTCACTTTTAATGACGTTTAACCCATATCAGTATGGTTCCAGTAAAAAAGGAGATGCAGACACTTTCTGAATGAATCGTATACTCGTACAGTGGTTGAACGCAGCATAGTATCGTAGTTCATGTTATATAGTACAATTGCCAGTTCTCACACGTTGGCCATTTGGCATAATTAGTTTACAGGTTAGCATTTTATTTTAGCATATTTCACATTAAATACACCAGTAATGCAACCCGAAGCTTGTCTTGACGAGTGATGTGCTTTTCCCATGTGCATTGTGTGGCCCCTTGGCTTGTGTACTGCTTGTGTCAAGAAGAAAAATGTGATACTTTCACAACAGGATGTGGGATGGGCAGTAACCCTTGGCAGCACTCCTGAACTTTCTCATTACCCCTCTCTGCACACCATATCTTCTGTGTCTAAATTGCGAGCTATGTATAATTTTGCCCGTATGTTTAATGTTTCTTCAGATAGCAGGAATTCATATTTTAATGCATGAGTCTCTCGTAAGGCATCTGGACCCTGGAGGAGAATGACAGTAGTGAAAATCATTCGTTAGGCATAAATATACAAAAAGTCCCATCTTCTAAAATTGTACATTTTTATTTTTTTATGTAGTTTTTGGTTTATCGGTAGTATTTTCTACGTAAGAGTCTGTTTGCCCATTTTTGTTGACACCATGTGTACTGTGTATTGTTGGGAATCAGAATATTAGTACGGTGTGGAGCTTAAACCCCTGTATAAATAAATATTGTAAGTGTTATAATGCATTGCTTATTCCTGTAAATGATGCCTGCAATTTTCTGGTTCATAGTGCCACTGTTCTTATTTTTATAGTGATCTATGAGAGGACTCTGTTGGGGTAAAAGCCTTATTTGGACAAAATTTTCTACTTTATCTGGACAATAAGTAATGCCTTTAGGATAGTAATGTATTTTTTCTCTCGATCATTTGTCAATTATGTTGCCGTCTATGGGAAGGGACAGTTGTCATTCAGGTAGGCAACTATTGCTAATTATGGGTCCCCTCTGTGCCCCAATAGAACACACCGTGAACATGTTATATACGAACGTAAAAAGTAGAAAACGGGATTGAGGTAAGAACTGACTTGTTTTACAGATATTGTAATAATGCAGCTTGGCACCACATCACCACATACATTTCACAGATTTGACAGTGGAAGACAGCTGTTTTTTTTTTAAGACGTCCCGTTTACACAACAAACAAAATAGTGGTATAGTTAACTAAGTCCTCTACGTGGAGGTAAAATGGAAAAATTCTGGTTTCATCTTTAAAATGTGCAGCAAAATATCTTCGTGATAGCGTGATTCTCCCATGTTTGACAGATTTTTATTTTAACGTTGCCTTTAATGAGAATTGTAAAAAGAAGTGAGTGTACTTTTGTTCAATTCAGACACTAAGAGCTGGATCACACGTGATGACAATCGCCGCTGGTTATTTGAAAGGCAATTGCCCAATTGTTTTATTTATGCTGTATAAAGAATTATGTTTGTGAGAAATAGTACAAAAAATGTAGAATAGCCAGATTTCCCTGTACCACAACATAGCTTATTTTAACCTTCTGTTTGACCAGAACAATAATGAGTTTTTAAATTCTTGGTTGTTAAAGGCTATCGAACTAGGCTGGACTTTGTAAAACAGCAGGTTGGTAAGCTGGTCGAGTGTGAAGCGGGTCGCCTACATCACAATGTTTCAATAAATGTCTATAGTTAAAGTGAAATCTTTTCTCTGTAACTCGGTTTTGATATGTCTTGATGTGAAAACCTTATTAAAGAGAAAAATTGAAAAACCGATTAACGAAGCAAAAGGATCGTACGTTTACTCTTCGGTGGAGCGCGCCTTTTATTTTCACTGTTTACGTTGGAGGTTTTCGTTAACAGGGTGATTTAGAAACATCGTTTATATTTATGAAGAAGCTACCTGATTGGTCGGTCTCTGTCTGAGCTTTCACTAGCCAATCAGGCAGCGCTTCTCTCATTAATATTAATGATATTCCCGAACCGCTTTGGAAAATGGATAATTTGGGTGCGGCGTGGGACCTGTCGTTTACTATTGGTTGGTACAAATCTAATAACCCCGCCCCGTATGTCTTGTTGTCCCACAATGCACTGCTGCCCGCGAACCTCGAATGTAGCTGACAACAAGGAAGTTAGTTCAAAATGAGTAAAAAGGATGCATCTGGTAAGTTATTTCGATACCGAAATAAATAATTTGTGTTTTGAATAAGTGTGTTTGTGTGTTCCCTCAGCTTCATTTAAGCTTTGTCAAAGTAGCATGGTTCTGTTTATACCATTTGGACGGACAACCGGAGTTCAATTAGCGGTTCGAATTATACGATTGCAGTGTGTACTATGATTAAGTGAAAATGTTTTGACACGGACGTTTTGGCAATTCCGCTGTGTTTTAGTCCACCTGAAGTGTTTACGTAAGTTATCGGCAACGCGTCAACCGCATAGTGCTCCGCAAGGAGCCATCGAGTAAGCCTGCATTTTGATGAATAGAAATCGGACGTTTCCCGTTTTGTGCTTGCTTATTTTTATTTACTGATTGATTCATCGATCGATGAGTGTTCGTGTATACACGTGTGTTTGTGTCGGACGACGAGGGACACGCTGCTATTTTCCAAGCAGATTTCCCGGTAGGAGCTTTTCTCAAGCAGCATAGGGGACGGTATACCGTACCCTGGAAGGGATGCTGGAATTCGATGTAGTAAATTTGATTTTAGAACTGCTCTTGTGAGAACAAACTTGTCGTATTGGCAAGAATACACCGACAGACATATTTTACTTTGCCCAGGTACTGCAGTCATTCTTGAGTACCTCAATGAAAGGAACCGGCCGTACAGTGCCCAAGATATCTTCGGAAACCTGCAAAAGCAGCACGGCTTGGGAAAGACGGTGAGAGTGACAGTGGTCGGCTGCTATATCCAGTTACTCTG
>JAODLD010000051.1:12791215-12831888 GCA_026781065.1 Mormyrops boulengeri | reverse complement strand
GGAAACCTGCAAAAGCAGCACGGCTTGGGAAAGACGGTGAGAGTGACAGTGGTCGGCTGCTATATCCAGTTACTCTGCAGCCCCATATTGGGGCATTCTGATAATGCGAACACGTATATAAACACGACTCCATGGACTTTCAGGCAGTGGTGAAAGCGATGGAGCTGTTGGCGCAGGAAGGAAAAATCATGGAGAAGGTCTATGGAAAGCAGAAGATCTATTTTGCTGATCAAGTGAGTGAAAATTAGTTTACTGGGGCTTATCTATTTAGCAAGCTTCTCTAGCTGAGTATCACTGGAAATGTCTTTATAATTAAGCTTTGCACACGTTTCTCCCCCCCCCCAAACTTAGTCTCAGTTCACAGATGTGAGCGATTCAGACCTTAAGGAAATGGATAGTCAGATCTCAGAGCTTAACTCCCAGGTACACACTGTAACACAGGATTGCAAGCAGCTGGAGATGGGTGAGTTCTTTTTGTGTCCGTAATGGCAGGGTATCACATGTTGCATGTTGGCACAGAGGATGGACCAAGGATTGTTGACCTTGTTGAACAATTTTGTAAATATACAGTAGTTCAAAATAGATTAAAGGCTATCATACTAGCTTATGTCGGTGGTTTGAGACCCTATTTGGTTTTTGGTCCCCCCCAAAAAGATTTTTTTCCCCCTAAAACCATTTAGTATCGGTAGGTGAAGCATTACATAGATGGGCAATGATTAACTGTGTCTGTCTTTCTGTCTCTCGTCTGCAGCTCTGAAGGAGCTCAACAGCTCAATGACAACACAGGAAATGATATCAGAGATCCAGCACCTGACACAGGAGTGCACTGCATACAAGGAGCGACTGGAGAGGGTTAAATCTGCGGCAAACCACGTTACACCCGAGGAGAAGGAGAAGGTGAGTGATGCTCACTGTTTTAAAATAGAAAGGATGCAAACTAGTCTCACAACTATGGTACTCCTAGAGCAATTCCTTTTGTTGTTGAGGGTTCTTTTTTCCATTAATGGCTGTTCATTTGATTAACTTTTAGAAAACAAATTTTCTATTCTGTCAGGAAATCCCCTTGACAGGGTTGTCTTCCACCAGGGTAGTCATGCATTGAGATAATTTAAAGCCTGCTTTTCAATAATTTATGTCCAGTTCACTTTTCCCTGTTGGGCTGGATTTTTCCTGTACTTCAGTGATGTCCTTGAAGCTAGTTAACATAAAATGGATTTTACAGGTAGTGTGCGGTCAGGCTTTCTGTGTAATGAGGTTTCACTGAAATCCTCGTCTTTGTATCAGATGTGTTTTAATAGAACATTTTTTTTGTGGAAGTTTAGTTTTCATTTAGATTATTTTATGAAGTGTTGTTACATGTACTGGGTAGGATTTTCTATATCAGTGAAGGAACAACTTTCCAACATTTCTGGATGTTCAGTTGTGAAGCATGTTTGGTTAGGGTATTACAGTGAGGCTCATGGCTTGTCCTGTGTTGCAGGTTTACAAAGAGAGAGATGTGTATGTGAAGGAGTGGAAGAAAAGAAAGCGACTGGTAATATATGAATCTGTACTCATGTGTAGGGAGTATAATATGGATCGACAGATGGTTTTGATATTGAAAAGTATGCTTCGCACTTGTAGGCATCTGACATGATTGATGCCATTCTGGAAGGATATACGAAGACCAAGAAGCAATTCCTGGTGAGTGTGTCGTACGGAGTATAAGTAGTGGTGGAGATGGCTGCAGGAGTTGGTTCGGGAATGTTGCAGTGTGTGAGCGTAGGGAAGGTGTAGCGGAACAACGGATGGATACCTACCTACCTACCTACCTACCTACCTACCTACCTACCTACCTACCTACCTACCTACCTACCGTTCTGCACTCAGGAAGAAGTCGGCCTGGACACAGACGACTACAACACCAAACTGCCTCACACCTGACCACTGCACCTCTGTCACTCCAGCATGAAGAACCCACGCGATTTCCTGCCTGTACAAGCACACTGGCCTTTTTTTCTTTCTCTCCTCCTCCCCCACCTTTGCGGTCTATGCGCATACTGTTGGGTTTCCCCTTTGCATTATATGTCATTTCAGGGGGGAATACATTGCAACTTAGAAACAAATGTTTATTGATGATTAGAAATATCAATACAAAAATATTTCCAAAGTTTTCTGTGTCATAACAAGACAAACTGCCTTTTTTATACATGCACACAAATCCAATTTTGCAGAATCCTTTACTTTAAAATCATATGGTACAGTACTTCGAATTCAATCTTGCACAACAATCATTGCAAGTGTCATTTAACATTCTTTGATTTAAGAGCTGCACCACAGGGCAGTGTGGGAGAATGAATCGATCACAGTATCTGTAGTGTTAGGACCGATGGACACCCTTGCGAAATTTGAAGGTTGCATGCCGTGTCCAAGTCAATAGAAGGCAGCAGAGCGGCTAAGAATACACACAGTTAAGATTCTTAAAGCCTTCACTTAAATAATAAAAACCTCTTACATAGGTCAAAGAAGAAAGCACATGCTGTCACTCTCATTCTGTACATTTTACTGAGGTCAACATGGGTTGTGGTTTTTCCCAGGCAATGACTTTCAGGCTTTGCCTCTGAGCATGTGTAGACTTTCCAGCATGAAACATAAATGAACAAACGTGTGTACTTTTGGGCATGTGTGCTTATAACAGAGGTCAGAAGAATCCAGAAGGCAACTGGTGTTGAAAGGCCGACGGCATTTCAGACCACCTCTCAAGTGTCTACGACGACACACGCATTCACGCAAAACTTCGTGCAAACAGAACACGATGACGGCAAGAGACCCGCAGGCAAACACTTGATTTGTAACGGAGGAGAAACCAAGAACCCTGAAGGAAGAGGTTGAGTTTTTAAACACGCATCTGTGGACGAGGAGGTAACAACACCAGCCCCGAGTCCCAAAATCCTAAAAGCGTCCATGGTTTTTCTTTCCAAAGGTAACATTAGACTTAACAACATTGTCAGCAGGTTTCCAGAAAATCCTTACATCTTCCCTAAGTGTTTATCCCGGAAAGGATCCATCCAAGTTAACTTACTTACCAGACTATGCTGACCTACTGAAACTGGACTCTGGCCAGGATGCATGGCTTCCAGAACAAAGGCTTTTGTGAAACGGGACTGAGCACTCAAGTGCTAGGGTTGTCCCTCTCCACTACACATGCTGTTCACTATTGTTTACCACTTAAAATACTGTAGAGGTGGTGAGGTGAGGACAGATCGCACACGTGGCGTCGTCTCGGTTCGGCCCGGAACCTCCACGTCAGTAGGAGTGGCTGTTGATCTGCTGAAGGACCCCCACCACAAACTCCCGTAGTGTCTGTAAAGACAGGGGGTTTAACTTAAGCTATATATGACCCTTAGTCTCCCTTCGTTGCAATGAATTAAGGTGCCTTTATTAGCAATAACAGAGACTGTCTTCTGAACTAATTCCACCAATGGTGTAGAGTTATCTGGTATCATTACCATGTTTTAAAGACATTCCTTAATGAACAAACAAGTAAAACAGCAAAATGCATTTCTGAAGATTCATGACATAAAATTTATCCTACACGTTGATAGTTCTGCCCATAATTGTAGAAAATCAGATCAGCACTGTCACCCTGGATAAAGGCAGGTTGAACTGTACCAAGGGACAACATACAACACATTAACCCCTAACCCCAGCAGAGTGCAGTACCTGAGGTTTGCAGTGTTCCTCAATCCAGCTGAAGACACAAGCAGACAGCTCCTGGAAGCTGGAGAAGGAGACTGAGGCACTGAACGTCTGGAACAAGGAGTCCATGATGTTCTGGAACACGCTGAACTTCACCTGGTCTGAGACCTGCTCGTTTCCTTGCTGTGGATTGTTCTGGTGCGCCTGCACTATGTGCTCATAGTTCCTGTCAACACACACACCACGTCAACATCAGACAGTCACCAAGATTAAGGGGGAGGGGGTCTGTTATACAGACCATGGTGCTCAGTATTTGTCAAACTCCATTCAAATCGAAAACGTATAAATAAGTAACAGAGAGTGGACGCAGCAGGAATGACAGTACAAAGGTTTTCTTTAGAGATATTAGTTTGGTGACCCAATCAATTACAAGACTCCACTAAACGGACAAACGGCAGAGCCAGTTCTCTTCCCCCGTCTCATCATTCTTCTAATGGCCTGTTCTGTCCGTCTTATCACAGTCATCCTTTGCTCAGTAAGGGTTACATCACATCCTATTGACGGCGGTGTGCGTTAGCGCGCTGTGCCGATGAACACTATGGTTTTCAGCTTCTCAAACGGGATGAAGATGTGGTCAGAACAGAAGTGACCGCCTTACGTCTTCATGATCTTCAGTGCCATCACTTCCTTCCGCAATGTGGAAACTTCCTCCTCTTGCTTTTTCTTCTCTTTGTGCAGAAACTGGATGTAGTCGATTGCTGCATGAAGAACTCCGTTAAGATTTACGATACGCTTTCATGGAATTAAAAAAGGGGCAGCTATTTAAACCAAACACAGAAATAACATGATTTCTTGATTTCTCGCATTATCACATAATAAAGTTAAATATACATCAAAATTTCTTACATTTACAGGCCTAATATCACTCTTCTTCTGCTGATTATAAAACCACATTTATAATGCTGAAACAGAAGCGCTGCTGCACATTAGTAGAAACAGAAGGACTAACTTTTCTGAAGTACAGTAGCTTTGCTGATTTTCTGTGTCCCCACGGCAAACTCTGACTGCTGCTGACAAGTGGGAACGATTGACTGCAAGTCGTCATAGCCTTTCTGCAAGGAAATCAGAGCAGAAATTTAACACGTTTTAATACTGGCTAATTAAATCAGTGCACGGCCTTTGGAGAAGTTAACATCAGCCTGTGCAAAGTGCTAATTGGCTGCAGCAAACCCAAAGTAAAGTTTTCGGTTTATAACATGCAGATATTTACTGGGTCGTAGCTCCCTTTACTCACAGTAAGACATCAAACAGCAGCGATTCACGAAGCTGTCCTCACCTTGATGGCGTCCCTGCGTTTTTGCTCCGCCTGCGTGTGCGCCTGTCTCCGACGGTCTTTGTAGGACGGCTCGTGCCGATAGTCGCTGTCCTCATCATCTGTGTTTGGAGAGCGACCGACAGTGAGACGCATGACGCTTACTTAGGGAATATCGACCTTTCCTTTCTCATCCACAAAGATGTAATGGTAACTTATCCTGGCACACTGCATATCAGCACCTCCCTCAAGAACAACCGCTGCTGGACCTGGACCCTGTGACCACTACAGGACCTGCCACCCAAAACCAGGAGGTGTGCCCCACTAACACAACACTGAGCTACTGCATCTTTATGTGTCCAAATACCTCACAGGAACCTAAATACCTTATAGCAAGACCTACAATTGAAATGATCATACACACACACACACACACATATATATATATACATACATACATATATACCCTTAGGAATGATCCGCAGCATCTCTAAAATGCGGTCTCTTAACCGGTATTCTCACAGTCATTAAAAACAAATAGTAATAATAAAAGCAGACTAATTTCATATTCTATGATACGTCCAGAAGCAACACCTTCCTCCGGCATGTATCGTCAGTTGAGTCAGGGATACAGGTCAGTGTTCAGTGTCAAGCATATTTCCATGCATGTATTAAGGTGCCGTAAATAACCGCTTTGGGTGAGTAAGACATACCTGTGTTAGGCACTGAGGAGGCACTTGTGGATCCGATGCTGTTTGCTCTGGAGACCACGGAGCCTTTCCTTGCACTCTCGGCAAAGAAATCTGCAGATGACGATGTGGGAATTTACATTAAAATAACGGGAGCATCCTGGCACCGCGCAGTTTCAGAAAGGAGTCTCTGACTGAAAGTCTTCAACAACCAGCGTGATGTCGCAGGTGAACGATACTATACACACAAACTCAATATTTATGAAACCCTTCTATCTTTATATCTAATAAATGCTTATAGAACTTAGAAAATTATTATTTTGGGGAAAAAAATCCACATACAATTAAAGTATGAAGAAAGGTGCTATACTCACTGTGGTCGAACCCGTTGTCACTAAAAGCGCCGTCCGCCTGCTTATCCATCGCAAAGAAGGGACAGAACACGTTTTAAAGAAGAGAATCAGAACAGGACTGACAGGCGATATTGAAAATAAAACATTGCAAAACGGGAACCCACTGACACACCCTCTCCCCCCGGTTAGGTGGGACCCCAACCCCAACGCTGTTAGGGGTTTGATTAAAATCCACGGGAGCACATTCAGGCGCCACAATGACCAAGGAGGCCCATTATTTGCGACCCAGTTTCCTTTCATGCTGAAAATTACCATGTATGCATACAAAGGGATAAACGGCCACCATTTATACATTATCATAGCACACAGAAATAATCATTTTTACGGGATTTAAAATGTGTTTTAACGTCAGTGACGAGCCACTCCAGAAACAGAGACAGCTGATGTAGAACAACAAACATGCCAGCTTAAAAATAACTGTGAAATATCCCCGGTCCATTTCGTGGAGTAAATATATCGTTCTTACATTAACTGGACACTATTTTTGTTGGGGATCTTGGTACCATGTCTCCCTGGCATAAACATATCGTTGTAGCAGCGACCATATGCACACATAAGCAGAAAAATATTGAACGACGGCAAGATCTGCAGTTTAAATCCCATGTAATTAGCATAGCATTGTCTCGTGCCCGGCTAGTCGACTTGATCCACGCGACGTTGTTTGTTAGCCGCTATGCTAACTAGCATGACTACAACTTGCCCACAGCGTACGAGCTCTTTTTAAAAGCAAAGCAGGACTGTTAACTGCGGGGCTTACGCGGTGAATGTTATGTTTAAATAAGAATATCAGAATATGCGTCAGCTGCCATCGCTCAAAGAGTAAACACAGTGTGATGCTAATGGTATATAGCAAAGAGGCCTCGGCTTTTTGTCATCAAGACATAATGTGCGACATTACTTAACTTTATCTAATTTTTACGCCTGACAAGGCCAAATACAAAACCGTCAACGTGACATTATTTCTATCATTGTGTGGTATTTTTTGTAAGTTTCTCACTTTGTTCCATGAGTCCTCTGGAGAAGCGCTCTGTTCCGTCATTTCGGAGTAGGTACGGGCATCACGGCACCGCAATGGGGAAACACGCCGCCTATCGGCAGGCACCTGCACCTGCACGTGAAGAGAGGCACTTTAGCGGCGACGCCGATCCAATTTTTTTCCACCGAGTTTGTACCGGTTTGTTTCTGTTCAGCAGTGTCACCTTTTCACGGGCTCGCTCATTGATTGGTCGTGTATTCGATTTATCGGTCTTAATCTTATTGCTAGTTACTCGTTTTAATTATGGATAAACCATCGCTTTCATGAAGTGGATTGAGCAAACTGGCCATTAACAAATGCAGACAGGCACCATTTGACATCATTTCAAATCAATCTGGCCGTTTCAAATGGAAATTCTGCCCAGATTTAAGGTCAAAGCTGAAGAGAACAGAAAATAGAGAGATATGGAAGAGGAGGAAGAGGTGGTCATAATGGAAGAAGATGCAAGTGATGACATACAAAGAGAGATGGGGAAAGAAGGAAATGGAGAATTATGAAATGTAGGACAAAATAAACAGCAGGTCCAGAGAGGTACAGGGGCAAAGGCAGACTGGGCCAGAGGCAAATCAGGCACTGGTGGTTTCTTCCAGTAGTGTATATTTAACTGAAGTCGTGTAAGTCACTATTGTTCATATGTTATTTGCAAATGATGTTATGGCTCAAGTGGGACAGAACATTTTGAGAATATTTTTAGCTACAGGGAATACAAACCAGAAAAGGGGGCAGAACACAGAGGGGCTGCAGACAGGCCTCGTAACAGTAGGTCACCTGTGGTTCGTAGGCATCAAACTGTGCTAGTCGACCCAAATCAAGACCAGGGGGGAGCAGGTGTACAATCAGCATACAGTCAACACACGCAGACCTTGGCTGAAAAATAATGAGGTGTGCAGATTAAGAAAATAAAGATACACCCAAGTGAAGCATTTGATTAAAATATGGCGATGACCAACATCTTTAATGTACTGCAATATTTTATACCAGAAAGCGGTAATTTATGAGAGCATCTTAGAAAGGCTCACACAAACAAACAGGTCAGATGACACGTACTATACATATCAAGAAATGGAAGAATTAAAATTACATTACTTTAAACGGATTGTTTAATTATTTTGAAAACCTTGTGTGAAACACTCCAGGTAAAATGGAGCCTATCCTAGGAAACATTGGCACATATCAGACGGCACCCAGAACCGCGACCCAACCTCAGATAAGCGGAGGATAATGGATGGATGGATGGATGGATGGATGAATGGATGGTTTCGGCCTACAAAAGGCAGAAGCCCACTCCTATTCTACACATACAGACCTGAACCAGCAACCCTCAAGGTCAACTAGTTACATAGCCTACTATTGTAAATGCAGTGAGGTAAAAGCTGTAGGTAGTAATTAACAAACAAAGCCAATCAAGACTCCCTCTACGTAACTGGGAGATACGTATTGGTCCTGCAGGTTTCCTCTTTATGACACTGATCCTAACAGGAAATAGTTTGTTGCACGACACCACCCCACACTAAGCAAGCCAGATTAGCCAACTGTCCATAAAGTAGTGATCCTGAGGTTACCAACGATCCAAACACTCAGCTTACTTTCTGCTACAGAGAGGAAGTTGCCTCTCTTCCTTTGTGGTTTTGCATTTGCTGTTGCAAACGTCTTATAATCTCCACCTCCTCTCCGAAACCCTCCTCTGAGGCAATCAAGCTAAAGTGAAGGTTTAAGAAGGTCACACTGTGGCACTCCTATGCTGTTTGTCGTTTTGGCTACATCTTTGGCCTAGTTGAGGAACAGAAGAACAAGAGGACACCGGGAACATGCCGCTCTGCCTCAGACCATCACCCCAAAACGGTGAAGGTGCTGAACAGAAGCACGTGCCTCTTGTTTCACCCCTTCTTGCTCTGCTTGTCTGACTGAACCTCCAGCGCCCGACTGCCCCGCATTCCGAACCTGCCTGCAAAGCGACTCAACTTCAGTTTTTCGGAAGGAAATTCAGTTTTCTGGATCTGGATTACTTGAGCTAGGGGGTCTTGAAGAGACTAGCGATGGGTAACGCTGCCGGTGGAATTGAGGCGAACCCCGAGAGGGAGGGCAAAGGCCTCTCGGATGTGTCTGCCTCAGCCCCATCACTGAGACAGCCCCCACCCCAAAAAATTCCCATGCCTCCAGAGGAGGAGCTGGAAGACCGCTTCATTGCTGTGCTGGTGAGTGACACAAGATGTCTGGATTGGGTCTGGCGTCGCTCGTGGCTCAGAACTGCTCTCTCACATTTTACAGGATTACATCAATGTTTCCCGATCCAGTCCACAGGGATCCGCAGATATGCCACGTTTTTGGTCTTTCCCAGCTCCTGAAAAATGTGGATTGTCTAGCAGGGAGCAAAAATGTGGACCATCTGTGGATCCCTGAGGACCGGGTTGGGAAACACTGGATTACATAATCAGCGACATGTGTAGTGACCTAATGTAAGACATCTAAAGTGAACTATGTTTTCAATTTATTTAATTTGATAACTTACAAAACTAGCTAAATATATTTGAGGTGATGTATAACCAAGCTGCTATTCAGGAAGACTGAATTTGTTAAATTATACTGAACATTTTGCCCACTGTCTGGCAAACATATATTTGCTAATAATGAGAGCAAAGTGCATGGAATTTTTCCTAGCGATGGTGCTGCACATAGAAACTAAAATATATACAGGTGCACATGAAAGTGACGATTTTTTTTAAGTTAGACATTTGATAATTTACCCAGTTAAATAGCTATTTTGGGAATCAATTTTGCTAGACTGAATGGTCCAATTTAGTAATTTTGGCGGAAGTTCTTATAAAAACTAGTATTTGAAGTTTGTGGTCTTCACTTTATTCACCAAAAAACTGAAACTAAAGGGACACAAATTAGTGAAAGGATAAACTATGGCCAGTAGAGTGTGTAGCAACTGCTGGTACAATCTCAAACGCTAACGCATTCGCATGTACATGGACACACAGACATGCAGGTCGGGAAATATAAAAGACTGGAGGTTTTGTTGCTACAGAAAAAGAAATTCAAAAAACTGTAATCGAACCTTTACTTTCTGTCAGACTTAATTACAATTACTTCCCATGTGAAAATTTCTCAGTTCATTACAGGAAGTTAATTACCAGCCACATCTATGCCTTAAAATAAAACAGTGCATTAAAACATATAATTAAATAAAGCCTGTAGTTACATTTTTACATGGCTGTCTTTTTCACCATTTTACCATTATTTTACCAGATTGTTTAGTTGAAAGTTATTTTTTTAAAGTTCTGTTTGAGCGATAGGCGTGCACCCTGCACTTCCTCTTTGTTCATCTCAGTTTTAATTTTTTTTCATATACAAACGTTCCGTCAACATGGGAACAGGAAATGATTTGTTCCAAATATGTCAAGACTATGTGTCCACAAATGACGCTCAAAGTAGCCTTGGTTACTAGTTTTAGTACTAGTCTTACTAGTTTTACTAGAGTCCTACTTTTACTTTTGTTATTCTTTAATGAGAATAGCGTAAATAATACTTGGATCCATCTACAGTTTTGACTCATGCACATCCAGCATCCTGGCAATTTGTATGGATGACCAAAGTACAGCTCTGGAAAAAAATGAAGAGACCAAAGCAAAAATTTCAGTTTCACTAATTTGATTTATGGGTATGCACCTGTATAAAATATACATTATTTTGCAAACTGCAGCCTGGCTCTTCCCTGCTTCTCATTAATGAAGGGCATCTTCCTTGCTTTATGGGTCTTCAGTCCTGCTTCTAGGAGCCTGTTATGAATTGTCCTAGCAGTGCACTTCACACCTGCACTTAATGTTTTCCATTCTCTATGAAGGTCACTTGAGGTCATCCTCTGATTTACAGTATGAGATACTGTTGGATAAGTTGACGCTCATCTCTGGCATTAGGAAGTTGCTTCCTCCCTCTACCTGGCTGGTTTTTGGTCGTTCCCAGTATCTCCTGCTTCACTTTATCCTTGTGTACTGCTGTCTTAGAAACTTTGAGCCTGGAAGCAGCCTGCTGCTCAGCGTAGCCTTCTGCCAGAAGAACTGGGATTAATCCAGGATTTAAATATGCAATAATAAAAAAAAAAAGAGTGGTCTCTTCATTTTTTCCAGAGCTGTATATAATGTTGCATCACTTTACAATAAGACTACCCTTATAAAGGATTTCTGAATGGTTTATAATCTGGTTATTAATTAGGTTGTAGTATTGTGTAAATCATTATAAAACAATTATAAACAAGTTATAACCGTTTTCATTCATTTGTGAGTTACTAAACTGGAAAAAGGAAGCCTTATTGTAAAGCGGTACCTATAATTTTTATGTAAATAAATGAATATAAGAAGTTCCCACCTCCACCATCCACACAGGTCGGAGAACTACAGTATGTCAGAACAATAAATTGCTATATTGCTTATTTTTTGTCGTATTGTTTTCAATCTTGATTTGTCCAGGTATTATCGATCTTGCTGACCATAGTATTTGGAGCCGAAGCAGACGTTACCTGTGAAGCGTTGTTCCTCCTCTCGGGAAACATCCCAGGTAAGAGAACTTGCTTCTTGAACCTTTTTGTGAGTCTGGTTTCCCTGTGTACCAGTGCTCAGAGGTAAGAACGAGATGGCAACTGCAAATGAAGTAGAGCAACTCCTCTGCATTTCAAAGGTTGGCCTTCCATGCAATAAATGGCTCTGATTATGTTTATCGTTCAGTCACAATGGATTTTATGAAGGATGTTAAATACGTGAGCTTTTCTTGGGGGGAGAGGGGCATAAATAAATCATAGCCTGGTATGCTGTGTAAAAGCTGGGACTGGTACTCCAACATCACAGCATGTTGATTTTGACAGTAACTTTACATATCACTGATGGGAGTGTGGTAAATGAAAACTGATTAAGGACTAACTCTTTGATCAAAGCAAAGTAAAGCGAAACATCTTATGTAGATAAGCTGTTCCCACTGAGTGGGCCAAAATAAATATGGTTTGGTCTCTGTGATCTGTGCTGCTGTATCTATAACCAAACACGCTTCAGATTTGTAACAACTATTGTACTTAAAATCAAAGCCAAACCATAAACACCTGCTGTAGCACGGCCCTTATTATTCTCATCTTAATCTACTGAGTTGTGGACATACATCCATGGAAACGTTTCATTTGGTCTGACAAATGCATTGAAGGGGTACATTGAGTTCAGTATGAAACAAAATAAAAGAAACGATCGACTTCAAATATCATAACATTTGTGGAATATAAGAAAAGTACGCCAACATGGAACGATGGAAGCGTACAAAGTACCTGAGGAAGCCTACAAATGAGTCTGCTTTGATCTCATTCATTAGGGGCTGTATATGACTACATATTTAAATGAGAACATCAATAGTGACATATCTTGGTACTGAAACATCTATTTAATTTAGCTTGAAGGTGTTTTTTTTTTTGGACAGTTGTAGTGACTGTTCATTCATTTGTTATTCCGTTATTTTACATGTCATCCCAGCGGGCATAGAATGTCAAAATATATGAGTATAATTTCCATAGTATTACACAATCAGGGTGCATAGATAGTATAACAGAATATTTTTTACCATTCATCCAGAAGTGCATTTGTGATGTCAGGCACTGATGTTGGATGTGAAGGTCTGGCTCACAGTCTCTGTTCTCTGAAGTTAAGGTCAGGGCTCTGTGAGGGCCAGTCAAGTTCTTCCACACCAAACTCACCCAACCATGTCTTTATGGACCTTGCTTTGTGCACTGGGGCACAGTCATGCTGGAACAGAAAAGGGCCTTCCCCAAACTGTTCCCACAAAGTTGGAAGCATAGAATTGTCCAAAATGTCTTGGTATGCTGAAGCATTAAGAGTTCCCTTCACTGGAACTATGGGGCCTAACCCCTGAAGAGCAACCCCATACCACCAAACTTTACAGTTGGCACAATGCAGTCACCAGGTAACATTCTCCTGACATCTGCCAAAGCCAGTCTCGTCCACCAGACTGCCAGACAGAGAAGCATGATTTTTCACTCCACAGAAAACATTTCCACTGCTCCAGAGTCCACTGACAGCGTGCTTCACACCACTCCGTCCGAGGCGTGGCAGTGTACTTCGTGATCTGAGGCTTGCATACAGCTGCTCTGCCATGGAAGCCCATTCCTAGAAGCTCCTGGTGCACAGTTTTTGTGCTGGGGTTAATCTCAGAGGACGTTTGGATCTCTGCAGTTATTTAGTCAACAGAGCATTTGCAACTTTTAAGCACTATGCACCTCAGCACTCGACAACCCCATTCTGTTACTTCATGTGGTCTGTTGTTCCTAAATACTTCCACTTTGAATAATACCAGGACAGTTGACTGTGGCATATCTAGCAAGGAAGAAATTTCACAAACTGAATGGCCATTCATGACTAATATCAGTCCTGGCCACGATGATGCTAAGTAGACGGCTTTTTTGCATGTGATAGCTCTGAAAATGCTGTCATATATGGTTTAACATCCATTCAAGAGTTCAAATTATTTAGACTAGTCAATGCTTTTATTTCTCCATGCAGTGGTTTGTGTAATAATGGCTCAATCGTACACAGCTGTGAAATTTAATTGAGGTTTAAGTGGAATTCTAAGTATTACGTCCTGGTGAACGTTGATCAACAAGCACGGCAATGTATTCCCACCTTCCCACCTTCATTTTCATTCAGCACGCTACCTAATTGTCTCAATCAGTCCACCGTTCAAGGTTAAATTGAATTTATCTGTTTTGTTAATAATTTGTGACATATATTGAAGCTATATTTATTTATTAATTTTTTTTGTGTGTGGCTTCCTTCTCAGTTACATTGTCATTGAAGTATCAAATCGAAATCAAATCACAGTTCAATTATTTTTATCTTTTGGGTTATATACTCCATCCTGGGTTTATCCCTGTCTTGTGACCTGTGACACCCTGAACAGATAAGTTGGTCAAAGATGAAAGATGGATAGATACTACCGTGGGGGCATGGTCAGGGCCCGGGTGGTCCTATCCCCCACCCAGATGGAACTCAGGCCCACACATTCAGCATTCACAGCAAGCGATACAGTACAATAAAACGATTGTGTCTGATGAGATAGATCATTTAGAGGAAATGTACTGTTGAGCGGTAAATAGATTATTCCTCCTTTTTGTTCATTTGGTCTTACTGATGCCGAGGGTCATTTAAAAACTGATTAAAAATATGTAGCTGAGTCTGTAGTGTGACTTTGTTGCTAAGTAAATTGTTATGGGACTCCAGGCCACCCACGCTATGATTTCTGGGTGCGCTATTGCATAGATATATCCATCCATCCATCCATCCATCCATTTTCTCTAAATGCAGAAGACACATTTCGTTGTTGTGCGTTGCACTGTGTAAACACTGATCACCAAATTTGAAACTTATCAGGAATCAAAGGAGTAACATGATCCTTCATACTGGCAGAGAGTAACTGACAGAATATTGAAGTTAAATGACCATAATCTGCTTCTCCTGATTGGCCGTCCACACTTGGCACAGCCAATTTCTTCAGTCAATTGGGGCTGAAAGTTTGCAGACAAATGACGCAGCCTTGATTTAACCTGTGCTATAGTGTGTTTGTCAACAAAGTGTAGTGTAAAATGATCGCATCTTGGGTAGATTCATAGATGTATCACCATGTGGATACCTTCCGAAGGCCTTTACCTAACGTGTCCCCAAAAGCATGGTAAAAGTCGCAGAAAACCTTCATTTATAATATTACAGAAAGTACCGTGTAAACCTTTGCCATTAACACTGCCCACTATCAGGTGTTGGCAGTAATTGGAAATGCGGTGTCACTCTTAACATTGAGCTTTTTGTCTGCTGTCCTTTTCAGAGGCAGTTATCAGACACAGTCACAGATCACAGTACATGTCACAGCTTACAACCTCCTAATCATCAATTAGTTTTCATTCATTTTGAAAGCTAGGGGAATGTCGGGAAATTCCCACGTAACTATCAATAAACCTCTATAGTCAAGCATAGCATTGAGAGCATTAGGCAAGACCTGGAAAGCATTGAAGAAAATCTAAGAAAGTTCATAAGAAAAGTAGATTTATTCTCCTAAAAGTAAAGGAGATCTCCCTCCTTTACTTTTAGGAGAATAAATCTACTTTTTACTGATAAAATTAATTTTTCAGTAACACGCAAAGCCAAAGCTATTCTGGAGTGCTTTAATAAAAATGAGAGAGTGATCTTTGAGTGACCTAAATGGCTTGAATTCCATTCCGCCACTTTCCATTGTGAATGATGAGCTCAACCCAAGAAACCTCAAGACAAGAATTAAAGGTTCATTTGAAGAGGAGATCGTCATACCAAGTGACTGTATGACATCAGTCTGCGGACGCTTCAGTAACAGTTTCCTTTGAAGCAAAGTCTCCATTGTATTTCACTTTAGTGGTTTTTTCACAGAACGGAAGGGTTTGCAAAACAGAAATAGAGCATAAAATAAGTGCAAACAGGCTGTTTCATGCTTGGTAATAATCACATTGGTACATTGGAGATATTTGCTTAGGGCCGTCATGCAGCGAAATCAATCAAGTTCTTATGTTCGCAGTTTTTCTGTAATATTCTTTTGAACCTTGATCACGCTTTTCTGACCTCCCAAGTGAATGCTTATCCCGTGAGAGCTTTCAGTCGAGCGCAAGATCTTGTATAACTCTGTCAGTTTAACTGTCAATGCGAAACCTTGGCAGATATGAATGAGACAATAATTTCTCACTAGAAACGTACTGAAAAATCCCCTTTAAATTCTGTGCAGAGATTCATCACCCTGTCATTGTCACAGGGCTTCTTCTACCCATTTAAAGGCCGTGTGTCATCCAATTGTGTGGTTTCTCTTGTATTGTTTTTTCCCTTTTCATCACCTTGACCACTGATCTATTGTCTTTGATGGCTTGGGGTAAACCCCAGGATTACAGCAAAAGCTGGAACCAGGAGGCAATATTCATGCCATTCAATACATCAGTTTATGTCAAATCAAAGCCCTTTCATGAAACCCAGATCTGTATTTAATTATCCAACATCTGTTGCTATAAATGATGCCATTAACTTCGGTGTTTGAAATTGTCACTTTGTCTGGCCTTATCTGGCAGCTTCAACTTTTAATTTAGCTTAATTCATGAGTAGATGGGGACAAAATACTACACTAAGCTGTGCTGATTCTTTGGCTAATGGAGTATGTTTCCGAGCTGCCGTGTCAACAATTAAGCTTGTGAAAATCAGCGGTGGTCAAGCAGAAAAAAAAAATGTGGGTGCAAGATTAAGGGATTTATTGCCTAATTAAAAAGCAACTCTGACAACCAGGACAAACAGAAAGTCAAACCCAGGAACACTTTTGGACACAAAATACTCCTGGCTGTACAAAAGAAAGCATACAGCCTATTCACTAGGGCAGTTACTGTAGCAAGTGTTCTTAACAGTAGTGGGGCCAAGGGGATGGGTGGAGTGGTCCCGGGGGCCCCCCCCCCCCCCCAATTTTTATTGGCCCACATAAATGTCAATCATTCAACATGGTACATAGTTTTCCAATGTGAATCAACTATCATTCTTAGCTTCCAGAATTTCAGGAATTTACTCAGATCTTAGTCATAGTCAGAGTTATTAATTTTCTGTGCTTAGTAGAAAGAAGTCTGGTGATTACCTTCATAATCTCAATACAGTTGCACCTTGTGCAAGTCAATCTCACCACCTGTTTATCACTGCTTGTTCTCTGCTAAAAAATATGTCTGTTATTGTGTGTCATCTGTTGTGTCAAAGGCTGCAACTGTTATGTGTGTGCGTTGCTCCTCTATGCCTTTTAAAATGCCCCTCGGGGACAAATAAAGTTTTTTGAAATTGAAATTGAAATTTCCTTTTCAGAAATTTGTTTGTCCAGGCCCCACCGATGGTGCCCTCTTAGAATAATCTGGAGCTGCCACTGGTTTTCAGCTAGCTGAACAAAGACAGACTCCAAGCCTGAGATTACCCCGCATGCAACTGCAACTGGTCAGATGCCAGATGTTCCAACTAGGCCATTTTGCCATAATGCCTGATGAAGACCGCAGAAAGATTTTTTTCTTTGAGTCTAAAAGGCTACCATCCATTAATTTTTACATATGCATTTAAAAAACGGAATACATTCAGAATGTAGATCTTGAAAATGTGGTATTCGGTTCACACATTTTTCTGTGAATATTTGTCTTGAAAATAAAGCCAAGATATTTCCCAGATATTCAGTACCTATGAATTTTATACATTTTTTCACTTTTCCCAGCAGTAGCGTGTTGATATGTTTTTACTTGGATAGCTGTATTTCAGGTTTACTGTTTACTATTCTTTCAATACGCAGCCGCCACATTTCATGGTTCGGTGTTTCCAAGAAACAGCCAGAATGTGTTGAAATGCTCAGCCTCAAAGTCAGTTGGTGAAGTCCAATGTGGAAAGGCGGATCTTCTGAACGGCATGTCTTTGGAGTGTCAGCATGAAGAATTTGGGAAAACCCACACAATGTCGTGGGGGAGCCTTGAGAATACAGTCCTCAAACATCACCCACACCACCCACTACGATGCTATTATAACAGACGGAGCATTTGAATACTGTTTGCTATGACATAAATCGACACTATGGCATGGGTGTGGGGGGAAGCAGAAGGGAGCCTGAGGAAACCAGGTTGATATATTGATTTGGTGCATCATTTTCCGACTTAGTCCTTAGGGACCCCCAGATGGTCCATGTTTCTGCTCTCTCCCAGCTCCCTACCAGACAGTCCATGTTTTTGTGGACTGTCTGAGAGTCCCCGAGCACCGGATTAGGAGACACTAATTTAGCGCATCGTTCCCATTTTCTCAGTAATACGTATAATATTAATGGTCTTCCGCTTTGACCCCAGCTATCTGGACTCCAGTTTGATTCCTATTCCGCAACACATAATTGCCTACTATATGATTCGAATTCCCCTATTCATCAGAGTCCAATTTGTTTATTTTCTTCCCATTGGCCGAGATCTTTCCTTTGGTTTTAATATCATGAAGCCCACGCCATAACTAAAAGGCTGAAATGTCTTGGTCAGCAGCAATGTCGACTGCCGCATATTAGATTATTAGGCCCGCGAATTGACAAAGGTACCGAATGGTATTCAGGGAAGTGTCTTTCGGTTTATGTGATTATCTCCTTTGCCAGGGAAAGCTGGAGAGGTAGCAATTAAAGGGTGGGATGTTGAATGTCTCTCCAGGATACAAGCTTCCTGTCATGGCCTACAGTCTTAATATGCACCAATACCCCTGGAATGTCACACTGGGGTCTTGGTGAGGGATCGAGAATTAAGAACAGAATTTGCAAACTTGGACACAGTTTATCCAAGGGATTATATACAGTAAATCATCAGTTTCTGTGTTACTTAAGAGAAATCCATCCACAGGGAGTGTTGCTGGTATTTTATGATGCAAACCATGCATTCAAGTCATGTCCATGCTTTCAAAATAAGGGCACAAGGAAATAGCCCTGTAAATGTATTACTGATATAAAAAACCAGCCAGTAATGATACTAACTGATGGAGTGTCATAAGAGGAATTTATTGAAATGTCAAATATTTCTTGACTGATTCTCTTGTTCATGGAAAAAAAAGGTTGTGACTGTGTCATTAACAATCACTGTGATCCATCCAGAATTAAATTAACTTTTTGTTCTAGAATGTCCTTTGATTCTGTTGTTGTGCGAGGAACTTTGAATCAATTCCACAAATGCCTTATTGGTATTGTAGCCTGAATGCCATGAAACACTCTTGAAATCCAGCCTGTGGATATTTTGCCCGCTTGAAACTTATTTTTCTATTCCTGCATAACTCAGATATACATAAAGTAAAAAAAAAGTTATTGTAAAGTGTAATGTTTTGATAACTTTTAAATGTATAACTGAATATATACCTGAAAATATGGGTGCATGGACCTGAAAATAAGGTGCATGTGATAAATGGTGAATCCCACATGTTCTTCTACTTAAAGTATTTTGAAGTAGTTTGTAGCAAAGAATTAAGCAATTAATTGTACCTCTTGTTGTTTTAGCGCACGCTTTAGCATCATGGAATCAGACGACAACATCTGGCAACATCACAGGTGAGTACCAGAATGTGGTTTGTTTTAGCTTCTGGGTCATTTTGATTTATGGCTAGGATTAGGGTCTGTTTCTATAATACTCTGCAAATTACCTCCAGAATAATTTAGTCTAAACTATAAAACTGTTCTGTAAAATGTATTAAATAATGTTGTTATGCATTTTTCAATGAATACATTTGTAATATGCAGACTGTATATGTCAGTGTAACATGTATGAAGACTGTTTTGAAGGGATATTAGTTTGCACATTAAGTATACTTATTTTAAATTTTAAGTAGAAGGAATTTGGAGAAATGTTCTATGAGCGATGTTGACAGGATGGGGATGATAGAAATCTGTCAGCCAGCACACAGGCACAACACTGTGCAAATCATTCTGTTATAATGACACAGCGAAGGGGACTGCTTACCAGAAGGGTTTGGGTTGAGTCAGTGGGAGCCAGCAGGGCAGAAGGAGAGAGCGGCAGGCATTACCTGGTAGGGGACCCACTGTATTTGTGTGTAGCTGTTGTCAGGTCACCTGTGGGCGTCACTTTGGATGACTTGCACTTCTTTATTACTTACTCTCAGTCGCTGTTTCCTTAAGATGCTCTTTGTTTTGGTATTCTTGAAACTCTAGGGTCCCTGTTCCACTTGTGGGAATTTTTCTTACACAAAAATGTTCTGAGGGCAGAAGGAAAAATGATTGGTTCAGAGAGAGAACCAATCAGATTGACGAGGAGGTGGGCCCAGAACATCTGATTGGTTGGTCTTGCCTACTGTAGTTGCTTGGACCCACCTTCTCTACAATCTGAGTATTCCCTCGTTCCCTCTACCAGACCTGAGAGGCTTCACAACCACAAACCACTAATTACTATTCAAATCAAGTACTTCTCAAATACATTTCAGTAAACCCATTCAAAAAGATAAGGCACGAGACTTGCAGCATACTGAAATGAGTTTAAGGTAGTTGCAGTTACTACCTTTTCTTTACTGGAAAGTTTATTTTTTTCTTCTTATCATTTGAGTGGTTTAATTCCTTCAAGCAGCTCAGTCCGCATTTGTAATTTCATTCTATTTAAAAGGCTGTATTCAAAATATCTCATATTTTAGGTTTTCACACTAAAGGGTACAAGCTATTACTATACATTTTAATGAAATACTGTGGTCAGGATATAAACATATGAACTATATAAAAATATTGCTAAAAATGTCTCAAAAATGTGTAAAGTTTTTTTTTTCCTAATACAAAGTTGTTCTTATTAAATATTTTATTGTCCTTCATTTAATACATACTAGAAAAGCATACTACTAGAATGGCAAGTCATTAAATCATAGTTCCTGTTTTGCATTTCTATTCCTACACAAATTTCTACATACCTGTTTTTTATACTATGGTCTGTCATGCAGGTTCGTTTTGCAACATTTCGATAGATGGGATCGGCACCTGCTGGCCCAGGACCAGTGCAGGGGAGATGGTCTCAAGGCCTTGCCCAGAATACTTCTACGGAGTCCGATACAACACCACGAGTAAGTGACGATGCTTAAACGCCTGTACTTCCACGTCATTTCTGAAGTTTTTTGTCTTTCTAACCGCTGTCAGAGGACAATGTGGCATCCATGCATCTGTCCTCCGCTATTTCCATGTGAGCCCGGAGGATACGGTCCAGGCACTAAACCTTGGGATGGCAGTTGATATGCATGTCTCCAGTATGGTATCCCCCCCCATTATATTGTGTGACAGTTACAGGGGGAGCTACATGTGAAAATAGCAGCTCGTGCCCATCGGCACCTGCTATCAGTCCTATTGTGACTTCCCTCCCTGCTCTCCTCATCAAAACCCCTTCTCATCAAACTCCCCCCTCATCAAAACCCCAGTCCATTACTGCAGCCACAGGGCAGAACAGCCCAGTGAACTCCAGGTATCCTTAGTGATGAATTGCATCCTTAACTAGATGGGTATATGCACTCTAGACAGTACAGAGCTGTCCCTCCCCTCTCCCTTGTAGCCAGTGGTTACAGTGAGCTGCATGGCAGAGACAGCCTGGCCTCTGGGGGGGGCTGTGTGACCCCCCTCCTTCTACCAAATCTATCATGAATCCTCCACTGAATCATGGAACAACAGATTGGTCTTCACTTACAGTGCTGTATGAGTGCGTGGGCGTGTGTTTCTGTGGCTGCATGAGCATGCATGCGTACGTATTTATGGACACTAGATAAATCTTCACGTCCTTAAACTCTACTGGGTGATCGAAAAGAAAAAATGGTAATGATTTAGCAGAACCAGGCTAAATAGAGTGATTTCAGATCAAGCGAGGAAGGGCATCCTGTTTTTTCCCTTTAGGGTCTGCAGATAATTGAGAAAGGCCCTACACATTAATTTTGTCAGATTCTATTTGCGTTCTTTGCTTATAATTCTGTGTATATAAGCTGTGTCTGGAGAGCATTAATATATATTAAAATGTATCTGGAACAGATTCGCAAATGCATGGAAGTTCGCCTGCATATGAGTGATTCAATTTAACATGTCTGGCTTCTTTTAGCTCTGGGTAGCAGATTATAAGCAAATGCTTAAGTGAACAGATATCATCCAAGAGGGATGCGCGGAAAGCTTAACGACGGGCCGGTGGAGTGTACAAGCTTCCTTCTCACCCTATTATATTTTTGCTCCTGTTTCCCTTGAAAATTGCATGTGAAAATGAGCAAGCTAGAGTTACATCTCAGTCCATTAAAGTTCCTGAAGAGATTGTACTTTATAAACATACAGGACTGTGCAAAAGTCTTAGGTTGTTGAAGAATATCATTCCCTTTATGCTGGTATAAGACTAAGGTCTGTCAAGGCATGTTAGCTTAGCCTTTTCAACACCTTTCCTTACATCACCCCACTATGTGGTTGCCGCCCAATATAGCCATGTATCTAGCTAGCATACCATGTTTTCCTAATCAGTGCCAAATTCATCCATCTTCTGAAACCACTTTTCCTATTCAGAATATGGGGGGGGGGGGGGTCTAGGGAACAAACCAGGATGGGGCACCAGCCCATCACAGAGCACTCATATGTGCAATTTGCAATTTGGTAACATCAGTGAGGCTCACCATGTTTTTGGACTGTGGAGGGGAAACCAGAGTACCCAGCGGAAACCCCACATCAACATGGGGAGAAACATGCGAGCCCCACCCACATGGAGCCGTGGTAGAGATTCGAACCCAGGTCCCCGAGGTGTGAGGTGACCACCACCATGCCGACCCTCAAGAAATTCATTTAGAACTAATTAATTTAATTAATTAAGTGAGCTAGTGGTTTAACGAATACGTGGAATGACTGGGGTGCCCCCAAGGAGACTTTGGGGAGCCAAAGCTGTATTATTCCAGCCGTTGAATATCAGCTTCTGAATTTTTTGGAAAACAGAAGAAATTCTTATTACTTTTTGTCGTTCCATTGCACATATTCAAATTTTACGTTATCTTTTTGTTAGACCAAATATATACGTGCTACCCAGATAAATAACTTTAAGCGTTTTATTTCATAGCCTAAGATATTTGCACAATACTGTATATTTACTAACTCATCATCCTTAGTATCAGTTTGATCATTTGGTATTCTTGTGATCCTGTCACAATTCTGTCGTACAATGGACAGAATGCCAGTCTTTCTTAGGGCACAGACCCTATGGGAAGATTAGAGATATTACTTCAGCTAACCACAGGCAGTTGGACGGCAGAGAGAAATCCACATGACATGGAGAGAACATGCAAACTGTGCACACATGGAGCAATATTCAACCCGCCAACCCTAAGGGTGTGAGGTAATGGTGCTACCCACTTAGCCACTATGCCATTTCCTGGTGTGGAATTTATTTTTCTCTATGATAAACCAATCAAATTCTGAAAATAATGCTGAAAAATCCAGGGCAGATAACAACCCTATGTGTACTACACTTGTAGCTACATACGCTGTGCAGATTACTCAAATTATTCCTCACCACCATCATTCAAAGTGCCGACATCTGCAATTGTTTAGTCGCTGTCGCACAAATTAATTATCTTTTTGCATTTGGCCAGAGTTCAGAGTCGTAACAATCTGACACGCTAAGGATTTAATAAATGTAATCAATTTTGAATTGGATTTGATGATGTTATTGTTGTTGTTGATATAGACTGCGCACTGAAGTGAATTTTCACAGCTGTACACAAAAAAATGCTTATTCTACAGTACAAGTAGTGCAACCTTAGAAAAAAAAATAAAAAATTCATCAGCCATGTGGTTCTAAAAAAGGTAAGTTAGCGTTCCTCGCGCAGTGTCACGGGCAGCTCCGCCCCCAAGGTTTCAGTGCCGTGGCACAGCAGATGAAAGATGAATATGGTCTCTTTGTTGCGACCTTCACTCCTCCTTGTACTGTACTGTAATATCCGCACATCTGTAGCGCATTCGCACAGCCTCGCCCTGAATCTCCAAAGTCTACGGCAGAGGCGTGTGGCACCAACAGCCCCTCGTTTAAATGAATCTATGTCAGACAGAAGCCTTTTAGTCTCGAATGTCAGGGAAACTAACGAGCCAGACCCTGGGGTTTTGTGCTGGGTCGACATTATCAATAATTCACAAACACAACACAGAGGACAAAACTGGGTGACAGAGTCTACATCGGGGACCTCTTTTAGAACCAGGATGAGTTCTGCCACATTTCTTCTAAAATCACTTCAAAGTGGAACCACGAAGAAGCACTTTGGATCTCCCTAAGGCCAGACCAACTGCAGCGTTTCAAATCAGAGCACAGAGACTTTTAAGTCTATAAAATCTCAGCGAATCGTTGTTTATATGGTTACTGGCAGTAGAGCTGGTGAAGATGGGGATGCAAAGCAGGTCTGAATACTGGATGCCTTCTCTTTTTCATTTCTTAATAATTAAACTCCTTTAACTTTCCAGCTCTATAGTTGTCTATAAATATTCTAGTCCTTGGCTTTTTTCTTTAGATTACTGTGAACTGAAAGGGGACCGTACCATGTTCCAATTAAATTAGTGACACTGATCTACTACTATTCTAGCTTATTTCTTCAGAAATCCCTATTTGGAGCTGGACCTTTTTGTCCTTTTTCGCAATTCTTACCAACTTATTTTCAGCTTGCGCATAATAAGCTAGGGGATATGTTACCCACAAGTGTGTTTTACATATATTTGCTTATTATATGATATTGAATTAAGAATTAAATAAAATATCATCAAAGTACAGGTATAAATACCTGAAGAAAAACTAGCAACTGATACAACCTGCTAGGGAATACAACCAATAATCTAAAGAGACTAATCTACATATTTACATATTTCTATGCTTACTCAGCTAACAGGGAACATTCCCAGAACTAGCTAACGTTCTGTGAAGGTCTTTGCAAAGTTGGCAGAGAACGTTCTTGCTGTAACATTAATGGAATGTTATTTACTCATTTTACATTTTAACAAAGGTTCTGTCAATGTCAGCTCGATTAGCACCTGAACATCCTTTTAGTGCAATTAGTGTTGAAAAATATTGTTTTATAATAATAGTATTATTTTATAAGAGTGCTGTATATGTAAACTGCAAATGTACTACCCTGCCTTCAACCCATGACCTTAGAGGTGTAAAGCCAGTGTTACCCCCCTGCCATATTGTGGCCTTTGCTCGTTAATTCATTATTATTCTTAGTTGTAGTAGTTGTTATAGTAGTGGGATAACATTCTGGGAACATCAGGAAAAGTGCACAATTTTAACATTTTCTAACCTTAATCATAACATTTAGTAAACGTTCCTAGAATGAAAAATGTTACCTGGCTAGTTTGTTACTATCTCTTGTTATGTTGTGTATATAATAATTTTATAACATTCATGTTTTCTTATCTCATCTTGGACGCTCCCTTTAACCATAAAACAGTTTTAGCTGTGGTACCAGTGAGATATTTAATTTCTAAACTGACAGCATTGTTGTAATGCATTGCATTATTGTCCTGTAATGCAATGTATTGTAGGTAGATACTCTTTACACATACTTGACTTGGTACTTGATAATGGTTATTAAGAGATGGCTATTTTCTGTTTTAAACTGAAACTAGCAAATGTTTTCAGTTGGACACCCACTTCCAGCCCTTAACTTGACAGTTGATAGACTGTGAGATAGCACTCGGCTCAGATCATAAATAATATGCTTAGCTAGTGTGACAACTGCCTGGCTATTTCTGCATCAGTCCCTTCTCCGGCCTACCCAGGAGCACTCTCAGGCACCACTAACGACAGACCACTGCAGAGATGTCTGTCATGCGGTGTCAGCCCCTTGATCCATCCACCGTGCCGTCTAGCCGCGAGGGACACGCATAGTTGACGATCTTTGACCATGCGGAAACACACTGGAGCGTCCATTACGGCTCTGAGGAAATGTCAGTACCAATGTACCCACGGGAACTCGGAACAGTCAAGAAGATCCTGATTAATTACCAACAACTGGCAACGCTAATGAGGCCGCAGAAAGAAATTGGACCCTAAAGGGTCTTTGTGACTGCAGAGGAGCCTTCCCCCTCCCCGGATAATACACGCAATCAGTCAGAACTGGTCAAATCAGCCGCAAAATAATTAGTGCGGCGGTAACTGTCATTCCACTGAAGCTGCTGGCCAGTTAATTCATTGCACCCCTATGCAGTCCTGGTGATGCGTCATTAAGCTCAATAACATTGGAGTTTAAATGAGTTTTGGTCTTCATTGTATATTGCATATAATTTCATTTACTAAATGAAAACAACAGCACTGCAACAAATGTATAAAAGTTTCCTTTTAACATGAATGATCTGTCAAAAAATTTGTTATGACGATGAAATCTTTATTTTGAATGACTCCTGTTGGCCTGGTCCTGGTCCTGGTCCAAAATGAACTTGGTGTGCAGCGGATCTGGTGTAGTACTAGCATCTAATGGACAAAGTTTAATTCATTTATTCATTCGTAGTGGTTCTTCTTACACTTTTTTTCGCCATAGCATCAGTGTGGCGTAGATTAACAACATCACTTGTTTCTTAGCACTAATTTAAATTCCTTGTCTTATATTGACACTGGCAGCAGGGCAGTGACAGTATTGGTGCGGTCTTCAATGGGCGCGTGCACAGTTGAGCGCCCCTCACCCGCGTGCGTGCAGGTGGCGTGCCATGCTGCTCCAGCTGCCACCACCAGCAGCTCCCCTCGCTGTCTTCATTCAGCACCACTCAGTAACGGAGTGGATTTCTAAGAGCCACGTCACACCACCAACACGTCCTGGCACCTTAAGTGCCCCCTGGTTGGAATGTTCTAGAACAGTGTTGCCGCTGACGAGGTAACAGATTGGCTTTTCAGTCCTGTGATGCAACCTAGACCCGCTACATGTCTGGGTTGGCTATGACAAGCCAGATGGTTTGATCACAATCATGGTTATGATTATGGGTTGGCGGTGAGTGAAGGGGAGTATTACTCATTTCTTTGAATATTTGCCCGGCATCCTGGACTGAATTAAATATACCATCAATCCATGCCCTTAGTCTGTAATTGTCAATTGTCAGCCCCACACCTTCGGTTGCTTTGGGATTCGGGACACATCAAGGAGCGAGTTTGGAGTTAATACCATTTAAATAATTAAATATGTCCATGGCAAGACATATGTCTGTGGCAAAATTGTTTTGATTGATTCTGGGGAAAAAAACGTAGGTTGCAGTTTTTAAATACCTTGGTAAAAATTCCATTTCCAGCAAATTGTCCCGTAGAATTCGGCATGGTGTTGACCCCGGGTTAAGAGAGACATCAGAAATGTGATCATCAATCGATCTTTGCTGGAAAAAGAATGATAGTACAATATGATGCAATTAAGGAGAGTTGAATCACTCTCATATGCAGTGAGGTGTAATCGAAGGAGAAATTAAATGATGGCTAGTCTGAAGAGTCAATATTGTTATTGGTATAAAGATACTATTTTTTGATACTATATTGAACCCCCAGTTGGTTACTAGAAGTAGATAGTTCAGGTCCAGAAAGTAAATATCCAGACCAATATTTTGTTTCAACCAACCAGTTGAGTCTCTATGACTGTGGCTCTTTATAGTTAACTGGTTTGTTGAAACAAAATCTTGGTCTGGATTCTTACTTTCTGGACCTGAATTATCCACCTCTGCCAGTGACGCTCATATACATTAGTGGCCAAAATTGTAGAAACTTTTCTAATTTTAAGAGCTTTCAGAACTTTATTCCACCTACTCCAGTTACATATTTAATAGCCCAGTGTATGATATTTGTAACGTTCTTTGATTGTTTATAAACATTACCACCGATATTCGTGCAGTAATTTTTAAAGCATAATGCCAAAGATTCCAGGTTATTCCACAATTTTGACCACTACTGTAGACTGTGAACTATGGTTACTTAGCACTTCATTTGTCTTCACTCAATAATTTATCTTCAGAGCCCAACAAGAATCAGTCAACCAGAATAAAACAGACACAAGCAAGGGGCCGTTCTAGGGTCAGAGCATATCTGGGGCTTTGCCTAGAATTAATAACATGATGACAGTGATTGTACAGATAACTGGAGCACTGACAATGCATTCAGGACCCTGCAAGCCTACTGCTGGTGCTGCCCCTGGACACAGAAGCTTGTGTGGCACTTGAGGTAAATGGTAGATTTCAAAAGCAGGGATTATTGACCTCTAATACCATGATGCCCATTGCTTGTCTTAGCT
Source organism: Mormyrops boulengeri (assembly GCA_026781065.1). NCBI lineage: Eukaryota > Metazoa > Chordata > Actinopteri > Osteoglossiformes > Mormyridae > Mormyrops > Mormyrops boulengeri. Next base: position 12,803,941 of record JAODLD010000051.1, on the reverse strand, counting down.
GAACATGAAATAGTAGTGACTTTGTGCATTAATACCACAATAATGCCTGGTTGAAAAAAAAAGAATCTTTGATATACCAATTTCTGTACTCTACCTTTGCCTTTCAGATACTTTACAAATGTGGTTACAAAGATACAGGCCTCCTACAAGAGCAAAAGTGTGCCACGGCATGTGTCGCGTCTCATTTCTGGTTTAGCTTTTACTTGTCATATGTCTCTGCTTACGCCCACCTCCGATCCCAGAAAGATTCATTTGATATATGTTTTTCTTTTTGTTTTCTTCTTTCTTGTGGTTAAATGTATTTTTTTCTCTCTCTCATCACATCTCTGTGACAAGACCCGGTGGGAGCTCAAATACAGGGAGGAGCTTATTGAAAGACGAGATTTTATACAGTCGCCAATCTGAAGCACGTTCTGGCCTGGAAGCTCCCTGTACAAGATCAATTTACCTCCCCTTTGGCCCTGAAAATTGTATCAGTGAACACACATATTAAAACTCATCCACCTTAAATAAAATGCTAAGGAAGCAGGGAATGCTGGGTAGGTTGTGGGGCTGTATTACACCTACCAAACATTTTACAGATGTAGCAATTGGATTCATGAACAGACTAAATGGCAAAGGGGGGGGGGGGGGGTGCTGAGAGAGCTCAGTTGGTTAGCACTGTAGCCTCACACCCCCTGGGTTGTGGATTGGATTCCTGTCCCCCAGCCCTACCTCTGAGTCCCAAATCACCCAATGTGTGAGTGGATGTGTGACTGTTTGCCCTACAATGGAATAACATCCCAGGATGGTTTCTGGTGCTCTGATCCTTAAGGAAAAATGCTGTTTGCAATTTCAAATCCTATCCGGAACAACCACTTACCTTAAATTCCAGAGTTCTCTATTAATGTTGTAAAATTGGATGTATAATCTAAGACACCAGTCCTTTCGGCAAATCATGACGGCTTTTCGTTATCTGTGTCCGGCCAGTTGCAGTCAATATTTACTCCGTTGTCTTTTTTCCTTTTGCAGACAATGTGTACAGAGAGTGCCTCTCCAATGGGACATGGGCGATGAAAGGCAATTACTCACAGTGTCAAGCCATCCTGAATGAAGAGGTACAGTAGCTGTGTCAGGGAAGCCAAGTCGTGCTTGTTTCCAGGCATTTTAGCATCATTGTTGCGGAGGATGGCACCGACAACAGTTTTCGGCTGGAATGATCCAAACGCTGAAAATCACGCTTCCGAACTGCTGCCTTCTGTCTCAAGCGGGCGTTTTGTTAAGACATCTTAAACTGTGAACTGATACTCAATTCCTTTATATCTGCTATATGCTGATGACGTTTCAACCCGTCTGCCATTTCTCTGTGGCAAATAATTTATTTACAGGCTGGTTGGTTGTGTTCAGATATGAACCTGTTGGTTCTTAAGCTTCACTGCTCCTTCTCTCCCATTTCCCAGACCTGTGCATTCATTAACAAATCTACTACCAGTAAAACAAAACAGGGCCGCCATGGTTACAAGCGACTGGCCAAATCAAGACGCCACCACAATGTGGCTGGTCTATAGACATAATTAACTACATATTTTATTGAAGGGTATTCAGAAATATATTGTTTCTTTTCTCTTAGCAGGAAAACTAAGGAATATGGTGTTTCCAGTTAGATGCTACATCATGATAATATAATAGTAAAATTCCAGATGCACTAACGTATTTCATTGTCAGAAGACTTGGTTAATGCATCCAGATGGACATCATGGTTCTCATCTGGCCTCATCTTCGGTGTCGCCTTAAGGCATCCCGTAGTGGAAGTTGGGCAGCATTTTTTGCAGAGCTTACAGAAAGACTCATTAGAGACTCTTTGGCCTAAACTCAAAAGCCTTGTGAAAGCTACACTGAGTCACTGAGTGGAAAATTTGCCTTGTGCCATCATTTTATCAGAAAGTACCATGCATTTCTGTGTGATTTTATTATGGGCAACCAAGCTCTGGTCCAAACACTTCTGATTAAAGCATGGGAGCTAAGATTTTATTATGAGTTTTGCTTTTGGAATACCTATGGAGGGACCTCTAGCTCAATCGGCCCAGGGAAAATCCAGCTGTGAAGAGTTAGAGAACATCTCTACTGTAAATTCTTAATAAATAATGTTTGCTGGGTAGGGGGACATCTGCTCAGTAAATAAAGAGTACTAACTCATCCGGCCTACGCAATGCAATATGTGCTAGAGCCCTGGGCGGGAGTCTTGTGAAGGAGGATGAGATTGCTATGAGTCATCACAGCAATCGATACATTCATAAATACATCAATATTTAAAAATGTAGCCACTGTGACCTTCAGCTGCAGAAGTGGATTGAAGATGGATGGATGGATGGATGAATGGATGCAGGGCCGGACTGTCTATCTAGCATATCAGGCATTTTCCCAGTAGGCCGATGAGTCTGTGGGCCAGTAAAGTTCATTGTGGGACCCCCCCACCCATCGTAAAATTTTATCATAGGTATATAGGTATGTATGTGTGGTGGGTGTATATGGGCAAAAGTGGATGGATGGATAAAAGAACAGTGGCTTTGAAATGAATATTCCACTCAAATATAATTAACAAATGCAATAGTTTAGTCCTCTCTGGGGTGATGATGATCATGTCATGTTCGCTGTGTAGGATAGATGGCTGATGAGGGACAAGGGGAAAAGTCTGTGGGATGACGAGGCAAAAAGGTGCAAGGGCGTAACGTCAAAAACATGAATCACAGGAGCTTCCAGCCTGCTCAAATAAATATCTGTGCATTATGTGCACTTAGTCGTCTATTAATGGTTAATTGTTCATATAGCATTTTTCACCACGTTAGGCTTCAATCTTAAACTGTAATCACTTGTAATCACATCAGTCATTATGACATTTCATTTGACATGTCATCTCTTAAGGAACAAATTCGGAATAGGATCGAGAAATCGAACAAAACCACAAACCAGAGCAAAGATTAAAAGCCATGGAATTCAATGGATATCTGTGTGTTGCTCTGAATCAGTTTTAGGGATTTACGCAAGAGTGACGCTGTCTGGCTAGGACTCCTAATGGCCATGTGACTACCGGAGGTTGCCCGGAGCCCCTTGTGGTTTCGAGGGCCGGCTGCAGACAGCCTGTTCTTGCTACCATCTGCTTCTGATGGTAGAAGCGACATGCAAATAAGTAACAACACTCTGGAGCGGCATAGCATGTAAACAGGCCAACATCTCATACGAGACCCCAGGATGCCATTGATTTGTAGATGAAACATGAAAGGAGTCTAGAACATGGTTACAAAAACATCCACCAGCCGTTTGTACTTTTAAATTTAAATTGCAGTATTGTTGGTTGCAAGTACTCTGAAGGATTCCAGGAACAAGATTCTGCTCCCGTGACAGAATAAAGAACATGCTTGCTAATGATGCATAGCTAGTTGTTCAAGTTTTGCATTTGGAAATAGATCAACACCTCGCTCAAACGGATAGTGACTCCTTAGCGGCTGTTAAATGAAAATGCGAGGGGCGAGTCTCGGCATCACATGCGCTGATGTCACCCCATTGCATGTCGCAGAATGATTAATACAGCTGAGAATTAATGTCGCCTTTAATGTACAGAGAAGACGAGGTGTTTGTGTGGAGGATGCTAAAAGCCTACGAGACTCGTTTTGTTTAAGTGTGCCTTCATGTAGGACAAAGTGCAGGAAAAGCTGATATTTATAATCTTATCCCACAACACGTCGGCTAATGTGACTCTTTAAAAGCAATTCAGCAGTTGACTCTACTGTGGCTCCTTATGTCGATACTTTCTACATTTCATGAATTACAATTCTGATCTCTGCTGCACTCCAAACATAAAAATGAGCTTTTTAAAGGAATGATAGGAATGTTAAGGAATTATTACATCAGTGACTGTTTTCAGTATTTTTTTTTAATCGATAAACAGCAGCAAGGTAAGATGTATGGCTGACATTAATGTTTACACTGGTAATGTCTATGTAGGAAGCCCCAATAATTAGTGTAGCTAGTTCTCTGATTTTCTTTTCTAAAATTTAGATATAAAAACTCACAAATCCATCATTTCCATGTATAGAAATGATAAATTTCAGTAGGTGATCTCCGTCTTTGCATACAAAATGATTGGCGGATCCAGGTGCAGATGGCGAGGTTAATTGTATAAATCCAAATCGTGATCCAAAATCAGCTGTTGAAACATGGAGAAAAACAGCAAGCTGATGAATCAGGCAAGAGCCGTGTACCAGAATAGACCGGTAACGTCACACACTCCTAATACCCCAAGCCTAGCAGGAGTGTATACAGAGGCGGGGCCACAGGGACACAGGCCCTAGCTGAAAGCTGATTGGCTCCCAGAGTACCTCCCTCCCCTGGCGGTCACCAATTCAATACATATCATTGGTTGGCCCCTCTGCATAGCCCCTCTTATGCCCCCTACCTTAAAAAACCCTAGAATCGCCCCTGCATCCAGGTAAATGAGTTTGTGAGCTACAGGTGAGCTAATAATCCGTTGTGGCTGAGGTGCGGAGGGAAACGTGGCTGAATACAGGTGTGAGAGTGCTCTGTTTACTCTCGCAAGTATCAGAATCACCAAGAGCTGTCAGTTTCCTAGACTCTCACTAATATCGTTTTTTAGTTGGTTGTCGCTGCTTACAAAAAACCCACTGAATTCCTGCCATTGAACGAATGCGTCTCATCATGGTGCAATGTGTGCTGGTGCTTCCAGACATGGGAAAGCGCCTCAGATACCCCTCAAGTGACCCAAACCCAGAAGCAGGTGCGATCACCAGGAGGACAGAGACCAACAGGCATTTTTGCTACAGTTGTGCACTAATAGGCATTAAAAAAAAGATAATTTACTACTGCCATTTTTGTCGTGAATAATGTACTTATGGCCATTGTATAGGAAATTATAATCATTTTTAACTTTGTTGTCACTCTCTGAAAATACTTCTACTTCAGCTCTAGACAGAGTAAATTAATGCGTTTTGCAATGAGTCAGCATTTTAAATCCGATTAAAATTTCAGCCCCCACAATTTGTATTGCTGGTTTGTGCACGTGAACCAGTAATAGAAAAAATGATAATTTATTGTTTCTGAAGGACAATTTCTCCATAAACTGATATTTAAATCTGCTGTATCAGAATATCTTATCCTCCCTTTACCATAATGTCGTGACTGTAACTAGTCATTTGGATGGCTGCTGGATTTTACACTGTAATTATATGAAAGTGATGTGTGGTATTTGTGTAAGTCACATCGATGTATGATACCTAAGCATGCATTGCATCTGCTTTTCACTACAGAACATTATTCTTTGTGAGTACCAACATGCAAAATAGCAAAAGTGGTAGAGTTTCAGGGTGCCATAATAGGGTAACAAAATTTCAATGTATTATCATTTTTTTGAATACTAATATCCCAAAAATGGTAAAGTCTGCTGCCTTCAAATTGTTATCAGATGCACTAATAATATGATCCTATTTTAGTTAATATGCTCCAATTTCCCTACGATGCCGGTATCATGCTAAAATTGATGAGATAAAGCTTGCGTCACGGCTAAAGATCGGCTCGCTCTGTTTTCTCCTCTAGAGTCCTGTCTACACCGACCACACTGTGTCAGATTTGCTTAATTCACATGAATATCACAATAACCTTAGGCACATAATAAATGCCGTAAAAGACAAAGATAAATTGCTCGTTCCCAGAATGAACAAGAAAACGAGAGTGAGGAAAGGAACCCCCCCCCCGGGAGACCAGCTTTGTCTCACTGCATTATAATTGAGTTGTGCTTTTTTAAGAGGTGGCGGGAGGTAACGGTTACGACAGTTAGACCTTAAATTCTAAACAGGGACATATTATACAGAACTGAGACTCTTTGTGTCTCCTGGGAATCAGATTTCTGGGTCTCAGGCTTTGGCTGCCCAATTAGAGCTCCGGAGTGATTCTACGCCAAATATATCGCGTGAAGGGCTTTAAAACGTGTAGGATCTGGTGCAGTAATAGCTAGTGCAAAGTAAAGTTAATAGAAGTATGAGCAAATAGCGTAATTAATATAGTTATTAGCCCTTTGACATTTGTCTGCTAAGGAAGGCGCAGTACTTGCATTTTCCTAGAAACGTCCAAACTATAATCAGCAAGAGCTGTTCATTAAAATAGTGAACAAGAAAAGATACAGAAATGTTTATGGCCCATAAATATGGCAAAATGTATTGTATGCAAATCAAAGCATCTTTAGATGAACAAATGACTATGATTGCAATTATTCAGCAGGACATTAAGATCCACATGAAGGAGAATGTAACATGCAATTCTGAAATATTAATGATTCTTGTATAATAATTGAAAATCATGTAAAAAGTCCGTCAAAAGCCCATTTAGTGTGATGTTCTAAACATGACGGTGTTTTTGAAGTTACCAAGAGGATATCCAGGATATTTTGGCTAAATCGTTGGTTGTTTTGTTCTCTTGTATGATGAATAATTTGGAAATAGACAAGTTTTCTGTTTCTATTGATGTTTTTTGAGAGGGATTCAGCTCAGCTGAGGAACTAAGGTGATTTTGTAGCTTTCGCATAATTTTGTTGTGTATTTTTCTGCTCCTTAGCAGTACATTGTGAGCCGCAAACGGCACAAGCCAATGTGGGCTGATAAATATCGGACACAGCTATTAATGTTGTTTAATAACATCCATATGCAAGTAACTCGATCGGTTGCAGGACACAGTATCATTTCCTGCTTTAGCGAAGTGCAACTTACTGTTGCACAACTGCACAAATTGAACCTGGAGATTTATACTCTGCTGGACATAACTGACGCATTTTTTTATAGGCAGATTTATGACCGGCTTGTGCGTGGCTGTAAATTCAGTCCTAAGCATCCAGATGACAGCATTCTTCATTATTCCTGGAACATCTTTATTTATTCGAGTCTCACTGTTCTGGAAACATCCCATAACCCACATGTGGCTTATTGGGCATATCGGCCCTATTCAGGTCCCACGCCCGGCGTCCTTCTCCAATCCAAGCCCACACCTCACTCTCAGCTAAGCTTCTCAGATGCTGTGGACTTGTAAAGGTTTGCGCCACGTGGAGTCCTTTCTCAGGGCTGCAGAATATGATCTGGGGGAGCAATCAAAGCACCGGGATTGATCCGACGGACTAAGTCCGTTTTAACGGTTTATATGGCCAGACACACAGCGTTAGGGGTAAACTGCTGAAACTGTCCTGCAAATCCCAGGCGGCATAAGGGCTGCGGTTCACCTTGAACGGGATGCAATACATGCAAAAAGATAACGTGCAGGCAGGTCTAATCACCGCAAACCCTGACGTAAGTCAAATTTTACACAAGCTGGATTTACCTTCTCATACCATTAAAGACATCTAATAGCGAAAAAGTATACCATATACCATTTACCATACTATATATATATGTATATATGGTAGCAATATATACTGAAGGACAGATATCAAATAAATGAAATAAAGTGTAAATTTACTTATATGTCGCCTTTTTGCATTACCACTCTCAGATACATTTAGTGTGTTTCGCTAAAGTTTTTTAGCTAATATTTATTTAGTATTTAGCTAAAATAAATGCATGGCTAATATCAGTAAAGCAAAGGAGCATGATCATTGGTAAAGGCTGCACCAAAGTGCACAAATATAATGTGTTGCTGAGCAAACCAGTAGCGTGAAGTTTCTGTGATGATTGCTGCTTCCTTCCATTGCCCCTGCCCCCTCTTGCCTGTACAGAAAGGGCAGAGTGTAAAATTTGCGTGTGGGCAATCTGTCAATCTGTTGGATTGTTATCCCCAGACGCAGAACCACTTCTGGTCGGTGAGAGAGCTCGAGTGAGCGCCCATCTGTGAAATGCAAAGGCAGTGGAAGTCCTCGAAGATGAGGGTTTTGTTGAAGGAGGCTTCTCGAGGTGGCATATTTATCGCCAAGCAGTGTCTGGCATGCGGAATCGAACTTGTAAAGACGAATGACTGCTCCCTGTAAGCCATCAGCTTCCTGTAACCTGGAGGCTATTCCAGAAATAGGGGTATGAAGCAGGAGTAACTCGAGGCAGGGTCAGAACGGAGGGAGAATATGCAAGCCCTACGCACGCAGAGCCAGGGCAGGGGGCAGGGGGCAATCACCCATCATATTGCTACACTTTCCTGCATCCGTACTTACACAATACATTGAAAAGGTTGGAATTTGTGGCTAGAATTTGTCTTAGTTATGTAAGCTAGGCTTTATGTTAACCATATGTACATATTTGTCTAAACCCATAATAAGCCTTATTTAATGGGCCGGATTGGAGGTTCGAATTCCATTCCCGCTCGGTGTCTGTGTGAATGTGTCTGCATGTTCTTCCCATACCAAGCAGGATTACACTTCACCTCTCAGTCCAAAGACATGCAGAAAATCTCTTAATTGCCCACAGTATATAATTGTGTGTGACCTGTGATAAACTTGTAACCCATCCAGGGCATACCCCCGCCCTGTACTCTAGGCTGCTTGGGATAAGCTCCAGACCCCCCCACACAACCCTTAGCAGATTTAGCAGTCGGGAGATGGACTGTGCAGACCGTTATATCTGTTGACCTCTTAACATACTTATTTATTTTCATGGTCATTCAACTTTATCTGTGTTTTTTTTTATTTTGTTGGCCGTGGTAATAAATATTCTTTATTGCTTTGTTTTTTATTAACAATTTCCCATCCATCTTCTAACTACTTGCCTTGATCATGGTCAGGCCTGGAGCTTATCCTAGAGGACTAGGGTATATCCTAGAGGACTAGGGTATATCCCAGAGGACTAGGGTATATCCCAGAGGACTAGGGTATATCCTAGAGGGGAGCCAGGTGCTCACAGGGCCAATATACACAAACTTTGGGGCAGGCCAGGTCTTAAACATCAGAGTGCTTTCTCGGAGGTCTTAAGCTCAAGTGGGCCATTGGAGCTATTGAGCCAGCGAGAGGAACTAAACGAGAAAATAAAATATGATGCAGTGTTGACGATCCGAAGCTTGCCGAGCGCGGGTTAAGCTTGGCGTACTGTTCCAGCGGTGAACCTTGCGGAGTTGCCAGCCCTGATTAGCAGAATGATGTTGCCCCATTCTTTTTTTCCTCGGTGGAAAATGAAAGATTGATCTGTGGGCCAGATTTAATGATGAATTAAAAACATGTCGCGGCCCGTATAGAAATGTCTCACAGGGCAGTGGTTTGAGACCTCTGCTCTAGGGGCAATTTAGAGATGCAAATTAATCTACACGTTGTTGGACTGTGGGAGGTAATGCACATGATGGGTGGGGGGAGGGGCATGTAAACTCTGCACACTAAACGGAGGTAGGATTACATGATAGGAATCTCCAAATATAGAGGTATGAGGCAATAGTGCAACCTACTTTTAACACCTACTATTTCTTATAATGGTTTTTTTTTTTGGAATTCAACATCCGGCTTCATAACACTCTTTTTATTACACGGAGAAACGACACCACACAGTTTAGTTGAATGGTTCTGTAAGTATATGTGTTATCCTGTGCTGCATTTTTAATGTTAAATTTTATGGTGTGGAAAAATATATTTTTTTCATAAACTGCTTATAAAGTGCTGATCAATCAATATTAGTTTTCTGCAGTCGTATGTCTTTTTCTTTTCAGACATTTCATTTCTTGTTTAGGTAAATTTAAATGTAATTGAAACAATTGTCACGCAGCAGATGACACATCAATAATTTATTTGTACTTCCAGTTCAATGATTTAAAATGAACTAAACAAATTATACACCATAATAATCCTATTTGTTTTGTAAAATTTCACGCGTGCTATGAAATGTTATTGACTTAGTATTTGACAGTTTTCATAACTTGCTCTGGTAGATTTTCTGTTATGTGTGGGGGTGCTTTAATGTAGGGGTTCACCCAGGCTGCGGCCCGGGGGCCTCTGCCAAAAAGGGGCCTCAACTAACCTTGTTTATTAAAATGTAACCCCGCCCCCACCCTGCTGATCAACAGCTTTTACCGTTGCAACCCCAGAGTTGGAGGTTAGGAGGTAGGAGGACTTCCGACAACTCTGATAACCCTGGGGCCTCTGACCATGTTAATGTACCTCTGTCTATGCAAGTAATTCCACCTGCCCTCAACTATCTGCTTCCTCTTGTGTTCATCCACCAGAGAAAGAGCAAGCTGCACTACCACATAGCAGTGATCATCAACTACCTGGGCCACTGCATCTCCCTCGGAGCACTTCTAGTGGCCTTCGTCCTCTTCATGCGCCTGAGGTAGGGCCCCGGAGCCACGTCTGTGAGACACCTAGGCGAGGTGTTGTCTGCCCTAGTCCTGCATATGTACTCCGTGTGTCTTACTCAGCCAGTGTGCCTGTGGTGTTGAGGGGAGGGAATCGCGAGCCATTTGCAAGAGTTAATGCGTCCCATGGTTTCCACACATGAGGAGGTAGGCAGGAACCCAGAGTGCCGCTGGAGAAAACAGGCCTTGTATTGCTAATGCGCTGCAGTGTCCACACTGCCATTGCATTTTGGTGCTTCTAAGGAAGTAAGAGTCCTGCACTGAACTTTGGCTTAGCTGAGGGAGTGCATGGCCCAACCATGACATCATCTATCGGTTTATGGAAAAATGCTTGGCACATTCTGATTAACACTGTGAAATTCAGAATTCAAGCATACAGCCAGAGGTACTTTTCAGCCTTTTTTGTTGACCGCTTTTCCAAAGTTGACGTCCCCGCAACGTGCATCCAAGATCCCTGAGGTATTTTGATGCATTTTTGGCAGAGGAACTATTCCTACTGGGAAAGAACGAGAGGTGGACTGAACATTGCCACACATCTCCAGTTGTTCACATCACCTGGGACCCTACACTGTATTTGGTTTGCAAATTTTAGATGAAAATGCTGACTTCGGGTGTGAACAGTACTCACAGGAGAGAATCAGGCTAAATGTTAGGCAGGCTGGAATTGTGCTGCAAACCATTTACAGAATAAAATGATGTGGAACAGGCAGTGATTCTTGACACTTTTTACATGAACAAATAAAAGAATGAATGGAAGTTTGCATTTTTCAAAATGTCCCTCTGCAGAGCGGTGATTAGTCAGTGTTATAAATCATCTTTGACATAATACAGTTCAGTTTAATAGCGCACCATAAAACATGAACCTAAATCGTTGGAATAGATTTCTTTCAATTAACATTTAAGTTATTGATGTGTTAATGAAGAAAGAGTGAAAGCTGGTGCTAAAATATGAAAATGTATTTTCCATTTTTTTCCACTATTAAGATCCCTAAAAGGATTCATACAGGTACACAACGTGGGTAAATAAACAGAAGGTTGCTAACATTTCAACTTTGTATTGTTATCCCTGCTACCTAAATGAGATATTACAAAATGTTCGTCATTGTCTTTTAGTTGTTTAGTAGTGCATTTTTTGTGGGTTTAGTTCAGATATTAAATTCATTTGTTTTGTATATGGTAGTACAACATTTTCAGCTATCTTTTTGTTTCGCCTACGTTTGTGTACTTCTACTGCACAACTGCACATTAAGTACATTGTATAGCAGAATGCAAAGGAACCGTGGCTAAAGGTAGCCAAATCAAACGTAAGAAAATAGAAGAAAAGATTGCTCTGTACTTAATTAGCAACCATGTTTTTTTTTTTCTTTTGATCATTTGTCAGTTTCTTTTGTTTCTTTTTCGATTCGACAGCTGGAGCTCAAGGCTAGAGAATTTTTAGCTTTAGGCCATCGATGAAAGATCTCGTCTGCCAGACTAATGTAAACATATACCAGAGCATGACAGGGTGGCATGATTACGAGGTGTGTAGGGGAAGGATGTAGCTGAATGTAGGGCACCTGTGAAAGCAACTCGTAAGTGGGTGGAAGACTTTGGTAAAGAATGAATAATAGACATGATTTCATTGCCTGACATCAAATAATGTCTGACACATCAATAATTTCTCTGTCTCTAATTGGAGTAAAAAATCCCAGTAGGCTGCCACACAGGCATATACTGTATATGTACTGCAAAAAATGTAATTCCTACTTTACTTTCACTTAATGCTTCCTGCAGTTGGACATTCCGGAATGCTCCTTATAGTTATATAGAATGCTGATTCATTGTCAGTACTTTGAGCAATGAAGAAAACATTCATGCAAATCAATGCATAATCAATCTACTCACAAAATACATTTTACTCCATAGATTTACCTATGATCGAAAAATGATATATGGCATATGAAAAGGGGCACTATCTTCCTTTTATTCCAAATTGCAGCTCCCTAAATGTTCCTTTTTTGTCTTCATTCATTACTGACATTTTGGACTAATTCCTTTTCACTCGCAGCTATAAAGAATGTTGTAGGGGATAGGCACGGGTTAGGTTTTTAAAAGCATTTTGATTGCCTTTGGAAGGAAAATCTCTGCATTTCTATTCTGGTGCACTTTGACGTTGCAGCAGGGTACAGAGGCAGCAGCCCCTGTGCCACATGGACTCAGCATGAGGTTGTGGCTAGCGGACAGAACTTCCCCTGCCGGGGATAAGGCCGAGGGCTGATATGCATACGATTCGGAGCGTGCTAGCGGACGACTGCAGCCTACTGACTATACTCCTGGTGCATCACAGTTGGATACCGTTGATACCTGCAGCATGCTGGCAAGCTGGCTGTCACTACATAGATCAAGATATTTCCTTTGCAAAGGCGGGGGGGGGGGGGGGGGGGGGGCGGGGGG
>JAODLD010000051.1:12739097-12774027 GCA_026781065.1 Mormyrops boulengeri | reverse complement strand
CAGCCATTAACACCCCCCCCCCCCCAACCCCCCCGCTAACCAGGGACTACAGCTATGGTACAAACAGGGTATACTCACCAAATAGCATTCTCCGTCCGCTCCCCTAACCCCTTTCATCCAATGAAACAATATTCCGATATGATTACTAGAGTCTTAGTAAAGTGTTTCATACTATCCACAATAACACAACAACGAGAGGCAAGGCAAACAAAATCTATGCAAGGAGAATATTATAAATGCAAAGGTATAGTAAGGTAAACTAATCACCTTCACTGCAGATATTCATAGCTGGAGATCTTATTAATAAGTGTTCAATCACATTCAATCGATTGTTTCAACAGAGCATCGTGTATAAATAATGTGATCAATGGTGTCAATTATCAAGCCTTTTTCAAATACACTTGAAACACTTGAAAAAAATCTATTATCTATAATTAAATAGTGTTTCTAATATAAGTTGCTTTATGTCTTGATCTAAATGGGCCCTGTTTAGAGATAAGCAAACCATAGTCCTTTCTTTACTTGCTATATTAATCATATTAATGATTCATGCTCTGAATGAGAGAAGCCATTGGAGGCACATAGAAATTCTGTATCCAAACATACCAGAGAGGATTAGTTACTTGACATTTTTATCTTCCCAAAATAAATAAATGCATGGATCTGTGTAATCAAAACCCAATTTCTCTTGTTTGTGCTGTATGACAGTGTTTCCCAATCTGCTCCTCAGGGACCCGCAGCCGGTTCGCGTTTTTGATCCATCCCAACTCCCTGCCAGACAGCCCACAATTTAGGGAGCTGGGAGGCAGCAAAAACGTGGACTGTCTGCGGGTCCCCAAGGACCGGATTGGGAAACACTGCTGCAGAGGCTAAGAACCAGAACAAGTGTTCAGTCCTTAAAACAGCCGAAGATAATGCCAGTAGCTGTGTGCAGACCCGTAACTGTGGTGTTCCACTGTTACTGTTGTCTGACTGAGCCTGGGATTTTATTTTGTATTGAAATGGCATTTAAAAGATCATGATAAAACATTCCTTGTATAATTATTATATTGAGCTTTTCTGTTTTTATTTTTCAACATCATGTTGTCATGGCTTGAAATACATTCAGTTTCCACTAAGGGACCTCTGGACCCCTCCACGAGCCTGAACAGGATGAGCGGACTACTTTCGGAAAATGGATGGATGGATGGATGGATGGATGGAAGTTTTCAGGGCAGAAATATAGAGAAGGACGTTTTGACAATTTATTTTGACTTAATAGAGATGTGAATATAAATAGTTTTATTTGCTGTGTTTTTCTCATTCTAATCCCTCTAAACTAATAATCCTTCCGATAAACTGACGGGATGAAAAACTGGCGGAGTGGAATCCTGTCACAGCTGTTGTCTTTGGTTCTCATGGAGCGCAGGTTGACAGTGTGCAGATCTAAACCCAGTTAAAAATAGACTCTGGTGAGGTGTAATGCTTTGTTGACAATACCATTATGGAGCCGGCAGCACCAGCAAAGCTGAAAATGATTTTAACTGCTTCAACAACCGTAAAAAAATACAGGTAATGGCGTGGGATAAAAAATAATTAGCCCCTTTAGTTCACTAGTGTCCGGTTTTACAATAACAGATAATCACGCATACTTTACATTAAACTATTTATTTTTAATGGAATTTATTAAACTTACCAGATGGCCAATATGAAGGCAAATTATGATCAGTGTTACCGCTTGTTTGTTTATTTATTTATTTATCTATCGGATTGCTGCATTTTTGTATCGCTCATTCAAGAAACCGAATCATTTTAAAACTGTGTGGTTCGATCATTCCTTTCAGCTGAACACGTTTAAATGCTAATGGGGGAGTATTGTTCGGGACTGTGGAAAGAGGCACTGAGACAGAGCCTGTCTGGATGACAGTATGTCAAAGTATATTTTCACACAATATAAAAAAGAGAAACCACCGAGAGAAATAAAAAAGAAATACATATGCTGGAAAGTGAGAAAAAAAATTTGATTGTGCCATCCTGTTTCTACTGAAGTATTGAATATATTCAGGTAAATAAAAACACAATCATCGTGGCCATTTCTAGCACACTGTCATTGTTTTACCTAAAGAAGAGTGTATGTTATGAATGTCGTTGTATCATTTGTTTTAAGGTTTTGCACCTTTTCTGCCCATTTTGCTTTGTAACGTTGTCATTTTTTTCACCTTAGCTGGCTGCAGTAGATGTGTTAGGTAACATGTCACTGGTCTACTTGTACATTAACTTGACAATAGATTGGAATATTGTTTTCTGTTTATTAAAAAAAACAGTGTTCAACAGATATTACATAAAATACATTTTATATTGAATGGCATTCATTCACTCTTAATTACCCTTTTCCACTGAGCCATAGTGTAACAGTTTTTTAACGCAATTAAGAGTAATTATTGTTTACACTGGACATTTTAAAACTTCATTACAAACTGTGCCGATTCTTTACCCCAGAGATTCCCAATCCAGTCCTAGGGGACCCACAGTCGGTCCATGTTTTTGCTCCTTCTAGACAGTCCGCATTTTTTCTCCCTCCCAGGAGGGAGCAAAAACGCAAATTGTCCATGGGTCACCGAAGACCGGATTGGGAAACACTGCAGTTTACCCCATGCTGTTAGCAAGAGTATAAAAAGCCCTTTGGTTTTTATTGTCGATGACTGTGACTGCGTCAGTGTCCATTCAGAGCACAATACCAATAATAGGTCTTCACACGTCATTGTGAAAAAACATTTCTTCATTAGCTAGCCTGCTTTCTGGAGAAAATCCTTTAAATTCCCTTTCCTTTGTTTTTAAATAAGAAAAAGCTGTGGAAAGCTTTTTTTTTTACAATTTGCGCAAAATGTACAAGTTGTATGTAAGTTTTGAAAAAGTATTGTTTAAAAAAAGGAATGTATTTGAGCTCACTTCCATTTTAACTGTTAAGGGTTGAAAGATTAGTGCCAAATCCCACACGTTGAATGTTTATTTATTTTTCCGTTGAGTGTTTACTTCATAAGTACAGCAGTTAGAGTACATCTTAGAAAATGAGGTGATGACCACAAGATAACTGGCTGAAGTTACAGGAGAGACTCTGCTGTTTAGTACTAATGTTTAAACGCTATAGTAAAATATAAAATGCATCAATGCGTAAAGTGTCAAATTGTAAGCTATGTAGGTTGCTTTGGAAAAAAGTGTCTTATAAACAATGATATAATATGAATGCATATTTTAGCATATATCTATATTTATAAATATTTTAACATATTTCAGGATTGTGATTGTTTTATTGTCGTTCTTCATTGGAGAAAGTAATAGTGTTCATTTTTGGAAATTATTTTAATATTCATGACACAAAACTTTTATGCACCTCAGAAGAGTGCAGTTTTAATTTCAGTATAGAGGGTCATGCTGTGCATATGAATATATCTCATTTCCTCCAGAACACATACCTTCAGAATGTCTTTAGTGACTAAGACACATTCAATTAACGTTGCCTTTCTTTGTTTTGTGGGACTAACTTGCAATATTCTGTTTTTCTTCTTTTCCCCCCCAAATGTCAGAAACTGAACCAGTATTGTATATACTGTACTTTGTATTGAAACCAAAGGAGTATCAGCATATGTGAAGATGAAATATGAAACATGTGTTTATGATATTGTGTATTAAAATATATATTTTTTTTGTAGTCACTTGTATGCGTGGTGCTTTTGTGGTGGAGTGGAGATGAAATGGAGACAATGAGATGCATGCTAAATTCACCATAAACGTCTCCTCTAAAAAAACGTCTCCAAAAGCTGTTTTAAAGCATGTGTTACACGTCTCTATTATTAATATACACGTCTGCATTGTTAATATTGACTACATACGGATACGGTACTTAATGTACCTCGATCTGACGAACCGCTGAAGCCGCGCGATGTTTCACGCGCGTCACAAACAGCGCATGCGCTCGTTATTACGAACCGCTGTATTTAACCCGAATTTCGAATACAATAGGTTTTTCGGTAGTCCGTAAGTAATTATGAGTTGTCGGACGCTCTTAAGCCGAGGACTGCCTGTAAATGGCACAAAGTTTACTGAACCACTGGCATCATGTAGCTCTAATGCTCTATGGTTTGAATAACAATCACAGTTTCAAATCCGTCAATCCTTCATTTAAACTGGGCATGATGGGAAAACAACATGACTGATCACGGCCAAGAACGGCGGGTGCCTGGCATAGCACGTGCCCTGCAGAGAAACCCGTTTGTCATTTATAAGACAAATATGCAGCAGTATCATTTTTTCATTTTCGTTTTAGCTTGAGGCCATGTTAATATTTACCTGACTTTTTAAACACTTTTTACATCAAAACTTCATTCCAGTGTTTTTTTTTTCTCGTGTTACCTGTTCCTTTGAACGGAGATTTTTTTTACTTTACAGCAATTTTCTGTTCCAGTTTTTTTCATTGAAAATGTATGAATTCTGGGATTTATCTGTATTCTTGTGATCGCAGTGGAAATTGCTATATGTGTCCCAGATTGCCTACTACTGGCTCACGCATTTTACTTCACTGGGAAGAAAAGAAACCCCATATTGTGATATTTAAATTAAATGATTTACAGGTCCTTTGCTTCCTATGAATCCTTAGTTATATGAAAAGCTAAAGAATAATCCGGAGGACAGTAACTGGTAAACTGTGACCCTGGGAGCGACCAGCTGTGATAAACACAACGAGAAAAAAAAATCAAAATGCTTATTTCATGATTCATGAAAAGAAAATAGCAGTCTGCTCAAAAAGAAACACATCAAGAGACAACTATAAAAGCAACACAAAAGAAGGTTTGAAAACCCAAAAGATTGGCATGTCAGCCTCTGTCGCCCTCTAATAATAATGGATTTGCTTCAAAACTTTAATGTGGAGAGTTACGTGAAGCAAGCATAATCTACTTGTTCTCTGAACTCTTGTCTGCACATTTGGATGTTGTGTTCACACTGAGAAACCTTCTGCTCACAGTCTTAGTAATAAAACATTTATAACAACATTGTGTATGAATCATTCTCCTCATATTATCGTATTATTGCCTATCCCAGGAATCCGAGGGCGTCAAGTTAAGGAAGATCTTGGACCAGATGCATGTTCGTGTTACCTAAAATTTAAGTAAAGTCTTTTGATAAATAGTTAATAAAATATGTACAGGTATTTTAAATTTAATGTAGGTTCAATAGTAATAAATAATAAATTCTATTTTTCTTTAATTGTTACACCCATGCTGAGTTTTGGTAACCAGGCTGTTAATACTTACAATAGAGGGTAACGACTTTGATTCCCATGCAGTCAACTACGTAATCAAAGGAAAAAAGGTTCTCTGTTTGACAGAATCTTTTATTTAATAACCTAGAGAAACACAATCACCAACACAGGAGTACAAAAGGACAAGAAAAGTAAGGATATCTTCATTAGCAGAACAGCTTTAGCAAACAGAACAGGCGTGACAATGGTAACGAAAACGAGAATGGTACCGGCGGCGCCTCTGGGTTTCCTGCTTCACACAGAATTCACTGAACAGATCTTCTGTGAGTTATGGCTCCTTTTATAGTGATGGATTTTTAGACATATGGAAGGGAGACAACAGGCTGGCATCTGTAACAAATACCCCAACTTTTTAAGGTGTCTCCTTCGACGGCGAACAGCCTCAAAGCGTGATCTGTAAATTCCATTCTTTTAAAACTCCATGCACTAATTCCGGTAATGGATGAGCAATTGAAAAATGAAAGGATGACAGAATTAATGTAAGACCACAGGTGTCCTTATTCTCACATCTTCTTGTGATCTACATAAGCCTCGGTCATCTTGGATGTTTAGCAAAAAGCGAGCAGTGAATCTTATCGGCCTTTGTTAAGGTAATATCATACAAGGGTACTGGCCCTCTCTTCCTTTTTTGGCTTAGAAATTCCACTTCCGTTTTAGAAATTTTATCTATCCATCCATCCATTTTCTGTAACTTCTTGCCCTATTCAGAGTCACAGGGGGTCCGGAGCCTATTCCGGAGGTTACAGGCACATGGCAGGGAACAACCAGGATGGGGCACCAACCCATCACAGGGCACACTCACACATGCATTTTCCTGCTCCATTATAATCGTATGGGACCTCTGCTGTATACGGGGTCCATCGTTGGCTTGCTGATAAATGCTAAACATTGTTTTCGCTTTTCTCCTTTTTTCTCAAAAGTAAAAATCCTCTTTGGATTTCCTTCAGTTAGCAAAAACAGGTGCTAATGTATATCTTTCGTAAAAGCACAGTAGCATAAAACGATTGTTCGTAAAGTGGGGGGGTACCTGTATCTCTAAAATTGTAACATGCCGTATGGGTGTGTGTGACAGAGGGATTTTTTTGTGAGGAATTCAGCCGGCTCTTCCTCCGATGGTCATCAGAATGCAACATAAGCACCCTACCTTGGGTTTTGTTTCATGCACCTGAGCTGATCTGTTTGATAGGCACCCTCACACCTATGGACTATGGTAGGAAACCCCATAATGACACAGGAAGAACGTGCCAACTCCACACATGGAGCCATGTTGGTGACTCAGGAGCCTGGTGGCACATGTTTTAGGAAGTCGCTTAGGCTGACAGCTGTTGAGGGAGCTCCGAAGAGCCCAAACTGTTTGTAGTGCTAGACATTGGAGTACAGTTTTGGCCAAGCTAAGAGCATATGCACTGCTCAAGAGTGTTTACAGTCTCGTCTCAGTGTCTTAGCTTTTTCAAATAGGGCTGCTCAGCGGTTTAGAGTGAAAGGCGGAGGAACGAAATGCCAGGTATTACTTGGAGATGCCGTAGGACACAGATGATGTAAGTCCCAAGTGTGAGCCACATTACCTGCACACTCAGATATTATGTAGTCTTGATATAAATGTCAAACCATCGGCACGACATGACAATCCATCAAAATATCATCAAACGAAACAAATAAGCTACCTTAGGCTTGTTCCACTTCTCCTAACTGCGTCGAGGAATTTAACATTGATTATGGACAGAGGGCTGTTTTTGTGAGGAACTCAACTGCCGCTTCCTCTGACGATCATCCGACGGTGATAGAGACTCTCACTGCATTGACTTGGGACTGAGCACCAGACAGGAATCTCAGCCATAACATCTTCTGTGCTATAATCTCAGATTAATGAGTTATACACCAGGCTGAATGCTTTGCACTGATTGGATTTTGTTGAACAGGCATGACATCAACTTCGGTACCATCTGTTTTTTTTTTTTAGTGCGCTTCTAATAATAGCTCATGTCTTTGCTGGATGCAAATGACAAACCTCTCTGCAATTAATGTGTAACTGTAGACTTATGATACAATGTCAGCAGTTAAGCTATGAGTCTTCTGTGGGGGTGGTAACTCTGCAGGGATGCCTAATAACGTTTTGCCACAAAAACGCTAAAACTGCATCTGGGAAGGGAGGGTGACCTACTCATTTCCTTTCACCTGTGCCTTATTTTCAGTTACCTAAGATTTTCTTTCATGTTCCAGATCATCCACACTGATATCTGAACCCCCCTTAACTCTTTACATGACTTGACACCTGTTTTGTATGCTCATGGGAGTTTTACTTGCACAAACGTTCTGAGAGCAGAAAGAACAATGAAAAAATCTGATTGTAGAGGAGGTGGGTCCAAGCAACTAGAGGAGACATCTGATTGGTTGGTCCCACCAAGTGTAGTTGCTTGGACCCACCTCCTCTCCAATCTGATTGGTTATCTCCATGAACTAATCATCTTTCCTTCTGCCCTCAGAACATTTTTGTGTAAGTAAAACTCCCATGAGCCTTCAGTATCCCCTAGTGTTCCCTTTGTGTTGACGCCAAAATTGCTGTGTATTTTGTACCTCCCTCCTGTGTAAAGTTTATGCCTGCATCCCATTAACACACATACGTTTGTACTCATATCTTTGTGGGGACCGTCCATTCATTTCTATGGGCATAACCATTATCCCAACAGTGACAACCTTAACCATAAGTAGCTAAACAAAACACAAGACCTGTAGCATTTTTAGTTATTTCTTTGCAGTCACAGATTTGTATAAAATTAGAGTTACCTCTTGTGGGGATAGAAAAGGCGGCCCCCACAACGTCACAATAACAAGTTTTTGTTATAACATTTTGTCCCCACAATGTAATACAGACCCCCACACACACACAAATTAGGTACGTACATGGGTTGGATAATGAAACTGAAACACCTATTTTAGACCACAATAATTTGTTAGTGTGGTGTAGGGCCTCTTTTTGCAGCCAATACAAC
Organism: Mormyrops boulengeri; assembly: GCA_026781065.1. Lineage (NCBI taxonomy): Eukaryota > Metazoa > Chordata > Actinopteri > Osteoglossiformes > Mormyridae > Mormyrops > Mormyrops boulengeri. Next base: position 12,765,741 of record JAODLD010000051.1, on the reverse strand, counting down.
ATCAGTTCATCTTGAGGATGACAGATACAGGTCCTGCACAGCGGCCAGTGGGATTCTGAGCCATTCCTCTAGCAGAACAGCGGCCAGGTCACTATGTGATGCTGGTGGAGGAAAATGTTTCCTCACTCGCTCCTACAAAACACCCCAAAGTGGCTCAATAATATTCAGATATTGTGACTGTTCATAAAAACACTCTGTCACCAGTCTTACTGTGTGTATTGGTGCATTATCATCTTGATACACAGCACCACCTTCAGGTTACAATGTTTCTATAATTGGGTGAGCACAGTCCCCCAGAATGGTTCAGTAGTCCTTGGTAGTAATGAGCCCATCTAGAAGTGTTTTCAACTCTGATGTTTCCCATTATGTTGTGTGGATTGCAATATTTTATCTACAGCTGTGCTATTGTCCTGCTAATTCAGTATTCACACTCTGCTCTTACTGATGGAACGTGCAATCAGTGGAGAATGACCACCAGACCACACATACATAGAGGTGAAACTTCAAACACTATCGTCCATTTGTCCATGCATTTTAGTTTTATTGTCCAAGCCCTGTATATCTTTGTGGGGACTCTCAACTCATTTCTGTGGGCATAACTTTAATCCCCACCCATGACAACCTTAACCCCTTCTCAGCTATAAGCTTAACCAGAAGTAGCCAAACAAAATAGAAGTCGTTTGGCGTTTTTAGTTTTTTGACTGCAGTCACAGATTCACAAAAAATGTGCTTTCCTTTGTTGGGAAGGGAAAAAATGCCACAAAGTAAAAAAAAATAACATTACTATATTATATTTAACTTAGATGATTTACAGGTCCCCCCCCCCAACCATTGAGACTGTAGTAGAATGTCAGTTAGCTGGCCAGGTCATCTTACTAGACAGGCTTCCTATTGCTAAATTAAGAGAGACGCCAACCGTCTCCCTCACTGCAAGTGGTTTGAAGATAATCGGGCTCCATGCCTGTCACAGTGGGGGAGATTAGATGAGGCAGCTCGTCTTCAAGTAAACATGCCAAGTTTGCAGGGTTCCAGAAACAGCATCCTGCAGTCCATTCATACGCGGCATTCAGCCGAGAGAAGTGCGCCGGCCACGGCTCTCAGTGCGTAATTAACGTTGCCATTTACTATCCCGGTCATGTCACATAAATTTCACAAGCAGTTCAACTGCCATAAATATGCTATAAGGACAATCTACTCTTTCAATAAAGGGTTTATTTTACCAATTTTATGAAACAATATATAAATCTGCCTATTGCCTATGAACTTTAATGATGAACGTTTTTTGCTGGAAGGAGCGAATGCAACACTAATAGAGCAAATAAGATATCTTTTGTGTAGACCCTGCTGTTAATCCACACTTCTTGTAGTCACAGCCAGACAGACCACACACTGCCTCACCTCAGTATTAGATGCGCATGTTTTGTAATTAAGCCATGGACTTCTTCAAAATGGAACCTCTGTGAGGTGTGCTTACTCTACTAAACCCTTAGCATAGCTGACGGTCCTGGCCCTTCGTGCGGTTTTGACCTTGTCTTTTAGACTGCTGGTCTGGCCTTCTAATCTTGTGTGGCTTAGCTGTGTTTAGTTCCTAGCCTGCCCTTTGGGGTATCAGCTGTGGATTACCTTGTAACATTGCATTCTCCCAGTAATAGATTTGCTCTGCGCTTGGATCTTTGGAAGTATCCTGTCAGGATTTTCTCCTCATACGCCAGTCATTCATAATATTCCTTCTGACACGCATAGACTGGGATGTTCATGCATATGGATGATAAGTATTGTTTTTCCCATCAATCCAGATACCTAAACATTACATGCTGCAGTACACAGATAAGATAATAGTTAAAAGGATTTTGGGTTTCAAAATCAGGGCAACCATCTTAATGAGTTATGAACAACACAAGTGAAATACTGATGTCATGTTTGTTCACCATTAATAAATCATGATGCATCTTTTATCTGAAGTAGATACAATATTTGTTTGTGATTTGTACTTCACTAGTAACTGAATTACTGCTTCGTTTTTGTACCCTCACAAGTAAAATGTAACCGATCATTGGACTCACTCGTTACTTGAGGCAAAAATGTGCCTCTAATCACTAGCTAACAATGTATAATTGCACCTGAAAGAGGTTTAAATTTATTAAAGACTCTTCGCATAAAGTCTCCCTCAAATGATCCACTTTCCCACCCAAGTGCACCCCCTTCAGGCAATAATAATATACTGTCCTCATCTATTCTTTTGCCATAGCAATAAATAATCCATCTACCTACCTACCCACCCAGGCAGCATAGGGCACAAGGCAGGGGTACTTATATACACTAACATCAAAAATAATTTGCCTAAGAATAAAGAATGTAGATACATGGCACAGGCAAACTCTGCACAGATAGAACTGGGCTGAGATGGGATAACTGCTTTAGTTACCAAGAAATGTAAATGCAGATATATTTTGACTTCTGGGGAGCTGACTTCAGCTCCTTTCTCTTAGTCCAAACCAAAGTGAAAAGTTTCAGTCTGATTTTTGCACTAATATTCTCACAATCATTTTCTGTATTGCATATCTGTAATAGAGAAACAAAATACATTGTAAACATGACATTTTGGCTTGATTCCTCCCTTAGATTCATCCTCAGGTAAAGTAATCAGCCGCCCTCGTCCCCTTTGAATAGTTTGACAGCTTTCAAGAGGACAGACTCCAGTTTCCGACGTGAAAAGGAACATGAGCACTTCTGTGATATTTAAGTAAAAATACTTCTGGGATATAAAACATGCTTGCTTGACTTTAGCCCCGGGTGTTGACTTTTGTTAATAATGGAGTTCACATACCAAGCATAGTTGCGCTGATAGATGACTGACCAATTGACGCATTGAAACTGTGTAGTTAGTACCTGTTACAAATCACACTGCTTGTCTCATTTCTCGCAGGAAACTCACTTCAGATAACCTCAGTGAACCACAAAGCTACCATCAATATTCTGAAAGGTGTTAAAATCAATGTTTTTTAATCTATAGCAGGGTTCCCCAATTCCTGTCCTGGAGGGGGATAATCCAGCACAGTTTGCGGATTTCCCTGCTCAGAAACATCTTGATCAGCTAATTGCCAGGTTTAGTAGGTGTGTCTGGGCAGGGAAATCAGCAAACTGTGTTGCAAACTGGCCCACCAGCACTGTAACTGGGCAACTGTGAGCTATAGAATTTTTTTTTTTTTCCATTAAAAGAGCCACGTGCATAAAAACCAAACTTTACATAAACTTACTCTTTGTGCAGTAATATAACCCTATCACATTACCAATCCATATTTCTGAATCATACTACCGCAAAAAATTCATAAAATGAGGATTTTACATTAGGCCTGTGATAAATTCATAAGGAGTACTGGAAGATTTGATAAACTGTGGCTTAAGAGAATTACATTTTTTCGGGTCTAGAACATTCCAAGTCATCTTCTGTGGTTACACTTTCACATCATTTGAAATTGGTGCCTTCTTCCTCAAATATTCTCCAAGTTAGTGTTTACATTGCTTGCCTGTTGTCTACACGTCTTGGCTGGTCTGTAGCTGGAAGAAAGAGAAACAAAATGAAAACATATGAAAAGTGTTCTCCTGTGTGCATTTTATAACCTACACAATGCCTTCCATTAGCCGATGATCCTGCTTCACTATATCATTGGATGCATTACAAATATGTCATTAAAAAGTATATGTGCTTTTCAAAATAGGGAACAATGTCACAATGGATTCAAGTTGCTTATAACAATCTTGCATAATCTCCATGTACACTGTAAATCACGTGGCTGCAATAAAATATATACAGCACACAGACTGGGTCAAGAGATTTACTTACTGTTTGGCTGAGCAATTTTGATTGTGGTGTGATTCTTGGTGCCAGATGCCATTAACGCAGCACCAGAGGAACAGCCACACTTTTCGCACACTGTGGTGTCTCGAGCTTGCAGAGGATGGCGCAATAAAGAAAAAAGAAAACATACGGTCGGCGGCAGCTCTGTTGCTGAAAATACCTTGATAATGACAGAGGTCAGGGGAGAATGGTGAGACTTATTAAAGCTAACAGGAAGGCCACAAGTGCAAAAACAACAGTTTGGTACATCCAAGGTGTACAGAAACACTTCTCTGAAGTTGTCTACCCGTGAATGGATTCTGAAGACCAAAGTGGAACCGACCCAGTATTACCTATGTATACAATAAATTGGGCACTCAGTGTAAGTTTGGCTCTAACCTGATATTCCTACCTTTAAATTTCAAAATAAAATCAATTTTCTCAATAAATCAAGGGAAGCGGGCCAAATATTCATCCATGAGGAGCAGAGTGAATTTCCTATGTTATGAATCTTTTCACAAATAACGCTAAGGGCCAGTTTAAATGCCAAGGATTTGCAGGCCATTTCACATTGAAGGATACTTTGTAATTTAATTGTTTGTCTGCATTTTTATTGCCTGAAAGCCCAACATAGGTTGCGAAATATCTTTTATAGAAAAGTGTTAGGATCCAAGAGTACATTCCCACACTTCTTCTACAGTGCATCTACACCAACCTGATCCTCCACCTTAAAAGATGGAATTCAATCTGCCAGACAGAATTATGGGAAAAGGGAATGAGGTCATCTGGCAGTCTGGCTTTCTGGCCTCCTAATCATCCCCTATATCTTACTGGTGAATTCTCTCCTTCCCCTTCACCACCTTAGCTACTGTGTGGTGAGTGTACTGGTGCAGAATGGCTGCCGTTGCATCACCCAGAGCTACACAGCGGTGGTTGAATTGGCTCCCCATTGTTTTTGTAAAGCACTTTGGATATCTTGAAAAGTGCTATATAAATGTAACATTCATTTTTTCAAAATGATCTGTAATTCAACCCCTGTGTGTTGCTTGAATCTCACATCCTCAGTTGTGCTCAGCTCACTTGTGGAAAGAAATTGCAGGCAGAAGACTGTGTCAAAGGGCATGCAAAACAGGCTGGCGGCCGAAATTTCATTGTGTGTTTGTGTGCGATGCGGCACTGCTCTTTGTCTCATGATTTATGGCTGTGAAAGAGGATGAGATTGGTTGCTGGGGTGAGACTTTTGTGGCAGTTATACAAAGCCTTAGCTGGATCTGTGATCTACAGCTGTGTGGAGAGATCTCACTGCATGCAGTGCTGTGACGTCCGAGAGGCATCTGCAGAGCCGGCCTCAAATAGGGGGTGTATTGTGCAGTTGTGTTTCGATGGCCTGCTGGTCATGGACACTGAAAACAGCTGTAAATTAAGCACACCTTGACTGCTCCAATCAGATGTTACTTAGAAGAAGAAACAGGCTTGAGGGGCATTTAAACCCAGGAACACAAAATCAACCACATTCTAAATAGGCAGTTATGAAAGACAGATGAATGGATAAAAGGTAAACAATAGTCAGGTGAAGTGGCAAACAAAACAGAAATAAATCCATTCCCTAATGAATTAATAGCATCCCTTATGTTAGCCGGAGTGAGCGAGTTTCATTATTGTTTATCGTCATTATTAAATGTGTGCATTTTTGGTGATGCAACAGTGCCACTCGTAGGCTCCACGTATTATCTGATTCCGTGGAGATTTATGACCACCAGGGGGCAGGCTTACCAAATGTTTAGCTTGTGTATTCTAAATCGTCAGTTAACTGCTGGTATGTGATATACGTACTTTTTAATGTAAATATTGAATTAAAAGTAATACTAGTATTTTTAGAACTATTTAAATATAAAAATATGAGAAATGAGTCAAGAATGTGGCGTCATCAAAAATACTATTTTTAAAACACTATTTTTCTGGATCAGTTTTGGGTTTTGAAATGTAACTGATTTTATAGAAGACTAAAAAGTATGAATGTTAGCACAGAGTTGTAGGAATAGGCAGTAATGTTTTACTAAGAGTTCACAGTCACCTCTGAAAACAGCCTGAAAGGATCTCAGATCAGGATCTCACCAGATGATTGATGTTTGTTTTAACACAGTGGTACTTTGAGAAGAATGACACCATCTTGAAAGGGGAAAAAATGTAAGGATTTAATAGTATCTGGGTGAGAAGTATCCTGTCAGGATTTTCTCCTCATATGTCTGTCATTCAAGTACGCTACCAAACACAAGAACTATACATGCACGCTTACAAACTCATCCCAAAATAATATAGTCCTGGATGAGCTCCAAACACGCCTGTAGGTATGAATTCATAACAAACTGTTATAAATTGAACAGAACACAGGTCACATAAGCTTCTTGATATGATTTATCTCATAGCTTTTGTTATATGCGATTCATATTGGGTGAGACTGCCTTTCTGATGTCATTTGCACAGAAATGTCCCCACAACGTGATAAAAAAAAAAACATGTTATTTTGATGTTGTGAGGACGATTTTTTTCAGTCCCCTCAAAGGGAAATTGAATTTTATAAGAATCTGCGACAGCAATCATCCATCCATCCATCCATCCAACCATCCATCCATCTATTCATCCAGGCAGGGCTTAAGGGTGTCATTTTTAGGATTAGGGTTTTGTCCATAAACATGGATGGGCATTCCCCACAAAAAGATATATAATCATTATGTTGTGGCAAGTCTGTGTGTGCGTGTACAGGTGTGTGTGTGCGTGTACAGGTGTGTGTGTGCTTGTGTGTGTGTATAGATAGATAGATAGAGAGATAGATAGATAGATACAGACATACAGACATATATATGTACACATTTATAGTGAAAGCAAGACATATATTAGTCTGCATAAAAAATGAAAGCTATTAGCAGTTAAAGTAGTTAATGTTAATAAAGGCACAGGAACAGATGGTATTTATACAAGAATATAAAAAATGATGTTGATATCTTGCCCTAAGTACGTTTCTTTATCCTGCGAGAACAGGTAGGATAAGAGAGAAGGTACTGGCTGAAAAGAAGAGGGAATTCATGCATGCTGCTTTTGTTTTTACCCTTTATTTATGGACAAAGATTTCATTGCTATTTAGTGCTCATGTCTGCTTAAATCACCTATACATACACTGTCACGAAGAGAAGAAACTCAAGGAATTTTCACGATCTTCAACAGAAAACACTCAGCGTTTACCCAAGACCTCGAAGCGAAAGAACTGCCAGTTTCTGGTTTATAAAAATATCCCAGAGTACAGAAATCCAGATTCTGAATAAACTGGTCAGAGTCCACTTCACATGCCTTCGATGTGGCATATGACAAATACATACATCACACAGAGACTATCCCACTTAGGCAATGTATCATCGATTCCGGTAAACAATCATGAAAGATTTTTTTGTATCTTTTTATTGGAAAGAAGTTTTCATTCATTCAAAAAGGGTTGCGATTTGTTCAGTTGGGCTGCTTACATTATGTTATTCTCACATATCTGAGTCTCACTTATCACGTTTACTGTTCACCTAAAGATACGATTGCATATGTAACATTCTGTTCGAGTCCTGGAATGGGAAACACTCTCATGCAAGTTGCTTGGCTTGGTGAAATTATTTAGGAGACAGTCTGTTACATGCATTTTATTCTTCTAGAAAACCGCTTCTAGAATCTAGAATACCTCTAGAATCACTTCAATTCCAACTTCATATGGTAAGTTATATAAATGTATTAAAATTGTAATAATAATAATAATGCTAATGATTCTGTTAGTCCAGTGGCAAATGCAATAGAAATGATTGTGGAAATGCGATTTTTAATGAACTCTCCTGCTCTCTGTGGGGCTGCGCCCATTCTGTGCTTGTCCTCTATCAGACCCATTAAACCTTGCTGCCCCTGCATTCCTGGATCTCAGTCTCCCTTCTTCTCCCTACGTAACATCTACTATGGATAATCATATATAATTCGGGCACCAGTGATTGCTGGAAGGACAAATAGATGTGTTTAGGATCCAGCCCTCAACATCTTACCTATACATTATACCAGTGTTTCCCCCTAGGAGGGAGCAAAAATATAGACTGTCCGGCAGGGAGCTCGGAGGGAGCAAAAATGTGGACCGGCCATGGGTCCCCGAGGACCGGATTCTGAAACACTAGATTATACTATTGTGGAACAACTAGATGGTCTATTTATCAACAGAACCCTGAATCATAAATAATTCACATCATTATTTGTAATTCTTCAACCATTGCTGACAATTTTATCTGAGACAAATAGTGTCTTAATCTTATGATTTACGTAGTCTTGCTACATTTCCATGCAGATAAATTAAAGGCTCTCCATCAGACCAGCAGATCCATCTGCTTTCTCATCTAACCATTTCCATGCATCCATCCGTTTTCAATAGCCACTGATCCAATGTAAGGTCATGGTGAGCCGGGAGTAAAGGAACTCTCTGCAGAAGATAATGGACTTAGCATTTCTGAAAGAACTGTCAGTCTCTTGCATAATTCCCACAAGACAAATCTGAACACAAAGACCAAACTGGAAAGAACACTGCCTTCCTTATTTCACCATAAATATCAGATTCCCTTTTTCCAATAGTACAAGATTTAGTGAATTAAATGAGTGAATGTTATATTTATATAACACTTTCAAGACACCCAAAGTGCTTAACAGAATCTGTGGGGAGTCATTTGAGCCACCACTGTGTAGCCCCCACCTGGATGATGCGACGGCAGCCATTCTCCGCCAGTACGCTCACCACACAGCAGCTAAGGTGGTGAAGGGGCAGGAGAGAATTTATCAGTTAGATATAGGGGATGATTAGGAGGCCAGTACATTATCAATCATTAGCTATTAAGCTTTTCTCAAAGTTGATTATTAATTTACTATAAAAAAGGGAGATTAGAAGGTTAGGCAGCTGCATCTTCTGTTTTGGTGATGCATTTTATTTAGATGTTCAGTTTTATCATTCTTACAGTGCGCTCAGAGGAAGCCCTCTTTTAGGTATGATCTCTTTTATGTATGATCTAAGCAGTGATTCCCAATCCAGTACTTCTAGACCCACAGACAGTAGGAGGGAGCATAAACGTGGGCTGTCTGGCAGTGAGCTCAGAGGAAGCAAAAACAGGGACCGACTGTGAGTCCCTGAAGACCGGATTGGGAAACACTGATCTACAGAGATTACCTACTACTGAAAGATTGCTGCTTCAGCACACCACAATGCAAATTCCTCCCCAGGAAGTGCTTTGTGGTCCTCAGCAAATGTGATCATTACACAAATTCTTGCTACAACGTCTACTGCTACTGGTTATTTGTCAGTATTATAACACTGTAAAGAGCCACATATCACAGGAAAAGGTGGAAGGAATGTGGACTTTATTTGGTTATAGAATATGAGGTTTAGCTAAATCAGCATGGAGGGGGCAATAGACTATCATTAGAGTGTCAGCAAATAGAAAGTAGGCATCAGATACCAGAAGGGTTATGGCTGGGTGGAGTCTGGAGGCTCACACTTGTATAATGATTACGAATAAGAAGCATTTGACCTTCATGAAGACAGAATTCACGTAACTCAGCCTCATCTATTGCACAGTATGGTATCAGTTGCCAGTTATTTATTAAAATGAAGAATGGTGCAAATTCCCAATGAACCCTAACCCTGAGAAAGTGTCTTTACCTGTTTGTGAAATTAGTAAAATGGTATAGATAAAATATCTCTGTGGCAGGAAAGCAGTAATCATGAATCGCAGTAATTGTAAAAGTGTCAGAGACTATGGCAGGACAAATAGCAAAGCTTTGGGTCGGTGTTCACTGATCAGCAGAATGCATGTTTAAAATGTAGCCAGATAAGCACAGTCCTGGGAGGAAGCTTTAAGTAAAACATATTATGAGTTAATGTCCATCACATGCCCTTCTTAAAAGTGTTTCCTGGATCCGACAGCATATGTTCTATAGCTTGCAACAAAAATCAGTAGCTAGTATGCAACAGAATATTTAGATTTAAATTTTTTCATTTTCATTCATTTAGACGCTGTTTACTTTGTGTTGTTGATGTGCCATGATAATTACATATACCACCCATGTTTACATATACCACCCATGTCCTGCAGCTCTGGCATAAATCCCCGTTACATCTTCATTCAAATAACATCATTTTTGTGTCTTAACAGAAGCCTGCTGGCTGTGCATTACAAACTCCTTGAGAACATCACTTATAGAATCCGTAATACACATTCCACAGGGAGGCCACAATGGTTCTGTCTGTTTTCAAACAAAAAAAAAAGTAAAAGGTTGACTTTCAACGATATTTCATGATAAAGTCTCTGTTTCATTTTCAAAGATTGAAAAAAACCGAACACATGTCCCTCCCAACAAGTTGTTTCTGTCACATTTGTTCTAAAGTGTTACAGCATGTTTAAAAGTATCACCATTCTGCTCAAGGAGGCTAATTCTCCAGTTTTTGAAAAAAGAAACATCCGGTAGATTTGGGGATGCATGTTTTGAATGCTTATCTGTATTTATTTAGCTCATGACTTCCCTCATGTGAAGCAAATAACGTTGACTATCTCATAAAAAACAGTGTGTGTCAAGGTCCGGGATGTATGAGACAGTAGGCTAACATTCGTTACTCGTAGCTGACATGTTCAATGCAATGGAACTATGCAGGGGTGAAGATTTAAGTGACAAGGCCTGACCTGTCCAATCCACGACTGTATTATGTGTTTTATGGAACACGACATATGTCTCATCTTCTGACTACTATTCTAGGGCAGGGTCAGGGAGATGCTTGTAATTCTTAGTACACTTGGGGAAAGAACATAAATTAAGTCATGCTGCTTTACCTTTATCTAATTTCTGCAAGAATGAACAAATTGGATTTTAATTGATTTCGGCAGAGGCTTGCCAGATAACAACACAAGGACTAGGTGACTTGTGTTACATTGCAATTGCAAATTGAAAAATAACCTGTCACGGTCTTGGAATAGTGCAGGGAAATGCTACCTTCTACTTCAGCTTTCAGGGTAAGAATACTGTACCTACATCACACTGGTAGTCATTCGCAAAACAATTTAAATGTTGAGTACTTATTTTAGTAATTGGCATGTCTGGTATTTTGGTGGCATTTTGGCTTAGTGGGTACTGACACACCCTCCCACCTCCAATCAAACCATGGTTTTCCCCTGGAGTCAAAAGACATGGTAGGATAATTGCCATTTCTCAATTGTGCAAAATGTTGGATTGTCTATGTGCCCTGCAACAGACTGCCATCCCAGCTTTGTGTCCTGTCTACCTAGCACAGACTACCAGACCAGCATAAGCAGTTAGAAACTGGATGAATGCCTTGTTATTGTGTGTAATGGTGTATGCTGATAATGGCATATCAATCCGCATACAGTCAGAAGCACTGACTTACATTTGCGCCATTTTGAAGTAGGAATTAGACTATTATTGCCAATAGTTTTGGTCATTGTTCGAGTATTGTGTTTTATGATAGCTGTTGACACATCTACGTGCTTTGTTAACCAGCTTCGATGCTTTAATTTCTTCATGCTATTTTAAATGGGAAAAAAAAAGAAAAACTATTTAATAAACTCTCGCATTTGCCCCACACAAAGTTCAGACTTCCCCAGCCACGGGCTCCTGGTAACAGAGCGAAAACAACTCTTGCAAACTTCAATGAGGACTTTCGGTGCAACGCCTCTCCGCGAAGATTGACAAGCCCAACGACCAATCAGCCGCGCCGTCCGCCGGCACTGGCGAATCACAGCGAACTGCAGGCGAGCGATTCTGTTTCAAGACTGGTTGGTCTGTGCAGGTAAGTGAACATGGATTTCACACTTTGACATTCTGGAAAAAAAGATATTATTATGCATGTGGCCGCCGTAAAAACTAATGCTACGCACGATAACGACTGAAGAACAGAAGGAAAGCCATGTTCAAGCTTTAAAATATTGTGTGGCTGAAATAAATTTCTCTGAGCACTTTGCCGTGGCTTGAAGTCAACAGGCCAACGTAGTAGTTCGATAGAGTATGTATGGCAAATAAGGTAGGCAGTTCATTCAAATAATACACAGTTATCTTTAACTCGCAGCTAATGTAAATTGAACTGTAGGAGAAGCCAGGTCAAAATATAATGCATATTCATTCCTAATACCTCGCTGTCAAAAAGCATTTTTGCATTGATTAACTCGTTAAATATATACGGCAGCGGGCTAGTACAAAGGCCGTACACAGCTAGCTGGCCATAACAGTTTGCAGAAATGCTAACTACAGTTAGCTAGGTTCTTGAAACTTCTTTTAAAAAATAATGTTTGGTTGGCTTGTCTTTTTCCGAAAAAGTGTGCGGAGTTGAAGGTGGTCGGGTCGTCGAATAATGCTTTAAGTTGCATTAAGTAAGACGATTTCTGTGCACATTCAGTGGTTAGATAATATACCAAGTTGTGATGAAAGGCACAAGGCCAAATGTGTCGAGTTTAATAAGAGAAAATGTCTATTAGTTACCCGTTTATCGAGAAAATGAACTAGTCATGAATGTAATCATATATATTTTACTCATTGGCCGGAAATTGGCCGCGATATTTCTTGTGCCGATGATATTTTTTGTCAATGTTAACGTTAGTTTTTAAAATAAATTTAAATTCAATATATATATAGACCGTTAAATCAAGATTAAATAATCGTTAATCGACATTAAAATTAACATGAATGGAAAAAAACGTTGAAATCCGACACATATGACGTTGTTCTAACATTGCTTAAGCAGCAGTTGAGGTCCATGCCTAATTTTTGTCTGATGATCTTCGCTTCCATATATGTTGGTTTAAAAACAACAGATTGTAATATCGTCCTGTAAATTTTAATTGGTAGTATGTGTCACCTTCATCATAATCTCTTGATGTACAGCTGAACGTGAAAAATACGAAAACTTTGGTATTATGATAAAAAATAAAGCTAAATGCTTGTGCAGCAATAAAAAGATAAATGTTATTTCCTAAATCTAAAATCACAGTTTGCTAAATATCGTTATGTAATATTTAAATATGCCAATTACCCTATCATATTTAACAGATTAGCATCTCTTTTTAATCTTGATTTTGGCAACAATTTACTTGAACTCTTTATTTTGTGTGATTTGTTTCAATTGACAACTATCGCTTGTAGCTAGCTACAGCAATACTGAGTACATTCAAACAGGGAATTTAGAATTTAGAATTATTTCGTGGAAAATTTGACTTGATTGGTATTTGCTGGCCCTACACCAGTACACCTTTTTGGGATGTAGCACAGCTGACCATAATCTAATAGTAGCTAGCAATCATTGGCTATAACTTTACTTCTCTGGTATGCAACACAGTTTCATGAAGAAGTCGAATAAATTATGTTAATATACAAACTTACTAATACCGACTTTTTCCTTAGGCTTGCAGGACTGATTTCTATGGAAGACTCCCAACGCGCATTTTTGGATTGATATTGGATTTGGTCTTAAACCAGTAGACAATGGCTGCTAGATTACACAGGTATGAGTCTTGTTGAAATTTAACTGTGAAGATTTCTTCTGTCTGTGGTTAATCACAGTTTCACGAGAATGAGATCAACTGAGGCACAAAAGATCAGTGTTTTCCCAAATTTGCACATTTTTGGTTAATTTGCAAAATATCAATAGATGACAGCAGTCTCAGTTTAATAAACTGTACACATACGTTAGTACCAAAGAAAAGTAATATTATGCTATGAAGAAGCGTGGTGTAAATGTAGTATTGTAGTATTATGTGTATTATTAATACTTTACTAATCAGTTTCATTCAAATGTAGTCAAATCACTCAAGTATTATTGCTGTGGTGAAATCGATGAGCATCTTAAGGTTGCGTTGATAATGTCTGGAACTTTTCCTGGGTAAGTGGTTTTATTTTTAATGGTTTGTAAAAATTGGGCCCAATTTAAGTTAATATCACAGCTCAGCTTTCCGTTATACACTAAAAATCTGAGGTCTAGTGCTAATCCTCAAACGGCAGGGTAATATGAGCAGGAGAAAGAGCTGCCTTTCAGGGTTTTTAATGAAAGTCATTGGTCAGACAGCCGGCACAAATTTTACGGCTGTAGCTCCATTACAAGACCACCGATGAATTCAAAAAACGGCTTCGCTGAGGGCATCTGGGACACTGAGAAACATTAAATGAGTAGAGATGCCACTGCCCTTAATTTGGTGACATTTAGTAAGCGTCCGTGCAAATTGTCAAATTCAAGAGTAGCATTTTTTCATCCTGAAAATGTCAAAACCTTTATGGAGCATTACTGGGAATGCAGGCTTCTCAGCAACTAATGGATGGACAGTGGACTCTGTGAAGTAACCAGAGTGTTTTTTTATTCATTAAGATACTTCAAATATTAATGTGAACAATATCCATTCAGTATAAACTTTCATAAACAGAAAAGTATCTTTTTAGCAAAACACATACATAGATGGTGTTTATATAAATAATGTAAAAATATAAAGTAGATCATTACAGGGTGTTACTTGTGCTGCACACTAGAGGCAGATCCAGCTAGAACTTTTTGAATTTCTGATAAACCTCGTCAGCCAATACCAAAAATCTACTACACCTGTTAAACTTGTGAAAATGCCATTAGATTTATTTTCCTCCAATTATTCAAAACTCTGCAGTGCACCTTTATAATACGTAAACAAGAAGGGGAGCACATTAACACATAAAGGAACCAAAGCAGAACAATACGGACTTAATAATACATTAGGTAATTGTTTAAAGTATAGCTTCTTAGTTAGGCTTGATTGGCGGCAGAAATCAGTCATATGTGAGACGTGCTACTTTCTGAGTAAGGACTCAAACTAGGAATTTTTACAGGTTAAAGTGTCAGATTCCATAACGTACGACTTTATATTGTAAAAAGCATGAATTTGCCATTAAATATTTGATCCGTTTATTGAACGATTCATTGGGTGATTTTTTTTTTCTTTACAGAGAAAATTAAAAATGTTCATTCTAGTCATCAGTGTAGCATTTGAATAGGAAATCTTAGCAGTTATCCTGAAAGGTTTGTATTTTTGTTAAGTTTTTTTTTCAGCTAACAAATCTTGAAATCATTATGCTGGTAATATTGCCTAAATAAACCAAATACATATTTCTTCACATCAGAGTATGTTCAGTGTGGTGCACCATTTCTTTTATAGATCAGATAAGATTTATATTCACTCGATTTACCTAGAGGATATGTAGAGAAAGAATACCGCACTGTACATATACAAAGGAGTGTCTACAGAAAAAGAAGGTATTTAATACAATTGTCTTCCAATAAATCAGCATTTGTCCTCTTTGATGTTCCTACCACCGTAATATAGTAAAGCTATAGTTTTACTAAATAATGTTCTGCAATTAAAATAAATTGCAAATCCTTTCAGGCACCTCTTTAACTGGATAAACTAGAGTTGAGCCTGTTATATACTGGAAAAAAAACAATGTCAGACTGTCAGGACATGTATAGTGGCTGTCTGCAACCAGATGGCGCATCTCCTGTTTTTAGATTAAAGGTATGCAGGATTTTCTGTTGCCTTTTACAGCTTTTCACTGCCCCGTGCTGCTCCCGCAATGACAGCAGTGGAGCACTGCAGTAAGAGCTCTGATGTCGAGCTCCCCCTAACGGTTGAAGTCGTCTTTCTTTTCACCTATTGACACATCCCTGTTAGTTGGGAATCTAGGGACATTTGCATACGCAGCGTGGTTAGCCAGGCCTTCCACGAATAAACTGGTAGGAATTAAGCCGAATAAGTTTGATTTTAAAGTTATTTTGTTGCGTAGGTCTTTTGAATTCTTAGCCTTGCAGCGCTAAGTTGAGAAAATTTAAGCCGGTTGCTTACGATGTTGCTTTACGATAATGAGCCACTCCCTTCCGGCGCAGTAGCGTGCACGTCAGTTTTACAGATGAAACAAAAGGCAAAAGTAAAAAAAAAAAAGCGATTTCATGCGCAGAACGATCGATGTCGGAGTATTATGGCGGACGCTGTCAAATCGAGCGTCGTTTACGTCCGGCCTACAAACCGCGGGGTCCCCCTACCGGTGACGCAAAGAATCGCTTCGCGTCGTGCCCGCGCCCGCGCCCCCTCCTCCTCGCTCTAGCGGCGAGTATGAGGAATGTCTCCCGCCGCGGCGCTACTGTTCTCCTGCTCCGTGTTTGTCAGTCTCGAAATCCGAGGGAGAGGAGCGAGCCGCCATTTTCCGAGCGTCGCTCCCCCAGGAACAACAAAAAAACAACCCACGCAAACCGGGAAAAAAGGGCACCAGATCGGTTCGGGAGACGAGACTTTCGAAAAATCGAAAATAAAAGAAAATAAAGGTGTTGAAATACGATCGCGTCTGGACTGGAAAGCACCCTGTTTTCCGTGTCTTTTGTAAAGCTAGCTAGCTATCTAGCCATCTAACTCGATTTCTTACTCGTTGTTTCGCCCATTTCGCGACTCGAAGAGCAACAACGGCTGCTGCCGAAATCGGAGCTATTATACGCGGATCCTACTGGCGAGCGGTTTGCACCTTTACTGCGTTACATTTTTATTTTTTGTGTATGCTTTTATTTTCGAACAAACTGCGGGGATTTGTTAAATTTCCTCGGACTCTGTTACTCATCACGTGGTATGTTCCTTTTTCTTTGTTACTTTAAACCGAGCAGCCTCTACATATGTGGGAAAAACTTAAAATGCCGAGAAAATTCATCTTAATCGTAAAACAGGCTGTTCTTCGACTTATCGAAGCAACTTAGCCGCCTACGTCGTTTCTTGCTTGGCCTTAAGGGTTATTCTGTAGCGGGCTAGTTTGCTATTAACTAGCTAGCGGTGTCCAGTTTTAAACTAGACCGCTTTCCTTGTCGTTTAGTCCCGCTGTCAGCTTCTTGCATTTATGCTAATTGGTGCAACGCTAGGAAACTTATTCAAAGTAAAAGAGTCCCTGCTTTTTTAAAAGCTTTTGCGCCTGATCATTTTCCGTGCCGTGCATTCGGGTGTTGTTGGCTCGGACCCACGGTGTTTCCAAAAAGCTTTGTCCTTGAAAACGTTAAAATGAGTATTTAGCCTAATGCACGTCTCTGCGTTAACACACGCAACATGGCGAAAGTAATTTTTATATATGAGCATAAAGGCAGGCAGCGATCTTTCTCCTTTGGTACTGTACGGAAAGGTGTAATTGCGTGCATCTCCTTAGGTTTTAAAGTTGATCGTGTGCTGCCTGTGGTATTTTAAATAGGGTAGTAACCTTCTGGAAAGGGCTGGATCTTAATGAACTGAGCCAACTCCGCAGATGAAAGACAAGTTGTCCAATTTTCAGTCGTGCAGATTACCGCCGATGATCATAATGGCGCAAAGACTTTGAGGCGCCACGTTTTCGTCACATTTACAAATGAATTTTGGTTGAAGTGTCTTATCAGACACCTCAACACGCCCAAGGCTGGAGCCTTTTCGCCTGGCAAACAGAACTACGACCGTATAAAACACGTCTCGTTTGTTTCTGGGGAATTCATTAAACCGTCTTTAAATATACCCGGCTGTATCAATGCCTCAGTTGTGCAGGAAATAAAAGCGTTTGGCGTGCAGAGTTTAGAAATCTCATTATGAATGGGGTTTGTTAATCCGGCGTTTCAAAGGATTTTTTATTAATATGTGACAAAGTGAATTGCATAATTGTAGCTGAGGATTTCTGTAGTGTACGTTCTTTACAACGTGATACCGCCGTGTTTGTGTATTATATAAATTAACTGTAAACGGTAGTTTTGTCCTGTCAGTTTGTGTATTTTCTGCTGGTTAGGAATTGTAGGTTCCTGTTCTTACTTCAAACACTTTGAATTCTTTGGTATTCACATCTGATGTTATTTGTGCTTAACACATTGTGTAATATAGATATAGATACTATTACTCTTAGTATAAGAAATGTAATTAAATGTAATTAATTTCATGCAGTCAACATATAGTCTGATATATCTGTAGTAATGAGAAAATCCATGTAAGGGATTTCTTTTCCTGTATTCAATTGGATTGGTTTTGTTTATGGACAATTTCCTGTAATTGTGACTGAGTTTCCAAAAGGTAGTGTCATTTAGGGTTAGAAACTATGCTGATTTGGTGCACTAGTTGCTCGCCTTTGCTATCTCAAATATTTTGACTGAATTCCAGCAGGATCAAGCTTTGGCCATGATCTTGCCATAAAGTGATTTGTCAGTGAGATGAGGCTCAGTGCACCTATGCTTTTGTACCAGTACTGGTTTAAGCAGCCTGTTGCATATCCTTGAATTTTGATTCGGCAAGTTCTGGGGATTCCCAGAAAAAGATGGATCTCACTGTCGTGTCCTCAGTGTACAAGGCACAGATGGCCCTGTCCTTGGTGTAGGTGAGGATATGAGCTGTATGAAGTGAAAGCTTTAGTCTCCCAGTCCCTCATTTGGCAATGTTTCTGATTATACAGGCCCTTTAACTGGTAAGCAGAGCAGAAGAGAGAAGACTTTATAATGGTTATTTGTATAATTTTGTTTTATGATGCATGAGATCTGGTTAGTGCAGATTGATCTTTCAGAATATTTTACATAGTTGTAATTCTCATTTTTGTGAATATTTCTTGTCTTATGCTATAAAACAAATACCATTATGCTATATTTTACTCTGGGGGAAAATCATAGTTATGTTCTACTTGCAAATGTTTAGGTTTTCTACGCATTTGGGCAGAAGGAATAGCCAGATTCTGGTTAAGATGAATGCTCCAACATACTATTCAACATGTAATATTGTCTCCATAACATTCCCCCCCACTACAAGTCGCATCATCACTACCCTGCTGTCCAGGAATTCTGGTGATGGGTGAAAGGCATTGTCTGAGGCCATGGCGACATTTCCCTCTTAAATCATAGCATGGGCGGTTTTTTTGTGATAGTGCTGGGTCATCATACTGAAATTCAGTCCTGTTTGTTGATCCAACACCCACATGCCCTGCTGCTTGCCCCGAGCAGCCAAACTCTCCCTAAATCCATCCATTTTGGGCTTATAAAGAAGAAGGATTTACAGAGCAGAATGGTGAACACAGAGCACATACTCTATGGTGAATGTATGTAACCTGTAGTACAATTCCAGTTACAATCCTGGTTTAATATTACTTGTTTTTCACTACATGGCTAATACTACTGTTACTATTCATTTCAATGTGTATTAACATTTAGACCACTGAATACTGTACTGAAACAGTGCACCTCATAGGTCATCTAGTGAACATCTTAAAATTGCAGCCTCGCGACTCATCTATTGTCATAGGTATCTTGGAATTCTTGGCAGACGCGCATAGTCATTCCGCTTCATTCTTGAACAATCTCTAAAATGACTGCAGTCTTGTGTAGGAGCAGACATGGCCACCTGTTGCTGCTGTCATGGTTTGCCTGTTGAAGAGTCTTGCTACAGTAGACAAGAAAAGGCATTGTTACTGCAAATGCCTGCAGACTTTCTTTCCATTCATAAGGGACAGTTAATACCCCTCCCTTATGGGTAATGCTCTTTTCCACCCTGCAAGCTGAAATTATTTTTTTAGCCAAGGTATACAGAGAATGCATTGTTGTATGTAGACTGTGTCTGAAGCTTTTAAAAGATTTTCCCTTGGTTTCTCTATAAGGTTAAACATAAAATGCAGCAGCCTCTCTAGCACCCTATTGCTGTTTTGAGGGTTGGGTGTGAGTAGTTTACTCCTAAAGAGAAATCTCTCTCGTGGGAGAAAAAGTATATTTCAGAGGCTGGTCCTAGTTATGGTTTTGCAGGCAGATGTGAAATTAGGTGGCATAATCTAAGGTTGGGGCAAGATCCTCTGTTTTTAATTTGTGTGCTCTAGGTTGATGTGTTCGGTGCAGGGATTTGGTAGGACAACAAAAATGTCTAGATGATTTTTTGTATATTGCTTATATTTGAAGATTATTTCATTAGGAATTTTTGTGGCAAGTGAGTGACAGTCTGGAGGTGGAGTTCATTGAACAGGTCACCATGGCAAAAGTTACCAGCCTCATAGACTTCTTTTCCAACCAAAACCTTTTACCGAGATAGTTTGTTCTTCATGTTATAGCCTTCACAATGTGTTACGTCTGGTTTTGCTGCAGAATGTACTCCCACAATGTTCAGAATTTGATGTGTTTCATTGCTGGATATGGGATTATCATCTGGATATGGGATTATCATCTGGATATAGGATATGTGTGATTGTTCTTATTACCTTATTATTATTATTATTACCTATTTAGCTGAAGCTTTACTCCTAGTGACTTTCCATCTTATGATATTATAGTTGTATTGCCTATGTTTGGCCCCCTGTAATCTGCTTTTAATCCTGTGTGTATAACAACAAGGCCACCCTTATACCTTGACCGAGCTGTTTCATGGTCACGAGTCCAGCTCCCATCATCGCTATACTGCATGCGCCATCGCTTTCAGGTCCATCGCACATCAGATAGCAGCTTTACCTCCACCTATGCTAGAATTTCACGATCAGCACAATTATAAGACAGATATGCCCGTCTAGGCCAGACCATTTTCTCTTTCTCGCTTTAGAGATTAAATTTACAGTCTTAAAGGACCTTGAAGTCTGACGGAGAACAACAGCTTGCTTGGCTGTTTGTAATTAGCAAAGTATTGCATTAAGAAAAGTCATGGAGATGGCTAGTTATTTGTATTTCCAAGACAGCCTGTTAGGAGCTCTTTCTAATACAGAGTATAATTTTGTTCCCAGCAGTAATGAATATAAAATTTTTTGAAGGATGAAAACTGCAGGTAGGACAGAATGAAAGCCTGATAAAAGACTTTCGTGCCAGTCTGCCACTGGAGTTTTGCTGTTTTTTTCCTCGCTCCTAAGAACTTCCATGTTTTTAACAGTGGCTTTCTTTCAGCTGCTTGTTTCATTCTAGAAACTAGGTGCCAGTGTAGGCTGCACGCAATATATTCTTGCTGTCTTTACATCAGTCATTTTGTTGATGTGGGTTAAAATTTATTGGCTAAACGTGACCATCCATCTTGAGAAATCCCTCTTGGTATTACTTATTCTGTGTCCGCCACCACGCTAGTTTTCATTAGCCATATACATTTGCCAATGTCTGGATTATCCTCAGTAAAAAGCTGACAGCCATTGATTCTTGTGAGCTTTGCATTTGACTGTCATTTGAAGTCCTGAGAAAGTCATGACGGTTCTCCCTGGGGCCCTTTTTTTGTGCTCCAGCACCCCTGGAGGCATCGTTGGCACCCCCCAGGTCGGCTCTCTCTTAACCAAATGTAGCTGAATCAAATGTGATTTCAGTATTTAAGATGATTCATGGTTAAATATACTCCATAACAGCAATGCACAGTGTCCAAAAACAAAGAATCGCAGTTTGGCCGTTCCGCAATTTTTATGATCAATCATAGCATCTTAACTCATCTGCTAGTACTGATTATCCTTACATTTGGATTGGAGTTTCTGACCTGTGATAGTTCAGACAGGAATGTTCAAATGTTCAGAGAAGGTTATCCCAAAAGTTGTAGTTTTGTTACTAGAAGAATATTTGTTTGGGGTACATAGAAATTACTCTAAATTAATAATGGCTATAGTGTAGCTCTTGGTCAGTTGGAATACAGTGACACTGCACTGCATGTTGAACCAGTTGAGTAATATGTTGAAAAGTAAACATGATGAATTCAGTGGGTGCTCTTGGCTTTTATTATTGAAGCATTGGAAATTTCCCATGTCAATGCTAGATATGCCATCTGAAAGTCAAGGTTTAAAACTGCCTCTTGAAAATATGATATATAAAACTAGTGTTACCAAAGTACCAGCTCAGCTTAAATTATTTCCTATAACTCTACAAATATCACTTTACGCTATCTATATGTTTTACATCACCCAGCAAACAAAGACTTTATACTTTGGTGTTATAGCGATTGTGTTCAGACTGTAAGACACTGGGTTTTGTCACTTGTCTAACAAAATACAGTACATTTTGGTAGTAGAAGTGCAAAAATCTACATTGTAATTATGGAAGTGCAGTTTGAAATCTTGCCGTTTCCTATGATGTCGAAGCATCGGATGTATGAGTAACATAGTCCAGATTTTATCATTTAAATTGTAACTTTTAGCATTTAGTTTGGTGCTACTATTCCACTGACTATACAGGAAGGTTCTGTTGAGGGTGAGGTGAGAGGTTTCCTTTTCCCTCTGACTCCAAGCTCTCACTGTAGGAGGTTGGGATTGTGGAGGAAGTGCTGTGCATTGTAATTAACTCTGCCTTTTTTTGTTATTGCGCTGTCCACCACGACTTTAAGCGCCCCCCCCCCCCCCCCCCAGTGCCTGCGCAAAGTTCCACAGGCAGGAGCGGTTTCATTTGTTCACAGAAAATGACACATTAACCTGGCTGTGGGTCATAAAAATCTTTCCAGAAGCCCAAACTTCCTTTTTCAAGTTGGAACTGCTTGAATCCAAAGAACTGAGATGGAAGGTCATTTTGCACACACAACTGGAGATCCTGGTGGCCCTTCATAATCAGTAGACACTAGGGCTGTAATGATACACTTATTCGTCATGCGCCAGTCATTTACATCATTTTTGATTCGCCGCACACAATGAAACAAATTAATACATTTCTTGACACAGCTGGAACTTAACTTCACAAGTCGATGTTCAACATGGAAAATATTATGCTAATTGTGGCTTTAAGTTGGTTACAGCTAAAGCTGGTTGGTCATAAATGGCAGTTTAACATTTTGGTTTCCCAATAAATAGCACCAACACTGGAGAGAGAGTAGTTGATATGACCAAGACCATGTCAGCTCTTGTTATACTGAACTCTGCTGTGTTGCTGGAAACACATCCAACATGCCAACTCATTTGAGAACATCGTCCGAGTATGTACAACTGCAGTAAGGACGACACTGCCTCTGCAAGTTAGTCTCCCCGTGGCATTTAAGGTGTTTTTTTCCAGGAAATACCAATCGGAATAAAGAAAATTATTATATTATATTATTATAAAATTACTATGACTATAGGGGTGTTTATTGCTGCAGCTATATGTGCCATATAGCTATACTCTGCAATAGAGAACCAAGGATTTAGTTCATTATGATTTTTATCATCAGAAGTGGAGATTTCAGGTCCAGAGAGTACAAATCCAGACCATGATTTTGTTTCAACCAACCAGTTGAGTATAAAGAGTCACAGTCACAGAGAACTCAACTGGTTGGTTGAAACAAAATCATGATCTGGATTTGTACTCTCTGGACCTGAAATCTCCACTTCTGTTTATTATGTAGTTTTACATATTTGTTTTTGCAGTGTGTAGATAAGTCTTAGATATTGTCACATTGTCTTTTCTTTGCAGTTCCTTATTGTTTGTGTGTGCAGTTTTAATAATAATAATTTCAAAACCAAAACTCAGGTTTTTTTAAATTGTGTACCATTGCACCCTAGTACAGATATACCACTGAATAGTCTTGTTTTTACAGACCAAAACACCTGTCGTCCTTCATTTAATTTAAGACTGCATAATTTAATTCATCGGTTCATGAAAGATTTCATTCGTAAATCCCGGAAAACATCGTCTGTCATTTCAGACTCCAGCTGTTGAATATGTACAGATTTACCAGTATTTCATGATTTCTGCTGTAGTGTAGGCGGGTGGATGCATGCCTACATTGAGTTTACACAGTTTCTGTCTGCACTGCAGTGGCTTGGTGGCGTTGGGCTTCATGGAGCTTTGGATGAGAGCACTATTGTGCAGAGCTGTCTCTGCCAGTTTAGGGAAGCAGGAGTCAATTTTATAAGAGAACAAGAACATTAAAGGGGAACTCCAAGAGGAGTTTGAACATAGTGTCAAGGACCCTTTCTCTTAGGCTCAATAAATAATTCATTTTTTCTATAGGTGATGGTGTAGCTGTTTGGGGCATGAGCTCCTGACCCAAGGGTATCTGTTTTTGTCCCAGTAGGGGCCCTTCAGCATGATAATTAACCATAATTTGTGTAGTAAAATACCAACTTGGGGGGGGGCAGCTTTGTAAGCTAGGCTGCTAAGTTTGATTAGCCAACATTGTTTTGCAATTTTAAGGATTTGGTCCGTAAATTGCCATGAAAATGGGTCGGTGTGATTTTAAAATGAGTAACTCCGGTTTGGTGTAAAACGGCGAGGCCATTGATTGGCACCTGCAGTTCTTCATTTATGTTTGTGCTAAAGGTTACCTTTAGAGAAACATAGAAGTGCTGGAGTGTCTTTCTGCAGAAGGAGAACTTCATTTCCCACAGTTCTTTTTGCGGCACACTTAGCGCTGCATTTATCATGCAATTTTCAGCATGATGTTTTCCCCGTGTGATTGCCTGTTCGTCTCATTAAAGATAATGCGGAGATGTAGTCATATCCGTGTTAATACGAGGAAAAATGACCCCGTGGGTTTCGGTGGTAAAAAGTTTAGCTGTCTCAGTAGGAATTGGGAGCATGTAATGTTCCAGGATGTTTTTCTCTGGTATTAATTTATCACAATTCACCCCATCTCTCTTAGTCCTTTTATGCTTCTTTGTTGATGATATTAAATATGAGAGGTTCTATTTTTGTCCTATGCCCCAGTGCTACCCTTGGCCTTACTTACCCTTGTTAAATTTGCCTTGATTAGCTAAGTACAGTGTTGTGTGAGGGGGTTACATTTGGATATCTGCAGATGCAGAGCTTGTTGAACGGTGAGCCACACAACTAGTCAACCCGAACATGATTAGTTCTCATACACCTACGGCACCCCATTGTGATTCGTTGTCAGGTCCCTGTGATTTCCCTGGGGGTGGAGATGAACCATGAGAGGATGCTTGTATTAGGATACCCATTAGCTGTCTTTGTAGTCTGTCCTATTGAACAATATCATTGACTTTTTATTTTTTTTGCCCCCATCTCTTGGCAGGCTGTCTTCTGGTGGGGCAGTAGGTGGGTGGTGTGGTGCTGGCCTCAGCACTGAGAGAGGCCGCCGCGCCCATCTCCCCGCACTGCATGGCTGCGATGGCACCCGCGCTCACCGACGCGCCGGCCGAAGCTCACCACATGCGCTTCAAACTGGCCCCCCCATCCTCCACGCTGTCGCCGGGCAGCGTGGAGAACAACAGCAACGCCAACAACATCCTCGTCGCCAGCAATGGTTCCGTCAAGCGCCGTCCGTCCCTCCCCGCCAGCGAAGAGTGCCCCCGGGACTTCCGGGGCAGCGGCAAGGAGGAGCCACTAGTGACCTCTTACCTGTGCTCTGACATGACTTCTGTTGCTTCCACAAAAGACTCCCTCAAGATTCAAGGCGTCCTCATCAAGCAGTCAGTCCTTAAGAGCCAAGGCATCTTGCAGTCCCCCTATTTCAGCGGCGACGACTTCTTGCGCAGAAAGCAGACACTGGAGCGCTCCGCCGACCAGCCGAAGGGCTTCATGAGCACCGGCGTCCAATCTGCCGCCCCCCAGGTCCCTGTCAATGGCCTGACCAAAAAGCTAGCCACCCCCAGCGCCGAACAGGACGGTGCTTCGTTAGTGAATGGGAGTAGAACCCCCGCCAGCCCTGACACCCCTCTGCCGTCCACGACAGAGGCTCGTAAGAGTGACCTGGCAGTTTGCGTCTTGCACAAGGGAGGAGTGGAGCAGAGACCCACAGACGTTTCTACGGGCAATGACCCAGAGCAAACCGATCCACTCTCGCCCTGCGCAGACGCAGCCCAGGAGCACCCAACAGAGAGGTCGCCCAAACATCAGCCGTCGCTTGCCGCAGCTGAAGGGGAAGCGGCTTGCGACGGACCAACCATGCCCAACGCATTCCCTCTCCCCCCACGCAGTCTGGACCTCGAGATATCGGACAGAACCCTGCTGAGCCAGAACCGGCAGAATGAGATCAAGGGGCGGCTGCACCGTCTGCGCAAGCGGTTGCAGGTGGTGCAGGCCAAGCAGGTGGAGCGCCATGTCCAGCAGCAGCTGGGTGGCTTCGTGCAGACCGCATTAAACAAGTCAGATGGCCCGCGTAACCGCAGCCATGCCGCTTCCCGCCAGGGGGTGGCGCAGCGCTGGCCAGCAGATGGCCTTGGTTTGTTCCTGAA
The DNA here is from genome assembly GCA_026781065.1 of Mormyrops boulengeri. NCBI lineage: Eukaryota > Metazoa > Chordata > Actinopteri > Osteoglossiformes > Mormyridae > Mormyrops > Mormyrops boulengeri. The sequence continues at coordinate 12,739,772 of JAODLD010000051.1, read as the reverse complement.
GAATGGCTCAGTTTGTGCCGAGCTGGAGCGTTTCGTCCTGAACAGCAGCACCCTGCTGCGCGCCGCCGAGGACGCCTTCGATTCGGACGTGACCGAGAGCAGCTCGGGTGGAGAGACGGACGTGGAGGAGGAGGAGCTGACCAAGGTGGACGTCGAGCAGCGACATGTCCCACTGTGAGTACAAGCGAGGGGGCTCGGACCGGGCAGCGGAGACTTACGGTGATCCTCACCGTTAAGCAGAGGTGGTCAGGGAGCTTCAAACAATAGGTGCCCTGGTTGTCATTTGAAACAAATACACTGAGACTTTATTCAACACCTCAGGCGCTGAATTGATATATTGTGATGTTTTCAAGTGCATATGACAGAATGGCCTCAGATAAACTTGTCCAGATTTTACTTGAAGTTTACTTAAATCCACTCCCAATTTTATTAATTCAATTTTGCCTTAAAGAAAACTTAGTGTAATTAGTGGTTAACCAGGAAATGCTGTAAATGAATAATGTGATGTGGCGGCGGGGGGGGGGGGGGGGCCCGGCCCGGGGGGGGGGGGGGGGGGGGGGGGGGGGGGGGGGGTGTGGTGGGGGGGGGGGGGCGGGGGGCGGTGGGGGGGGGGGGGGGGGGGGGGCTGGGGGGGGGGGGGGGGGGGGGGGGGGGGGGGGGGGGGGGGGGGGGGGG
>JAODLD010000051.1:12703117-12716543 GCA_026781065.1 Mormyrops boulengeri | reverse complement strand
CCCCCCCCCCCCCCCCCCCCCCCCCCCCCCCCCCCCCCCCCCCCCCCCCCCCCCCCCCCCCCCCCCCCCCCGCCTTTCGCTTTGTAGTGTTTTCTTGCTCCAAGGGCTATTGATAAACAAGCAATACATTGGAACAAAACAATACAGCTCCATGAATTGCATTATTTGGCTTTGCTTAAGGTGAGGTTCAAGTGGGTGAGGAACATTTCAAATTCTCATATTAAAAGCCAACTGTGCTGAACAAATGGGTGCTATACTTAGGCTTGGTGACTTCAAGTTAGGCTGTGCTAAGAATTTTCAGCATCAAGGTGAGGTTTCATTAATGTTGAGATCAGATTGCACAATACATCAGATTACATCTGATCAGATTACAGCAACTAGTGTTGATTTTATGCTGTCGCTTTTGCAAACATTTCGATTCCCATAGCTGATCTGAATGGAGCGATATTTGAAGATGGGAGGTGGAAACGAATGCAGCAAAGGCTAATCTGCTACTGGCATAAAGAATGTTTAGCTTTGCTAAGAAGTTGGCCTCCCAAAAATTTTCCGCACTTTTATTTTTAGATGTCGTAAAACTTGCTTCTTATCACATTGTCAAGCAAAGTCTCTCACATCAGTTTAATATTCAAGGTATATGAACCCTTGGGAATTATCTGAATTTCTGCATGAATTGATCTTCATTTAAGTTATGACATAATTTAATAAAATTATACACGTTACGTATTTACATTTGCCATATGTTTGTCATACAAATGTTTTTAACAATTAAGATAATCGATGTCAAAATTATACAGACCAAATTCCATCAACACTATGCCAAGGGACAAATTTGCCAAACTTGGCTATGGATAAGAATTACTGAGTGGGTGGATGGAATCCACTCTAGGATAATGACACGTCGATAAGAGAGGGAGTGAGGTTTTCCACTGAATTTCGGTGTTGTTTCTTCTTGTCCCGCTATTCTTCACAGCAGAATTCTGTTCAAGTGCAATTTAACTTGATCAAAAGAGATCTCAATAAGAGTGCCGAAGTGCCTAAAACTGGAAGGGGTTACAAAAGTGGTTTTGAAGACTTTCATTGCTGTTAAGTAGTTGGGCATTCTGCAAAGATCAGTGCGCCCATAGAATCCTCAAAGGACCATAACGTGACGGCGAAGGATCTGCAGGCATGTCCTGAACTGATTGCCTGTGTTCATGAGTCTTTCACAAGAAAAACGACTGAAGAAGAATGGCATTGATGTGACGTTAGCATAGAGGAAGCCACTGCTCAACAAAAAGATATTCTGGAGCTACAGAAAACATTTAGTTGAGGTTAATGTTGTGGTTCCTATACCTTTTCCGTCAATTATGTCAGTTGTGTAAACCATCTGAAGATGTGGTAATGTACAGTTTTGTTTTTATATAGGACTGTTCATTATGATGAAGATGATGATCAGACATTCATGCAAAAGTCAGGATAATTTTAACATTTGTGGCTTGTGATTTGGCATAAAATGGATCTAGGCACGTGCTACAACCAGAGATCAAATCTAAAGTACTATTTTAATTTTTTTAATTGTAATATTGTTCTACAGCTGCTGCATACATAAAAGGTTCCAAATGAAATTTTAGTGAATAATCTATCGCCGTATAGAGTCTTTTCGTAAGTGAATTGGCTCAGTGATTGGTTTTGATAATAGTGACTCAATGTATTGAAGTAAATTGAAAGACTGTTCTTAATTTTTAATTATTTCATCTGCCGTTTGCCATCTTGGAACATCTAACCCACGTTATGGGTATTTTCCACTGTTCTCCCATATCAATTTGTTGAAAAATGTGCATCTGCCTCGTTGTAAAGACACAGATTGAGGAATACTAAACAACGTCGGGGGAAGAAACAGACAGCCCGAGATGTTCGGTGTGGGTGCTATTACGTCCTCTGTGAACTGGGCCGTTTCATCACAAGTGGAAAAACAGTGCCCCCACCCCCCCCAAGACATTGATGCAGGAGAAACCCCAGTACCTTCTTTGCCTCTCCCCCCCCCCCTTGTGTGGTAGGTACAAACAGGCTGTGTTTAGTCCTCATATACTTGACGTGTGTCTCACTCATTCATGGGGTAGAGGGAACAAATGAAGTTGCTTTTGTGAGATTTCCATCGCCTTAGACGTGTTAAAATTCTAGGGTATTTCACAGGCAATTTGGGAGCAGCTCTAGAAATGTGAGCTATTTGGAGGAAAAGTTAAGAAAAAATCAACTTAGGTTACCAAAAAGTCTGATAACTCCTTTCTACGTTATTTCAGATGCAAGCTCCTCATACGCACGTTATCCTACAAGGTTAAATTACAAAATTAAATGTGGCTTAATCTGATGCAGTGTTAAGATTTGCTTTGATGAGTATTATATTGGCTGAAGTATGTATGTAAATAGTGCAGGCATTCAGGTCTCAGTTGTCGATCATACTGTTTTGCCTGTATGACACCGGTGATTCTGGTGCATATACGGTAATTATATACTGTTGTGCTATGCGGACACTGCAGAGATTGACATGACTACTGGCTTCACACACCAGCTGAACAAGCGTAAGCAGTAATAGACTCCAGCCTGTAGCAGGGAGAGCTGGGGAGAGCAATCCCCGATCTAACTGCTGGGGGGGTGACACATCGCTGGGGAGGGGCTGGCCTGGTTATCTCTCTCTCTCACTATTATTGTTAGGTATATCCCCTTGGTTTGGAATTTATGATCCAGTTTGATATTAAATGGTAACGGCAGATTCAGTTCCATGGGTCAGTGGTTCTCAGCCTATTTTGCACCGCGACCCAGTTTTTACCGTGGCAGCTCAGTCGCGACCCTATATAAAGTGTAGGTTTTAATTAACGCTATGATCAAGCGCGCATTGCGCTCTGCAATTATTGCCAATCAATACCTATCGCACAAATCTGATTGCATGTGCCAGTGAATTTTAAATTAAACATCTGTGGTTTGGCGTCTGCATTTGCAGACCCAAGATCCATTTATATAGGTTAATTCTAGGATTGGGGCTGGGAAATCTGATCGTGGATCAGCATAGGAGCTTGCTGGTTTTAAAATGCTTACATTTCCAACTCTGCTTCACAACCATTTCAGAATTTGCCGTGACCAAAATTTGGGTCGTGACCCATGGGTTGAGGATCACTGCCACAGGTGAATAGTTTGAAACCCATTTAGCAAATGATGACTTAGTTATTAACATAGAAAATAATGCCTGTAAATCTCAAGTTATTGGCGAATGCCAATGGCTCCTTATGGATTTTAATCACGACATTTTTTCTTCATTTGTATCCTGACAAACAAAACCTCCATTGTTTGTTGCTATGAGCACCTTGGATTGTGAAGCCAAACTGTAACGTAGCCAGTGTGTGATCAACAGCTGGGTTATAGGGCGCCCTCTTGTGGCAATTACGATATTGATTCCAAGAACAGCGTGTGTGAATACCAGGAACTAACTGTCAGTCATGAATTGCACGAGAATTTTTGGAGAAGGTCCAAAATAAGCAGGTCCTGGCACGGGGTAGAATGAGCACAATATGGAAATTAAGATTAATGCTTCCCCACATTTCCCCCCGTTATACTTATGCAGGTATTGTTAACGTTAACATATAACCCTTTAAATTTCCGGCATTTTTTGCCAACTTATGATGGTTTTAGGAGATCTTAAAGCACTTTGTTGTTAATTATACGTTGCATATGGAGTCATAATCCTTCACAAGAAGGTATCGATATCTCAACTTAATATAATGGTTTCCCTTAAAGGGATATTTTATGAAAATAATTTCACTTCTAATTCTAATTTCTTGACGCAAGAGAATTAACAGTGAGTATGAATTTTGTGACCTTCGTTTATTAATTATAGAGATTTTTTTGCCAGGCACCAAGAGCTCTGGGAATGCCGGGGGAGGCGTAAATTCTCCGATCCACTGGCAAATTCCAGCCCCAAGACCGCCAGCTGCTGCCGTTCGCCGATAGACGTGGAATGCGAGTTTATTGCGTGTTTGCAATGCATACAGAGTGATACACGAGTACTTCCACACTTTACGGGTCCAGTCAACAAGGTTCGGTCAGCTGGCTGGAGTGATATTTTCAATTCATAAATAGATAGACTGCAAGAGGGGCTGTTTAATACAATTTCTCATAGTTCTTTTTTTAACCTTAGCGGTGTAGAAATTATAGTAGAATTTGTGAGTCAAAAAATGATGTGAGTTCTTATCATACTGTATTATCCACCTACGGCTGAAATGCTATAATGGGGTCGCATGGTGGCGCAGTGGTTAGCACGGGGTCTCCCCCCCCTTCCGACACCCGTGTTTGAATCTCCACTATAGTTCCACATGTGTGGGGTTTGCATGTTCCCTCCATGTTGTTGTGGGGTTTTTCCCTCCCACCGTCTGACAATATTCTCAGGTGAACTGGAGTTGTCGTTGCCTTGTAGACCTCCTGTGACCCTGAATAGGACAAGTAGTTACAGAAAATCTATGGATTGCAGATCAGGATTTACATGCATAACTAGCATAAGAGTTTCGGGTTCTTTGAATGCCCAGCATGTTTATCTTAGGAGGAAATCACATTTTATTATCTTAATATTTTGAGGAGAATTTTAGTGGCACAGTCTGTGGGCAATTGACAAACGGACTTGTATTTGCATTCAAAAGGCGAAACATTTGTCTTTCATGCCTGGCAAAACGGACAAGTGTCTCTGAATCAGTTACCCGCAAATGTCAGGCGTGAGCAGGTGGCTGCTTCAAGTCGAACTTCACGGCCGTACAGTCAGATGATTCATAGTTCAGTTTGTTCTTAACAAACAGACGATCGTGCATGGCACAAGCCATATGAAGTCTGCCGGTATTGGTGTCACTTCCCCGTGTCTCCGGCTGAGTGGGGCATCTTTCCTGGTTTGAGTTCATTCAGCAGCTCAGAGTTCAAGGTTGATGCCGATAAACCTATTGTGATCATCAGCGAAAAGTCCGCAAAGCAACTATATCCTGTGGGTTTAACGATACAGATTACGGATAATAACTCTTGAAAGGTCGTTCCTTCCATAAACCCACCCCCGATCAAGAGAAATGTTCCTCCATGATGAGGAACTGAGGAGGAATTCTTTCCCTCCCCAGTCCGCAGATTAAAAGCAGCAGATGCCAAGATGCCGTTTCTTATAAGGACTAAAGTGAGCGGTGTGAGTTGGCTTTGGATTTAACATAAGTATCTATTAAAAGATCTCAGCCGCTTTTCTCCGCCTCCTTTACATTCCCATGTGTATTGTCTCTTTTATTAGAGCGCCGTCTTTTCCGTCTGTTAATGTCCTATTTCAATATTGGATATTCGATAGATCAGTCGCTGGTCCTCATGGATGCAAAGATGGAACTGATGTGACAGAAAGATAAACTTAAATGTGGATCAAGACTATTGGTTCCCTTTATAATTAAATCTGTCTCTCCTTTTATAGTGTGTCCTGGTTCTGTGGGCTGGTCTTCCACACACCCCTGTGGAATGAGTCGGACAGGGTATAAAACTCCTGACGGATGTTCTTGGGTCAGTGGAACCCCCGGCTGTAACACCTGCCCCAGCCTTCTTCAAGCGGAGAACATCCTGCTCAGAGATGCCCCCAAAAAAGCCAGAGGCCAAGAAAGAGGCACCTAAGCCTGCCCCGGGCCCGTCACCTGAGCCTGAGAAGACTAAGGAGCCCGACTTTGACCCGAAGGACATCACTGTGAGTGCCCCGCCCACGCCTCGTACCAGACTCGATGGGTCCACGTTTCTGTCTCTCTGTTAATCTAGCTACTTGCCTACTATTCTGCATGTTCCTTTTGTGTCCCCCCTTGTGGGTGTTCCGGGGGGGGATCACCAAGCTGGATTTCATGCATAGCCGGATAACTTGTCAGATTTAAGGTAGTGTGGGCTAAATGTAAGTGAAAGGGGATAAAGTTAATTTAAACTGGGGTACCTTAAATCCGACGCTTTATCCAGCTAGATAAGAAATCCTGCTACGTGATACAGGCGCCAGGCTTAGGTGCCTCTCTGTTTATATTTTAATGTTTTTTGTTCCTATCATTCTTCATTAACTTTTACAAGGGATCCATTGTGTGTGTAGGTCTTTGTTTTAAACTCTTAAAGTTAAATCTGTTAAATAATGATATTTAATTGAGCTGTATCAGGATCTAGATGTTATGCGTGCTATCAGTTGTGCACTGCGGTTCAGAAGCTACCCTTACGCTATTAAATTAAAACTTAAAATTAAATTACTTTTCTATTTTGTAACCTAAATTGTTATATTTTATTTTTGCAGGTGAAAGAACAGTATACATTTGTACCGAATGCCATTTGGAAAAATCAATTGTTACAAATGAGGCAATTAGCTAATTATTTTTGTGTGATTTATTAATAATCATAATCGTCTATTTAATATTACCTTAGAAATTAACTCTATGTTTGTTTTTCTTTTCTGCTAATACAAATAGCAATCTAAAATGTCTAGAAAAAAATCCAGGCCAAAAAAATTTAATCAATCCCGTTAAGGGTCATGGGAAAATCAGATAATGTTGTAATGTTGTAATTCAATCAGCCAGCCTGAGTAAAAATTGCACAACATTTGTACCGTCAACCAAGTGTGGAAATAACATGTAAAAATGATTTCAGATTTTTTGGAGTTTTTAAACAGAATGTCATGGTTATTTGTCCCTATCCGAGGTACTCTCATGAGAAATGTACCATTGGAAAATAAAGAATCCTCTGTCTGCAATTTATAGCAAAACCACTTCATACGATATCTGTCTATCTATTATTAATAACATCAGCGGTTTGATCCCAAGGTGCTCAGACAGTAAGACCAACACAGTCAGCAATCTACCTGAGCAGCGAGTTGGAAATGTAGTGAGAAATCGGACTGACCAAAAGTAACTCACGCAAGCAAAGGGAGACCATGAAAAATCTGCACCAAGGGGCCTGGAGACAGGACACTGCATGCCCTTTTCCATGTGAAATAAATAAGTACCAGATTGTATTTGGCTCTTGGCATTTAGGCTCTTGGGAGCTTCCAGGCTATGGAAGGCTGACATATTTAACATACAGACACGTGGAACCACAAGTCTGCTAATGGACACTAGACCGTCTTCGGTTTGGCTCTCGCTTTAGCTAATTGCTTTTGCGTTCCCATTATTCCCAAATTAGCCCCCCCACTTTTCCACCAGAGACGGATGGGGAAGATCGCTTTCACACCAATTCCCTGAGAACTATAATTAGCTCCACCGATGGGCTCAAGTTGTACTGGGACCATTTGCTGACTTTCCGCCGGCCAGTACAAGATTCCGCTGTCTAGGCTTTGCGATCCCACTGTGATTCTCCTCCACCAGAATAGCGATAAGCTACTTTGAAGCTAATAACCCAAGAATGTTAATCTGAGGTGGTTTCAATTTTTATACGACAGGCTGAAATAACAGGAAAACCTTTGGCGTGTGGAAGGGGAACATTCCCATTGCAGTTCATATAAAACATAGCTATTGATCTAATTGATTCTGAAATGAAGACATTGCTACACCTGCACCAAATAGAACGTGGGCAGATGGGTGATTCTACATGAATGTTTGATGATTTGGATGAAAGGTCCATTGATGTGGTGGTTAAATACAGTCTAGTCACAGTGAAGGTCCTCTCCGTAATGTCACATAAAATTCTGCAGTTCTGTATACTCATGCATCTATCTTAAGGTCCTCATGAGACCTGCCATCATTTTAATGTCAGTTATGTAGCATGTTGTGTATGGTACGGTATTCAGCATATCCATTTATTTTCATCTACCTAATATAATGTTGTTTATGAACACATTATTTGCTTAATATGTAACAATCTGTGCTATTGTGAGGTAGCATGTGACAATAGTCTATTTCTATTATATTTCAGATTGAATTTAATGCAGATCAAATTGAAGGTGAGCTGTGTAATGTTTATTTTATTTTTAAGTTATGTGTTTTGATGTGTATGATCGTACATTTACTGAAGAATTCCTTATAAATTTTGGAATTATTAGTGCTTGTAAGTCATGGTATTATTTTGAGTCATTTATTTTGATTACTACAGCCACAGAATCAACTGTGTTTTATGTCCACAGAGTTCAAAGAGGCCTTCATGCTGTTTGACAGAACCCCGAAGTGTGAGACGAAAATATCCTACGCGCAGTGCGGTGATGTCATGCGGGCTCTGGGCCAGAACCCCACCAACGCCGAGGTCATGAAGGTTCTGGGAAAGCCAAAACCAGAAGGTCAGTGTGGAGAAACCTTCTCATGCCCAGCTGTCTGTCAAACATCACAGCTCCTTAGTCTGCACTCAGGGGGGTAGAATGGGGGTAATGTGCCCCCCCCAATATTTAATTTGGCTTCATTCGCCCCCCCAGTAATCAGACCCTTGTATTTCAATTATGAAGTTCTGTCCTCCCTGATACCAAACTCTCTCCTATACGCCACTGTCCTTCTTATCCACCATGTTCCCATAGAGATGAACACCAAGATGATAGATTTCGAGACCTTCCTGCCCATGTTCCAGCACATCTCAAAGTCAAAGGACAGGGGCACCCAGGAAGATTTCATAGAGGGGCTCCGCGTCTTCGACAAGGAGGGCAACGGCAGTATTATGGGGGCGGAGCTTCGGCACGTGCTCGTCACGTTGGGTCGGTGCTTTGCTGCCTCAAGCTCCACCTGACATGCATCCATCTTGTTGTTTGTTTTCTGTTTTTATGAAAACAATGGGGAACCGTTGAATCTGCATGCTCTCAGTGTCTGAATATCACTTGTATCAACTATAGTTTGGCATCCTGAGTGGATTATTATACACTGTCTGGCCAAAAAAAAAAGGTCACTGTTTGAATTTAAATCAGCAAGTATTTAAGAGCCAGTGGCTGGATCATTATTACAGCTCAGCAACGTTATGCAGCAATAAAGAGGGGTCAGCAGAGTATCAGAATCTACTGAATGGCCAGGTTATCCCGTCAGTGGATTTTTTTCTTTCCTAACGGCATGGGCATATTCCAGCATGATAATGCCAAGATTCATCACCCTCGAATTGTCAAAGAGTGGTTCAGGAAGCAGGAGAAATCATTTTCACACATGAATTGGCCACCGCAGAGTCTTTAAAGTCTGAGATGTGCTGAGGAAGACGTTACAGAGTGGTTCAACTCGCCTATCATCAGTACGAGATCTTGACGAGAAATCAATGCAAATCTGGATGGGAAAATGAAATGTTGAGACGCCGCCTAAGCACATGGAAACGATGCCATGAAGAATGTGTGCCATAATCAAAGCTAAAGGCGGTCCCATGAAATATGAAAGTCTGCGACTTCTTTTTGGCCAGGCAGGGTATCTTTGACCCGGCTTACCCAGGTCAGCACAAAATTTTTTTTTTTCTACAGGTGAAAAGATGCTAGAAAATGAGGTGGAGCAGCTGCTGTCTGGCCAGGAAGATGGAAATGGGTGCATCAATTATGAAGGTGACAGATGACCCCCCCCTTCTGCAGCCGTTACCCTATTTGACCTAAACATGCAGATATTAATTTGCTTGATTGTTGTTTTTTTGTTGTTGCAGCATTTGTAAAACACATCATGTCCGGTTGAACTATAAGTAACAGATATCTTCTGATGGGATCGAAGCTCGGACTGAGAAACGGACATAAACACGCAGCTTAATCATTTAATTTCAGCATCCTGACTGTATTCCAAGTCCTGCCCTGAAGCAACAAGCTCAACTTGCTTTTTCACTTTGTCCGGAAAAGATACGGACCTTGTCTTACTCAGCGTGCCAAAGAAGTCCCTCCTCAGCCTAATTTATCGATGCGTTATTTCAGTGGCAGCAGTATCAGGTTAATAATTAAATTGATATTAAAGCTCTGAGGCTGGTTTTATTTCATAATTCCACACAGCCACTATAAAATGACAAATAATTGAGATAAACCATGCAATACTGTTATCTGTTAAAAGGGAACATGCATTTCCGTACCACATTGCTGAGTTCATGAATTCACGCTACAGAATGCGGTTTCAAGGACTCTGAAGATCCACCATGCCATTAAGACTGCATGTTTGATTTTGACTTTAACTGTGCATGTAGATTAAATGCAATCTGTAGATTTAAATGCATTAAATCTGGAATTACATGGCTAATAATAGGTGCTACTCACACTTGTGGATAGTTCACTGACAATGCTCATGTAGCTAAGGTAACGGATTTATATTTCACAATCCTTATGACTCTCTATAAAAAAAAAAAACACACCAGAAAATTTAATTTAAACCCGGGATGCAGACAGCACATGACATTTGAAGGCTGGGGGGAAAGGAGTAATTAATATGTTTTTTGGACTGATTTCTTCAATCGTTCTTCACGCACCAGGGGCCCTACTGCTGGTTCACCATTGGATATTTACCAGAATTAAGAATCACCCTCCTTTGTCCATGAGACAGAAAGCTTTTAAACACCATTTTCCCCAATAGCTTCTATACATAGGCTGGCCCTGTGGGCAGCCGTACTGCCTTGCTCCTAGATGGTTGGAGGTTTGAATCTTGTGTTTTTTGGGGGCATGTCTATACTTTGCAAGTTCACGCCATCTTTGCATATTTCTTCTGGATTCTCATGCCTACTTGTTTCTTCTTGCAGTCCAGACTTGCAGCTAAACTAACTAAATGTAAATTGTCTATATTGTGTGTGTATGTGTGTGTTCCATGCAATGGACAGGCATCCCATCCAGGGTAAACATATGCCTTGAATCCTGTGACCTATAAGCCTGACCCTGATTATTGTCTCGAAGAAGAGATAGTTCCATAAAATTATGAAAATTCGTATTCATTCAAAAATTACGCCCCATAAATAACGGCCTTTAGCTCAACGTATTTAACCGTAGTTGGTTTTTTCAGACTGACTCAGCAAAAATCAATAGGTTTTGTGGTACTGGCATGTTTCTGCCTGAGGAGGGCGCTGTGGCTCTACTGTAGAAGTCACAGGTGTATCTTGTAAAGCTTGCCGATTGATATAATTACAAATATAGCAAACTGAGTCTTTGTGTAAATTTATAAAATGATAGCTCTGTGTGTGCGACATTACAGCTTGAGGCTGTATGTGTGTTTGGCTGAATTTATATAAATGGGGTTGAAATTATGACTTGCCTGTTTCTGACACAAATACACAGTGCGTCTCACTGATGTGACGCAACAGCGCCCCCTGGTGTGTGCTTCAGAGTCTTTCCACTGTTTGATTAGGTAAAGCCGGCAGGATAATATTCCTTTGAAAAATACCGCCTCTAGGTGGCGAGAGGCAGGTTCTAGCGCACCATGCAAATGGACAGGCAACTAAAGTTACATTGTCACATTATTCATATTTACATTATAATTACATTCATTAATATAATTACATTACATGTAAATGCATAATTAGATTATATTATAAGTCAATTTTCCGCAAACTAATTCTTAAGTTTAACAAGGTTTTGTGCTGTAAGGGTTAAAACTAATATTTTTAATGTTCCTTTTGATTAACTTTTTTTTTTAATTGAAAAACATTACCCGTTCAGCAGTTTCTCGTGTGAGTCATTGGTGCTAACATGTACTCGTTCATTTAACACAATACAGTTGGTAAACTATGCTGTAGTGAGTAGTAGTCACTTAAAGCAACTGACCCCACCAGAGCAGCTCATCCCTTCCAAGAAGTGGTGTGCTCATTATATTAGAATATGGCAACATTATCAGAGCGAGTGATTAGACCTCGGATTGAATTTCTGCTCAGCTGCTTTATTGAAATCACGAGTAGGCAAGATCCTGGATCAGTTTATGGGCATAGAAACTTAAAGGCAGGAAGGGGGAGGAGGGAGAGAGAGAGAGGCAAACAACAGTATACTTTGAGCATGTTCTTTAGCGTGTTAACGCCGGTCGTTTGGCACAGAAAATCACTTAATAAGAATGGCAATAGGCAGCCACATACAAAGCTTTACTTATCAGAAAATGGCCATTTTGGGCAACGCTGCACTCTGCCGATGTTTTCCCCAGAAATAAAGGAGCCCCATTGATTTGTGCGAATAAACGAGAACAAAATGTTACAATGTAACGTTTTTGAACTCGACATGTATGTGCCCCCATTACAGTATGCGTGAAAAATGTCTTTAATCATCAGGCATGCTTGTTTCATTCATGAAGGAAGCACAGAAGCTCTTACAGAAATGCACTTGTTTTTTAAAAGGGGCCCAAAAACTGGGGTCAAATGGATGACAATTGGATTATGAGTTATAATTAGCTATCATCCTACGGTGGACACAGTGCAGATTTTATCAGCCATCGGCTGTAGCATTTCTGCAGTGCCTAGCAGAGTTTAACTGTACTATATATCCCACTGTGCCTTAAGTCATAGCTGACGGCATATAAGATACTGGTTAAGTCTGACAGTGTTTCATAAACTGAGGCAACCAGGGTTGATTTGGCAGAAATTGCACTTCCATCGTGTTAAACTCCTTTACAAACGATGCGCTCTATAACTGGGGGGAAACGTGCCGTGTATTACTTTATAACTTCATTGTTGTACATAAAGAAAGTTATAAGAGGCAGTTGCAATATGCTAGTGGCATCTCCTATAGTAATAAGTAGTGTTTCACTTTGCACTAGGTGTAATATAATGCGGATCGCGGCACTGAGAGCTTCCTCCAAGTTTACTGGTCACATTCACCGTTATTATTTAAAATCATCGGGGATAGCACATTTGCTGTTTTGCAATTAAATTATGGCCTTTGCTTGGGAAATAGGCCTGAATGCACGCCGCATACTCTGATTCTGTGCGTGCATATAATTTTTTTACATGCAAAATTCACACCTTAATTGGTACACAAGATTTGTAAATTTTCTACGGTGCAAAGCCGAGCGTTGTAAATAACCGTAACAAAACGGATGATTTAGCTAATATTACACTTTTTAAGGTTTATTGTTCATATTTATGCAATATTGGCCCATAAGCTCTAGTAGCGTTTAATTTATGTATAGACACTTTCACCGTGGAACTTGTGTTTATTAAACCATTAACACCGCTGTGATAGATAGATAGATAGATACATAGACAGATAGATAGATAGACAGATAGATAGATAGATAGATCTATCTATCCCACAGTGAATAATCAATAATCATTAGTCTTCGCCTACTAAGAACGTTGTAACTTTTGTCCGTGAGTCTTTCCGCCTAAGTGATGATCCTACCTGAACCAGCTCTCACATTTCACTCAAGACATACCTTCGTCAGCAACAGCTGCTTTCCAGCCTGCGTTGGCTTTGAGAAGGGGGGAAAGACCCCTTAGCAATAGCTTGAAGGAAGAGAAAACACCGGGCTTGTACTTGGTTCTTTGGAAATAACTTTATTACTGTTCAAGGTAAAAAGTCAACAAGCTGTTTGTCGACTTTCTT